>CM062231.1:2811980-3411980 GCA_031216185.1 Syzygium aqueum
AAGAAGTAGCGGTGAAGAAGACAAAGAGACTGACCAATGGGATCCACCTAGTCACGTGACAAGCGCTAAATGAAGTGTTCTTACGCCTAAGTGGCAAGACCGACCTACCTAATACTTGCTTTGATTAAAAGGTTGAGGATTAAATCGGCAAAATTAAAAGTTTAAAATGGAATTATCCGTGTAACACATTATTGGACAAGTTTCATATCAATTTTGCGATACAATCTTACTTATGCATTGTTCAGAACTTTTTGATTGTAAACATCTTGAGAACAGAAAGTCCAACCTACGTGGTTTCTCGCCCCCTGTTTGGGCTGCTACCAATGTGCAGTGTACCTTTCAAACTGGTCTATCCAAAAACATGATGGTCACAAAAATTGTTATACAACCATGAGACTAAATTCTTCCCTACTAATCAAATCTGCTCATCCTTCCCGCGCAGCAATGCTAAGACGTACAAAGGGCAGCCGCGACGGCCTCTCCTTCCGATCATATGCTCGACCTGCTCAGGGGTTCAAGTCGAGTCGGTGATCCGGATATTCAGGCGGCGGAGCCAAATGGAATGCACGGTCATGTGGAAGACATCATATCGCCTTGGGGGACCATTGGCCGCGAAATGCCTCTGCACTTGCTTCACCCTCCTCTGCATCCGCAGGTACTGAGACTGTGAAATGCCCATCAGTATCTTCTTGATGTTGGGTATGTCCCTCACTTGCACTTGCACGGAGAAGGCCTTCCAGTTCAGGACATCGCTGAACGGCGGCACATAGCCGTCGGAGATCAGCACGGGCACGCACTCGGCATATATGGCCTCCACGACCCTGGGGCTCGCCACCTCGTACCCGCTCGGGCACAGGCAATACCTGCTCTGCCTCAGCATTGACTCGTAGCTCGCTCCGCGCGGGAGCTCGTCGTAGACTTGCACATCCGGATCCTCCTTGTCCTTCCACTCCTGCAGCAGCAAGTGCCTGATGTGGCCGTGCAGGCGGCCCGCAAAGCAGGCCAAGATGCTGCGGCGAGATGGGGAGGGGCCGCCCAGGAGGCCGGAGATCTCCCCAGTCTTGAGGTTGATCTCCGGGAGCGAAGCGTCCTTGAAGGGGTCGAACCCTTCCGAGGTGTTGGCGTTGCACAGGACCCTAATGGACTTGTTGAACAGGTGGGGCACGTAGGAAGACGCGCGCGGCCCCTGCGGAAAGTTGAAACGGATCGCGTGATGCGGTGTTAGCGGGATTGAAGATGCTAGTGAAACCAAGACATCGCATGCTAACATGATCATTTCTATTTTAGAAATCAAGCCTTTGAGTGCAAAGAAGGCCAAACGGGCAGTGACTTTGAGTAATGTACTTGGTTACTTCGTACTATGGGTTTGAAAAACTTTAGCCTAAACAAACATTCCGTGACTTGTGATGGATTGGATAGCACCAAAGTTGACTGACCCGAAAAGCTCGAAACGGCGAAAATCGATCTGCTTCTTATGTTTATTTTGCAAAAAAAATGCTCAATCAACATCAAAATCGAAATAGTATGAGTGCTCGACGAAAGATCGACACATTTTCGACCTGTCTTGAAATGTGATGTTAGCATTATTACCCAATCATGGCAAGAGAGCATGAAGTGATCGGCCCCGAGGCTCCGGTTCCAGAATGGGTGCTTAGCGGCGATGACGTCGACATAGTCGACGACGGCATGCCCGATGGCGGGCATCTCATGGGACCCGGGCTCGTAGAGGTACTGGACCAGCATGACCACGCTGAAGGGGAGGAAGTAGACGTGGGCCTCATCTGGGTCCATGGTCCTGTACTGGTTGTGGCCTCTCTCCATCTCATGGATGAACCTCCCCTCTGTGGAATATATGCTCTTGCATGGCCCGTCATGGAACATTGGTGGCTCCCCTTCCTGGTACACATATATCTTGAACAGCCTCTCCATCTCCAGATAACTCCTGCATATTGTCGCCAACATATGATTCTGATTTCTTTTCTCCGGTTCATGTTATCGAGCGACGCAGGATTGATCGGGAATTATAAGGAAGACAGGGAGACGGCAATCAGAGAACAGCACGATACCTGTGAAAAGCGTTGGCGTTCCTATAAATAGGTCCTCGGGGGACGTAGTCGTCGTCGGCATGGACTGATGTGAGGTTCCGGATCAGAGCGGCCTCCCTGATGGCGGACCGTGCTCTGGACAGGCCAGCCTCCAGCTTCTCTAACCTGCCCAAGTGATCAAATGCCCGCAAATGAGTGTGACTGACTCAATCGGGAGGTTATAAAAAGCATACAGAAGGCCCGGCTTTTTAACTCAAATCTCTGTGTAAAGGACATCAAAACAAACACTTTCCAAATCCGACACCTTTCCTCCTAACCTGCTATATCTATTGACAACCCTCACAGGCTCTTCAATGGCGGCCAGTTCATCCGGTTCCGGTTTCTCCGTCAGCATCTCATTCTCGGCCTTCTAATAGAAAGGACAAGCAAAAGATCCGAGGATTATTAGAGAATGGCCATTCAGGGTGTGTAAAAAGAAAAGAAAAGCAGGAAATTTTTGCAAAAAGGCACAATTCATCCTTACACTTGCAGGGGCAAAAGCTACTTGATTTTCTTCCGAATAACTCATAGGCCACGGAGACTCCATGGCGCGGTACGAATCGTTGGGCCTGTGCGCAGACAGAGCAGCGGTGGCTTTCGAGCCGACAAAACCAACTCTCAACTTCCACGGTGAGGCAAGTTCGAGCCGAGAAGATGACGCATTACCGGCCAGAGCGAACAGACTGACCGAGATCAACATGAGCGGCGCAATAAGACAGAGAACCAGAAGCGAACTAAACGACCAGTGCGACGAGGATGAGGTAGGCGAGGAGGCGGCATTTGAAGTGCTCATGTTGCATCACTCGTCAGGGGGTCCTGCTCCTGCTTCTCCTCTTGGCTGGGAGTTATCAGGGACCAGGCGAGCACGTCCTCAAAAGGATAGGATTCATTGCTTCATGGCAAGTTATTCCATACTTGCGTGAGAGAAACCAGGTGGGCTTTGCTTCGCTTCTTCTTACTTGGCATTTATCAGATGTAAATAAGGAAGGAGAGGCACAAGGCGTTGGTAATAGAGAAGCGGGGTTGATGAGTGTTGGGTGCGTTGTTCGCCATGCAAAATGCTTTCTTAGAGCTGACGTCTCCTTAGGCTCGCCCAGCCTTTTTTAAGCGCTAAGTTGAGCTACTTTTTCCCGGAGTACGCCGTCTTTCGAGTATCAAAAGGAAGATTTCTACAATTAAAAATGCCAAAAAGCAAGATTCGTAAATAGAAATGAGAGTATCAGGAAAAGACAGCACCCGAAATACGTGTTTTCTCCATGAGTGATCGATCAGACTTAATTGAATTAGTTTAGCCGGTTGAGTGTATCTCGAGTTTTGCCTTTGCAACGGAGATTCCGTGGGATGTTCGGGGGCTCATTGAGGTTTCACCTTTGGCCTTACTTAGTCGATGAGGAGCCTTATCGACAAAGAACTTACACCGAATAGTCCCGACAAATGATGATTGAGACGAGATTCGGCATTTTTGAACCACAAAACGCTCGGTTTCCATTTCGATTGTAGGTGCAAGTGTAACCAACCTGCGCTTAAGGATATGGCGGAAAGAAATAATAGAGAAAGGGTTCGCGTATAAAGATCTTCATTAGTACGTAAACCAATTGTGTACCACTATCAATAAACACAAGAATAAGCGATATTCACTAGGCCAAGAGGACCCCCTCGCGTAAAAGCTTCCACGGTCGGTTGACCAAAATGAGGATCCCAGATTGCATGGAGCAATAGGCCTTTTCTCAACCATGTCTAATGCAATTTGTCTTAGACAATGAACTAATAGATTAGTTAGTAGCTACATTGATTAATGTCATATGGGCAATTCAGTTTCAAGCATACCCATGTGAAAATATTATATTGCATGGACAATTTTTTTTTATACAAATGGGGTTGACCACGTGTAAAAACTGGCATTTATTGAACAACTTAGACGATTAAAAAGATAGTTTGACTGTCCTTGTTGGGGAAGAAGTTCAATGTGAGATCTGAAGGGCATCGGTGTTTGGAAAATTAGAAGGACGAGGCTCCCCATGAATTGAGCAATTGATGCAGCACGAGCCTCCGGTGCGTTTCGGCCACGGACTCCCTCGCACGGGCCATCGATCCACGCCCACATGCTTCAGATCCGTGGTCTTGGTCTTGGCACAGCCTTAATCATTCGTCCTCTTACATCCATTCGTTCAATTGTGCTCCTTTGTTAGGCCTACGACCGACGGTACAGACGGCGGTTCGACGATACGGCTAGCGATGCCGTAGAAATTCGGTGCACGAGATTTGGGTCATGATTTTAGGCTCTTCTATTTGCTCTTGGCTTCGGGTGTAATTTCGTCGAGATTCGTATAGTATGGATTGGGAGCGCTTTGTCCTGGATGTAATTTTCTGGGCATGGTTATTCTAGGATTGGTGTTGTTTAGTCTCTCCTTAGGTATTATAAAGGGAAAATTATCAAAAAAGTCATAAATTTATTTCAATTGTGCAAATTTAGTCTTTTTTGCCAATTAAATCCTAAACTTTTTGCATTTGTACCAATTCAATCCATCTAGCTAATTTTGGCAGCTGGTGCAGACGTGGATGTTGGCCGTCCTACATGACGCGGCTTACATTGACGTGAATAATTTTTAATAATATTTTAATATTTTTTAATATTTATTTATTTTATATTTTCTTCCTTTTTTTTTTACTTTTCTTTTTCCTCTGGCCGGCGAGGTTGAGCTTGCCCTCACCCAGCAATGGCTAGGTCAAGCCTGTCTAGTTGTTGGTGAGGTCTGGTGACCGGCTAGAGGAAGAAGGAAAGAAACAAAAAAAAAAAGAAATAGAAAGAAAATAAAAAAAGAAAAAATAGATAAAAATAATTTTTCAAAAAATATTATTAAAAATTGTCCATGTTAGCTTCAGTTGCCTCACGTAAGATGACCAGCGTCTACGTCTGTAGCAGTTAGCCAAAATTGGCCGGATGGATTGAATTGATAAGAATACAAAAGGTTTAAAACTTAACTAGCAAAAAAAATGTTTATAACTAAATTGACACAATCACAATAAGTTTATGGTTTTTTTGGTAAGTTTCCCGTGTTATATATACACACACAAAAGATATATTTCGAAAGAAATATGATAAATTGTAAGCTTTATGTTTGGATGGTGTGGAAATCAATCAACTTCCGATTAGTTTTGTCAATAATCTTTCTTCTAACATCTTTCATTTCTTGATACTAGCATACGTACAAACAATGAGAAGGCTAATCCATACACTCTAAAAATCGAAAAAATTAGTACATGTTTCACAAGATAGCTGCCAAAATCAAGTGGAAAATTTTACTCCTTAGAGCCCTAGCCCATGACCCTTCACAGGCCTATCTATCTAGTATACGCAAAATTGCATATGTTTGTAATCCCGATTAGCGAAATATTAAACAGGCTTTATTTGATTACTAAACTTTAAAATTATGTAGTTACAAAAAAACTTCATAAATTTAATCTTATTGAGAAGAAATCATGATGAGAACATGAAAAGAGGGATGAGAGAAACAAAATGAGTGGTACATTTGTAGATGTATCTGATTATAATTTGTCTTTAGAACAAGATAAAAAAGGGAATGAAAATAGGAAATTTTATGATAGCGTAGAGGGATCAAAGGGACGGATGAGTTTGCAATTTGGAGGAAACCTTTGGAGATCGATCCCTATAAAAAAGCTGAATCGGGGCTTTTAATTCACCCAACTTTAGCCTCGATCTCAATCTCAATCTCGATCGATTGGAAGAAATGGAACGGTGGGGTGAGTCTCAGGACGAGGCATGACCGAGCAGAAGGAAGCTTCCTCTTCCCCAGCACCAGCACCGGCACCCGCACCGCATGGAGCTTGACATTGATTCTTTTCTAACTTCCCGAAATGTCCGTTCGTCTCTCTGTCTCTCGTACAACCGACATTTTGGTGTAATTTGCGACGTTGCTAGATAGTCAGATATTCTCTCTCTCTCAGGAGTGCCATGGGAATTATTGGTCTCACTTTACCTAACGCGACCATTCTTCTTGATTTCCACGCACTTGACCAATTGGTGGGAGCAAAAGATGAACTTTTGCTACCGTCTCCTTCACTCCGGAACATACACTTTCAATGCTCGATCAACCTCGGGTCGTTCAAGGGGCACTTTCCATCGCACTTTCTTCGTTTTTGATTCGTCAAAGGCCTGAAGAACAAAGCCTCTTGCGCCCACCACGTTCTGTCGAAAGTTACAGGTCTTGGTCTTAGGAGTTTATAAAAATCATCATGTCAATATCTTGGTTACATCATCTAATACGCAAGTTACTTTCTTGAAAGATTGATTTACTTTCCCATAGATATCCAAAATCAAACTCTATGTAATGTCATGCAGATTAGATAAAGGTTGAGGTAATGTCCTTTTCATCCTCAAAAGATGATATTACCTCGTGATTGATCGAAAAATGTCAATCAAATTCAATCATTAAACGTAGGATCCCAATCCTATCAAGTGTAAAGTATGTGTTTATGTTATGTACGCGCATGTATATGTGTATTCGTGATCGATGTGATTGTTTAAAAGTCTTTGTCGCTTTCATGTGGTAGATGAAGTTAGCTATATATCATTCCATATCTTGCACAAATTCAGATATTTGTTGATTTTATTTTCCTTTTTCCTTCTAATTTGTACTTTAAATTTTCACGAGTAACTTGAAAGCATGAAGAAACGAGACAATTCGAGCAAGAAATATATCAAGGAAATAAAGCCTGAACACAACTGATTTATGGGGTTGGCGGCGTGCCTACTTTACAAGGAGAGATTCATAGAATGGTTACTTCATAATCGGCTAAGAGAAGGTTACAATCCCTTGAAATACTCACACTCAAGCGTTTCCCATCCTAGGTACATCCAAACCCACATGAATCAATCATGAAAGAGGAGTATTCTCACGCTCTTATTTCTCTTACATGACGGCTTTCAAGAGCTCTCTAGAGTTTCACAAGTTTCTGATAGAATATAAGTTTCTAAAACGGGGTTTTACCAAGTCTGGATTGGGACCGCATCGTGGGGTCGGATGCCCGGGTACCGCGCTGGAAACACGTCCATCTTCTGGACATTAGCTCGCAGCCCGGCGGCTGTTTTTAATTGCTGCGATTGAATGTCAAAGTTGTGAGGCTCGAGTGGTTTAAACATGTCCTTTCTTTTCACCAGGAGAAGGGTTTATCATTTTCCTTAGAAAAAGCCATTGAAGATGTCTTAGAATTTGTGCCCGAAATTTTTGGGGTTTTCCATCCGAAGATGTATTCCTCTGCAATAGTGATGATGACGGAATTACACATTACATGATGTATGCCCCCGACCCGGGACGCACCATGCGGTAAAGCAATTAGTTAGTTACATCACGTGTACTGTGTAATTGATACGCACAATACTTTTTCGAGAAGTAAATAGTGGGATTAGAGTATCATTGTGTCGGGTGTGATAAAATACTTAAATATTAAATCACGCCTTAATTTAATAGGTTAATCTTTTATATCAGTTTGCAGTGGTTCCATGAAATCTCACATGGTATCAGAGCTGATCCTGAGTTCGAATCTTTTCAGGCCCAATTTTCCTTCCCAATTAAATATGTCCACGTTTAGTACTAGACAAAAAAGTCAGACTAAGCGTGAGGGAGAGTGATGAAATACTTAAAGTGATGAAATCACACCTTAATCTAACAGTTTAACATTTTAGAACAGTTAGCAGTGATCCCACAAAATCTCACAGGGTGCAAGCAAAGAGAAATCCCCACGTTGGATGTCCGTGCTCTTAGTTTATGATACATCTAAAATCTCTAAACCCGGTTTTCTATATGTTTATGCGGTAATCGAATAGCTAAAATACTTTCTCGAGAGGTCAATAGTAGGTTTAGGGTATCATTGTGTTGGGTGCGAGCAAAGACAAATTCCACGTTGCATGTCCATTCGCTCGATTCATGGTACATTTAAACTCTCTAAACAGGGTTTTTCTACATGTCTTGTTAATGACTAAGCATCTAGGGTTTGTAATTAGGGTGAATTCATAGTCGCCGCTGGCCTTGCCCTAATTTGCACGTCATATGTTATGATCCCGTCTTATACGAACTTGTCTTGGAGGCAGGTCGCGTCGAAATTTCCCCACACAAATCTCCCGTGCTGTGTCGAGCTACTTTCCACCTTTTCTCTTTGAAATTTGTCGCGACATTTCCCTTTTTCCCCGTAAAACACTCCAGTCAACACTCAATATGAACCAACTTTCTTCAAGGAAATGGCTATAAACTCTCTCTCTCTCTCTCTCTCTTTCTCTCTCTCTCTCGTCTTTACAATACAGATCAAACCCCAACCGCTCAGTCTAAAACTTAGAATACTCAACATTGGAAAATTATTTGCAGGTCCATCGAAGAGCATTGTTGACAAACCAAGACGATGACTAAGGTGCGTAACCTAGTATGATACCAATGTTTGATTAGTTTACAAGAAAATGTTGGTATACATGATCACGGTTCATTATGCTTGCAGAAAAAGGTGGTGGTCAAGGTGTCCACCATGAATGGTCCCAATCGGAAGTGCTTGCTCTTCCCGAATTTTAGAAGGCAAGATAATCGCTTGAAGGCTCTTCAAATTGCTGCAGCTGTCCCCGGTAAAGATCGAAAATGAAAACGACATAAACAGTTTATTTTTAGGGTTGTCCACAAGAATGATAAAAATTTAGTTGTAATGCTTGTTAAGAATGCGAAGCAGACACTGAAGAGGTCCTTGTCCGAAAAGAAACTTGTTGCATGAAAGAATGAATTGGTTTCAAGGATTGACAGAAGCATCCAAGAAGCTTTTACAAGAAAAGAGAACCTTTCTTTGCCATGTGTAATTGAGAAGGCTGAGAAACAAAGCATAGAACCTGAACTACTTCCATTTCCTTGGAAGCTAATTCTATTCTTTCACTACTGCAGAATCACAGTGCAGAAAAGATTCAACCACCAGTAGCTTGTGGAAATCAGAGAACTGTCGTTTTGATTGAGTTTTAGCAGCTTTTTCCCTAACCGTAGTAAATTAGATTGGCCAAATTTATTGTACCAATCGATTGGACAGATACTAACAAGACTATGGTGGTATATCAAAATGTGTTTCATGCGACTTGCTTGCAGGACGAGCTTGATTAGTCCATGATTTCTCTGCTCGATTGATGCATGTAGGGTTCCAATCATTGAGTTTGAAAGGAGCGGACCGAGACGGGATTGAAGTAACGGGGGATGGAGTCGATGCAGTTGACCTCGTCAATAAGCTTCGCAAGAGTGTAGGTCGTGTGGAGTTGGTGACGGTGGATGAAGTCAAAGAGGAGAAGAAAGAAGAAAAGCCCAAGGTACCTGAGCTGCCGCCGCCGCCGCCGCCGCCACTGTACATTGTGACGGAACCCGAACCACCTTGTTGTACCATCATGTAAAGCGCTCTCTCTATCTCTCTCTCGCTACGCCATGTGATAACTTCCCAACAATTTCCCCACTACCGTTTTCTTTTTGCCTTGTACTTAAGCCTTTGAATAACGGTAAGTGTGTTTACATCTGTCGACAAAGTTTATATCAAGCGATGTTAAAAATCGAAAGTGAAATTTGCACCATGCATGCGGGTCACATTTCAACACGCAATTCGAATATGGGTCTTAATACACAATTTTATAGAAGGGGTCTTGATATATCAAACAATTCTTCGGAGCATTTTTAAGCAATGATATGAAATTTCGTGGCAGATCCCGAAGAGAGGCCAACTTCTGTTTCTTTCTTCCACAGTCTAGGGCATACGTCATCATTGAAATTTCTCCTTAATGGCGACTTTAGAAATTGGAGAATATGGACAAGAAATCCTGCTTACTGTCCAAGCTTTATTGGCATTAGCCAATTTTCACTCCGATGACTAAGAAACATAGTGCATCATGAGAAACAACTAAATTTATCGGCAAAACAAAAATAGAGCAATGCTAAAAACACTAACACCGATATACTATATGGTTTTACTGAATAAGGTGGCAGATGGTGGGCCTATCAAAGTACTAAGCACTGGACAGAAATCTATCACATTGTTAGTAAAAGTGTTCAATATATCAATCTTAGTCCTCTAACTTTGATATGATTTAATGATGGAGATCAATTTATTGAAATCCATGCTCAATGCCTGCTAGGTCAAATTCATTTAACGGGCGCCCGACATGTTAGATACCCTTGCTAGTCCTTATTCGGACTTCTCAAAATCCAATGAATGTGAATTGAAAGAGTTGGTTACTTTCTTAGAAAATATCTAAAATCGAACTCTATATGATCTCACATATATTAAGATGCATATTGAGATAGTATCCTTTTCATCCTCAAAAGATGCTATCTTTTTCGTGATAAATCGAAAAATGGAGAGGACCCCAATCCTATGATGTGCGAGTGTGATATCCTTTTTTTTTTTTGGTTAAAAGTGTGATATCCTTTTTATCCTCAAAAGATGCTATCTTTTTCGTGATAAATCGAAAAATGGACAGGACCACAATCCTATGATATGCGAGTGTGAGGTCCGCATGTACATGCGGGCGAGTTATCAATGGGATCGATTAAACGTCATTCTCGTTTTTTCAGACCCTTTTCTCTTTCTAAAAGCTACGTGTCACGGATGGTGATGCTTGTAGTGACGTTATAAATGTTCTAAACAAGATATTGAAGTGATGAATAGAACAAAACTCCCAGGACCAAGACTCGGGACTTTGAAGTTTCAAGCCAACAACAGAACGTAGGGAGAGGGGCGTTTCCTTCAGGTCTCGACAAAACAAAACGAAGAAAGTCCCGTGGAAATTAATAGATTTGGTCGAGCTTCGAAAGTGAAAGTTTGGGAGTGAATGAGACCGTAGCGAAGACGTTCCTCTTTCTCTTCAACTATTGGTCTCAGCTACATGGAAAATCATGAAGAACGGTGGCTTTTAGATAAGCGAGACCAGTTCTAGAAAAATTCTAAACTTAGCATACTCGTGTCAATTTAGTTCTAAACCTTTCAATTTGGCTAATTTAATCTTAATCCTTTTAATGATTTGCCAAATAAGTCCTAAATCTCTTAAGAGTTTATTAATTTAGTCATTCCAGCTAGTTTCGATTAGAAATTGATGGCGATCTAGTAAGTGTCGACCATCCTACGTGGAGCGGCCGGTGTTGAGGTCACCATCTAGAGGGTGAGTGAGGCCATGTAGTGAGATCCCATCCCCTTGCCATGGGTGAACCATGCCCCGACGAGGATCAGGAAACCTTTGCACATTGAGGGATGAGCGACGTGACCGTTGCTGAGGAGTTGCTCGCTCATGGTGAGGGCAAGTGATCTTTGCCACCATAGCTAGGCTGTAACCTTAGGGGGAGCACGACGAGAGTCATCCGACCTTCGCTAACCTGCTGTATCTTTTGACAAGTTCTGTCACACCCCGAACACAACCAAACAGGATCATAACACGGCCGTCCTTTCACCCAAAGGACGTAGCCTCAACTTAAACAAAACCAGAATAACATCAGAGCTTTCTAAAACCATCAAAAGAATATAAACAAATCCAACAAAAAAGTTATTCCAATAGCTCAACGTCACTATGTACAATGTACCCAAAAATTCCACAATCAAAAGAAATCCTTCGACTAACGCCCGCTCACGCCCTACTAGCAGCCAATAGAAGAACCTGAAAGGTATGTAAGATAAGGGATGAGCTATCACGGCTCAGTGAGTAACATATTTCTTCTAAAAGGATAGAACAATCATTATGCAATAGTATCAAAAATATCGCAGCCCATAACTCAAACTCAAGATACAATATAGCCAAAAATATCTCAAAGGTATAATAACTTTTCACTAAAAGTCATATGTATTAGATTACTCAATAAAAACTCACTTAACAACAATAGCCAATCGTCAATGGTCTATCCATTGACTAATCTCATCATATAACACGTTGATGGTTCATCCATCAACCAATCTC
Organism: Syzygium aqueum; assembly: GCA_031216185.1. Lineage (NCBI taxonomy): Eukaryota > Viridiplantae > Streptophyta > Magnoliopsida > Myrtales > Myrtaceae > Syzygium > Syzygium aqueum. The sequence goes on from CM062231.1 coordinate 2,824,032, forward strand.
ATGCTCGTCATCAAACTATGGTCAAGTTTAATGCCGTGACAAGGACGACCAAGTTTACCCCTCTTGGCAAGGTCTATCACCTATTATAAGCCGGCGGTTCGGCCCAGAAGGACATCCTGACAATATGCATACTCCCCCCTTAACGGGTTCTCAACATAGGAATACGAGCAGCAACAACTTATAACTTAATCCAGAAATACATAATCAACACCAATAAGTCCATTTCACAAAACATTTCGCAACAAAAATAGCCCTTGGCTAATCCTTTTCACAAAACCTTTAATATAAGCATTCACAAAAGCTTCATTTCAATAAGGTCATAAGACTTTTCAACTCATTTCATAATCGACAAAAGGTAGCAAATGATCGATCCAATTTATGCAGAAAACATGCTTCACTGTATTAAAAATTATATCTCATTATCAAAATATGAATTTGTAAATTCATAGAAGATGATGTCCCTCGCCTGGAAATCCAAAAACTAACCCATAAGTATTCCTCGAGCCGACGGTTCCAAAATCCTATTAAACATACGGAAAACAAATCAAAACCGAGTAATATTTCCCCCTAACGCGCAACTCGAATAAGCTAAGGCTAACTAGCCAATAATCCGACACCCACGTGCCTACGACGGCTTGCTCAAAGGAAAAAATCTAATGCCAACCACAACGAACAACTCGCGCACCAAATTTCCACGCGCCATAACTTCCTCCACCGGACTCCGTTTTGTGCGCTCTTATAGTCAAAACGAAACTCATCTAACATACTATGGATGTCCCAGCACAGCTAACCCAAACAGCAGCCCAAAAACGACAATAAAAGCCTTGGAAAGTACTGTTCACGAAATTCTAGATTATGCTCTCAACTTGAAAATTTGATTTCGGACAAACCGTAACTCCGAATCGATATTCGTCAAAACGCATAGCCCCACAACACCATAATCTTTCATTTTCATGGATATTTAAGACTTGACAACCCAAAAACTTGGATTACGCAGCTTAAATCCACATAACTTTTATTTCCGAGCCCTAATCGAAAAATTACTCCGATAAGACTAATGAGGGTTGCGAGTACTTACTAGTCATTGTGTTACGTAGTCAGAACGGCTCGGCGAGGACCCGTGCGCACAAACCCTCCCTTTCCCTTCTTCCCTTTCTCCTCTCCTTTTTCTTTTGCTTTTCCTCTGTTTTTCTTCTGTGTTTCCCCGCGAGCTGCTTCCTTCCTTTTATCTTCACTTTTTTTTTGACTTTTGACTTTTTTTTTAATTCCTCCTTCAGCCTAAGTCTTTTGACCTGGTCAAAAGAAGAGGCAAATATTACAAGTTCCGCAGGCTCTCTGTTCCCGACCGGCTCATCCAATTCCAGTGTTCTTAGCCAGCGTCTCATTCTCGGCGGCCTAATAGAAAACTCAAGCAAAGGATCCTAGTATTATCATAGAATGGCCATTATGGGGGTGTGAACAGAAAAGGAAGAAAGGAAATTTTGTGCAAAGGTTCACTTCAGCCTTACAGTTGGAGGGGAAAAAGCCACTTGATTTTGCTTACGAATAATTCCAAGCCATGGAGGTTCGATGGCGTGGTACAAATTGTCGAGTCTAAGTGCAGAGACAGCAGTTTCAAGCCGACAAAACCGACTCTCAACTTCCTCGGCCAGGGAAGTTTGAGTCGAGAAGACGGACCCAACAATGGCCAGAGTGAATGGACCAATCGAGATCAATGTGAGCGGCACGATAAGATTGAGAACCGGAAGCAAATTGGATGACCAGGGAGTCGAAGATGAAGTCGGGGAGGGACTTGAAGTGCCAATGTCGCAAGAAACTTCAGGGGTTGTTCCTGCTTCTCTCTGTTGGAGTTAATAGTGACCGGTGAGCCCATCCTCAAGGGATAGGATTCATTGCTTCATGGGCAAGTTATTCCATTCTTGCACCAGAGAAATCAGGTGGTATGGTCTTCTTAATCATTCATCCAGCCATAAAAATATGTTTAATCATACTTCTTCGTTTCATCTCCGATCACTGGTTGATTCAACAATGCCTCTAACAATACACAGAAACTCCGTGGTTATGATCTTGGGCTCTTACACTCGAATGACTAGCTTTTGGCTTTGGGTTAATTTTGTTGTAATTAGTATGAGAAGGTACTGCAGCGTAAGGTTGGTGTCGCTTTTTTCTCTCCGTTGATATTATATATATACACAAGCGAATTTACAAAGGAATATGATATATGGTAAGACAATGTTTGGATGATGCGGAAATTGATTAACTTCCCTTAATTTGTCGATTAATTTTTTGTTTAACATTTTGCATTTCTTAGCAAACGTTTGGTGTTTGTACTAGCATACGTAGAAACAATGACAAGGCTAATCGATATACTCGATATCTAAAAATAGCTGCCTAAATCAGTTGAAAATTTTTACTCCATAGTCAAGTGCCTAGAGCCCATGACCTTCACAGGCCTATCAATCTACCAATCCACTCAATGATAGTTAGCCTAAGGGCCCATGAGCCCCTGCTTGATCCGAGGCCTTCCCAAGCCAATCTAATACTTCCCATTAGGTCACAAGTTCTCTTTATTGTGAGCATACTTAGCCTAGCTTTCTCGAAGCAGTTACAGCTGCAAAAACGGGTATTTCATCTTTTGACGAGGTCGTTCGACCAATCCTTAGCAGCCGCGCATCGGGTTCTACCTTTTGGGATGTCTCTTCATCTAGTTTTGAAGTGCTACTGTTTTAGAACACGTATGGTCACACGCACAAATTATGGCAACTCATAGCATCGCTGCAGCAATTGTAGAACAGCCACAATAATCACAGCCATATCTAGCAAATGGGTGTTTAGTTCAACAATTATCAATCTACCACTAGCCTGATGTAAATATCCATTGCCAAGGCAATAATCATTGGTCAAGGGATTTTGGACAAAACTCATTTTTCCACATACAGCGAGATCCCCTCGCCCCCTCCTCTCTCTCTCTCTCATAAAGTCGACATTCCAATGTAATTTACGACATTGCTAGGCAAGTTACAGGAATAAGGATACTAGAAGTGTTATAACTTTCGTATGACGCTCACTTGAATGCCATAATTTTTTTTTGGCTTACTTAAGTACCACTTCAGGCAAAAAGTGATCATTGAAGCGCCATCGCTAGTTGGCAGCCGAAAAATCCGACGTAGACGCTGGTCATCCTACGTGATTTCGCCGGAGTTGATGTAGATAATATTTTGATATTTTTTTGAATTTTTTATTTTTATTTTTCCTTTTTTTTGCAAATTTTTTTTCAATGCCTGGGAGGGTCACTAGCATTGAAAAAAAAGGAAAAGAAAAATAAAATAGAAAAAGAAAAATTCGAAAAAAATTTAAAGAAATCCAAAAAAATAAAATAAAAAAACATTTAAAAAATCCACGTCGGATGGAAAATTAATAAAAAAAAATCTACGTAAGATGGTTTGCTAGAAATGGCACTCAAATGATCTATTTTCGTCGAAAGTGGTATTTAAGTAATCTTTTTTTGTCGGAAGTGGCACTTAATTAAGCGAAAAAAAAAGTTATGGCACTCAAATAAGTGCCGTATGAAAGTTATGACACTTCTAGTATCCTTATCCCCAAGTTATATGATTTCTTTTAAATGGGGAATATTTCAAATTACTTCCAGTATGAGAACTTTTTTTCTTTGTACTTATAAACGTGACCCAACTAATTTATTTTGATCCATAAGCGGATTCAAATGGATCTGGATATCTCTGTTTTTCCTAAATTGATAGTCGCGATTGCTCTCCCGAAATAAATTTAAACAAATCTCATTTCGGGAATCAGGAGTACCCCCAAACATTTGCCGGCTCTTTTCAACGAGACCCAAATACCCTTGGTCTCGCTTCCCTAGAAGCGACCAGTCCTCTTGATTTCCCATTTTAGTTGACCATTAGTTGATCAGTCACTCCCAAACATTCGCCTTCTAAGCTCGATCAAAATCTATCAATTTCCATTGGACTTTCTTTCATGTTTTTGTCTTGTTCAACACCTGAAGGAGAAGCCGCCCCTCTCCCCACGTCCTGCTCTTGGCTTGAAACTTGGAAGTTACAGATCTTGGTCTTTGTCTTGGGAGTTTGTTCTATACATAAGGTCAATAATGTCATGCTTAGATCATTATTGCATCACCACACGTGACACACCTTAGAGAGAGAGAGAGAAAGAGAGAGAGAGAGAGAGAGAGAGAGAGAGAGAGGAGGGTTTGAAAAAACGAGAATTACCTTTAGTCGATCGCACGGATAACTCACATGTATGTATATGCAGACCGCACACTCGCACATAACGGAAAAGATATCATCTTTTGAGGGGTGAAAAGTACAAAAAAGTTCTTAAACATGTTTTATTGATATCAATTCAGTCCTAAATCTTTCAATTGGATCAATTCAGTCCTAAACATTTTAACATTAGTACCAATTTAGTCCATCGGGATAATTTAGGTTGGATATTGTTGACGTGAATAATTTCTTTTTATAATTTTTGAATTTTTATTAGTTTTTTCCCTTCTTTTTTTTTTCCTTTTCTTCCTTTGGCTTGTGGCCGATACTTGGCCATGGCTGGCGACCGGCCACAAGCAAGGGTCTCCCTCGCCACCTCGTTCCTCGCCAAATTTAGCGAGGGTGCCCTTACCTAGGTGGCGAGGGTCAAGCCCTTGTTAGCCATGGCTGAGTGCCAGCCATAGGCAAAAGGAAGAAAAGGAAAAAAAAAGGAATTTTTTTAAAAAATTAATAAAATATTCGAAAATTTAGTAAGAATAATAAAAAAGTGTCCACATTAGTGCCAACTGTGCCACATAAGACAGTTGGCACTTACGTCAACAATTTTCGGTCTAAATTGACCGGATGAACTCAATTGGTACGGATATGAAAAAGTTTATGATTAAATTGATCCAATTGAAAGGTTTATAACCGAATTGGTACCAATGCAATAGATTTAAGATTTTTTCGGTACTTTTCCCTCTTTTGAGGATTGTCGCAACCTAAAAAAAATCGGGGTTTTCCATCTTAGGCTAATGGATCACCAGATCAATTAAATTAACTAACGTAACTCGAGTTCTCCCAAACTCTACCAAATCGCAACTTAGGTCCAATTGTGAACATGCAAATATTTTCAATAGGAGTCGCCACTAATCATTTAAGGTAGGTTGATTAAAAACCTAAATAAAATAGCGAGAGTACTATTTTATTCCTGCGAACCAGAAATCATAGATTCGGGGACTTGGTTACGCTAAATTCATTAACGCCCTTTCGGTATCAATTTCAAGAAAAATACTCAATTTGAAAATTTTGATAAACCCTAACTTAGAGTTCAAAGGTACAATTTTTTTTTATTTTCTTTTATTTAAATGAAAGCTAACTTATATATAATGACGTGCAAAAATTGACATGCGATTAATACAACCTAACATGTAAACTATATGTCATGTGACGACGTGACCTATTTCTAATGACGGACATATTATTTTTTTGTATTTTTTTAAAATGAAATTCGGAATTAAAAACTCCAATTATCTAAGCATGCAATTTTAAACTAAAGAAATTATCCTATTCTGAAGCAATCTTTTTTTTGTATTTTTTTTTATGAAAATTCGAAATTAAAATCAAGTAAAAAATATAACCGCTAAATCTTTCGAATTAAGTTTCGATCTGAAGCCTGATAGATCGATCCTAAAATTCAAAATACCTGCTATGGAAATAATTCTATCTAAAGCCTGATAGATAAATTTATTTCCACGTGTGCGGTTAAGGACTAGGAAATTTTCCTAATCGATCACATTTTGAAAAATTTTTGATATCTTAAATATATCGGATATATTAAAAGGATTTTGAAAATTCTAAATTCTATCCTAATTTGACAAGCAACATATATCCAAGATTTCAAAAAAGGGAAACAAATCCTAATTGAAATCTGCCTATTATCCAAATATGCAAAATTAGATATCAATGAGCACAAATTAGACAACAAAATATTCAAATAAAATCAGGATGTGATAATTACCTAATTTGCAAATTTCTTTCCTAATTTGAATTTGGAGCGCTCGGGATTGCGGATCGGCGGTGCGTCAGGAATGATGTCGGGATTGGCGGCGGCTCACGGTGGTGACGCGGCGAGGCAACGACGGTACGGGCGTCGAGGGCGACGGCGGCTTGCGGCCCGTCACGGTGTCGGCGGCTCTCCGGCACGGCGGTGGGAGGCGGAGCAGCAGCACATCGCTCTGGGTAGCGGCGTGCAGCGGCGAGTGGGCAGCTCTCCGGTGGCTGTGCAATGAGCAGCGGCGGAAGGGTGAAGCATCAGCGTTGGCGGGCGGAGTAGGGACGTCCAAGTGCGGTTGCGGCGATCTCTGGTGGCTGAGCAGGCGGTGCGACAAGGAGAGCAGTGGTGCAGGCGGTGGCGCACGGCTGCGGAGCTGCTGAGGCGTGGCGCGGTGGACGGTGGCGCGGTGTGGCGGTGGCGTATGCGTGCAGCAGCGGCGCGGCAGTAGTGTGGCTCTCCGGCGTGCGGTAGGGGCGTCGGAGAGCACGACGATGCAGTGGCAAGGGCGTCTAGGCGGCGGGAGACGCGACGGAGGGCGCGGCGCGGCGCATGGCAGCAAGACGGCGGAGCTCCGGGGGTGGCATGTAGCGGCTCGTTCTCTCTCTCTCTCTCTCTCTCTCTCTCTCTCTCACGTGTGTCTCTTTCTAAAAAATTCAGATATGAAATTCTAAGAACCCCATAAATTATGACACATAACGTTGTATTTATAACGTAAACTTAGGTTAATTAGCCGGGTTTTCTTGTCCTAATGGGTTTAGGCTTGGGCTTAGGCTTTAATTATCATTTAATTTCAAGTGGGCTGAATTAATGTGGGCTTTTATTTAATTAAGCTTAATGGGCTAATTTAAGCTCAAATTAAAACAACCAAGCCCTTCTAACGTGTGATTTTCCGCCCTTGCCTTCCGAGTGAGCCGAGTCTCGTTCGGTACTCAAGTTCGATTTACGTGATGAATTTTAAGCTTGCTTGACACCGCCAATCCGATGCGGAATGTAATTAATCTATATGAACCTAAACTATATGCTATGCAATTTTAATATTTTTATCTAGGGGTTAAAATTTAATCTTTAATTTTTTTATGTAATTAATATTAAATGATGCGTCGAAATTTAGATATCAATAAAGATGAAAAGGATAGTATCTCACTATCAGTCTAAATATATACATTTAGTTTTAAACCGCATGCCGAGTATTAATTGGCCCACCAGCTCCTCGAAAACCGGTAATTTTTAGATAATATATACATTTAGTTCGAAGGATCTGCCTGAAAGTACTGGCAACTAGCACTTGAAAGAGACAACAATTTGAATCCTCGCGATGCCTCGAGTCAAATCATTTTTTCCTTTTAAATTTCCTTTTCATTTTGACGAAAATTTGAAAATTCATCTCCAACGTGAAATGCATACCATGCGGGCCAAGGCGACAAGTCGATCATGTCACATCTATCGTGTCTCTTTGACTATTGAGCAGCTAGGGTTTGTATCGAAATTTCCCAAGAAAATCCAACATGTTTCTTTCCACCTTTATTTTTTTTTTAATTTTTTATTTATTTCCCTTTGCCCACGGGGCATGTCTGGTCAAGACACTATATGAGTCAACGCTCTTCAGAGAAATGGCTATAAATATCATTCCCTAACTCAAATCAGTCCATCGCTTCTATGCTCAAAATCAGAGTAATATCTGCAGGTCCATCGAGGAGCATCATCAGCAAGCCAAGACCATGACTAAGGTAAACAACATGGAATAACAAATAATATAATTATTTCGCAAGAAAATATGACTCTTATTGTATATTTGTATGTGTATATACACATATTATTATTATTGTTGTCGTCGTTGTTGTTGTTATTATTATGATTATTGTAAATATTATTATGATTACAGAAAAAGGTAGTGGTCAAGGTGTCCATGAACGGTAGGAACCAGAGGTTCCCACTCTTCCCAAATTTTAGGAGGCAAGATAATCGCCAGAAGGCTCTTCAAATTGCAACAGCCGTTCCTGGTACTACAAGTGGTTTACTTTCAGGGTTGTCCACAAGAAAGATTCAATAGAACTTCTTGGAAAGTAAATTTTAGTTCTACTATTTGTTAAAGAGTTGTGGATAGAAAGAAATTAATCGGGCTACAATAGTATATTGAAACGGGTTCCATGAGAACGGGGTTAACCGGCTTGTGGTTTGTCTGCTCCATGGATGTGCGTAGGGTTCCAATCGGTGAGCCTTAAAGGAGCTGACCAAGACGTGATTGAAGTAACGGGGGAGGGAGTCGACGCGGTTGACCTCACCATGAAGCTTCGCAAGCATGTGGGTTATGCGAATTTGGAGATGGTGAACGAAGTTAAAGAGGAGAAGGAGCCCAAGAAGGACGAGCAACCGGAGCCGGTGGAGCTGCCGGTTGTTTGGTCGTATCCAACGTACGTTGTGAGGGAACCCCAATCGGCTTGTTGCCCTGTCATGTAATGCGCCCTCCCTCTCGATCGATCTACACCATGTGATATTTGGGAATGGTTTCCTGATCACCATTTTCTCTTTGCCTTACGTTTAAGCCTTTGGAAAATGGTAAATGTGTTTGGATTGGTCGATGAAATTTATAATGATTGATGTTGCAAATTGAAAGTGACAATTACACTATGCATGTGGGTCAAATTTCAACACGCAATTAGAATATCCTAGAACACGATGACTTAAAAAACTAACAGCCTAAAGAGAAAAAAAGAAAACTAAATTTATCAGCAAAACAAAAGAGGGGAATGCTAGAAATACCAAGACCGATATATTAAATGTGTTTACTAAATGATGTGCCAAACAATAAGCGGCCATTAACTGGATAATCGGCATTCATTTGGTGAAAGAGACATTCGAGAGTGGACGCTTCTTTTGGTATTTGAAGCTTTGATTATATGGCATCTTTGTAATTCGCACTAACTATACCGTAACTCCCTGTATCCGCAAACTTTTTGTTTAGGCCATCAAAAATTCATGTTTTATAAAGGTGCCGCGCTCCAAATCCAAAGTCTTTTTAGTACGCTCTAGAATTCATGTCGACACGACACTGATGCGATGCCACTTTTTCGGATTTTGGCCGTATCGACGCAGTCACGTCATCGATCGGACGGCATGGGCAACGACATTTGACAAGGGACCTTAGGTGATGAGACTAATTAGGGGACTCGGTTGCACAGCAAAACAGTTGGACGATCAAGCCGCACAAAAATCTAGAGTTAAAGCACCAAATATATACTTAACCGCATTTTCATTGCAAACCTAGTCAAAACATTTGGGGTCCATCGGATGAAAGTGGCAACATCTTTTCAGCTTAAACACCAGGAAGTCCATGCAGCATGAAAGCCCATTTCTGCAATCAAGCTCTTTCTGGATCGGGCTTGGATTTGATGGAGCACTTTTGATTCCACAGTATCGTTGCAATCTGGAATGACCTTGGGCTTCCATCAATGTTTCAAAGTCACCGCTGGAATGTCCTCAAAAGATTTTTTAGAGGTTCCGAGATACGACGTTCCCATCTACCCAAAACAATCACTGATCGATGAACCCGTTTTTGTACCACTTTTCCGATTCTTCCTAATAGCCCGACTCCGAAAGAGGGCATTTCTTTTCTTTCTTGTGATCGCCTTCGTCATCTTCTTTGCTAATGAATCCTTTTAAAAAGTGCCAACTCAAAGAAAAAAAGTTAAAGAATTAGATAAAAGAGGGAGCATCAACACATTTGTACAATCCTTCTCGCAACTAGCTAATACAAAACTCATTGAAATCCAGTATTTTCGAGCAATGTTGGGCTTTTACTACAACTTTGGAAAAATTATAAAAAATGTCTGAAACCTATTATAGTTATGCCAATTTAGTTCTAAACATTTTTTTTTTGGATAATTGAGTACTAAACCGTTTTGCATTTATGCCAATCGGTCCATTTGACCAATTTTAGTTGGAAATCATTATCATAGACGCTGGACGTTATATGTGTTGCGAGCAACGTTGACATAAAACAATTTTTAATATTTATTTTTTTCTTTACTCTCTCTCTCTCTCTCTCTTCCTTCCCCTCTTCCTCTGGCCAGTTGCCAAGCAAAAAGAAAAAATAAATTAAGAATTCAAAAAAAAATTATTAAAAATTGTTCACAGCAATGCCAGCTGCGATACGTAAGTTGACTAACGTTTATATCAGTGATTTCCGATCAAGAATTGACACAAAATGCAAAAGGTATATGACTTAATTAACAAAAAAAGAAAATTGATGACTGAATTGACACAGTTACAATAAAATCAAGACTTTTTTGGGATATCTCTGTGCAACTTTTGTTATGTACCATCCATGAATTACATGCTACCCTGGAAAACTTACATTGAGAGAGGAAATGACATTTGTAGCCATAAACCCTCATGCCTCCTTTTTTTTTTCTTTAATGTGAACTAGAAAGGTCAAATGAGAAGGTTCCCCAGTCCCCACTTACCCCAGTTCCTCTTGCATCCCAACCTTGATCAAATCAAATCTATTTAATTTTTTTTTATCCACCCAATAAGAAAAAATATCCACACGGTTTGACATTATCCTCTGTATTCACATTAAAAAAATAGCAATACAACCGACCTCGCTTGAAGAAGGGTCCATAGGACCATAACTTATATCCTCACTGCCACTTTCCTGAAGTTCCTTCAACAAGACAAGAAGCCATCTCATTTAGTATTTTATAGGGAACATGGAGATGCGGCATCTCGAAAATAGGTCCTAAAGTCGGGAGAAGTATTTTGATATGCTACGAGAAATATGGTCTAACCGGCCAATCATCGATTCTTGCCTGCGAAGAATCCTATCTCGCGTCCCTCCATGCCTCTCCGCATCTCGTTTTTCAGAGACAGTTTATACCACACAAGATGTTTTCCTTGCACAAGATGTTTTCCTTGCATAGTAATGACGAAATAAAATATCCCAAGTTGGGGCTTGTCTGGGGAAGTTTATTAGGGTTTCTTTTTTGTCATTTTGTCCTCGACCCCTTTTCGGCTCCACCATAGAGAATTGAAACCCTTTCTTTTCGCTGGGCTTTGGGGATTGGACTCCCTCTCCGTCTCCAAACCTTATAAAGAGGACACACCCATCTTTGCTTCTTGTCTTCTGTTCCTGCAAGGGGGTGATGCAAGGGCCTCACCAAAAGTAGTTGCCATGAGCCTCTCCGTTCACCTTCTCGCGCTCTTCCTTCTTGCGTTGACGCAGCAACAGACACCCACTTTTGCTGCCAAAAAGGTGAGCACTCAAAGCTTAAGCCCTCGCACTGTTCCATTAACAATGGAATCTCTCCATTTTTTTGTCTTAGTTTGAAAAGGGTCGTGTCTTAACTGATATCATCATCATCTTGAATCTTTCCTTTTCGTTTGGTGAATCTGGACGTGTGTGGGATCGAAGCCGTACGTAGTTTACTTGGGATCTCACTTGCACGGCCGGGATGCTTCATTGGCTGATCTGAGTCGGGCAACAGAGTCTCACCATGAGTTTCTTGGCTCTTTCTTGGGAAGGTATTGCATTTCAATGCAGATAAAGTTCAACACCACCACTTCTTCTTCTTCTTCTTCTTCTTCTTATCGGTTTACAGTATGCACTGAGGACTATGTTTTGTATAGCCGAGACGATGCCGAGGAGGCCATCTTCTATTCGTACACGAGGCACATCAACGGCTTCGCCGCGACTCTTGAAGATGACGTAGCTGCCCTAATCACCCGTAAGCTCCCACCCTTTTTTTCCGCCTCGGTTTGGTGTTTGACCACCAAAAACAACAGAGTCCTTTTATTTTGCTTCTGTCGTAAATTCGGAGTGCAACTTGCATTTTCTTGATGACAAGTCCCACAACCCTTGGTTACCACAATGCTTGTTGCTTCATTCCATGCCTTTTTTAAGCACAAAACCTCCAAATAATCTCTACACATCTGCGAAACTTTGAGAAAGACTAGTGCAGTAGATGATGCGATCACGCGTATATCCCGTGTCTCAATAATATTCAATTGAAAATCCAAATTTAACCCGTCGCATCGCTAAATAAACCAACTTTAACTGCTCGAATTTTGTTTTTCTGCCAAGGGGGCACTTGTTTTTTTGTTCATCTTTAATGCTTATTGTTGGTTTTCTAATCTTGGCAGAGCACCCAAAAGTGGTGTCGGTTTTTCCGAACCAGGGCAAGAAACTACACACAACAAGATCGTGGGAGTTTCTAGGTGTCGAGCAAAACGGCGTGATTTCTTCCGATTCAATTTGGAAGAAGGCTCGATTCGGTGAAGATACCATCATTGGGAACCTTGACACAGGCAAGCGGCTTCCACCCACTATTTATTTACTTAACATTATGTTTTTCTCTGACAAAAATAACATAAAGAGTGCCGCAAAACCCACGAACGTTGACTTACAATACAACCGGAGCGAGGCTGTCTTGTCATCTATCTGCGATAAAGAAATGCCAATGTTTCACGATCTCCGGCTTGCTTTGACTCCATGTTCGGTTCTTGCTTTGGCTCACGCATGTTCTCTTCACTTTTAACACGGATCATCGTTTCGTCGTGTCTCAATCTGTATCACAGCTGCAACTGTCTATACCCATCAAATGAACTTAAAAAACTATCGACTTTGCGTCGTTGACTCGTCGTCCAACGCACTTAATACAGATTGAGGCATAATGTAAGGGGGTAGACAATAAAGAAATGGGTAGCGGGTTGAGCACGCTCCAATGTAAACAGATCAAAAATTTTCTTCGACCCATGTGGAAAACTTTATATTACTGAAGATTGTTGGATGCTGTCCTTTGCCTGCTAACTAGAGAAGGAGCACACTCTGTGCAGCTGCATGATCGAAATTATATTAAAACTCCATGCAAAATGGGAAAATAAAAACGAAAATTTGTGGAGGAGTTTGCTCTAGAGATGCTTGTTATCTACATACTCTCTATCCTCTTCTTATGGATCTCACTGCGAATGCGTGACAAATGGTTTCGCACGTAGATGTGAGACATGTGATTAGACATTAGAGATGCACATTTGAGAGGGTCAAATCTCGACCGCTAGTCAAAGGTACTAGAAGGGAGATACATCATGTCATAAGAATAGTCTAATTTGGAAGGACATAAAAAAAAAAAATCAGTCAGCATATTATTAGACCGTTTGTTTTAATTTGAGAAAAAGAGTGTCTTTTGCTTTCGGTCAAAGATTTAAAGCGAAAAGAAGTATTTTAATGCTTGAGAAAATTATGGAAAAATATTAGCTCTACATGTCACAATTCGAATGTTCTTTCAAAAGTTTTTTAGATATTCCACATTTTATGAAAGTCAAATTACAAAAGCTACATCTAAAGATAATTAATTTCTAACAACAAAGAGTAAAAGTCAATTCGAACACATCTTTGTGCGTTTGTGAACCATATGCCTGAAACTCCTGACGTGTGCTGTGTTAGGGATTGAGATGAGCCTAAATTGAGATCTTAGTGGTCTCGGCCATCACGCGTGCTCCTTCTACCTTCGATCATAGAGGGATGGAGAGAGACAGAGTGATAGGTAGAGAAAGGAGGTTGGTTAGTACAGCCGGCTGCTGAAGCTAGTGGCATTGGTTCGGTGCGTGGGGGCAAGATTAGGTTTAGGTATAGCTTCCTTGGGGTAAAAATTCTTTGAATCTGGGGCCATTTCGGTATCTGAGATAACCATTTATCCCCCCAAGTTGCAGAGGATTCCCATCCCTAGGCTACAAGATTGTTCGGTATAGTTTTTCCACAACGAAACGGTATAGTTTCGAAAGTGTTTGGTTAATGACTCATAATTGCGACAGATAACTCTCAGAAGGTCTCTCTCTTTCTCTCTCATGAAAATTACACCATTAGCAAAGTTGATCCTATGGACCAAAGGAAAGGGTCAATGATCATCCAGTCATGCGAAGAGCTGTGCTCACTTCAGGAGTTAGAATTTGGTTCTCTGCAAGAGCATCTATCCGTGGGCCAAGACCACAGAATACACGAGAATGATCCCTCCCCCCGCCCCCATCTCCCCCACAAAAGCTGCCCCTATACAAAACCTTCTATTGGGGGGAGTAGGTGAAGCACACCGTCATGATGAAAGCGCTCCAAAAAACCAACTCTCCACTGGGGGCTGAATTCCCTTTGCTGCTATGCTATTGCTGCTGTATTGGGCCAAAGAATTGACAAGCGTTGGTGCAGCATGGAAAGAATGTGTAATTGATTAGGGTGTTTTGGCGCATGCAGGGGCGTGGCCAGAGTCCAAGAGCTTTAGCGACCAAGGGTTGGGACCGATTCCTCCAAAGTGGAAAGGAATCTGTCAAAACGACAATGATCCTAGCTTTCGCTGCAACAGGTTGTTCTCTTTGCTTTGCTTCTACTCTCCCACTTTCTTATCCTCCCTCACCCGACCCCAAAAGGAAAAAAACAGAAGACAAAGAAAGTTGCCATTTTGAAAACGCTGACTTTTCTCCCACCACCTACTTCCGAGATGATATGCTTGCTTACTTTTACTTTCAAAATATATAACTTTTGGTACTGTGTGGGATGTGGAAAGTGTCCGAAGTCTTTTATGCATTTCTTCTTTTTTAGGTCAGTTTCTTCATTATAGATTTGGCCATGCTACGAACTATTTTAACTTACACGATACAACGCATGTGACACGATTGAAGAAGGGAATATGAGATTACTAGTTCTTAAACTTTGGTCAAATTTTGTAATGTCATCTTTAAACTTTTAATATGTTCGATGTGGTCTTTGAATTATTGTTGGGTAATTAATCAATCCTATTCACAAGTTTATATAAGTACTCTATTACCCAGTTTTTAGAATATTCTTTCATTTCAATATGTTCCCCAAATCAACAAACAAATATGCAATCTTCAATTAATTTTTTTTCCCTTTTTGGTATATGTATATTTTAGTGAATATTTTAACTTATGATCTAGATAATGATAAAAAGTAAAACTTTGTTTAAAGTCATATTAGCTTGCCAACTATTAGCCGCGACTTTCGCCGTGCGATGCTACTTGACCACCCCCTCCCTCCCTCCCTTTGCCCCCATCACTGGCCACTTCGCGGGCCCTCCAAGCCTCGATCCCTCTCTCGATCTTGCTTTGCCTCCA
The DNA here is from genome assembly GCA_031216185.1 of Syzygium aqueum. Classification (NCBI taxonomy): domain Eukaryota; kingdom Viridiplantae; phylum Streptophyta; class Magnoliopsida; order Myrtales; family Myrtaceae; genus Syzygium; species Syzygium aqueum. The sequence continues at coordinate 2,839,200 of CM062231.1, forward strand.
CATTCAGCCTAATTGCAAAGTCGGATCAGGGTTCATAATGCCATATCCGGTGTTACCAAGCCTGAACCCTACCTTGTCGGGCTCGGGTAACTTCCTTATTGGCACGACCCCTTACCCTTCCTCAGGAAAATCAAGATTTCATTTGGGTGTATGTGATTTATTACGTTAATTTTTCAAACGATGAAGTTACTTATTATCTCAAACTACCTCCTAATTTAAGAGGATTTCAATCCATGTAATTGTGTCGGATCTATATAGCAATTTAACATAAAAAAAAATACATTCCAATTCAATTAAACATATTCCTTTTTTTTTAAAACGATTTGACATGCGAAAACTCTTTGTTCCTACCTTCCTTATTTCTCCCAGGAATTGACATAACTATCTTCATCTCCACGTTCACTGTCATCATGGTTGTCCTTGTTCCAATTCTCGTCTTCCTTCACAAAACGGACAAATCTCATTTTGCTCCGCTAAATTCGCTTTGACCAGTTCTTGGGTCCGAACAATCTTTTCCCACTTTTGTTTTTGTCTGAAAAATCAAATTTAGGTAGAAGCAATCAATGACCCATAATTGTTGACTTTTATTTCCATTGACCTTTTTTGTGCACACCAGCATGTGTAAAGTCACATTCAAAGCTAGCTAGCTTCAACTAATCTCGATAACTAGTGGACAATATGGTTCGGCGAAATAAGAAGAATTCTAGTAGTTAAGCTCCTGCTTTTTCTCATTTATAACTTACTTTTGAGTTCCGTTTATTTCACGAAAAATGAACGATTGAATAATATTTTTCTAAAAATGATCATTTATGTCGATTAACATAATTAATCGATGAAAAAAATGTTTTCATTATTGACAATAATATATGTCTTCACATTTTCATGTACGAAGAGAATATTTTTCGTTCAATCATATTTTTAAGTAATTATTTTTAGAAAAATAATTTTCAAATCATTTATTTTTTGCGAAACAAACAGGAATTAACGAAATTATTTTTTATGACATAACACAGGTGACAAAACGTAATCGGGATGATACCATTCAGACTCCGACACCTAAGATCGAAATTTGTACGTGAAGAGTAGGGATCGCTCTCGACGTTTTAGCTTTTCATCGTTTTTCTTCAATCAGCGAAATCGGAAAATTGTAAATAAAACAATTTTTTTTTCTAAAATCTCCTTCTCACACATTCATTTAGCAATCCCTTTTTTTTTTTTGTCTTTTTGCGTTTTTATCTTTTTTTTTCTCTTTATTTGTACACATTTCCTTTTCCTCTATTAAATACTTAGAAAAAAAAACTGGAAATAGATTTTGGGAAAAAAAGAAAAAGCAAAAGAAATTAACTCCCGCCGGCGGGAACATCGGCCCGCAGGAAGCTGATCGGCGCCAGATACTACAACCGAGGCTACGCCGCCGTGGTGGGACCCCTCAATGCCTCCTTCGACACCCCCCGCGACCAGGAGGGCCACGGGTCCCACACCCTCTCCACCGCCGGCGGCGGCTTCGTTGCCGGCGCCAGTGTCTTCGGCTACGGCCTCGGCACCGCCAAGGGCGGCTCCCCGAGCGCCCGGGTCGCCGCCTACAAGGTCTGCTGGCCACTGGTCGCCGGCAACGAGTGCTTCGACGCGGACATCCTGGCCGCCTTTGAGGCGGCCATACACGACGGTGTGGACGTCCTCTCCGTCTCCCTTGGCGGCGACCCCTCCCCGCTGTTCAACGACAGCATTGCGATCGGCTCCTTCCACGCCGTGAAGAACGGCATCACCGTGATCTGCTCGGCGGGGAATTCCGGGCCCAGCGACGGCACAGTCTCGAACATCTCGCCTTGGCTGATCACGGTGGCGGCTAGCACCATGGACCGGGATTTCTCCAACTACGTGGTGATCGGCAATCAGAGGCGATTCAAGGTCAGACTCTCGCTCGCTTCAATTGGTGAAGCTGTTCTTAGGGTTTGGCATGCATTACCAATTTGAAAAACTATACGAATACAACGCAATTCAAATGATGAATGTCCGCAAGAATGACTAGAATATAACTGCTAATTCTGTAAAAATGTCTCCCTTTGCTTTTTCTCTTTTCGCCCTGAAGGGTGCAAGCTTGTCGCCGGATTCCTTGCCTGGAAGCAAGTTTTACAAGCTGATCAGCGCAGAGGATGCAAGATTGCCCAATGTGTCGGCCCTCGAAGCGTAATGATCGCAACCATTTCCTGCGAAATTTATATCTTGCAATTACTGTTTGCAGCTGAACCCGTGGATTTGCCTCTTTTTCTTAGCTCGATAAGTAGTCTGTTGCTAACTGTGATGTGTTTGTGGTTGCATAACACAGCCTACTCTGCAAGAATGGAACGCTTGATCCGAGAAAGCTGAAGGGCAATATCGTGGTTTGCCTTCGAGGAGATAACGCAAGGGTCGACAAGGGAGAGCAGGCCTTCCTGGCCGGCGCGGTCGGGATGGTCCTTGCCAACGATATCCTCTCGGGTAACGAAATCATCGCGGACCCACATGTCCTTCCCACGTCTCACGTCAACTACACCGACGGGACTGCCATCTTCAGTTACATCAAATCGACTAAGTAAGTGCACACAGGCTCCCTTTTCCTCCCTAATGACAGATTCTGCTGCGAAGCAATGTCATTCTTGGTCCAGCTCATGAGGCCGGCGTAAATTGTGTCCGCATGATTTCACGTGTTTGTGCAACCTTTGATTGCGTCAGGTTTCCCATTGCTGAGATCACACGTGTAGTGACAATTATGGGTGTGAAGCCATCTCCATTCATGGCGGCCTTTTCCTCAAAGGGGCCAAACACCATCACACCCGAAATTCTAAAGGTACTCCGAAGGTTTATCGCCGATTTAGTCGCACCGCTTTTGTAATGATACCTAGTTGAATTACTGAAATGATTATGACCAGCCGGATATTACTGCACCTGGAGTCAGTGTCATAGCTGCCTACACTGAAGCAGTGGGGCCGACAAATGAGGATTTCGATAAACGCCGGATTCCTTTTAATGCGGTGTCGGGCACCTCGATGTCGTGTCCTCATGTTTCTGGCGTAGCTGGTCTTCTGAAAACTCTACATCCAGAATGGAGTCCTGCTGCAATTCGATCGGCAATCATGACGAGTGGTGAGTATGAAATGAATGAAGTACTTCGACTACATTATGAGCTCAACTGTTATGTCTGATTGGCACACTGAATCTTAGGGGAGTGAAAATGACAAAACCCGCCTCTCTTACAATCTCCACTGAAAACAATGCAAACCGAACCTGTACATAATATTGTCATGACTAACTAGCCTGGTTTTTGATAGGCATTACCAAGATGTGTAACGTTTTGATAGATCTTTGCCCCCCATCTGTTTGTTTGCAGCAACAACACAAGACAATGCAATGGAACCGATCATCAATGCCTCCTACTACAAGGCGACTCCTTTCAGTTACGGAGCTGGACACATCCAACCCAACCGTGCTATGGACCCTGGCCTGGTTTATGATCTGGGAATTAAAGATTATCTCAACTTCTTGTGTTCCCTAGGTTACAATGCAACACAGATCTCAACGTTCTCTGCCGGTGCCTATAATTGTTCGAAACGCATTAGTCTTCTAGACTTCAACTATCCTTCGATCACGATTCCTAAGCTCTCAAGATCAATTACGGTGACTCGAACTGTGAAGAATGTTGGCTTGCCAGGGACCTACAGGGCGTCGATACTGCAACCGAATGGAGTTTCGGTTGTTGTCAAGCCTGCCTACCTGACGTTCAAGAAGAAGAACGAAGAGAAGTCTTTCCAGGTCGTGTTGAAGGCGAACGGAGCCAGTGCGACTAAGGACTACTCGTTCGGAGAGCTGATATGGTCGGACACTGAACATCATGTGAGGAGTCCTATTGTTGTGAAGGCCATCTCATGACTGTTATTATAGTGCAGAAGAATGGCCTCTTATTAAATTGACGTCAATCCTATTCATGAATGGCGCTTCATGAATTTAAAATAATGGTTTGCAAATTATAAGGTGCTGAAATTTATAAATCTAGAAACTAGTATTGAACAAACACAACACCAGCACGTGAAGTAGTGTTGAAGTGGTCAAATTTTAGTTTTACATGTCTTCAATAATGTAGTAGTGGAGTCCTAGTTTGTAGGGATTTATTTCTACATGTTTTAGTTAGTGGGATATGTTAGTGGGTCTTTGTTATGGTTATCCTGTTGTTATTTTCTTGCTGAGTAGTTTACGATGTTATGCCTATTTTTTAGGCTTGTGATCTGTTAAGAAAAAAGTACGAGAGTTTTTTCAGTAGCAATTTTTTTTGTGTGTGTCATCTTCTACTCTTTGCCCTTTTTAGAGGTTATTGAACCATGCTTGCCGCTTGTTCTTTTTCAACAATCTGGTATCAGAGCCAGGTTCTGGGTATTTTGTGAGCATCTCTATTGCCAAGATGGGTGATCTTCAAGTCGTTGGCGGAATCAAGAAGCTCAGCAACCAAAACTACAATTCTTGGTCTACCTGCATAATGTCTTATATGCAGGGCTAGGATTTGTGGGAGGTTGTCAATGGAAACGATGTGAGACAACCGGAGGCTGAAGATGCGAATGGGACATTGCGGAAGTGGAAGATTAAAGCGGGCAAAGCCATGTTCATTTTGAAGACGACAGTTGAAGTGGATGTGCTGGAGCATATCCGAGATGCGGAAACTCCCAAAGAAGCTTGGGATACGTTCGCCAAGCTGTTCTCTAATAAGAACGATACGAAGCTCCAACTCTTAGAAAGTGAGCTGTTGTCGATGGCGCAATGCGACATGACGGTCGCTCAATACTTCCACAAAGTGAAGACATTATGCCGAGAGATTACTGAATTGGATCCGGAGGCTCCGATTGGCGATACTAGGATGAAGCGGATCATCATCCATGGTTTGAAGCCAGAATTCAGGAGTTTTGTTGCTGCCACACAAGGATGGCAAACTCAGCCGTCGCTTGTCGAATTCGAAAATTTGCTAGCTGGTCAAGAAGCATTAGCTAAGCAAATGGGAGGAGTCTCGTTGAAGAACGAAGAAGAGGCACTCTATGCCAACAAGGGCAAGTGGAATTCCAAGCGGCATGCCTACGGTGGATCCAAAAAGAACGATGACAAGGCGAGAAGTCATCAAGATGAAGGGAGCGTTCGTGCATGGAAAGGTTCTAAGAACCATGGCAATGGCCAAAAGTTTGAAGGGAAGTGCTACAATTGCAATAAGAAAGGTCATATGGCGAAAGATTGCTGGTTAAAAAAGAAGGCCATCGAGAGTAACGTTGCTACTTCAAAAAACGAAGACGAATGGGATGCTGAGGCTTTCTTTGTTGTAGATAAGGAGGAGCTAGCCCTTACTGCAACAATATTCAATCAAATTGATTATGAGAATGATTGGATCGTTGACTCGGGCTACTCAAACCATATGACCGGTGATAAAGAAAGTTGCAGAACTTGTCGGAGTACAAGGGAAGTTGGGTGGTGGTGACGGCGAATAACTCAAAGTTACCGATAGCCCACATCGGTAATACGGCCATCTCTCCCCAATGTAGCGATGCTGAGTTGCCACTCCAAAACGTCTATCATGTTCCAGGTATGAGAAAAAATCTTCTCTCGATAGCACAATTAACATCTTCTGGCCATTTTGTTTTGTTTGGTCCACAAGATGTGAAGATATATCGAGACCTTGAGATTACAGAAGAGCCGGTAATGAAGGGACGAAGAACGGAGTCTGTCTACGTGATGTCTGCGGAAACTGCATATGTAGACAAGACGAGAAGGAATGAGACGGCAAACTTATGGCACATGCGGCTAAGTCACGTTAGCTATTCCAAGTTAGATGTGATGATGAAGAAGTCAATGTTGAAGGGACTTCCACAACTTGAAGTGAGAACAGATACTGTATGTGTAAGCTGTCAGTATGGAAAAGCGCACCAGTTGCCGTATGAAGAGTCCAAATTTAAAGCGAAGGAACCATTAGAGTTGATACATTCTGATGTGTTTGGACCAATTAAGCAAGCCTCCGTTAGTGGGATGAAGTATATGGTGACCTTCATTGACGACTTCTCGAGGTACTTGTGGGTTTACTTTATGAGGGAAAAAACTGAAACTCTTTCAAAATTCATAGAGTTCAAGAAGCTAGTGAAAGCAGAGGTTGGTAAAAGAGTCCGTTGTCTACGCACCGACAATGGGGGAGAGTACATCTCAAATGAGTTCACAGATTTCCTTCAAGAGTGCAGAATACGCCATCAGTTCACATGTGCTAGCACTCTGCAGCAAAACGGGGTGTCAGAGAGGAAAAACAGGCATATGGCAGAAGTATGTCGAAGTATGCTTCATTCAAAGAATGTTCCGGAACGGTTTTGGGTGGAAGCGATGAAGATTGCAGCCTTCATGACCAATAGGCTTCCTCAACAAAGGTTATGCTTTTGTTCACCTTTTGAAAAAATATGGAACAAGAAGCCTACTGTTGGTCATTTTTGAGTTTTTGGATGTGTGTGCTATGTATTTGTACCTGACCAGTTATGTAGCAAGATGAAGAAAAAGGCTGTTAGGTGTATCTTTGTAGGATACGACAGTCAAAGAAAAGGGTGGCGATGTTGCTATCCAACAACCAGGAAATGCTACACATCTCGGAATGTGGTGTTTGATGAAGCTTCCTCATGGTGGTCCTCGAACAAGGAAGAACTACCGGACTCGGATGTTTTTAAGGAAATGTTAGAAATTTCTCAATTCCAGCTGAGTTCAAGTGAAACAGAGGTTGCAGGCGATGATGTAGATGTTGAAGAAGGCATAGCTCAAAATCCTTGGCAAACAGGTGTATACCAAAGGCCAAGCGAAGAAGATGAGCCAACTGGTGCAAGTACACCAACTGCACTTAGAAGGTCAACAAGAGCCCGAAAGCCAAATCCTAAGTATGCAAATGCCGCCATAGTAGAAGAGGCAGATGGAAAAGAGCCTAAGACATTTGAGGAAGCGTCTCAGAGTTCGGAATGGATTAAGGCTATGGAAGAGGAAATTGTTGCATTAGAGGGAAATCAAACTTGGGAGCTCATACAAAAGCCAAGAGATGTGAAGCCTATTTCTTGCAAATGGGTGTACAAGAAAAAGCGCCGCACAGATGGATCAATAGAGAGGCACAAAGCTCGTTTGGTAGCTCGAGGGTTCTCTCAACAATATGGACTAGACTATGATGAAACGTTTAGTCCAGTTGCAAAGTTTACAACTGTACGAGTCCTACTGGCACTTGCAGCAAGCAAAAGTTGGAATTTGTGGCAAATGGACGTGAAAAATGCATTTTTGCATGGGGAGCTAGATCGGGAGATCTACATGAGCCAACCAATGGGTTTTCAAAATCAAGATCATCCTGAGTATGTGTGTAAGCTCCGGAAGGCTCTCTATGGGCTAAAACAAGCACCGAGGGCTTGGTATGGTAAGATTGTTGAATTTCTTACTCATAGTGGTTATTCAGTGACATTTGCGGATTCTAGCTTGTTTGTCAAAGCTAAAGGAGGGAAGCTAGCTATTTTGCTGGTGTATGTGGATGATTTAATCATCACAGGAGATTGGGAAGAAGAAATTCTCCAAACCAAGGAGAATTTGTCAGTTCGCTTTCAGATGAAAGAACTTGGACAGCTCAAACATTTTCTTGGTTTAGAGGTTGACTATACTCAGGAAGGAATATTTCTCCATCAGCAAAAGTATTCCAAAGATTTGTTGAAGAATTTTGCAATGCTTAGATGCAAGCCAATCTCGACACCGATGGAGCCAAATGCCAAAATGTGTGCTCATGAAGGGAAAGATTTAGAAGATGCTACCATGTATCGGCAGTTGGTGGGTAGTCTTATCTACTTAACTTTAACAAGACCGGATGTTTCTTTTGCAGTTGGTGTGATGAGTCGCTACATGCAAAATCCAAAGAAGACTCATTTGGAATCAGTTCATCGAATCTTGAGATATGTGAAGAGCACGCTTGGCTATGGTATTATGTACAAGAAAGGTGGAGATTGCAGACTAGTTGGCTACTGTGATGCCGACTATGCAGGTGACCATGATTCCCGGCGTTCAACTACCGGGTATGTCTTTATGGTTGGGTCTGGAGTAATTTCTTGGTGTAGTAAAAGACAACCAACGGTGTCTTTGTCAACCACAGAAGCAGAATACCGAGTAGCAGCGATAGCAGCTCAAGAAAGCACTTGGCTTATGCAATTATTGAAAGACTTGCATCAACCAACAGAATATGGTGTCTCTTTGTACTGCGACAACTTGTCGGCACTTGTCGACAATACGTTTGGCGAAGAATCCAGTTTTTCACGCAAGAACTAAGCATGTGGAGGTGCATCATCATTTTATCAGAGAGAAAGTCTTGCAAGAAGAAATTGAGTTGGAGCATGTCAAAATAGAAAACCAAGTTGCAGATTTGTTTACAAAAAGCTTGAGTAGCAACAAGTTTGAACGTTTCTGTCATCAGCTCGATATGGTGAAAAGAGTAGAAGCTGGTGTTGAGGGGGAGTATTGAACAAACACAACACCAGCACGTGAAGTAGTGTTGAAGTGGTCAAATTTCAGTTTTACATGTCTTCAATAATGTAGTAGTGGAGTCCTAGTTTGTAGGAATTTGTTTCTACATGTTTTAGTTAGTGGGATATGTTAGTGGGTCTTTGTTATGGTTATCCTGTTGTTATTTTCTTGCTGGGTAGTTTACGATGTTATGCCTATTTTTTAGGCTTGTGATCTGTTAAGAAAAAAGTACGAGAGTTTTTTCAGTAGCAATTTTTTTTTATGTGTGTCCTCTTCTACTCTTTGCCCTTTTTAGAGGTTATTGAACCGTACTTGCCGCTTGTTCTTTTTCAACAACTAGGTTTAAGATTATTATTTTTATTCATCTTAAAGCTAATCAGTCTTTACAACGAGAGCATTGTGTATTCTAATCACGAAAGCGTGCTTCACATCTGCAAAATAACTCGGTTGTCTTTCTTCTTCATCTATTGCTCGAGCATCCTGCTATTCCTTCTCTTCATCCATTGTTTGGAAAACTGAAGTTTCAGAAGGTTATTCCTATGCCTGGACGACTAATTGGACAGTCAGTTCAAAGAAGACTTAATGGCCGGAGATAAATCATTATCTCTCAACAAAGCATCCCCTTTGATTGTCATCTGATGTAGATATGACTGCCGAAATATGTGAAATAGATGAGATCACATCGTTCTAATCCATTAAGAGTTGGCATATACTTCTTGTCCCGCTTTCGACAGTGCAACATGACAAAGGCATCATATGATACAATAAACACTTAGTGCCCGACCAAGACAGACTTGGTTGTTCCTAATGCAGGGGTTTCAAGCAGAGAATAAAATATGGATAAGCGATTCTTAATTAAATATGTATAGATTAGAACAGAACATTAATGAAGTAGAAGGAAATGAGGGAACCAATGCTACCGGTCGTAGTAGGGCCACTATAGCCACTGAGTGAGTAACCGACATTAACTGCGAAGCAGGGAGGCTATGCAGTACATGAATACATAGATCAAAGCCCGCGCTGGAAGCATAGAAAGACTTCCACCACCACTTCCAATCCTCTGCTTAAAGGTTGCAATACATAAAGAACAATCACGGTGTCACTCGAACTTTAAAAAATGTTGGCTCTCCAGGGAGCTACAGAGCATCGATTCTACAAACGAATGAAGTTTCACTGTTTCAGTTCTTGTCCACCTGAAGGTTAAGAAGATTGGTGAAGAGAAGTCTTTCAAGGTCATGCAAGCAGTCCTATGGTTGAGAAGGGCATTCGAGGGCTGTTCCTGCAGTTTCTAGAGGATGGCTTTCTTGTAAAAAATGATGCTGAGCTTATTTATAAATGGTGTGCTTCATGGATTTAACAAAAACTCAGTTGCTGAATTACTGAACTATAAGGTTTGTCGAGAGACTTGGTTCAGCATTATTTGCTTATTCATCTAAACATTAATAGGTTGTTATTAGGAAGGTATGTGCGGTCCTGAGTTGCTAGCACGTGCTATCTATCTGCTAGATATCCCACAGTGCCCATCATTGTCCCTCTCTCCTTCTAGCGTTACCCTCCAATTTATCTCATAGCTTGTTTGGATGTTAAGTTTGACTTCAGAAGATTGTTAACAATAAAGCTTGGTACTTAACTGTCAGATGATACAGAAATATCAGTGGAAATGTGGGCAATAGATGGGAATGCGTTACTTTGAAACATTAATAGCATGACAGCTATCCTCGTGCTTCTTTTGACAGCTAAACATCATAAAGGCCAGGCGATAGATAATAAAGTAAACCATATCTATACTCGATTGAGGCGACTTCATTTTTCCTAATGAAAGGATCTCAAGCAGAGGATGAAATTCAGAAAAAGGTGACTCTACTCAGATGTCTGTTGATGAGAAGAAAGCATTCACAAAGTAGAACAAAGTGAGGAAACCGATACTACCTTTTGATAGCAGGGCTGCTGTTGCCAAGATGAACGAGTAACCAACATAAACTGTGACAGATGGGGGCCCGCTCAAACCAAGTAATTGATGCAGTAAATGAACACATAGATGTAAGCCGAACCAGAAGCACAGAAAGACTTCCACCACCATTTCCAGTCCTTGGCTTGTAGATTGCGATAAGTAATGATCAAGGAAGTTTCAGCACAGAGGATAAAAAGGGACAGAAGACAAAGGCAGAGGGTCCCTGACACGCTATATAACCTACCAAAGCATATGCTAGTCAGAAAGGAGAAGAGTTCAATAAAGAGTGTGCTGAACGGGAATAGTCTTTGGCAGTTTGAAGAGAAGTGGATCAGTTTGGTTGTTCTGTGGCAGTAAATGATTGAGGTTTATAACAGAGAATAGTCTCATAGAGCTAGTGTTCTTTTGCATCGCCAAAATTGACTTGCTGCACGAATTTCTTCGCGAGTGCTACTCATCAAAGCGAAACTAAGATCAACTCAATCAGGAATACTATGAAAGGGAAGATTATGAGGCAGAATAAATCTAAATCCATCAAGAAGAAGCATAATGGAGGTAGATGACACCATAAACAAACTGGTGAATGACAATAATGAAGGGAAATTGCTCATATGGTAGCGATAAGTACATTACATAAAACGACATGCAAAGCAATAGAAATGCCACCTCTTTCCCTCCTAATTATCTTTGTGATGATTAATCTAACACGGTCATTGTATCCTCTTTCGTTGCTTTGCATGAAGGAGACAAAACGAGCAAAGATCTATATCAAAACTCATTGAATGAATTTCTGGGAAGACTTGGTTTTATGTCTAGACGGATAGGTGTTGCCCACAACCAGAAACAACATGCCGAGCCAACGTTTATGACACCGGTTTTCTCATAGTTGATATCAATACTGATTGATGCACAAGAAGCATATTTATGTAGTTCATAGGGAGCTTTCATTGCTCTTGTATCTATTGAATGGCAGAGTTGAGAAAGAATGAATATGAAATGAAATGGGAGACATTAGGCGCAGATTCTCAATCTGCTCGACATAAGGGACTTGGGCTTGGGAAAAGAGATTAGCTGGGTAGGATAAATGGCAAGGGCGTGGATATCTCATGGTCTTTTAACAGCCCCCAGAGATTTTAACGACCCGTTAGTCTTCTTGACTTGAACTGTCCTTTGATCACGAACCTGTGCTGTTGGGATCAATCACGGTGTGACTCGAATTACAAAGAATGTTGGCTATCCGGGGAGCTATGGAGCATCAATTCTACAACCGAAGGAAGTCGCACTGTTTCAGTTCTTGTCCACCTGAAGGTTAAGAAGATTGGCGAAAGGAAGTCTTTCAAGACCATGCAACGAGTCCCTGGCCTGTTTCTCTAGTTTTTGGAGAATGGCCTTCTTGGTAAAATTGATGCTGAGCCTATTTATGAATGGTGCTTCATGGATTTGACAAATATTCTTTGCTGAACTACTGCATTATAAGCCTTGTTGAGAGACTTGATTGAGCATTATTTGCCTATTCATACAAACATTAATAGGTTATTACTAGAAACGCAAGTGCGCACCTAAGTTGCTCGCACTTGCTATCTATCTGCTAAATATCCGATGGTGCCCATCATCGTCCACCTCTCCTTCTAGTGATACTCTCCAACTTATCTCATAGCTTGTTTGAACATAAAACTTCGACTCTAAAGGTTATCTGATGCACGTCATTTGTGCAAAAACTACTAATCAGCACCTTCAGTTCGAAAAGATTGTTAACAATAAAGCTCCATACTTGATTGTCAGATGATACAGAAATGACAGTGGAAATGTGTGCCATAGATGAGAATCTATTTATGACATTGATAGCTATTTATGACAATCTCGTGCTTATTTCGACAGTGAAACATGACACTAAAGTAAAACATTCCTGTACTCAATCAAGGCGACTTCAGTTTTCCGAATGCAAGGAGCTCAAGCAGATGATGAAATTCAGAAAAAGTTGACTCCACTCAGATCTCTGTTGATGAGAAGAGACCATTCACAAAGTAGAATGAAGCAAGGAAACCGATGCTACCAGTTGATAGCAGGGCTGCTATTGCCATGATGAGCGAGTAACCAACATAAACTGTGACTGATGGGGGCCCGCTCAAACCGTTCAGATCAAAAACCAAGTAATTGATGCTGTACATGAAAACAAAGACGGAAGCCGAACCCGAAGCACAAAAAGACTTCCACCACCATTTCCAGTCCTCGGCTTGTAGATTGCGGTATGTAATGATCAAGGATGTTTCAGCACAGAGAATAACAAGGGACAGAAGACAAAGGCAGAGGGTCCCTGACACGGTGTAGAACCTACCGAGCCATAAGCTACTCAGAAAGAAGAAGAGTTCAATAAAGAGCGTGCCGAACAGGATTGTCCCAGCACTAAGAACTAAGAGCCACAAGGGAAATGTCCAAGCTGGGATTTCCCTAGGAATGTGATTGGTTTTCACAGGATATTGGATAGCCTCCGCCCAGGTTGGTAGGAGTCCTCCCAAGAGGGTGACTGGCGATGAAATGCAGAACCAGAGCAACAAAACTCTGACATACATGGAGATGGAACAGCGGCTGTGCTACGGTTGACCCACATTATGAGGTTGAGCGCCGTGTGTACGATTAGGACGATTCCTGGAAAGAGAAATGTGATTGACCACGAAACTGACTTCCAGCCATCAGTACTTCCTTTCAACATTCTCGACAGATGCACGCCAACGTACCCACCAATGATTCCTGAAAAAGAGTAGACAGTTACTATCAATGTCAGTATCATTCCTCGAGCATCGGGCGGTACAAAGCCGATGGCTACGATGGTTATGGTCACAAATCCGGTCAGAGTGATTTGGACCCCAGTTCCAACCATCGCACTGAGAAGTCTAGAGTGAATCGGCTCTCTGAATGCATCGCCAGCGAGAAGCTTCCAACCTGAAGGCTCCTCATCGGTCTGTGCTTCGGCCTGCTTATCAAGTCCCCGGCGTTTTGCGAGTTCCCTAGATATTGTCTTCAGGAATATCACAAAGACAATACCAGTTAAGAGAAGGATGGATATCAGAGATTTGAATACCGAGAACCAACGGACTCAGGAATCTCCGTGCTTTGAATAAATGTCCCAACGAGATTGCCCACAGATATCGCTCTTCACGAATTGAACCTCATAAGTGAAGGCTATTCTCTCGTTCTTCCTCACTAACTGAAATGTCACGAGCTCAGGGGGGCATTCCACGAAATCTATGTTGTCGTACATTTTGAGACTTTTCATGTTTTCCTGGTGGTGTTTGACACTGCAAGGAACCACTGTGAAGCCCACGATCTCGAACAGTGCCACCGGTTCATAACCCTTAGAGTCTGTGCTATTCGATGGCGTGTCAAAATCAGTTATGTCGTAACCGTGGCCTCTGTGCTCGTTCACCAAGACTGTGAACTTGAGATGATTAATGATGTAAACATCATCGCTGTTCGGCGGTACATACCCAATTGGGAAGCCGGTCCAGTGAATTTTATTCCCACCAAAGCTGGCATACCTTAATACCGGCAAACCATCGAGCATCATGTTCGCTTGGTACAAAATCGCGAATCCGTTGCTTCAGGAGCCTAGCCTAGTGCTCGGTTAGGGGATCAGTGGTGCAGAGGTAGACGGACTCGTTGACATTCCCTCGGAATCGGTACGGAGAGTTGACGATTTGGTCTCCCATGAGAACCGTGCCGACATTGCCGACACTTTCTCGGATCCCCCACACGGGCTTGCAGTATGGGAGACTATGGTAGCTGAAAGGAAGCACAGTCTTGATGGAGGTCAAGGAATTAACTTGGGCAAACATGAGATCGTTACCGGCGTACGTGTGCATGTAGCTTCTTGCCAAAGAAAACCAAATTGAAGTAAGGAACCCAATTCCTGATTGCAGAGCTTGTCATCTTGATGTCTGCAAGAGAATTAGTCGAATGGTAGTGAGAAGAGAGCTATATCAAGCAACTAAGCTCAAGATCAAATGATAATTAATCCCAAACATCCTACGTGAAAGTCATGAACTACCACTATATTTATGCATGTACACTGGAAACAATTTGCACATCATCGACGAAAAATTTCAAATCTTTCATGGCGTCGCAGCACGGAAAACATCCTTCATCGGCACGAGGCTAGAGAGAAACAGATCCTCTGATCTATCGCTAATGAAAGATTATAAAGCATCAGAACATAATCCCATCATGAGAGTAACAGAGCGTACCTCGCGAGTGATGATTAGTGCTAGCCTTGGTGATGGGAAGCAACTGGAATTGCTTCCGGGAGGGAAGCGCTCTCGTTATCTATGCTATGATTAATGTAATTAACAGAGTCATTATCAATCTTTCTGCTTTGTTGCTTCGCATGAAGACGAAAAGCTGAAAATTCTTCTCATTAGTTAAAATCAATGCAGTCACTTTCCGGGAAGAAACTTGGCTTTATACATGGACAAGTGAATATCGACCTTGATGACACCATTTTCTCTGATAGTGAATATCGACATTAGAGGAAAACGTAGTTCACAAGGAAATGGCATTGATTTTTGGACTTTGTTGTTGGACGAATGGCACTAGAATGAGATGAAAGATAGGAATGTAGAATTTTAGGTACATTTTTTTTATGTGGCAATCTCTTAAATCCGAAATTTGAGGGAATTCGGTTAACAAATGCCCCGACAACAATAGTTAAGATAATTAATAATGGTAATAATGTATAACGACATAGGTCAAAAGGATGGCCGGAGGAAAACATGGCCCTTGAAAAATCGAGCAAGGGCACGTTCTATGGAAGTCGCCTATACTTCAGATGAAAATATCTATGGAAAATTTTAAAAATGGCCTAAATATATTATACTTGTACCAATTTAGTTCTAAATATTTCAATTGTACCAATTTGGTTAAAATCTTATCATGTTTTGCCAATTGAGTTCACTTCATCAATTTTGGCAATAAATCGCTAAAGTAAATGCCAACAGTCGTATATGGCATAGCTAGCGCAAATGTAGACATTTTTTTAATATATTTTTTGGTTTTTTCTTTTCTTTTCTTTTCTTTTCCTTTCTCTACATTTTCTTTATTGAGGGCCAGGACGCCCTTGGCACTAGGCGAGGGCGTCGCGGCCTCGGCTGGCCCTTGCCCAATGCTAGCAGGGCGGCCGGCCCTTGCTTGCGGCAAGTGATCCTTGTCGGCCCTTGATAAAAAAAATAAGAAAAGAAAAGAAAAAACCAAAATATTATTAAAAATTATAAAAAGAGTCCACTTCAGGACCGGTTATGCCATGTAAAATTGTTGGCGTCAACGTCAATGATTTTTGACCAAAATCGAACGGATGGACCCAATTGGCAAACACGAATATGTTTAGGACTAAATTGGGACAATTGAAAAATTTAGGATTAAATTGGTACAAATACAATATGTTTAAGATTTTTTTCAGTAATATTTTTCAAATATCTATGTTTCATAAGCCCTACCGATGACCCATAAAAAGTTGTCAATATTGCCCTTTTTAAAATTTTTCTAAACTAATAGCCGTAAGAATTAATTTTCTAAATGAGAAATGACACGAATAAAATATTTATTTCCTCGAAGGAATACTTTGCAATATGTTACTAGGGGCGCGCATTCGGTCCGGTTCAACCCGAACCGGACCGAACCGGTCCTTGGAACATCATATTGCCACTGTGGTTTAATTAGTTTTTTTTTTTTTTGGCCGAAATAATTAGTTTAAAGTGAAGCCATCTGCAAGATAACGGCGGTGGCAAGTGGAGTTGCCATGATGTTGAACTCTTGTTGCCTTTCCACCTACAGTTTTCTCGTGCTAATTGAATGCTAGTTTATTTTGATTACTCTGTTTCTCTTTCTTGCCATCTTGCGGTGTAGGACCTTTTAAAAGCTTTGATGAACACGTCGTCGACTACGAAAGTGGAGATCTGCATGATCCTGGTGATCAGAAACCAGCCCTTTCAAAAAGTGTTTGAATAAGATACTTCAGGTAAGGCTCTCCTTCGATCCTAATGAGCATCTTTGTATGCGGGGCACAATTGGTTGAGAACCCTGAACAACCCTTTGGTCTCGTCACATTTATGGAAGACGGCATGAGCATTTCCGCCCACAAATGTTAGGAGTGTACTCTCTTGTTTTGCAATTACAGCGACAGAAGCCCTTGCAAGCTTCTCTAGGGGTACACGTGTCTATCTATAACTCCTCGGCAAATTTGTAATTCATTTTACCTTATGGAGCCTGTACGTGATCATTTCAACAAAGAGGCTAATGCGAAGGATCTGCCGAAGAGAGTTCAAGGTATGCATTTCTCCTCTGTCCGTCCATTCAAATCACAGCAACAATTTTGTTCCAGTTTCTAAAGCTCCTCATCAATCCGCGATCGAGATACACCCAGTAATCTTTTCAAATCTCTGAACAGAGTAGAACGAAGCGAGGGAAACAATGCTTCCGGTCAATAGCAGGGCCACTATTGAAATGGTGAGCGTGTAACCAAAAGAAACTGCTGTGGATGGAGCCCTGCTGTAACTGCGTAGGTCAGAATCTAAAAAATGGATCCAGTACATAGACGTAGATGGAAGCGGAACAGGAATCACAGAAAGACTTCCACCACCGTTTCCAGTCGTCTGTTTGGAGGTTTCAATACGTAAGGATCAAGGAAGTTTTATGGAGGGTTGGATGAGACAATGCCAAATCTACAACTTGCACTTTAGAAATTTGAATATCGTCCAAGATGGACCATCAGTCATTTTGTATCGTAAGTGGCCCTGATGACATACTTTCTTGTAAAGTTCTGAAGATTGTGCACGAATCATCAATTACCATTCAGCCTTTTCACGGTTATAGAGCATGAAAAGCACCACAAGGATGAAGCTACTCATGCTGGACAAGATGACCTCCTTTTTCTCTTCCTTCATTGTTATTCACCACTATAACCCCCTTTGGCTTCAGTAATTTGATCACGAAAATTACCTTCAGCATAGCTAATTGATTCCTCTTCGGTTGATTTACTCAGGGTATGTAGGCAGCCCGACTCTCTGTCCTGATCAACTATTATGCTATGACAGCTGGAAGATTGAATAGAAGTGGATCAGTTTGGTTCCTCTTCAGTGATTGATTGACGTTCATGTTGCAATATATATTTAATGTTGGGGTGTGGTTTATGTTCATTTGAATGCTGAAACTGACTAGCTGCAAAAATTTCTTCATGAGCGCAACTCATCAAAGCGAAACTAAGATTGATTCAATCAGGACTACAAGAAGATGTAGAACAGATAGAAGATGCATAATCGAGGTAGACGACACCTGACGCAAATTTGCGAACGGCAATAATGAAGGGAAATTGCTCATCTGGTAGCAATAAGTACCTTACATAAAACGGCAATACAACTCTCAACGATGTAGAGAATTGCCACCTCCTTCCCTCCTATTTATCTTTGTGATGATTTCCCTAATACCGTCATTTCATCTTTTCTTGTGTTGCTTTGCATGAAGAAGTCAAAATGACCATAGTTCTAAATTAAACTCATTCAATCTCTTTCTCAAAGACTTGGTTTTACATCTGGACAAACAGTGGTTGCTCGCAACCAGAAACGACATGCCGAGTCAATGTTTATGACACCGGTTTTCTCATAGTTGATATCACACTGATTGACGGACGAGAAGCAAAATTTATCTAGCTCATTGGAAGCTCCCTTTGCTCTCGTATCTATTGAATGGCGGAGTTGAGAAAGAATGAATATGAAACGAAATGGGGGACATTAGGCGCAAGTTATCAATCTGCTTGGCATAAGGGACTTAGGCTAGGGAAAAGAGATTAGCTGATTGGGATAAAAGGCAAGGGTGCGGATATCTCTTGGTTTCTTAACAGCCCCTAGAGATTTTATGACATGTTAGTCTTCTTGATTTGAGCTATCTTTTGATCACGACCTGTAAGCTCTTGGGATCATTCATGGTGTGACTCGAACTATGAAGAATGCTGGATATATAACTTTGACTTTTAGAGGTTATCTGATGCATGCCATTCCTGCAAAACTACTAATCTGCACCTTCAGTTCAAAGAAGACTGTTGACAATTAAGCTTTGTATTTGATCGTCAGATGATACAGCAATGACAGTGGAAATGTGTGGAATAGATGGGAATATATTACTTTGAGCTATAGCTACTTACAGATATTCTTGTGCTTCTTTCGACAGAAAAACAGAATAAAGGCAAGGCAATAGATGAAAAAGTAAAACATTCCTGTACTCAATCCAGGTGAGTTCAGTTTTCCGAACAAAAGGAGCTCAAGCAGGGGATGAATTTCAGAAAAAGTGACTTTACTCTGATCTCTGTTGATGAGAAGAGAGCATTCACAAAGTAGAATGAAGTGAGGAAACCGATGCTACCGGTTGATAGCAGGGTGCCTATTGCCACGATGAGCGAGTAACCAACATAAACTGTGACAGATGGGGGCCCGCTCAAACCGTTGAGGTCAAAAACCAAGTAATTGATGCAGTACATGAACACATAGATGGAAGCTGAACCGGAAGCACAGAAAGACTTCCACCACCATTTCCAGTCCTCAGCTTGTAGATTGCGATAAGTGACAATCAAGGAAGTTTCGGCACAGACAATAACAAGGGACAGAAGACAGAGGCAGAGGGTCCCCGACATGCTGTAGAACGTACCGAGGCATATGCTACTCAGAAGGAAGAAGAGTTCGATAAAGAGCAAGCAGAACGGGATCATCCCAACACTGAGAACTAAGAGCCACGAAGGGAGTGTCCGAGCAGGGATTTCCCTAGGAATGTGATTGGTTTTCACAGGATATGGGATAGCCTCAGCCCAGGTCGCTAGGAATCCTCCCAAGAGGGTGACTGGCACTGAAATGCAGAACCAGAGCAATAGAACGGTGGTGTACATGGAGATGGAAATAGCGGCGGTGCTACGGTTGACCCACATTACGAGGTTGAGTGCTGTGTGTATGCTTAGGACGATTCCTGGAAAGAGAAATGTGATTGACCATGAAACCGACTTCCAACCATCTGTACTTCCTTTCAGAGTTCTCCACATACGCACCCCAACGTACCCACCAGCGATTCCTGAAAAATAGTAGCTAGTTATCATCAACGTCAGTATCATTCCTCGAGCACCGGGCAGTACGAAGCCGAAAGCTGCGATGGTTGCAGTCATGAAACCGGTCAGTGTGATTTGGACCCCAGTTCCGACCATCACACTGAGAAGCTTAGAGTGATTCGGCTCTCTGAATGCATCACTGGCAAGAAGCTTCCAACCCGAAAGCTCCTCATCGGTCTGTGCTTCGGCCTGCTTATCGAGTCCCTGGCACTTTGCGAGTTCCCTCGATTTTGTCTTCAGGAATATTGCAAAGACGATGCCGGTTAAGAGAAGGATCGTAATTAAAGAATTCAGTACTGAGAACCAATGGACTCGGGAATCTCCCTGCTCCGAATAAGTGTCCCCACGAGATTGCCACTGGATATCACTCTTCAAGAACTGAACCTCGTAAGTGAAGGATATCCTCTCGTTCTCCCTCACAACCTGCAATGTCTCGAGCTCAAGGGGACATTCCATGGAATCTATGGTGTCGTACATTTTGAGCTTTTTCACGTTTTCCTGGTCGTGTTTAACACTACATGGAACCACCCTGAAGCCCACAATCTCGAACAGCGGCGTTGGCTCATAACCCTTAAAGACCGTGCCATTTGATGGAGCATCAAAATCCATCATGTCATAACCGCGGCTTCTGTGCTCGTTCACCAAGACTCTGAACTTGAGATGATTAATAATGTAAACATCACCGCTGTTCCGCGCTGCATACCCTATAGGGAAGCCGGTCTGTTGAATGTTAAACCCACTATATACATAACTCATTAATGGCAAACCATCGAGCATCATGTTCACTTGGTACATATTGCGAATCCGCTGCTTCAAGATCCTTGCCTCGTGCTCGCTCAGGGGATGAGTGGTGCAGAGGTAGACGGACTCATTGACATACCCCTGGAACCGGTACGGCGAGTCGATGATTTGGTCTCCCATGAGAGCGGCGCCGACATTGCCGACGCGTTCTCGGATCCCACCCGTGGGAATGCAGTATGGGAGACTGTAGTAGCTCAAGGGAAGCAAAGTCTCGATGGAGGTCAAGGAATTAACTTGGGCAAACACGAGATCATTACCGGCGTATGTGTGCATGTGGCATCTTGACTAAGAAAACCAAATTGAAGAGAGTGCAAAGAAAACCAAATTCTTGATTGCAGAGCTTGTCATCTTGATATCTGCAAGAGAATCAATTGAATGGCTGTGGGTAGAGAACCAAATTAGGCAACTAACTCCAATTTCAAATGATAATTAATCTCCATCTATAATCTCCAATTGTATGCACATATACACACACATACACACACTTAATACGTTAATCATCGATAAAAAATTTCAGATCTCTCGTGGATTTTGATATCGCAGCACGGGAAAAAACACCCTTCATCGGCACGAGGCTAAAGAGAAGCAGATCTTTTAATCTATTACTAGCGAAACACTATGAAGCATCAGAACCTAATCCATCATGGAAACATTAAGTGAATAAAGATCATGTGATACAGAACTTACCTCACAAGTGATGAATAAAGCGAAGCCTTGGTGATGGGAATGGAAGCAAACTGAAATTGCTTACGGGAGCGAAGCGCTCTCGTTGATCATGCGATTATTAGTGTAATTAACAAGCCATTTTCATCCTTCTGCTTCGTTGTTTCCCACGAAGAGGAAAAGTTGCAAACTTCTTTAATGTTATTTCAAATCAATTCGGTCACTTTCTGGGAAGAAACGACACTCCAAGTCGACGTTGACGACACCATTTTCTATAATGGTGAATATGGACATTTCGGGCGAACGTAGTTCACAAGGAAATGTCGTTGATTTTTTAACTTAGGGCTCCGGTCGTTTTGCTTTCACAAACGGAAAACAACTGATAGCAAAATGTTTTTCGGATTTTCCGGCGTTCGAAAATAAACTAATCATGGAAAATATTTAAATGAGGAAAATGTTTTCCGCTTCCATAACTTCTTCCATATCATTTTCTTTCAAATAACACATTTCCTTTTTATTTTATTATTTTTTTAAATATCGAGTTATTTTTATTTTTATTATTCTTTTATTTTTCCTTTTCTTTCTTTTGTTTTTGCTTCGTCCTCGGCCGGAAAGGAAAAAATAAAAATAAAAATAAAATAATTTTAAAAATAATTAAAAATTCAATTTTTTTGGTAATTTTCCCTAGAAAATCAAATCAGATACCCAACGGAGGCGGAAAATTTTCCAATTTATTTTCAAGTTTTAACCGAACACCGGAAAATATTGTCATTTTCTTGAAAAATGAACTTCCAAAAAATATTTTTCAGAAACGTCAATTTTTCTGCTAAACGAATGATATCTTAGTGGTGGGACAAAGTGTAAAAGAATGAGATTATATAAGATAGAATTAGATGACATTTGCCTCAAATGTCGAGGCATATTTGATTAGCTCGATCAGGTTCACGTATCAGGCTGTGTGCATAGAGTTTTAGATACGTTTGTCGTTCATCCCTAGAACAATCTCCAGGGAAATCGAGTTAACAAATGCGCCCCAAAACACTAGTGAAGACCACTAAAAATGGAAATAACGCATAGCGACGCACTTTGGAAATGGTTATATCTTTCCCCGACCACTCTTTTGATTGTTGAGTTACAAGTTGTGGACATCACCCGCATGCGCGATTAATTAAATACAAATGTGGGCGATGCCCATGGAGGAAAACATCGACGCTTTGGAAAATCGAGCAAGAACACACATTTCATAGAAGTCACCTACTTCAGATGGAGATAAGTATGTTTCCAAAGCGCAACCGATGACGTCCTTAGGGCACTGTTTAGCATTTTTCTAGAATTAATAGTGATAAGATGAATTCTCACTGAAAAATGATATGAATTAATTTGTATTTTCTTGAAGGGATATTTCACAATAAATATACTACTTCGACAAAAAATATATACATGTATTTCTTTTGCTGATAAAAATGCTTTATATTTGTAAAGTTGGATTTCTTCTTTTATACTGATAAAAATGCTGATAAAGCTGGACAAGAATGACATTCTTTTTCCAGTCCTTAATTATCATTCACCAATATAACACACTTCGGCTTCAATGAATTTGATCACGAACCTTCAGCGTAGCTAATTCATTCCTCTTCTTATCAGGGTCGATTTACCCGGGTTATGTAGGCAGCCTGACTCTTTGTCCTGCTCAACTATTGTGCTACGACTAGTCGAAAGCGAAAACGGGAAGATTGAAGAGAAATGGACCAGTTTGATTGTTCTTTGGCAGAAAGTAATTGGTGTTTATAATAGAGAATGGTTTCATGGAGCCTATGTTTTTCGCATTCTGAAATTGACTAGCTGCAGAAATTTCTTCGTGAGTACAAGTCATCAAAGCGAAGAACTAAGATCGCCTAGATTAGGACTTCTATTGAGGCAAGATTACAAGGCACAAGAAAAGAAGATGCATAATGGAAGTAGATGACACCATAAATAAATTGGCGAACAACGATATTGAAGTGGAAATTGCTCATGCTGTCCTTATATACAATGGCAGTACTCTCGCGATGCAGAGCAAATAGAACAGCCACCTCTTTCCCTCCTATTTATCTTTGTGATGATTAATGTAACACCGTCATTTTACCTTCTCTTTGTTGCTTGACGTGAAGGAGACGAAAAGACGAAAGATCTACATCAAACTCATTCGATCGCTTTCTGGGAAGACTTGGTTTTATGTCTGGACAAGCAGGAATTGCCAGCAACCAGAAACAAAATACCAAGTCAACGTTCATGACACCAATTTTCTCATTGTTCATATCGACACAGACTGATGCGCAAGATGCAAAATTCATGTAGTTCATAGGAAGCTTTCATTGCTGTTGTTTCTATTGAATGGCAGAGCTGAAAAAGAATGAATATGAAACGAAACGGGGGACATTAGGCGTGGATTCTCAATCTGCTCGGCATAACGGACTGAGGCTAGGTAAAAGAGATTAGCTTAGTGGGATAAATGGCAAGGGCGTGGATATCTCTTGGTTTCTTAACAGCCCTTAGAGATTTTACGACCTGTTAGTCTTCTTGACTTGAACAATATTTTGATCACGACCTGTTAGGGATCAATCACACGGTGTGACTCGAATTATGAAGAATGCTGGCTCAGTGGGGAGCTACAGAGCATGGATCCTACAACCGAATGAAGTTTCGCTGTCAGTTGTCCACCTGAAGGTTAAGAAGATTGGTGGAGAGAAGTCTTTCAAGGCCATGCAAGGAGTCCTATGGTTGAGAAGGGCATCCCGGGGCTGTTCTTGTAGTTTCTAGAGAATAGCCTTCTTGTTAAAAACGATGCCGAGCCTATTTATGAATGGGTGCTTCATGGATTTAACAAATACTCAGTTGCTGAACTACTGCATTATAAGATTTGTTCAGAGACTTGGTTGAGCATCATGTGCTTATTGGTCTAATCATTAATGGGTTATTAGTATGAAGGTACGTGCGGTACTGAGTTGTTCACGCATGCTATCTACCTGCTAAATAGCCGACGGTGCCCATCACCATCCTCCTCTCCTTTCAGTGTTACCCTCCAACTTATCTCATAGCTTGTTTGGATCTTAACTTTGACTTCTAGAGGTTATCTTATGCGTGCCATTCATGCAAAACTACTCATTGGCACCTTCGAAGAAGACTGTTAACAATAAAGCTCCACACTTGATTGTCAGATGACACAGAAATGATGGCGGAAATGTGTGCAGTAGATGGGAATACATTACTTGGAAACACTAATAGCTACGTACGACTGTTCTTGTGCTTATTTCATCAGCGAAACATGACAAAGGCAAGGCAATAGATAATAGATAGAAGACTCCTGTACTAGATCGAGGCAACTTCAGTTTCCAACTGCAGGGAGCTCAATCAGAGGATGAAAATTCAGAACAAGGTGACTCTTCTCAGATCTCTGTTGATGAGAAGAGAGCATTCACAAAGTAGAAGGAAGCAAGGAAGCCGATGCTACCAGTTGATAGCAGGGTGCCAATTGCCACGATGAGCGAGTAACCAACATAAACTGTGACAGATGGGGACCCGCTCAAACTGTTCAGGTTAAAAACCAAGTAACTGACGCAGTACATGAACACATAGATGGAAGCCGAACCGGAAGCACAGAAAGACTTCCACCACCATTTCCAGTCCTCGGCTCGTAGATTGCGATAAGTAATTATCAAGGAAGTTTCAGCACAGACAATAACAAGGGACAGAAGATAGAGGCAGAGGGTCCCCGACATGCTGTAGAACCTACCGAGCCATATGCTACTCAGAAAGAAGAAGAGTTCGATAAAGAACGTGCCAAACGGGATTGTCCCCGCACCAAGAACCAAGAGCCACGAGGGGAGTGTCCGAGCAGGGATTTCCCTAGGAATGTGATTGGTTTTCACAGGATAGTGGATAGCCTCAGCCCAGGTCGCTAGGAATCCTCCCAAGAGGGTGACTGGAGCTGAAATGCAGAACCAGAGGAACAAAGCAGTGACATACATGGAGATGGAAACAGTGGCTGTGCTGCGGTTGACCCACATTATGAGGTTGAGCGCTGCATGAATGATTAGGACGATTCCTGGAAAGAGAAATGTGATCAACCATGAAACTGACTTCCAACCATCGGTACTTCCTTTCAGTGTTGTCCACAGACGTATGCCAACATACCCGCCAACCATTCCCAAAAAAGTGTAGACCCTTGTTATCAATGTCAGTACCATTCCTCGAGCATCGGGAGGTATGAAGCCGGAGGCAGCGATGGTTGCAGTCACGAATATGGTCAGTGTGATTTGGACCCCAGTTCCAACCATCGCACTGAGAAGCTTAGAGTGATTTGGCTCTCTGAATGCATCGCCAGCGAGAAGCTGCCAACCCAAAGGCTCCTCATTGGTCTGTGCTTCTGCCTGCTTGTTGAGTCCCCGGCGTTTTGCGAGCTCCCTAGATATTGTCTTCAGGAATATAATGAACACAATACCAGTTAAGAGAAGGATCGTCATCAGAGAATTGAGTACCAAGAACCAATGGAATGCAGAATCTTCCTCCTTCGAATAAAAGTCCCAACGAGATTGCCACCTGATATCGCTCTTCACAAACTGAACCTCATAAGTGAAGGATATCCTCTCGTTCTCCCTCACAACCTGGCATGTCTCGAGATCGTGGGGACATTCCATTGAATCTATGTTGTCATACATTTTGAGCCTTTTCATGTTTTCCTGGTGGTGTTTGACACTGCAAGGAACCACCGTGAAGCCCACGATCTCGAACAGCGGCGCCGGTTCATAACCGTTAGAGTCTGTGCTATTCGATGGCGTGTCAAAATCCGTTATGTCGTAACCGTGGCCTCTGTGCTCGTTCACCAAGACTGTGAACTTGAGATGATTAATGATGTAAATGTCATTGCTGTTCGGCGGTACATACCCAATTGGGAAGCCGGTCCATTTAATGTTAATCCCATCATAGCTAGTATACCTTGTTACCGGCAAACCATCAAGCATCATGTTCACTTGGTACAAATCGTGAATCCGCTGCTTCAAGAGCCTTGCCTCATGCTCGCTCAGGGGATCAGTGGTGCAGAGGTAGATGGACTCGTTGACATTCCCTCGGAACCTGTACGGCGAGTTAAGGATTTGGTCTCCCATGAGAGCGGTGCCAACATTGCCGACACTTTTTCGGATTCCTGAAAGGGGCTTGCAGTATGGGAGACTATAGTAGCTAAAGGGAAGCAAAGTCTCGATGGACGTCAAGGAGTTAACTTTGGCAAACATGAGATCATTTTCGGTGTACGTGTGCACGTAGCTTCCTGCCAAAGAAAACCAAATAGAAGAGAGTGCAAAGAAAACCCAAATCCTGATTGCAGTGCTTGTCATCTTGATGTCTGCAAGAGAATCGGTTGAATGGTTGTGAGTAGAGAGCTAAATCGGGCAACTAAGCTCAAGTTCATATGATGATTAACCTCAAATATCCAACATGAAACTCATGAACTACCGCTATGCAAGTACAAACACACTCGAGATGATACTCAAATCATCAATGAAAAACTTCAGATCTTTCGTGGCATCGCAGCTTGAAAAACATCCTTGGTCGACATGAGGCTAAAGAGAAGCAGACCTTTTGTTCTATTACTGACGAAAGATTATAAAGCATCAGAATCCGTTCCATCATGATAAACAATTTGGTTGATTTCTTTTCAAACATAGCAAGAAAACACGAGTAAATGAAGATCAAATGACATAGAACGTACCTCAAATGATGAAGGCGAAGCGCTCTCGTTCTCGTTTCTCGTTATCTGTGCGATAATTGATGCAGTCAAGAGATTCATTTCCAGAAGAGGAAAAATTGAGAAGTTGTTTATATTTAATGAAAATGGATTCAGTCACTTTCTGGGAAGCAACTTGGTTTTATGTATGGACAAACGGAAATTGACCGCAACTCGAAAGGACGCTCCAAGTCATCGGTGACCACAAATGTCATTAATTGTTGCCCTTCGTGCACGGAGGAATTGTACAAGAGCGAGATGGACTATAGAAATGTAGGATTTTAGATACATCTTTTCTTTTTTTTTCGGGGGGCAATCTCTTAAAGACAAAATTGGGGGAAATGGTTGTCCTTTCCTCCTATCACCTTCTTGATCCGTGGGTTACGGCTACGGCATCACCCGTGCACAAAATCGACTCAATGTAAGAGTGCATAACACTACGTAAAACATGGCCCAAGTGAGTTCCAGCTTAAGAGAAATAAAATTTACAAACGTGCCTAAAGTACGTAAAGCCGCATGCGTATGATTTGCCCCAAACCTTGGTAAGGTGAAGGTTAAAAAGTCACTGTTTACAAAGTTGCGCCGCATGTGTTTTATCACTCAACAATCATAGAAGTGAAGTGTAACGTGGTAAAACCCAAGAGCGTTCGTGACAAATTAATAAACCAGTACTGATTGTTCGAATGTGGGCCATGTAACAAAATTACGTTGTGTATTTTGTCACGTGGCAATCATAAAAAATAGAGTCATTTGTCACGTACCGAGCACAAAAAAAAAATATTTTCTCGACTCCAGCTTTAACCAGCATATAATAGATAGATAATAGATGTGATGAAAAGAATTCCTCTCGTATTGTTTGGAAACGGTGAAAGAGAAAAAGGTTTAGAAAATTGCAATTACCCAGTTTGGGAAGAAAAAAACTAATAGGGGAGAGTAAAATTAATGGAAAAATATATGTTGACACTTAAATTTTGACAATCCATTTAGTCTTAAATTGCATAGAAAAATGAGGGATCGATTTTGGCCCCTACAAAAAATATTCATTAAAACTTCATATAGATATTAGGAGCATTTGCATTAATAGTTAAGCCCATATAGTTTGCACATTAATTGGATTAGCGGCAAATGGATTCGATTTTGAAAAATTGAACATTATGAGCTTAACAATTAGAACGGTGCAGGTGAAGTGTTGAGCTCAATTAATTTGTTTTGGCCCGTGAAATAGAATGAATCGAATCAAGCCCATGACCAAAATTGACATGTTCTGCAAGCAAATATCTTCGGCCACAAAGCAATATCTTGTACCATATGTTTTCGGCCGAAAAGAAGACCAGGAGGGAAGGACATTGGATATATTTGGTTGTATTCTGTTGGACATTTCCCATAATTCAAAGCAATATTATATTTATTTACAATAAAAGATTAGTACCATGAAAAATTTCAAATTAGTACACACCCCAAACTAATTTTTTGATTACAAAAAACCTCAAACTTGTACACATGTGACAAATTTATCTTGAAATAATTTTTTGACAGCCAAAAACCTCAAACTAGTACATTTATGACAAATTTACGCCTCATTAAATTGAATTAATAAAAAAATACAAATTAGTACACATGGAACAAATGGAGGGTAAAACTTCAAACCGGTACATTCGTCAATTGTCATGTCATTTAACTAAGCAATTTGACAGTAAAATTTAAAGGAAACAAATGGGGGTGTACCGGTTTGGGGTAAAAAAATTAGTTTAGAGTAAATTTATCACATGTGTACCAGTTTGGGATTTTTCGTGGTAATAACCCTACATTAAACTAAACAATAAAAGATTATAGGGAATTGGAGGATAAATGGGTCTAATTAAAAAAAAACATCAATTTTACTTTGAGTGACAATCTTGATCTGAACTTTTTTTGTTTCGTAAAAAATCACTTGAATCTCAAATCTAGCTTGGACAATTTGAAAATTTATATTACGAGAGCTAGATTTGAGACTTGAGTAAGAGTTGATATTTTTTATTGAGACAAAAAAAAAATTTGGGTCAGAATTATCACTTAAAGTTGATATTTTTTTTGGAATTAGCCCGGGATAAGGGGTGTGCACGAAAAGGGGAGGAAAGAATGAAATAGAGATTTTAAGAGCGCAGTCTGGACTCTTTCCTCGATAACCTTCGTCCCCTCCATCGCCTATAAAAAGTCGTTCACGGACAGAAAATACGAAGAGCAATCCGCGAGTCCATCCCCGGTCGTGCCGTTCACGGAGCTGCTTTCTTTGTGGTTCTCACGACCACCTGCAGGAGTTCGGCGATGGACAGTCCCGCGACATCTCCCTCCGTGTTCCGGAGAGAACCCGGCATCCGTCCGTAGGCCCATATCGGAGTCCTCAGAGTGCAGCCTGCCGCTTGTTCCGATCAGTCCAGCTCGGCACCAGTCCACGATAACTCCTTGTTTGGTGAAGCTGTCTGTCTGCAGGTTAATTGAAGCCTCGCGTGCTGCTCTGTTTCCCTGCATTGCGAGCACGACAAAAGCCGACGACCCGAGCCGCACTGTGACGACGACCATTGCATGCACCGCGGCCTTGAATTCTTTGTCGGCCACATCATTATGCCGGCCTAATCCCGTCCGTGATCCGTCTTGATCCCGACTTGGATACGAGATCACCGGACTAGGTAACGACTCTAAACCGGTTTGATTTCAATATTTTATTGCCTAAAATAGGTTTATTGATACCAATGTATTATCTTGGCACTATTCGATTAGGATTTTGTTGCATATGAAATCAAATCTAATTACTAATTTGAGCTGATCTTCGAGTCGAGTAGATGTTCGCTTTCAATATCGTAATATCTGATGGATTATTTTTTAGGATATCGTAATCTATGTTTGAATTTTGTTGGATATGTTGAGTGATATTTGCTACGTTTAAAGTTTTCAGCTAGATAAAATTTCTAATTTTCAAAATACCAAAAAGATTGAGTTGTATTATTGATAAGATATTTTCCTGGTCATTAATCGCTTGTTAGATAATATTTAGGCTAGATAATAGGTTAAATCACATGCTAAGATAGGCCTATGAGTTCAGATAGGATTTAGGTTGCTCTATTTCCTAGTTTAAGATAGATAATATCTTACATGTTATTCTTTTATTAATTTCTAATTACGAATTTTAATGAAAAAATAAAAATGATGTCACACCCTGAAACCTACCAAGATGGGGATGACACGGCCGTCCTTTCACCGAAAGACGCGGTCCCAAACCACTCAAAAGTCCCCATGACATCGCTCTCGCTCTATTGCTGCTAAACAAAAAACCTGAAAGATTGGGGAAAGAGAGGGGTGAGCAATCACAGCTCAGTAAGCAGTGCGTATTTCTTCTAAGCAGATCGAGCAATTACTATGCATGAATACATAAAGTCATACTACAATTTCAAGAGCCAAACTCAAGATATAAAATATATATCGAGTCACATAAGAGTTGTTTCATTTTCTCAAAACTTTATACAATTCAGAAAATTAAATACTCATTTTAAAGCATCATAAACATCAACGGTCAAGTCCATTGATCAATCTCTATTAAAAACCACGTCAATGGTCAATTCCATTGACTAATCTCAAATCACACATCAATGATTTATTCCATTAATGAATCTCATCAAAAGCATATGCCGAAGGTTCATTCCATTGGCTAATCTTATATCACATCACATCGATGGTCCATTCCATTGACCAATATATTGCTCAATATCTAACCATGGTCACGACATAAAGCCTTGTGACAAGGCTACCAAGATTCCCCTTGGCAAGGTCTCCACCTACAAAGCCGGTGGCTCGGCCCAGAAGGATATCCTAAACTCGGTATGCATACCCTCAAAGCCCCTCATTGGGCTCACAGTGATATTGAGCATCAAACAATCATCATCCAATATCAATTATCCAATTTAGAATACATTTCATAAACCAAATAAATAACTTTCTTGCAACACGGCTCATCTGCCAGAAATATATTTCGTAAAGCATTTCTTGAATCATTTCCGAACTCATTTCATAAACTAGTTCATAATACAATACACAATTGTATCCTTTCACAATGTATTTACAAAAACGATTCCCAAATCATTCTCAAATACTAAAGAGTAGCAAATGCTCAATCCATACTTTTATGCAACAAATATGTTCTTTCATAACTCGTACGATTACTCAAATCCTTATTACTTTCAAAATATGAGTTTATAAACTCAAAGAAGAGATAGCACCACTTACATGGGAATGCCCCGTAACCAAACAACATGGTTAAACTCATCAACGATCTCGTAATCCTATCAAGTAAATGAGAATTGACGTCAACACCAAGCTTAGACGTTAACCAAAACTGTAAAATATGGGTCAAAAAAAAAAAGAAATGTCAACAAGTCAAAAGAAGCAACAGTGATGTTCGGCTCTTTTTAAGAAGCTAAGAGCACGAAACAGAAACAGAAAAACAGAGAGGAAAAGAGGAGAAAGGAGAGGAAGAGAAGAAGAAGAAGAAGAAGAAGGGAAGGGTTTTGCGCCGTGCGAACCTCACCTAGCCGATTCGGCTTCATATCGCAACGCTCCATAAGTATTCGCACCCCTCGTTTAATTAATCGGAACATTTTTGGGGTTAGGGCTCGTAATTCGGAGTTATGTGTTATTCGAGCGGCGAAATCAGATTTTTGAGTTGTAGAGTTGCGTATTTTTATAGAATTGATAGTTCAGGGTGTTGCAAGGCCGTGGGATTTTACGGAACCTGATTTGGACTTACGGTTTGCCGGATATGAATTTTTGAAGTTGAACGCGTGCAGTGAACAGTGCACGACCAGAAGCTTTTAGGCCAATTTTCGTCCGTTTTTTGCTCGATTTTGGGGCCTCCAAGTTGAGGTTCTTGTAATGCTCTGAATAAACTTTCTCTTGACTGTAAGTTCGCTTAGAACGGAGTTTAGTGGAGAAAGTTACGGCGCAATCAAGTTTCGCGCTCAAGTTTCGCGTCGTGGACGAATTTGGATAATCGCTTTGGATGAGTGATTTGGGGGTGTCTTTTAGTTGTTATATTAGCGACTAAGCCTAGTTGAGCCGAGTCATAGTTGAAGTAACATTTTACTCGGTTTTGATACCGTTTTTCAACTTATTGTTAGGTATTCGAGTGCATCAGCTCGAGAAATCGCCGTAGGTTAGTTTTTCAGCTTTTTAAGGTGAGTGGTACTATTTCTTCTTTAAATTTGTAAACTCATGTTTAGAAAATGATATGTATTAGACATGTTACCATATAAGAAATGGCATTTTGAATTCATAAAATTGGATCGAGCATTTACTGTCATCTTGTGTATTTAAAATGAAAAATTATCTTTTGATTCCAGTTTGAATTTACTGAATGCAAATAGGTTTGCGAAACCTTTTGAGGAATACTCATAAGGAATTCTTGCATTTGAATGTGGCTTATGAAGGGTTTTATATCGGTTTATGAAATGGTTTATGAAATGATTTCTGAAATGGGTTTTGTAGATTGGTAGATGATATTATTGTGGATTTTGATGCTCAATGTCTCTATGAACCCAAATAAGGGGTTGTGGGTATGCGCATACTAATCTAGGATATCCTTGTGGGCCGAGCCACCGGCTTATAATAGGTGGAGACCTTACCAAGAGGAGAATCTTGGTCGCTTTTCATGGGGCGTTATCCGTGATCATACTTAGATTTCTGAGCATGAGATTGGCCAATGAAGTGGACCATTAACGTATGCTTTTCGACGAGATTGGCCAATGGAATTGACCATTGGTTTCTTCTTTGATATTATTAATTAAAACGAGATTTCCTATTATGAAAAGGTTATGTTTAAGTGGTATATAACGTATTTTGACCTTGGAGTTTGTGATATGTTGGAGTTGGGTTAATTGAGCTTTTGTTTGGTCTTATAACCATGTGCATAGTGGGTGCTCGATCTACTTAGAAGAAATGTATTACTCACTGAGCCGTGGTAGCTCAGTCCTCTCATATTACTTGTTTTTCATGTTCTTCACCGAGACGCTTGTAGGCATGAGAGTTACGGTGTTGGGGAGGACATTTTGATAGTTGGGACTTTTTGGTACGAGTTACACATGGATGTGGAGTTTAAGTTTTAGCCTGTTGCTGGTTATGCTTTTGGCCTTTTGATGGATTGTAGTTAACTCTGATATTATAACCAGTTAAACTTTATATCATGTATATATATGTGGATGCATATATTATGATATTAGGTGAGTTTTAGTTATGTTTAGGCTGCGTCCTTTTGGAAAAGGATGGCCGTGTCATGCCCTTATTCTTGCTGAGTTTGGGGTGTGACAAAAACGACTCAAACGCGCTCACAAATCGCTCCTCCAAAGCGATTATCCAAATCGTCCGCAACGCGAAATTTGAACGCAAAACTTGATCGTGCCATAACTTTCCCTATCGAACTCCGATCCCAACAAACTTACAGTCAAAAGAAAGCCCGTTCCGAGTATTACAAAAGCCCCGGCTTGGCCATCCTAAAATTGAGCTGAAAACTAACGAAAATCGCCCTAAAGCCGGCTGGTTGCGCACTGTTCACCCTGTGCGGCCAACTTCAAAAATTCAAATTGGGCAAATCGTAAGTCCAAATCAAGATCCGTAAAATCTCACGGCTCCACAACACCACAAACTATCAATTCTATAAAAATACGCAGCTCTACTACTCAAAAATCGGATTTCGCCGCTCGAATTTTCCAAAATTCCGAATTTCAAGCCCTAAGTCCGAAACTAATCCGATGAAACAAACGAGGGGTGCGAATACATACCGGGCGTTGCTGATCAAAGTCGAATTGGCTTAGTGAGTCGTCCAGATCACGAGTGTGCTAAATTTCCCCTTCTTTTTTTTTTCTTTCCTTTCTTCCCTTCCTTTTTCTCTTCTTTTCCTCTCTCCCACAAGCTCTCGGTTCCCTTTATAAACTGAAGTTTACTGTAGCTTTTTTTTTTTTTTTACTTTTTGACTTTTTTTTTAAATATTACAAATAATATGCGCGTCATTAGAACTAAGTCTTATAGATTAGTCGCACGCCTCACTACACTTTTGCTTTAATAGTTTTCATTAAAATATAAACTCAAAAAAAAAGTTGATTAGAATTTCTTAGCTAGGTAGAAGATTATAGGTAGCTTAGAATTAGCTAGATGTCCATAGTCATAATTTATAGTCAAGTTTAATAATCCATTAGCCAATATACTCCTCCCCCGCCTTTAAAGTTTTACCCTTGATCCCCAACCCCATATATTTTTACGAGTTAAGTAATTGACATGTGAAAATATACAATTATAAAACTAAATTCAAAATACATATCAGATGAATATTTAGATGTTGTAACTATTTATATTGGAAAAATACATTTAAATAAGTCTAGTGATTACTTTTCACATTATTATTAGCGCCTTGGTATGGTATAGTAAAAATCCAAGTTTATGCCTATCTGAAAGACTCTGAATATATAT
Source organism: Syzygium aqueum (assembly GCA_031216185.1). Lineage (NCBI taxonomy): Eukaryota > Viridiplantae > Streptophyta > Magnoliopsida > Myrtales > Myrtaceae > Syzygium > Syzygium aqueum. The sequence goes on from CM062231.1 coordinate 2,873,517, forward strand.
TCTCTTAAGATTTTTTCCAAGAGGAAAAATCAATTTTCTAAAGTATTATGAAGAAGCGGCCATCCTTGTAACTAATAACTTATCTAAATAGTAAATAACTTTTATAATATGTAAAAGTAAGTACGTAATTATATAAAGTTACTCTTTTCTATATCCATGATCTTGAGATAACATGTGTTTATTAGTAGCAAGTCATATCACGAACAAAAATTTCAACCGATCTAAACTTAGGGAATTCTTGATATTCGTGTCAATTTTTTCCTATAAAAAAGTTAGTAACTAATAGATTTTCGATATGGTTATCAACTTTTAATATAGGTAAAGAGCTTAAAATATATTTTGAAGGCGGTTTGACGCTCTCTCCAGTGAAGCAGGTTCCCTTCTCCCTCTTCCCGCGCACTTTGCCTTCACCAGTTGTCCATCTCCCTTCCGGCAGCAAAGCTCTCCGTCAACGAGGTACCCATCTCTCTCTCTACCCCTCGCTGCCGATGTATCTGGCTCGCCGGCGGGCTTTCGTCGGAAGTTTTCTTCTCGATTTGCTCTCATAAACGAGGTTAATGTGTGATATGCTCGTGTTCCATCTTCTGGTCATGTAGTTAACGTCCCGTTTTTCTCCCCCTCGGTCTTAGGTTGAAGTCATTCTCCCGCAGCTATCTCGAGGGTTTTCCTCCCCCCGCCCCTTTTATTCTATACAGAAAATTAGGTAGTATAACTTGGAATCGTCGCATCGCCGGCTCTATTTCTGTAGTGATTGTCCGTGGTGAAAGAGCAATTGGTTAGGATTTGGTTCTGGTCCGTTCTTGGTGGATGCCTTGACGTGCTAATGCTGCTGATGCCTTGATTCTGTGTTTGAGGGTGTTCCATATTCAGTCTGTGCTGGTTTTTTTTACTGGAATAGAGAGGAACGGAACTGGGCTTTTGCGGAAAACTTCATCTCGATGGAAAACCAAGCTGATCAGAACCTCCCTCCCGATGAAGTGGAGTCTCTCTCCATCAATTCTCTGGCAGAAGGGGGCTCCTCCTCGAGTTGGCCAACGGTCACCCAGTAAGCTCTTCGAATTCCATCTCTTAATTGCATGAAAGGATCATATATTGGTCTGCAAAATCTGTTGAGTTTCATTTATGGGATTGCTTTGGTCAGGATGAGTCCAGAGGAGAGGTTTCGAATTGTGAGGAGCGTTGGGGAAGAGTGCATTCAAGAAGATGAGTTGCTGAATCTTCTAGCCAAGAAACCCCAACCCATTTGCTGTGATGGGTTCGAACCGTCTGGCAGAATGCACATTGCTCAGGTCTTGTTTTCCCCTGATTTTTCTTGAGATTGTCTGATCTTGTGGTGGGTTGATTTATTGCATTTGGCCCATTATAGTTTAATAGTATACTCTATGTAGTTTGACTTTTTATTTTTACTCGTGGCATTGGCAATGTTCGCATCTGTCATTGGCAATTTATAATGTTTTGGGTGAGATTGCTTCATAGATCTAGCATCAAGAAGTCTTGTTTCGCACTCGCTACCTGCCTTTTATTTGGGAATTATGTGCAGTTGAAATAATTTCTAACTCGCGTCAAGGGTGAAGTGGCCTAGTTTTTCTCTCCAAGCTTTTTAGCCAGTCGAGTGCAAAGGCTTGAGACAGAATGGTCCTGTCATACAATATTGCGGTTTTAGTTTATTATCCATGGAGTATCATTTGGAGATGTCCAAGCACCCTTGATCATTTTGTAAAGTTAGTCTCAAAGTAATGACAGATTTCGATCCTTTTTCTACACCATAAACCTTGAAAGATGCTTGGTTTTGTAATTTAGCGAATAGTAGAGAGAAAATGCACATGATGCACCTTACCAAAAAAAAAAATGCACATGATGCAAATTGAGGCCGAGTAAATGTATTTCGATAACTAATTTAGTGTAGTGAGCTTGCATATTGCCATCCCGCAGTACATGATTTGATTTGTTTGCCTAGTGTTGCCTATTGTGTGTGTCAACAACATTTCTCTCTGCTTTTATTGTAGCTTGTGCTTTACTAATCTTTGCCATTTCTTTCAAAGAGAAAAGATATCTTGGTGTGAAGGGCTTATCTGCTGACTCATGCAGAGGACTGATTTAGTTCTAGAGACATTTTGCTACTTCGTGCACTGTTTTCTGCTGTTTTGCTTGCAGTTTTAAAGAAAGCTTGCTTTTCAATTTTAAGCTGGTGATTACTGCTAAAATTTTGTTGGGAATGGCTTTTTATTAGTTTTGAAGTTCATATTTTCAGTTTCCTTTAGAGCACAGGGAGTCATGAAGACGATAAGTGTGAACAAAATGACTTATGTTGGATGCAAAGTGAAGATACGGATTGCCCATTGGTTTGCTCAGATGTACAAAAAAAATGGGTGGAGACTTGATGAAAATCCAAACGGTTGGACGCTACATGATCGAGATGTGGAAAGCTATCGGCATGGATCTGACAGATAATAAAGTGGAATTTTTGTGGTCGTCAGAAGATTTTAACTCCCGGGGAAGCGAATACTGGCCACTGGTCATGGACGTTCGCAGCCGAAATGAGCTCCCTAGGATAATCAGGTATATAACTAAGGCCTGCAGTTATTATGTTGATCATGACTGATATAATAGATCATGGCTCAGCGATTTTCTAGTTATCAGGTGCTCATAGATAATGGGTCATAGCAAACAGGATAAGCTCAGCGGAGCGCAAATTCTCTACCCATGCATGCAATGTGCTGACATGTTTTTCTTGAAGGTGCTAATAGTATTCTATCATCAGACAACTAGAGAAACAGCCTTTACTTGGTTTTTACCTTCCCTCAGGACAACTGCTGAGCAGTTTATTCTATTCACGAAGACTTCTAAATACTGCAAGCATGTACCATGCAGGAAATCTCTGGTACCGTAATGTCTGCCTGCAAAATGTGCATGCAAATTATTTGGTTGAACTATTCCCCACGGATACATGCAAATTATTAGTGCTATGAGAGATCTCTGCAAAAGAAAGCATGAGTTCATACTTCTTTCTGTGGGATAGTATGGGTATCCAATCATTTGGTTGAACTATTCCCCACGGATACATGCAAATTATTAGTGCTATGAGAGATCTCTGGTACCGTAATGTCTGCCTGCAAAATGTGCATGCTGAGTTATAGATCATAGTGCAGTGATTGAATCATGATTGAGACAGCAGCTTTGTATTTTGGTAGCCTTGGTTTTTATGTACTTCGAAGTTGTGCTGTATTTGTTTGTCGCTACTAAAAATGTCTTTGGAAAATGCTTTTATTTGAACAGGCTGACATTTGTCAAATGGGAATGGATCAACGGAAGGTGAATGTACTTGCCAGGGAGCACTGTGATGACATAAAGAGAAAGAATAAGCATATCATTTTGTCTCATCGTATGGTTCAACTCTCTTTTTTCTCATTAATTCTGTTGTTTTCTAAGGTGGAAATGGTTACGAATCTCGACTATTTTGGTACGCAGATATGCTTCCTGGTCTGCAGCAAGGCCAAGAGAAAATGTCCAAAAGCGATCCATCTTCGTCCATCTTTATGGATGATGACGAGGTAAAGTTTTGTGACAGAGCTGCATATCCTTGTGCAGTAGTGAGGTGCCTTTTTTTATTTTACCTTCTGAAGAATAATTTTTTTCGGCATATGTAGGCTGAGGTGAATGTGAAGATAAAAAAAGCATACTGTCCACCTAAGATTGTTGAAGGCAACCCATGTTTGGATTACATAAAATACCCCGTATTGGGGTGAGTTCAAAGTGGAGCGATCTGCAGATAATGGCGGTGACAAGTGAGCTATCTATGGTCTTGAAACTTTATTGCATTTTCACGTGCAACTTCCTCGTGCTAATTGAATATAAGTGTACTTTGATTACATTGTTTCTCTTTCCTGCTATCTTGTGGTGTAGGACCTTTAAAAGCTTTGATGAACTTGTTGTCGACTACGAAAGTGGAGATTTGCATCCTGCTGATCTGAAACCAGCCCTTTCAAAGTCTTTGAATAAGACACTTCAGGTAAGGCTCTCCTTTGATCCTGATGAGCATCTGTTATGCAGGCACAAACGGTTGAGAATCCTGAATGACCCTTTGGTCTCATCACGTATGAGGAGCCAAGTATGGAAGACAGCATGAGCATTTCCATGCACAAATGTTAGGAGTACACTTTTATTTTGCAATTACAGCAACAGAAACCCTTGCAAACTTCTCTAGGGGTGACATGTGTCTATCTATAGCTCCTTGGCGAAATTCATAATTCATTTTACCTTATGCAGCCTGTACGTGATCATATCAACTAAGACGCCACTGTGAATGATCTGGTGAAGAGAGTTAAGGTATGTGGCTTTCGGTGTCCATTCAAATTACGTAAAAACAATTAGGTTCCAATTTCTAAAACTCCTTATAAGATAGCTGAAATCAACATGCACCCGGTGATCTTTCCAAATTGAGGTGTCATTCTGTGCTCTGTCAATGTAGGGATACAGTGTCACACGATAATGTGGCGCATGGTCGCTTAAGGACGTGACATCTGGTTGCTGGTTGATTACTGTCGCAGTAGCTTTGACGAGAATCTAGTGTTGCGGCTGGACATCAGAGAATTTTTTTGTCCTTGTGCTACAAGCGCGCCACCAGGTGTATATGTGCAAGCTACTGGTTACTTTCATTAAATCACTGCACAGTTTTCGTAACTTGCAGTACTCTTTAAGAGTCTGGTAACAGTTTATCTGGTTTTGTTTTCCGTTATTCAACTATGAGTTCGCATTTTATCAGTAGTATGAATTGGCTCTGCATTTTTGCTGTTTTCCTTTTGCGACAGCTCTTCCGAATATAGCGGTGCAGACATTTGGAGAATGTCACGACCGATCTCCTGAGCCTTTCCATGAATGACATGTAAAAAGAAGGAGGGCTCGCCTGGTATGTGCTAAGTCTAGGTTCGGGACTTAACTCGGGCTCTCCCAAGCCCATATCATATCGCGACTTCGGATTTAAATTTTTAACATGCAGGTGGTTTACATGCAGGAGTCACCACTAATCGATTTGGGGTAGGCCGATTAGAAACCCAAATAGGGTGACGGGAGAATCACCCTATTCCTACGAACTAGAGATTAACTGAGTTCGGAGACTTGGTTACACTAGTTAAATAATTAATGTCCTTTCAGTACCTTTTTACCCTGTTCATTTTTTAAAACATTTGTCAGACAATTTTGGATTAATTTTAGGACCTTTCTCCTAACATGTGCGGTGATCGAATAAGTGCATAATCAGAAACGATTAGTAATCAATGCAGGCATGCAACCTAAGGTTCTAACTAAGTCAGATGACATTCAAACATAACAGTTCATGCAATTGTACTTTAATTGGAAAACATGCACGATGGCAGCAACAGTAGGCTTATCTAATTAAACGTGCAACCTATGCGATTAAGAACAACATACATAATGATTACAATAATAAATTAAAACACTTAAGTATATCACAAGTTTTTTAATTTAATTAATTTTTTTGAAATTTTTTTAAAAAGTTTTTTTTAATAAATAAGAAAATAAAATTTTAAATTTTTTAATAAATAAATAAATAAAATCCGGGCCGGGTCGGACCGACCCGGTCGTTGACTCGGGTCAGGTCAGCTGAACTGGGTCAGTCAGCCCTGCGTGGCAGACGCCGGTGAAGCCGAAAATCGGCCTCTCACCGGCGTGCCCAGATCGGCGTCGCACCCCCATTTGGCTTCTGGGAACTCCATCGGGCCTTGCCACCTACCTGGGTTGTCGTCCGGCCGCCGCTCGCCGACCGGCGACGCGAATAAAGGACGGCTTCCTTGGGGCATTTTGTCGAACGCCTGGTGTGCGTGACCAAAACAGAAACAATTTGACCTGTTCCGATGAACTGGTGGACTCAGGCAACCGAACCTTCCTTCGACAACGACACGCGAACGGTGGGGGACGGCGGTATGGGCCGGGACTCGCGCGAAACGGCCGGCGTGAGTCCCGGCCATACTAAGCAGAAAAACAGGACAAAACAGAGGTGGTTCAAGCCGGGAGGGAGCTCACCGTCGACGGCGCGCCTGGGGACTTTCGGTTGATCGAGGGGCGACGGCGACGCGGCTTAGGACCTGTAAAAACCCACTCTCTTCTCTTTCTCTCTCTATTCTCTCTCGGTTTCTCTCTCTCTTCGCTCTGTTTTTTTTTTGAAAATCGCTAACCGGTCCTCTCTCTGTCCTCGGCTTTTTTGAACGACGGCGACGACAGGCCTCTTTTCTACTCTGGCGAGCTCTCGGTACGTACTCTTTCTCTCTCTCGGTCTCTGTTTCTCTCACTCTCTCTGTTTCTATCTCTAAAGGGCCGACCGGGGCTTCTCTCTCTCTCTGGCTTTTATAGCCGGCAACGATGACGACGACGATGATGACGGGCCTCCTCTGCGTCGGCATGACGACGACTTGCACCGGCCTAACCTGAGCCGCGACTTTCGCGGCTCAGGTTAGGCCGGTGTAGGGACTGTAGAGGAAGAGCAGAGGGGCAGGGGAGAGGAGAGGAAAAACAGGGGGGAGGGGGGAGGGGCGATCGGGTTTTCAGGGCAGACGGGACTGGCCATTAAGGCCAGTCCCGTTGGCGTGCCCCCCTTGCTCTCCTCTGGTATGATGGCGACGGTGAAGGACTGCTCCGGCGATCGTCACGCAGCGTTAGGAGTAGAGGAAAACAGGGCGAGCGAAAGGGACAGGGCGGCTACGGGAGGGGAGAAAGGAGAAGCTGGGCTACGGCGGGCCCAACCGCGCGGAGGGGAAGAAGGAAGAGGCAGCCAGGCCTTGGCTCGCGCGGGGGAAGGGAAAGGAAAAAAAAAGAAGCTGGGCTGGGCCAGCCGCAGGGGGAGGGAAAGAAGAAAGAAAAAGGAAAACGGGTCGGGTCGGCCCAGCTCCGATCCGGCCCAGCGCGATTTTTTTTTTTAAAAGACATATTAAGAGACTCTATTAATACAAAATGCACCTAATTTATATATGCCATGCATTTAAATAGAAATATTTTTTGTCTTAGGAATTAAAGAAAATTAACTCCTAAATTTTGTGTAATTAATTTTTTGGGCAAATTAGAAATAGGTGTCAACAGGGAAGCATGCTCAAGAAGAAAAGTTTTTGAGTTTAAGGGCACTTCTTTCCATCATAAACCCTTGATTCTACATATCGCATGAAAAAGCCTGGGACTTTGAAAATTGGATAATTCATGTAACGTTGACGGGAAATTGGTTGACCCCAGATCTAGCGAAACCAGAAAAGGAATAGAAGGTTGACCGAGAGATGTTTACTCACGTAAGTTTGTCGAGGTTACAACTAAAAGAAGACTAAAATAAAATTATTATGGCACTGACGTTAAATCTAACTCGTATATGAAAAGGACAATGACATAAATGTTCTTTAAATTTTGATCTAATATGTATTATCATCCCTAAACTTTTAATTTGAACAATGTGGTCCGTGACATGATCCTTGAAATTTTAAACGTTTTTCATATAATTTGAGGACTGTATTGAACATTTACAATAGTTTTGGGATTATATTGAACAAATTAAAAATTCAAGGATGGAATTATACATTGGATAAAAGTTTAGGGATCACGTTGCACAAATCAAAACTTTGAGAATGACATTGCACATTATACCAAAGTTCAAGATCCATTTGCGCTATCATCCCTATATTATTCATGTCTATTTCACAAAAAAAAATGCATTGCTTCGAGCAAAAACTTTACATCTCATTTTCCACGCCTCGTTTGATTATCTTCCTTGAACTCAATTAGGGTTTAACAAATTTCCGTTTTTTGCAATCGAGTTTCTAAAATTCTTATTTTTAAGGGTTAATACCACCATCTATGACAAATTTATCCCAAACTAATTTCTTGACTAGCAAAGATCTCAAACTGATACATTTTGGACAAATTTACCCCAAACTGGTATATTTGTAATAATTTTACCCCATGTTAGTTTCGTTAAATTGGGATAATACCATGAAAAATCCTAACTGGTACACTTGTGACAAACAGAGGGTGAAATTCCAAACTGGTACACCCATCAATTGCTACTATGCCAAGTATGGAAGACAGCATGAGCATTTCCACGCATAAATGTTAGGAGTACACTCTTATTTGCGTTAATACCACGAAAAACCCCAAACTGGTACACCTGTGTGACAAATTTACCCCGAAATATTTTTTTGACCACCAAAAATCCCAAACTGGTATATTTGTGACAATTTTACCCCGAACTATTTCTTTGACCACCAAAAACCCTATACTGGTACACCTGTGATAATTGTAGCCCCGAACTAATTTTTTGGCCACTAAAAACCTCAAACTGGTACACTTGTGAAAAATTTACCCTCCGTTAGTTTCCGTTAAATTTTACTGTCAAATTGCAAAGTTTAATGACACTTGGTAATTGACATGTGTACCGGTTTTGGGTTTTACCCCTCTGTTTGTCACAAGTTTACTAATTTGTGATTTTTTGTTATATTAATATAATTTAACGGACACTAACAGAGAGTAAATTTGTCACAAATGTACCAGTTTGAGATTTTTAGTGGTTAAAAAATTAGTTCAGAGGTAAAATTATTACAGGTGTACCAGCATAGGGTTTTTGGTGGTCAAAGAAATAGCTCGGGGTAAAATTATCACAAGTATACCAGTTTTGGATTTTTGGTGGTCAAAAAAATATTTCGGGGTAAATTTATCACATGTGTATCAGTTTAGAATTTTTTGTGATAAAAAAATAGTTCAGGATAAAATTATCACAAATGTACCAATTAGGATTTTTCGTGGTATTAACCTCTCTTATTTTGCAATTACAGCAACAGAAACCCTTGCAAACTTCTTTAGGGGTGACACTTGTCTATCTATAACTCGGCAAAATTCATTATTCATTTTTACTTACGCATCCTGTGCTAATGCGAAGGATCTGCTGAAGAGACTTAAGATATGCATTTCTCCTCTGTCCGTCCATTCAATCACAGCAACAATTTGGTTCCAGTTCCTAAAGTTCCTCATGTAGCGATCGAGATGCACCCAGTAATCTTTTCCAAAAGCGGGACGTGATTTTGTGCTTTGTCAATGTAGGGATACAGGATCACTCGGTAATGTGGTGCATGGTCGCTAAAGGGCGCAACAACCGGTTGATTACTGTCGCGGTCGTTTTGACGAAAACCTAGTTTCACATTGTACATCAGAGAATTTCGTTTTTCCCCTTCTGCTATGAGCACGCCAAGTATTTGTTTGCAAGCTACTGGTTACTTGCACTAATTTACATGAAGCCTTCACTGAATCACCACAGAATTTTCCTGTAATTTGCAGTACTGGTTAAGAATCTGGTCAGTAGTTTACCAGGTTTTGATTTACAATTGTTCAGCTTAGAGTTCACATTTCATCAGTAGAAGGAACTGGCTCTGCATTTTTGCTGTTTTCTTTTTGCAACGCTTTTCCGAAGGAGGCATTTGGGGAAGCATACTTAACAAGAAAAGTTTGAGGGCACTTGCTTCCCTCATAAATCACATGAAAAAGCTCGTCACTTTGAAAATTGGATAATTCATGTAATTTTGATGGCAAATTGGTTGACCCAAGATACAGCCGAAACAGAGGAGGAATAGGAGATTGGCAGAGAATGTGTAGCGACATTAGTTTGTCAGCGATTACAACTAAAAGATGACTAAAATAAAATTATTGTTGCATTGACATCGAATCAAATTCACATATCATTCATGTCTCTTTGACGGAAAAACATTCCTGTCTCATTTTTCACATCCCCAAATTCGATCAGGGTTTATCAAACTCCGATACTTTTGGCAATCGGGTTTCTAAAATATTATGTTCAGTCTACATATCGCACCGAATTTTCAATATCTTTAACCAGTGGACTCTCTAAAATCACTTGTTACACCGCGAAATACTGAAGTGTCGCCGCCGGGCGATAATACCATGAAATTTGTTTTCTTCATGTTGCTTATTTTCTCTTCATGTTTCCCCCAAAAAATCCATCTTTCCTCTCTCTCTCTCTCTCTCTCTCTCAAGAAGGCATGGAGAACTCTTGGAGAAGTATGAAAGCCCAACCTGCTTATTGGGCTCAAGGTCAAGCCTTTCGCCTCTGTTTTTGAATAAAGAATGAAAACGAGGGCACACCCTTTCTGATTCTCCCCCTGGGCGATAGACGTTCATGGTCTCTGCACTGTCTTCCTCTCGGCAAGCAAGGTACGCCCCCCCTTTTCCTCTTCCCCTTCTCCCCCCACTTCGCCCCCTCCGATGTCGCAGATCGGCTCGTTCTTGCTCCCTCGCGTTCCTCGAGCTCCCGCACGAGCTCGTTGAGGATGTGTGCCATCTGATTGTGGGGTCTTTCGCTTGGTTGGGGCTTGGTTTCGTTGTCGTCGCTTCGTTTGCAGATCAGGAGGAGAGTTAAGGGAAAAACAAGTGTATGTCTAACATTTCTGATCTAGTGATGTTCTTGGGACCCGCCCTTTTCAGGGCATTGAGCTTGGTTGATGTGCTTCGTTTGCCGCATGATGCTGGTTTTTTTGTGGGTCGACGATCTTTTCGAGAAGTAATGTTGATCTAGTTCGCAAATCAGAAACTTGTTTACATATTAGAGCTGCGTAGACTTTTGAGTGAAACTGTTCTTGACGAAGACCAATTTAGAAACTTTATTTGAACAACATGATACAGGCCAACTCATACACGGTCATCATGTTTTCTAACGTATGATGACGCAAGAACATATTGATGTGTTTGTTAAATTGGTGTTTTCTTGTTTTTCTTTTTGAAGCAAAGCTGTCTGAACTACTCCACTGGAAGTAGCTATGCTACCCACTGGAGTTCGAGATAATCAACTCCGTGAGAGCAACAGCCAGAAGGTTCATCCTCAACCCATGGACGAGTCCAAGAGTCCAAACCCAGAAGCCATAGAAGGCATCATTTCTAAAATATTCACCAATGTCTCCTCCTTGAAATCTGCTTACATACAGCTCCAGGCCGCTCATACTCCGTACGATCCGGATAAGATCCAAGCCGCTGATAAACTCGTGGTTTCGGAGCTGAAGAACCTGTCCGAACTCAAGCATTCTTATCGGGAGAACAACCCTAAACCGGTGTGCATCTCACCTCAGGACTCTCGCTTAGCTGCCGAGATCCAAGAACAGCAGAGCCTCCTGAAAACGTACGAGGTCATGGTCAAGAAGTTCCAGTCAGAAATTCATAATAAGGACTCAGAGATTAATCAATTGCAGCAGCAAATTGAAGAAGCCAATGTTAAGAAGGCAAAACTCGAAAAGAATCTCAAGCTTAGGGGCTTGTCAAGCAAAGAATCGGATGATTCGGGCCATGAGAATGGCTTTTTCCCAGTTGATCTAACCCCTGATCTGTTCATCTCAATTGTTGAAGCTGCTTACCGAGCCATTCATGACTTCTCAAAGCCCTTGATCAATATGATGAAAGCGGCTGGTTGGGACCTTGATGCTGCTGCTATCTCCATTGAACCTGACGTTGTTTATGCAAAGCGTGCTCACAAGAAGTATGCATTTGAGTCCCATATATGTCAAAGAATGTTTGGTGCTTTTCAACAGGAAAACTTTGGAATAGAGTCGGACACTATTGCAGTAAATAAAGAAAGCTTTTTCCATCAGTTCCTGGCCTTGAAGGAGATGGATCCATTGGACATGTTAGGCCAGAACCCAGACTCAATCTTTGGGAAATTTTGTCGGAGCAAGTACCTTTTGGTTGTTCACCCCAAGATGGAGGCTTCATTCTTTGGGAACTTGGATCAGCGAAATTTTGTAACTGGTGGTGGGCATCCTCGGACTCCATTCTATCAAGTATTTCTAAAACTGGCTAAGTCCATATGGCTTTTGCATAGGCTGGCTTATTCTTTTGATCCTAGCGTCAAAGTTTTCCAGGTCAAGAGCGGGAGCGAGTTCTCTGAGGTTTATATGGAAAGTGTGGTGAAGAATTTGGTGATGGATGACAGCTACGAAAAACCTAGGGTTGGTCTGATGGTCATGCCTGGTTTTTTGATTGGTGGCAATGTAATCCAGAGTAAAGTTTACCTCTCTGGTGTGAAAGTTGTTGAGTAGTTGCCAATTGCGTGGTTTGTCCATTTTTCTGGGATGTGTATATTGTCTGTCTCCGCTGTGTTGTTTATTAGAAGCTGTGGTTGCTGTTGTATCTGTGTCCTCTTTAACTGTCGAAAGTAGTTGCAAGTTCAATGAAATCTCTCTTTCTATCTCTCTCTCTCTCAATGGATGATTGTTACCAGTTCTGCAGGTTTTCACCCATTTTTAACTTCCCAATCCTCTGGGTCTGCTTCAGTCATTCTCATTAGTGTTGGTTTCGTTACTGATTTGAAATGATCACATGATGTTTTCTGAGTGTGCATCTACATGCATGTGTGTGTCTATGCTTGTCCATCTACTTTTGGTTAGTCTGATATCGAACTTGGAAATGTTCAATTTTTTACATTCTGCATGTTGCCATTTGATCTCGTTTTGCTTGAAGGCATGGAGAGTTTGACTGTGCTTTAATACCTTCCCACTATATAGATGCAAAAACAATTAAACCTCCCTGTCTCACGGATTGCACAGCAGCAACATTTTCATTCTGGGGTCTCTTTGTTTGATGCTGGTAGGAGTTTTAGGTGGTTGTCAAAAGATGCAGTTGTCTTGAAATTAGTTATATCGTTAGCGAAGATAAGGATGATAGTTGAATTTTCAGCCAATGCATTCCCTTAATCAGGATAGACCCTGGATGATACTAGTAGATACTTCTGTCAAGTTATACCGCATGTCTTGCAACTCGCAACTTTCGCTTTTGATGGTCTAACTTGTTCAGGAGCTCATACGGAAGGCACCAGAGGCTCCTCAATCAGCACTCTTGATCCGACAATTATCAATAGGTCTGTTGTTATTGACCAGACAGTTCGGTATCTCAAACTTGGGAATTCCATGAAATGGGGCAACTACCTTTGCCCTTAGCTGGTCGGCCTTTCTTCTCGGAGACCTTTGAGATGCCCGGTCGTTCCATATTCAAGTTTTAGTACACGTGTCAATGTTTTCGAGGTGGCTTGCATGGGTGGAATGGATGACAAACGAATGAGACTCTGGGATTCTTCTTTAATCCGACAATCGCTGTCATCAATAACAAAAAAATCTTTTTGCTGGTCCTTCTATGGTGCTGCATCCTCAGGACATGGCATGTGGTTTTGTGGTCTGTCAAGTTACTTGGAACAGAGGACGATTATTGTCAAACCTGTCTGCATCGAGATCTCGTCAGGTTATATAAATCAAACATTATTCGGAATGCTTAATAAGAAATGGTTATGCAGGACAAACAAATCAATCATCTTGATTAGTGGGAGTGCAAAGTGGGGAACCTGGAAATTTCTTAAAGGGGTCTTGGGGGAAACTTCCATTTGAAGGATGTTATAATTGAAAGATCCTTAAAGGTAGGTAGTGAGAGGAGTACATGACTTCTGATGGAAGTAAGCGATTTCAAGCGATGCCCTTCTCTTTGGAGCTATCGATATTGTTAAAGCTGAAAAGTTTCTGTGCTTTTTCCACGACAGGAATGCACTAATTCAATGGTAAGGCAGCTCGGAGTAATTGTCCTGATGACTGAGAACGTTGGACTATAGATATGGTTAATGTGTCAAATACAATTACTAAAGTACGAAGACAATTACTGAAGGAAAAGATCAAATCCATCACGAAAGACAAAAGATGCAGCAATTCTCCATGAATTGAACTAATTGTTACACAATGATCTGAAGATCACAGGGCGAATGATGAGATTAAACAGTGTAAAGGTCCGCCGCTTGAACGGAAGAAGGTTCTGTCAAGCAAGCAGAGACTCCCCTGGTTCAAAACTCAAGTAAGTCCAATGCTGTTCTTCAATTGCTTCTTGTTTCAGCACAAACATTATCTGAAGCCAATAGTCACCTCGAACGCTGAGGATTCATATATCTCATTTCGGCAAACAATAAAACATCAGGGTGCAAGAAACCGTGACAATCTCTTGGTGCCAGAGCACGAGAAGATAATCGTCTCAGTAGTCGAACTGTCTTAAAAGGAGCAGGGTAGTATTAGTATATGAGCACTCTAGGTGTAGTTAGGAAAGAGTCTGCACATTCCGCGTCTATACTCGTGTTCATAAACTTCATAATTACAGCCTGAAGATACTTTACAGTACTTGTTACCAACCTTCTGCAAAACAAACCACGCAATTATAAACGCGACGTCGAAAAAGGCTCTTAACTCGTTCGACCAAAAAAAAAATTTGGGAATAGACAAAAGTGCCTAACAAGCAAAAGTTATGGCTCCAAAGACTGCTTTGTGGAAGCTTAAGAGCTCCTCATTTCTCATGGGTTTTAGCACTCGGCCAGTCCAGGAATTTGTACCCTTGAAGTGAGGGTGGCAGGTAGCTTTGCGCCGCCTGAGGATTATCAGGAGTATATATGTAGCCTTTCCCATATCCAATTTCCTTCATCAACTTGGTAGGCGCATTTCTGAGATGCACCGGGACTCCCTCATTTTGCCCGACCGATTCTCTCACTGCCTTCTGCGCAGCATCTATCGCTCGATAAACGGAGATTGATTTCTTAGCCAAAGCCAAGTAGGCAACGCACTGTGCAAGAATCACATTGCATTCTGGCATCCCTATGAAATGGCAAGCCTGGTAACAGGAAACGGCCTGATTAAGAGCCAACGGGTCGGCCAAACCAACATCCTCGCTTGCAAACCTGATCAATCGCCTCGCAATGTAAAGAGGCTGTTCGCCTCCTTCCAGCATTCTCGCCAACCAGTAAATGGCAGCATCCGCATCACCTCCCCTCATAGACTTGTGAAGTGCGCTAATTAGATTGTAATGCTCTTCTCCAGCTTTATCGTAAGCTAGGTGCTTACACTGGAGTGCCTCCTTCACATCATCCAGTGTAACAACTGCCGCAAGCGGACCAATCCCATTTTCCACATCTTCCAACAAATTATCATCAGAGCTTTCCTTCACACCATTCAATTTTGACTGCTGCGTGGACACCCGCGTAGCAGCAGTTATGGCCGAAATCTCCAAGGCATTCAACGCCACCCGGGCATCGCCGTCACAATTAGTGGACAGAAACTCAACCGCATCCTCCTTCGCCTCCACGTTCATATCGGCACTCCTCGCCAACCCCTTCTCCGAATCGCCTATCGCCCGCTTAAGGAGCGAGACTATGTGATGGGGCTTCAGAGGGTTGAGAGTGAGGACCCTGCAGCGAGACAACAAGGGCGTGATCAAATGAAAAGACGGGTTCTCCGTGGTGGCACCCATGAACACGATGCTCCCGTCTTCGATCACGGGCAGGAACGAGTCCTGCTGCGACTTGTTAAACCTATGCACCTCGTCCACAAACAGCACAGTCCCCTTATTACTCTTGGCTCTCGCCTTCCTCGCCTCCTCGACCGCGTCCCTCACTTCCTTAACCCCACAAGTCATGGCAGACAGAGAAATGAACCGATACACCGAGCCCCTCGAAGACGAATTCGTAATGGCCTTAGCTATGGAGGTCTTGCCCGTACCTGGAGGGCCCCAGAGAACGATGGAGGGCAGGCGATCGGCCGCGATCGCCGAGCGCAGGAACGAGCTCCCGCCCAGCAAATGGTCCTGCCCGACCACGTCGTCGACGGTCCGAGGCCGCATCCGCTCCGCCAAGGGCTCGTGCGGGGGCGGAACCTGCCCCTCCGTCGCTCCTCCGCGAACAACGGATTGCGGGTTCTGCGGCAGAAAGAGCCTGGGGCGCTTGGCATCGGGCGGAGTCGGGGTCGGCGAGCCGTCCCGCGGCCGCGCCTCGGTCCGAGGCGGAGGAGAAGGAGGCGAAGGATTGGAGGAGGGCCTGGAGTGGAAGTGGAAGAACCGGTCGAGCTTGGGCTGGAACGGCGGCGGGTTCGGATTGGGGCCAGCGTTAGGGTTAGAGCTGGCGGCGGCGGCTGCCGCTGGTGAGGTGGAGGAGGACGACCGCTGGGTGAGGATCCACTCGGTGGCCTGGAGGGTGGACTTGCCGCCGGTGGCGGCGAGCGCTTCGGCGGCCAATTCGTCGGAGAAGCCCATGCTCAGGAGCTGCTGCATCTCCATTTTCCCTTCGTGGGCTTGTCTCAGCTTGAGCTATACGCAGGAGGAGGAGGAGGAGGAGAAGGAGAAGGGACTGTGTTGACGATGGCGATTAGCGACGCCATTGGAGACTTCGAAGTTAAGCAAGAAAGCAGAAGCCAAAAAGCACGAATGATAAACGGGGAAGCTATGCCGGTGAATTCACCTCTGCCGCTCCCGCTTCTTAAAAATTTGGGATAAATTTATTAAAAGCCTTTAAATTTATCACGAAAGTGTAATTGAATACTAAAAATTTTATAATATATAATTAAATCATAAAACTTATTATGAAAGTTAAATTAAGTTTTAAAACTTTCAAAATATATAAATAAGTTCTCAAACTTATCAAATTGATTCAATCAAATCCTTCCATTGATTGCACTTTTTAAAAGTTTTAGGACTTGATTACACTTTCGTGATAAATTTTAAAACTTGATTGCAGTTTTTGAAAGTTTTAGAACTTGATTGTACTTTCGTAATAAATTTTAGGACTTAATCACATTATTTGAAAATTTTAGGACTCAATTGCACTTTCATGAAAATTTTTAAGACTTTTAGTGCACTTACCCCCACAAATTTCAACAAATTCTTCCCGCTTAAACTAGTTTAGTTTTTCTTTTTGTTCCTCTCAAAAGATAAATATTACCGATTAATTATATTTCTCGGGCGATGTGCATTCGACCGATTTTATGCTTGAATTTCAAAAGTTTTATCATTATCCTTTTTAAGTGTAATGATCACGTGATGTATTTGATACGTAAAATAATTTTCTCGTCTGTTTTGAACTCCTCAAATTCTTTGGTTCTCATACCAACTCGGTCCCGAGTTCTTCACATTATTCGAGTTATGATCGCAACAAGAGAAACTATGTGCGGATGAGGATGGATTTAGATCGCAATTCACCGTGAAACGTACAAGGATGATTGTGAATTATATCGTTGACATTTGAAAATGATGTTGCCACAAAGTGTACTTTCAAACCACAAGGTTGCATTTGGTCAACTGAATTTCTAGCCAAGACAGGACTAGATAAGATAGGACATGAAATCCAAGGGAATTGTTATATCCTATTTACTGTTTGGTGAATTGTGAAAATAAAGTTGGATATTTTCACATTTTACAATATTCATTATTTGCTATGAACGTCATATCAGTGTAAATGAATCTAAAAATTGCACAAACGGAGATGATAAAAATCTCTTATGACACTCTTACTTACTTCATTATTATTATTTTTTTATCATTTTCCATCTTTTTTTAATTATTTAATTATTTAATTTCTTTTTTCCCCTTCCATCATTCTCTAATAAAATTTTATTGAATAGTAAACTATACTAATTTCCTAAAATATGTAATAAATATAAATACATTAACATTGATTTATATGTATGAAAGATATATCATACGATATAAAGAAATTTTGAATATATAAAAAAATAAGAATAAATAAAAATGATATTATTTTTTTTTTGGTAAGGGTAAGAATATGTATTACTTTTCAAAACACCATGTACAACCTAACACCAAAAGCACCCGTTGACCCAACAAGGACATGAGATGTCCAAATGGGGTCAAGGATGGCTTAGCAAGAACTATACAACAAGCCAAGAGAAGGCTACCAAACCCAAAAATGATATTATTATTATTTTTTGTTATTTTGAATTTTTTATACTAAAATTCAAATATTATTTATATTCAAATATTATTTTAATTTTATTAATTTAAAAAGTTTGTTATTCGAGAAATTAACTTTTATATTATAGTTATTAGAAATCCTATCCATCTTTATCTCACCTCCCCTATGGGATAATTTTATCCGGGCTATATCTCTTATATATCCAACTTTATCCTATCTTGGGCAGACATCAAACACGAGATAGTAAAATTTAGGGTTAATACCACGAAAAATCCTAAACTGATACACTTGTGACAATTTTATCCCAAACTATTTTTTTGACTATAAAAAACCCCAAACCGGTACACTTATAACAAATCTACCATGAGCTATTTTTTTTACCACAAAAAACTCTAAACTGGTATACATATGACAATTTTACCTCGAACTAATTTTTTAATATTATTTTTTATTTTTTAAATTTTAAATTTTTTATTTATTTTTAATCTCTGGCCGATCGCCGGAGGCGGAATCCGGCGAGGTCGAGCCTCACCGGATCTGGCAAGGGCGCAGCCTCGCCGGCTGCTGGCAAGGCCGACCTCGCCGGCGTTGCGCGAGGCCGACCTCGCCCAACGCCGGCGAGGTCGAGCCTTGCCAGCAGCCGGCGAGGCCGCGCCCTTGCCAGATCCGGTGGCGCTGCTCCCTTGCCAGATCCGGCGAAGCTCGACCTCGCTGTTGCAGGGCGAGGTCGGACTCACCGGCGTTGGGCGAAGTCGGCCTCGCCTGGCAACGGCGAGGTCGAGCCTCACCAGATCTAGTGAGGGCTCGGCCCCGCCGTTACAGGGCGAGGTCGGCCTCGCCCTGCAACGGCGAGGCCGATCTCGCCCAATGCCGGTGAAGCTGGCCTCGCCGAATCTTGTGAGGTCGGCCTCACATTGCAACGGAGGGGCCGAGCCCTCCCCAGATCTGGCGAGGCTCGACCTCGCCGTTGCCGGGCGAGGCCGACCGCGCCAGATCTGGCGAGGCTCGACCTCGCTGTTGTCGGGCGAGGCCGACCGCGCCAGATCTGGCGAGGGCGCAGCCCCGTCGACCGCTGGCGAGGCTCGACCTTGCCGGCGTTGCAAGGCGAGGTCGGCCTCACCCAACGTCGGCGAGGTCGAGCCTCGCCAGCGGCCGGCGGGGCCGCGCCCTCGCCGGATTCTGCCTCTGGCCGGTGGCCGGTTCGGCGACCGGCGATTGGCCAGAGATTAAAAACAAAGAAAAAATATAAAAAATTAATAAAAAAATTTTGAAAAATAAAAAATAATATTAAAAAATTAGTTTGAGGTAAAATTGTCACATGTATACCAGTTTGGGGTTTTTTATTGTCAAAAAAATAATTCAGGATAGATTTGTCACAAGTGTACTAGTTTGGGGTTTTTTATGGTCAAAAAAATAATTTGGGGTAAAATTGTCACAAGTGTACCAGTTTAGGGTTTTTCGTGGTATTAACCCTAAATTTTATCCTATCCTGAGTTTTATCCCGACGACCAAATATAGCCCAAGAGTTTTTTTGCTGATTATATCATGTACCAAATTACGTATAAACCACGTTTCCTAATTACATATTTCTTGCTATAAATCAAGTGTGCATTTGTTTCGTTGGAAATGAGTGATTTGGAAAACAGTTTTTGAAAAATGAGTGCTTATATTGTTTTAAAAAATTAGTCAACGGAAAATATTTTATCATCGATAAAAATCTATGCCTAACTATTTTCGTGGGCAGTAAAAAAAAATTCACTCATTTATTTTTCTAAACAATATAAGTAATCATTTTTCGGGAAAATATTTTCCAAATTATTCATGTTCTGCGAAATGGACTGTGACATTAGGAATTTTTCGTGTTTTGTACTAGTATTTAAAATGATTTTACATGATCGTTATCGCCCGGAGTTTGCTATGACAGAAGGTTGACGCGTACGTTGATGGTGTAGTGTGACAGTAAATTATTAATTACCGCCATATTAGTTGAAGAAAGGGTTGATATGCTCGGAGTTTCATATTGGATGATTTTCAAGTTCTAAATTAACCGAGTTAAGATTTTCTCAGCATCCATTAGCTTTCACTGGTGGGTTATTTTTCAGACTTGTTAGTATTTTGAACAGACACTAGTTTCCTTGTTACATATTAATTAGTAGATACTTTGGTAACATAATAAAATATTACGAAAATCTTTTTATCGAATAAATTGGCAATTTTTTCGTTTGTGCTTATTTTTTCCATTTACCCCTCACATGTTTTCCTCTTAAGGATATGGAGCTTGGTAGTGATGAGATCATGCATTGACTCATGAAATTTGGCTTTAGTTTATTAATGCTTGAAATGATTATTGCTTACACTTGGCCAAATGAAATGAAGCCTTCTCTCCTTCACATAAAGATATCTTCTCTTGGCATATGATATCAAGCCATTTGTACCCTAGCTATTAGCATAGGGGCACATGAATCAATTTTATTGGAACATTCACCCCTTCATTTATCAAGGCAATGAATATCCTTATGACTCACTCATTTACTTGGCCAAGAAGAAGAGGAAGCCATCTTTCATTTGAATTAAAATTTCTTTCTTTAGCTAATCTTATAAGGCCACTTGTATCCTAGCTATCTACTTAAGGCCACTTGAAGCATTTCAATTGGAACACATACCCTTCTATTCTTAGGTATAATGATTTTAACCCAAACTTATCATTACTTTTAACCTTGGTTAGCTAGATTTATTTCCTTTGGCCTATAAAAAGACCTCCATATGTCTTCAAGCTTCCAAAAGGGAATTTCAACTTGTTCTTGCAAAAGAGGGAGATCTTTTGTCGCTTTCCTCTTCTATTTTCACATTCCAATCTTTCGTGTGAAAGGAAAGATTTTATTCGTATGTTGTAAAAGCTTCAAAATTCCATCTTTCAAGAGTTTATGAGGTGATTTGGTGGATTCTATTATCTTTTCTTTAGCTAGTTTGATTAAAAAAACATGAAAGTTGTTAATCTTTGTTTACTTATCTTGCTATGAAGGTAGTTAGGGCTTTGAGTTGTCCAAGTCTTTAATTGAGGTAAGTGAAACCTCTAGGCGCTAAGCTAGGTTATTTTAATGAGTACTTGACTTAGTTGGTTGATGGTTGTTATATTTTGTTTGCCATCATTGGCAAGTATAGGTAAACTTTAATGATGATATATGAAATCTTTGTGTTCACTTGAATTGGATCGTTATGCTTGGGAGGCGTTTGATGGAATGTCTAGGTAGTGTTTGATGGTTTTTTGAAGGGGCGTTTAATTTTCTCTACGATATGATGGTAATTTTTGTGTGAAAGATATGGAAATAACGAACACTCAACCTGAAAGTGATATTTTTGTAATCTGATTAAGTTACTGAATTACTAGCTAAGTGTTGTCGATGATCACGTCATCAATTAATTGAGCTATCGGTGTTCACGTTGCAAATTTTCTAAGAATGTTATCATGGGTAGCATGAAAATGAAAAGAGATAAGTATGTTATTATTACTTATGTAAGTGATGCATGGAAAAGACATGGCGATTGTATTTCGGTAAGGATATGCATAAGATGATGTCGTGTACCAAATATTGACTGTGAGAATGGTTATGCATGAAATGATGTTATATGTTGAACGTTGGTTGTGGAAATGATGCGGTGCATTGAATGTTGATGTTAAACATGCTCATGTGCACTAATGATGCATGATAACATTGACTAGTGAAGAAGAAAAGCGACGTCGTTCACGTGATGGTGGCAATGTTGCCCCGGAGTTGGGATGTCCTGCTATGTGATCGGGATGCCCAGGGAGTGTTTCAGGATGCCTCGGGAGTCGAGATGCTCTGCATTTAAGATTATGTATGAGTATGGTGGGATGCTCTGTGGGTAGATGTTATGGGATGCCTCGGAGTTGAGATGCCCCGTAAATTGAGAAGACCCTCGAATCAAGATATGATGAAACAATAAATATGATGCATGTACATGAATATACATATATGCATGTTAATAAGGCATCAAATGATACTAATGCATCAAGAAATTATATGCTATACGTGTGCATTGAATAGATAATACCATGCATTCGTGTGAGGTACTTCCAAAGAAGGTAAGGTGTGTGCTCATGCATTGATTATGTTGCTCCGAATGTTTGTGATTGTTATGCCAGGGCGGGTGCGAAGGTAAACTCCTACTTTAGACTTAGAGATTTCATTTACTGATCTTTGGCTCACCCCTATTTTTCAGTTTGTAGGATGATCCCTCAGACATGACCATGGAGGGGCCAAGATGTTATCAGAGGCGATCGACCCTTGAGTTGATAGTGGCTCACTTTTGGATTACTGTGAGAGTAGCGGTGTTGGTAGAACCAACTTTCTTCTCAGAACTATGTATTATATTGTGATAGTAATTGCTGGTGCATGTATAAAGTTGAAGATATGTATATTACGAAACTTGTGCGATTTTTTTGTCAAGGATGTTGTGAAATATTTGTTGTGCTTCTGCATGCATAATTACAAATATGAGATAAAATTAGAAAAGACATGTGTCGCATGTGATGTTTTGGAGCATTACACGAATGCATCCCATGTCTCTGCATAATTTCCAACAAAAGCCATATGTAACTAATTGCAAAACTTTCTATGTCAAAACTCATGAGCACGTGCACAATGGAGAGGAGGACCCAGCTTGGATCACAAGGCCTTCAACAGAAAGGATTTCAGCTGAAATCGAAGTGACATTCATTGAAACCTGCCACAAAACAATGTGTAGCATAAGACAGAAATAAGTTGACATCTTCTCAGGAGCATGATAAGGTTTGTGCTTTTAATAAGAGATGGTCATGCACTTACTTGGATCCACAGTGACCAACATCGCTGTCCCCCGAAGTCGCAAGTCCCTCCGGCCTCCTCCTCCTTCTACCAGTAACTGTTAAAGGCGAACGAGGCATGCGATAACAGCTTGGCTGACTGGTAACAAGGCCCATTTAGCTGGATGGGTTTGCAATAGGCACCCGCCCCGCACGCGTAGCCTATGGCCACTTGGATTATCAAGTCCCCCACTGTCGGCTTGGCCACGCACCAACAGCATAGACTTGGCTTTTAGGTGTGGATTTTTCTTATCAAAAAAGTCTTTTTCTTATAAAAAAATCCACGTGAATTTTCTTTTTCTAATAAAAAATCCATGTAGAGAGTATTATCTAATTAAAAAAGTCACATAGGAATTTTGGCCGAAATTTCTCGCTGTTGATCATTTTTTCTCCAACTTGGTACTTAAGCGATCCAGTGAAAACTTTTGGCATTAAAATGAGTATCGTACACAACTTTTGATACTTCTAATGTCTTTCTTCCTAATTAAATGTATTGTTTTTATTGCAAGTGGCGATGTTCGCATCTATCATTGGCCATTTATCATGCTTTGGCTAGTTTTTCATCAGTTTCGAGGTCCACATTTTCATTTTCCTTTAGAGCAGAAGATTCATGAAGCCCATTTCTATCAACAAATTAACTTCTGCTGGATGCAAAGTCAAGAGATGTTCCGAGATTGGTTTGCTCCTACGAACAACAAATTGGTTGGAGACCCGGAGAAAATCCAAACAGTAGGACGCTATGTCGTCGAGCTATGGAAAGCTATGATCTCATCGATGATAAAATTGAATTTATGTGGCTATCGGAAGAAATTAACTCCCAAAAACACAAATACTAGTCGCTATTTCATGACATTATCAGCGGAAACACGTTCCCTACCGTACTCAGGTATATAACCAAGGCATCTAGTTATTATGTTGATCATGAACGATACAAGAGATCACCTCTCATCGATTTTCTTTTTTTCCAGGTGCTTAGATGCGATGGGTCCTAGCATATCGAAAGAGCTCACCGCATACCCATTCTCGACATATGCCATCGGTGTGCTTTCATATTTTTCATAAAGCCCGTGACCCATTGTTCTCAATTCATCAAAAATAAAAAAAAATTGAAAATTATATTTATGTCATATTTACTTGATTTTTGCATCAAGGGAAAGCTCACGCTCGATATTTTCAATTAATCAAATTGAGATAAATAGTGTCTCATGGAAATTGGAGTATATGAATCAAGAATGATAAACTATATCGCCCAATAAATTCCTAACTGACACGATGAAATAGAGCGATTGAATTCGTTATTGTTTGTGGCTGATTGTTTCAACTCCTAGTTGTTTGTGCACTGCTTCATCCATGATCAAATGCCATTGTGATTGTGAATCTTAGTGACAACCACTTGTGCTTGTTCAAATGCCTTTCAAACCGATCCGATTCCATTGTAGATATCCTCAAAGAGTAAATGTATTTCGTGAGCTACGCATTTTGTGATCTCTGCTTTTTATTTACTTTGAAGGTGTGCTGTATTTGTTTGTCTCTATTAAAAACGTCTTTAGAAAAGCTTTTTTTTTTAACAGGTTGACATTCCACTTCTATCAACAAATTGACTTATGCTGT
This sequence comes from Syzygium aqueum, assembly GCA_031216185.1. Taxonomy (NCBI): domain Eukaryota; kingdom Viridiplantae; phylum Streptophyta; class Magnoliopsida; order Myrtales; family Myrtaceae; genus Syzygium; species Syzygium aqueum. The sequence continues at coordinate 2,897,756 of CM062231.1, forward strand.
ATGCAAAGTCAAGAGATGTTCGAAGATTGGTTTGCTCTTACGAACTACAGATTGGCTGGAGACCCGGAGAAAATCCAAACAGCCGAACGCTATGCCGTCAAGCTATGGAAAGCTATGATCTCACCGATGACAAAATGGAATTTATATGGGTGTCGGAAGAAATTAACTCCCAAAAACACAAATACTGGTCACTATTTCATGACATTATCAACGGAAACACATCCCCTACCGTACTCGGGTATATAACTATTATGTTGATCATGACCAATGCAAGAGATCACCACTCATCGATTTTCTTTTTTCCAGGTGCTTAGATGTGATGGGTCCTAGCGTACCGAAAGAGCTCACTACATACCCATTCTCGACATATGCCATCAATGTGCTTTCATATTTTAAAAAAAACCCGTGACCCGTTGTTCTCAATTCATCAAAAAGGGAAAAATTTTGAAAATTATATTTATGTGATATTTACTCGATTTTTGCATCAAGGGAAAGCTTACGCCTGATATTGTCAATTAATCAAATTGAGATAAATAGTGTCTCATGGAAATTGGAGCATATGAATCAAGAATGATAAACTATATCAATCAATAAATCCCTAACTGGGATTCAATTCGTTATTGTTTGTGGATGATCATTTCAACTCCTAGTTGTTTGTGCACTGCTTCATCCATGATCAAATGAATCTCAGTGATAACCACTCTTGTTTGTTCAAATGCCTTTCGAACCGTTCCGATTCCATTGTAGATATCCTCAAAGTGTAAATGTATTTCATGAGCAACCCATTTTGTGATCTCTGCTTTTCATTTACTTTGAAGTTGTGCTGTATTTGTTTGTCTCTACTAAAAACGTCTTTGGAAAATGCTTTTTTTTAACGGGCTGACATTTGTTAACTGAGAATGGATCAATGGTTGGTGAATGTACATGCTAGAGGGTACTGTGATGAGACGAAGAGAAAGAATAAGCCTATTGTTTTGTATCCTCGTGTGGTTCGACTCTCTTTTTTTTCTAATAAATTCAATTGTTTTTTTTAAGGTTAAAATGGTTATTTGTTTTGATTATTTTGGTATGCAAATATGCTTTCTGGTCTACAGCAAGGTCAAGAATTGTCCGAAAGTGATCCATCCTCGTCCGTCTTAATGGAAGATGACAAGGAGAAAATGTTAGGAGCACACTCTGATTTTGCAATTACAGCAAAAGAAACCCTTGTAAACTCCTCTTGCGGGGAACGTGTCTATCTGTAACTCCTCAGCGAAATTCGTAATTCATTTTACCTTGTGCAGGCACGGGATCATTTCTTTAAAGACCCTTCGGATCCGCTGAAGAGAGGCAATGTATGCATTTCTCCTCCGACCGTCCATCCAAATCACAGCAACAATTTGGTTCCAATTTCTAAAGCACCTCATATATTATCTGCAATCGAGATGCGCCCAGAAATCTTTTCCAAAATTGAGGTGTGATTTTGTGCTCTGTCAATGTAGGGGATACAAGGTCGCTGGGTAATGTGACGCATGGTCATTGAAGGACGTGGTAACGGGTTGAATACCGTCGCAGTTATTTTGATGAAGATCCAATTTACGTTGGACATAAGAGAATTTTTTTCCCCTTGTTGCTATCAGCACGCCAACTATACGTTTGCAAGCTACTGGATACTTGCACTGATTTGCGTGGCATCTTCATTGAATCACCACAGTATTTCCTTGTAACTTGCAGTACAGGTTAAGAATTTTGTTCGACAGTTTACCTGGTTTTGATTTACACTATTCAACTTAGAGTTCGCATTTTATCAGTAGAAGGAATTTGGCTCTGCCTTTTTGTTATTTTCCTTTTGCGGCGGCTTTTCCGAATTTAGCAGCTGAGGCATTTAGGGAAAACATGCTTTACAAGAAAAGTTTTTGAGTTTAAGGGCACTTGTTTACGTCATAAACCCTCATTTATACGTATCATGTGAAAAAGCTCATGACTTTGAAAATTGGAAAATTCATGTAATGTTAATGGCAAATTGGGTGACCCAAGATCTAGCCGAAACAGAGAAGGAATAGAAAGTTGACCGAGAGATGTTTACTGACATTTACTACTAAAAGATGACTAAAATAAAATTATTTGTTACATTGAGATTGAGTCGAACTGACGTATCATTCACGTCTCTTTGACAAAGAAAGATGCATTGCTTTGAGAAAAAAACATTACGTCTCATTTTTTGTGCCACGTTTGATTTCATCCCCAAACTCGGTCAGGATATATCAAACTCCGATGCTTTTTTCAGTCAAGTTTCTAAAATTTTATGTTCGTCTACCAATTGCACCGAATTTTCGATTTTTTTAATTCATGAACTCTCTAAAATCCTTTATTACACCGCAAAATGCTGACGTGTCGCCACCGGTCCATAATACCATGAAATTTGTTTTCTTTATGTGGCGGCAAGTGCTTTGGCGGCTAATTCGTTGGAGAAGCCAATGCTCATGAGCTATTGCATCGATTAATATCGCGAAAAACTCTAAACTTGTACGCTTGTGATAATTTACCCCAAATTAATTTTTTGACCATAAAAAACCTCAAACCGGTATACATGTGATAAATTTATCCTCAGTTTATTTTCGTTAAATTTTACTGTCGAATTGTTTTGTTTAATGACACGCGGCAATTGACAGATGTATCAATTTTATGTTTTACCCTCCGCTTGTCATATGCATACCAGTTTATGATTTTTTTATGGTATTAATTCAATTTAATAGAAGCTAATGGAGGGCAAATTTATCACAAATATATCAGTTCGGGCTTTTTTGTGGTTAAAAAATTAGTTTGGGGTAAATTTATTATAAATGTACCAGTTTTGGGTTTTTCATGATCAAAATATTAATTTGGGATAAAATTGTCATAGATGTACTAATTTGGAGTTTTTCGTGGTATTAACCCTTTCTTTCACGGGGATGTGTCTCAGCTTGAGCTACGCAAAGACGAAGAGGAGGAGGAGAAGACGAACAAACAGAAGGGACTGTGTTAAAGTAGCGATGATGGTGATTTGCGACGCCATTGGAGACATCAAATTGGTGTTAAGCAAGAAAGCAGATGCCAAAAAGCACGAATTATAAACGCGGGAGCTATGTCGATGGTTCACATCTGCCTCTCCTGCTTCTTAAAATTTTCACAAATTCTTGCTTAAACTTTTGTAGTTTTTCTTTTGTCAAAAGATAATATTTAGTACATCGATATGATATTACCAATTAATTATATTACTCGGGTGATGTGCATTCAACCAATTTCATGCTTGAATTTCGAAAATCTTCCAATTTATCTGGAACTTATTTCATCTGAAAATCTCCTAATTTATCTGGAACTCCTCAAATTCATTGGTTCTTGGACCACTCGGTTATGACTTCTTCACCTTATTCGAGTTACCCTTGGAGCAAGATAAACAATGTGCGGATAAAGATGGATTTAGGTCGCAATTCATCGTGAAACATACAAGGATGACTTGGTATTATACCGGCGACATTTGAAAATGACGTCGCCATAGGGTATACTTTCAAACCACAGGAGTTTTTGCTGATGTTAAAAGAGTTTCGGACACATTATGTACCAAATTACACATAAACCACGTTTCCTAATTACATCTTTCTAGCAGTAAAACATGTCTCTGCATAATTTCGAACAAAAGCCATATGTAGCTAATTACAAAACTTTATGTGTCAAGACTCATGAGTACAGGCACATTGGCGAGGAGGACTGAGCTTGGATCACAAGGCCTTCAACATAAAGGATTTCAGTTGAAATCAAAGTGACATTCATTGAAACCTGCCACAAAACAATGTTCAGCATGAGACAGAAAGAAACCCATATCTTGACATTTTCTCGGATGTGTGTTTAAATTTGTGTTTGTAATAAGAGATGGTAAAGCACTTACTGGGATCCACGGTGACCAGCATTGCCGTCCCCCCGAAGTCGCAAGTCCCTCCGGCCTGCTTCTTCTGCTGCCAGTAACTGTTGAAGGCGAATGAGGCGTGCGACAGCAGTGTGGCCGGCTGGTAACAAGGCCCATTTAGCTGGATGGGCTTGCAGTTGGCGCCCGCCCCGCATGCATAGTCCATGGCCACTTGGATTATCGAGTCCGGCACCGTTGGCTTGGCCACGCACCAAACGGCATAGACTTGGCCTTTAGGCGGTGCCGGCGGGTGCACAACAGGGGGCGAACAGAGCGGTGGGCCAGGGGTGAACTTGGGTGGGCTGGGCCCGCTATATCCCGGTGGGCTGTAACCAAATTCCGGTGGGCTTGGGCTTGGGCTATACTTTGGTGGGCTAGGCATGACGGCAGGCACACTTGGTGGTGGAGGAAGTGAACCATACGGTGGAGTAGTGACAAGATCATGTGGCGGAGGAATTGGTTCTATCGAATCAAGAGGTGGTAGAGAGAAATGAGACACTGGGCCAGGAGAGTTAAATGGAGCAACGGTGTCCGATTCACATGATATTTCCAGCATCGTCCCCGGTTGAATTACCGAATCGCTGGGGATTTCCCAACCTCGAAATTTCGACGCATCGAACCATTTTCTTGCTTCTGCAATACATGAAAATAACTTGTCATGTTATGGAAAAAGTAGTGTCGAATGAGTGCTATTAGAGGGAGGAGAGGGCAAGGACATACTTACCGCATAGCATGAAGTTGGAACCACCCGTCGCGATGATGCACGCTACCAAAATGCTCGACAGGAAATTTCCAGACACCATTTTGTGAAATTGCAGCAGTGTACTCAAAGCCGGGACTGAGTTGCTATTTGTGAGTCAATTGGTTTCTCGTGTGAATAGATTCCATAGATCTGCGATGAAGCAAATGTATATATACATGACTTTAAAATGGAAGGAGCAGCATCATTCTTTTTGTCTGCTGCTTTTTCCACGTGAATTCCGGGGACACATATCATTTGGGGATAGATTAGCTCAGTGCGAAACGGGAGTGATTTTAGGATTGTTCTAGTGCGGGTTATTTTTGTTACCTTTTCCTCTTTGTACTTTGTACCTATGTGGAATATGTGCTTTGCTTGATGGTCGAGAAAAACAAGAAACTGGCTTTCTATGTACTTTTTATATTTTGCTTGATTTTCACTCTTTCTCTCTTGAGTTTGAGTTTGCAATTTGCGTAGGATTAACTGAACAGCAGACTTAGCTTCTAGGGCATTTTTGTTTCTTTGAAAACCAGGTGATTCCTAACAAAGTAAGTATTGACTTTGTGAGTCGGCTTAGCTAGTAATATTTGAACTCTTCACACATCAAACCCAGGTTCGAATCTAGTTGCGAGCAGTTATCTTTGGTAGGCGATATGTAATTTCACTATAAGATTTTCTAGACCTGTTGTACACCCTAGCTTGACATGTGGTAACCTTCTCTCCTCCTAATTTTTTTTTATAAAAAAAAAGCATCAACTTTTTTTTTCGCTAAATAAAAAAAAAAAGCATCAACTTAGATGGCAAGAAGGTTGCTCTTCTGCTTTTTCTCAAGTTCAACTCTTATTTAAGTATCCAGCATACATCAGGTTGACATAGGACAAGTTTTTTTTTGGTCGAAGATATTGGACCAGTTCAGCTTCTGAAAAACCTGACTTGGATACCACCTAATCGGTATATGAAGAAAAAAGTGATCGGCCTAGTGGTAAAGGGCTCATTGTTCTACCACAAGATCATTAGTTCGATTCAAATCGTGATTGAACTTTTGAATAGATCATACTGCGTTGCCTAATAACAGCATGCCTTGTGTAGAAAGAATTTTTTAGTCACTAGTATCTTGGTGGAGCTACAGTGACAAGTTTGTCAACCTCAAACTTTCGAGTCGCGTGTGGTACTAGGTAGATGTGGCTCAAATTGAATATTCCGTAAGTGGGTATAAAACCCTTAAAATAATGTCCAGAGCGGATCACTAGCACTGATTGCCCCTCCCCACCCTTCTCACTATATAAAAAAAGAGGGAAATTACACAATCCTATATTTGCAAGTGGAGTCTTCCATTGTCATTCACCAACACAAACGGTGCCCTACCATTTGGAGAGCACACCGGGCTGCCAAAAAGAGAGGAGACGAGCTCAGAAGAATCTGAAAGTATGTAAGAAACGTCGCTAAAATTGGACCAAACCACCCTATTAGACCGGGCACTCATCATCATATTCCGATGCCATTTAGGATGGTCAAAATCAGCCGATGTTTTGAGAAAAACCAGATTAATTTGTCTTTTGACTTTAATGTTGGGGTTGTAAGTAATATTGCAACTACTGTATCATTCTGGATCCAGAGAAGTATTACACGGCTATTGTATTTGATGTCCAAAGTGATCCATCTATATGCTATATGTGTACTTAATGTCCATTTCAATGTGCTAAGGCTGAAAATTTGTAGTAATTTGGCATGACATGCAGCAGTAACTCACCTGCACGATGTACTTCGTGCAGCAGTAACTTACCCCCACGCATTTGTATTCTTATGCGACCGGGCGAATGTTTGTACCAAGTGAAGTGCACTATAATTTAGGCACACGACAATATCTGCTTTTGACTAGATTAACGAGACCACAACTAGATAAATGCGTTCTCTTCCTCACTACCACTTTAATCACCAACGAAAAGGGGGAAACACAAGAGAAAGTTAAACCAGAAACCAGAAACATCCATTATTTCATGGCCTTGCCGCTTCCCATATTGGGTAAAAATGCGAAAGAGTCAATTACATAACTTAAAAATCCGAATTAAAAAATCTGGAACAACGAATTATTGATAAAAAAAACTTATATCCGTAGTCGAAATAATGAGTTTAAACAAGGCAAGAGGATTAGGATGCAGAATGATAGCCAACCATAACAGTGCTATGGATGCTGAGTGAACGAGGCTCTGGTTTCGTTAATTAATCACCAACTCGATTTTTGAAGGTAACTTTTCCCTGAACTGTTGCAGAGCACGTTCACTAGGTTCCTTAACTTTTTTTATCTCGTCCTTAAGATATTCTTCATCACAGGGATTCACCGTTCTCCATAGCAATGGCATTGTCAATAAGGTAATTCACTAGTTCGAGATCACAAGGTTGACCATAATAATTGTAAAATTCAATCTCCTTTAGGTACCGATGGGGAGGTCCAACAACTCTTTCTAGTTCTCTTTGTGTGCATAGCATCTCCCACGGGTACGTCAACTGTGACAAAAGAAGAATGCCGTGTATGATTAGCCACCACAAGATATCGATACATTGGAGTATGTCAGTGGAAGAAAGAACTTGCAAAAGAAAGCAAGTCCATGTGTGGATTGTCACGTGGTGTTAAAATATATGTCTCGAGTTTGAGTCCGATAAACAAAACCAGACTCGAAATTATTTGTGTGGAGGTCTGAATATTTTGAATAGGATATTTCCTATTTTGTTTTGATATCAAATTAGAATCGGGAAAGCAGAATAGAGAAGGAAAGATTATCGACAAACATATATTCAAATAATGCAGCCTTTGGATTTGAAATTGGAAAGTCCAACGCGTGGACAATATTCGGTCAACTTGAATTGGACTGACCGAAACTCACTGGAATTTGGTTTCCTTATCCTGTACGTACAACGGCTATCTTTGACGGTTTGTTACAATCCTTCAAGCGGTGGAACTACGAACATATATATATATATATATATATATATAATATATATATATATATATATTTGGAGTTGCTCTCTTGGACGATAGAGAGAGAAAAGTCTTGAAGCGCCGCAGTTAATGTGAAGTTATTCTAAGCGAGTGCTTGGCATTGGGTTCGTGATTTTGTTCGTGGAATTACACCAAGAGCTCAAGTGTTTGTAGCGATTAAATCTTGTGTTAAGATTTGTGTATAATTCCTATGCGAGATTGAGAGATTATTTCGTGAGGAATTGTGGGGCTAAACACTGCGTGAGTTATTGGGTGTAATTGAGGCTTGGGAAACACTGAGAGTGTTTGAGTGACTCGAGTATAATTGTAATCTCCGTTATATCGCTTGATCTATAGTGGAATTCCGTGCTGCTCTCCCCGTGGATGTAGGTCACTACAACCGAATCACGTAAATCTGGTGTCCGATTTATTTTCTTATTCTGTCAATTTTATTGTTCGATCACTTGGCTTCCGCAACAATTGGTATCAAAGCCTGGTTTGGCTGAGTTGAAGCGAATCGATGGCGATAGAAGAAGGAAAAGTGAGAATTGACAGATTTGATGGAAAAGATTTTGGTTTCTCGAAGATGCAGATTGAGGATAATCTGTATCAGATGAAACTGCACTTGCCCTTGTCTGGGGAGAAGCCAGAGACGATGAAGCAAGCTGATTGGGAATTGCTGGATAGACGAGCTTTGGGTGTTATTCGACTGACGTTGGCACGTAACGTCGCGTTTAACATCGTGAATGAGAAGACTACTGCGGGTTTGATGAAAGCCCTGTCGGACATGTACGAGAAGCCCTCTGCAATCAACAAGGTCTATTTGATGCGACGTCTGTTTAATTTGAAGATGAGCGAAGGTGCGTCAGTTGCAGATCATATCAATGAATTCAATGTGATCGTTAGTCAATTGAGTTCAGTTGAGATTAACTTTGAAGATGAGGTACGTGCTTTGATTCTATTATCCTCATTGCCTGATAGTTGGAATACTACTGTTACTGCTGTTAGTAATTCCTCTGGGTCGACAAGTTTGACGTTTGATGGTGTTCGAGATTTAATTCTAAGTGAAGACATCCGTAGAAGAGAATATGGCGAACATGTATCTACTGCTTTAGTAGGTGAAAATAGAGGAAGAACTGGTACACGTGTTAGCAGAAGTAGTATAAACTCGAATAGACGAAGTCAGTCTAGGACTGGTGGTGTTGTCTGTTGGAGTTGTGGCAAGAAAGGGCATCTTAGAAGGGATTACCTTAAGCTGAAAAACGAGAAGGGTAAGGGAATTAGAGTTGATTCTACGGATGATGTTGCTGCTATAGCAAACAGTAATTCAGATAATGCTGATTTTGTCTTGTCTGTCATTGATAATTCGTCGTTTGGCGGATGGATTATGGATTCTTGTTGTTCTTTTCACGCTACGCCAAATAGGTTTACTACTTATCAGTGCACGAATAGTAGTAAAGTGCAATTGGGGAACAATTCTGAATGCGATGTTATTGGTGTTGGTAATGTCAGAATCAGAATGCATGATGGTATCGTGAGGACATTGACTGGAATGAGGTATGTTCCAAAGTTGAAAAAAAAATCTGATTTCCTTGAGTGCCCTAGATTCAGCTGGGTGTCGGTATTCTTCAGAATGTGGAATTCTGAAAGTTGTTCAAGGTGACTCGGTGATAATGAAAGGAATCAAGCATAGCGGCCTGTATGAGCTTCAAGGTGAGACAGTGACGGAATTCGCTGCGGAGACGTCGGATGCATCTGTTCGAGAGTCTGAATTGTGGCATATGCGTTTGGGGCACATTAGCGAGAAAACATGAAGGTTCTAAGTGAAAGAAATTTGTTATGTGGTTATGTGGCTAACGAACTGAATGTATGCAGGTGTTGTGATTTAGATCAACGGCGGAAAGTGCAGTTCAGTACGATTGTCAAAGAAACCACGGATATTATTGCAGAATTACTTCACTTGGATGTTCGCAGGTTGTCGCGATTTCCTTCAAGGAAGAGTGCCAGATTTATACTAACAATTGTTGATGACTACTCGAGGAAGACTTGGGTGTTTGTGCTTAGGCACAAGTTTGATGCTGTTGTCAGGATCAGGCAGTTAAGAGCTTTGATCGAAAATGAGACTGATAAAACGATCAAGCAAGTGCGGACTGACAGTAGTATGGAGTTTTGCTCGAAGCTGTTAAATGAATTCTGCATGAATGAAGGCATAGTGAAACACCGCACTAGTGCCAATGACCCACAACATGTTGCAGAGTTGATGAGCAAAACATTACTAGAAACGGCCCATAAAATACTCTCTAGTGCTGGTATGGCTAGGAGATTCCTAGCGGATGCGCTTAGCACGGCGAGCTACCTAAAGAATAGATCCCCATCGACTGCGATTGAATGTCGGACTCCCAAAGAAGTGTGGTCAGGTAACGTTGCTGATTATTCTGTTCTTAGAATATTTGGTTGTCCATGTTATGTTCGAGTTAGTGATGGTAAGCTCGATGGAAGGGCAATGAAGTGCATGTTCCTAGGTTATGCACAAGGTGAGCGGGGCTATAAGTTGTGGTGCTCGGAATTAAATTCACCTGTTGTCAGCAGAGAAGTTATATTTGACGAGTCTTCAGTACTTCTAGCTAGGAGTGTTAATAGCAGTATTTATACGGATCTAGACGGTGTTCAGCTTGAGGTGGAGTTGCAACCAGAAACTCCTGAGGTAGCAGGTATTAGCGAAATAATCGACACGGATAGTGCTTATAGCGAGGTGGAGCCTATTGAGCCAATAGTTGCTGTAATTGCTAATATTGACAAGGTGCGTATTCAATCTCCTAACAGATATAGATGCAATGATAGTTTTGCTTTATCTGCGGTTGAGGAGGTTGTGTCGGAAAATCCTTGTGGAGCAGTTAAAGGTGCGTGTGGAGTTGGTATTTTAATGAGATCCATGGCTATGGCGAAGTTCAAGCGAGGCTTGGACTTGAAAGACATTTGTGGCGGCTGAGCCCATTGGGGGTTGTGGGAGAGTAGTAGCGAAATTCGGATTCTATCAAAGCGATTGTGACTTGACTCAAACGTCGAGCCAAGGTGGAGATTGTTAAAATATATGACTCGAGTTTGAGCCCGATAAACAAAACCCGACTCGAAATTATTTGTGTGGAGGTCTGAATATTTTGAATAGGATATTTCCTATTTTGTTTTGATATCAAATTAGAATCGGGAAAGAAGAATAGAGAAGGAAAGATTATCGACAAACATATATTCAAATAATGCAGCCTTTGGAGTTGAAATTGGAAAGTCCAACGCGTGGACAATATTCGGTCAACTTGAATTGGATTGACCGAAACTCACTGGAATTTGGTTTCCTTATCCTGTACGTACAACAACTATCTTTGACGGTTTGTTACAATCCTTCAAGCGGTGGAACTACGAACATATATATATATATATATATATTTGGAGTTGCTCTCTTGGACGATAGAGAGAGAAAAGTCTTGAAGCGCAACGTGAAGTTATTCTAAGCGAGTGCTTGGCATTGGGTTCGTGATTTTGTTCGTGGAATTACACCAAGAGCTCAAGTGTTTGTAGCGATTAAATCTTGTGTTAAGATTTGTGTATAATTCCTTTGCAAGATTGAGAGATTATTTCGTGAGGAATTGTGGGGCTAAACACTGCGTGAGTTATTTTGTGTAATTAGGGCTTGGGAAACACTGAGAGTGTTTGAGTGACTCGAGTATAATTGTAATCTCCGTTGTATCGCTTGATTTATAGTGGAATTCCGTGCTGCTCTCCCCGTGGATGTAGGTCACTACGACCGAACCACGTAAATCTGGTGTCCGATTTATTTTCTTATTCTGTCAATTTTATTGTTCGATCGCTTGGCTTCCGCAACACGTATGGATTGTCACGTGGAGCTAATACTAATCACATGATGTCCCAATAACTCACCCATAAACATAGAGTCGAATAGGATTCAAGAGTCGCTTGGCTTATCATATTCTATCCTACTACATAATTATAATGCCTACATAGTTGAAGGCTTGAATGAGGCTCGAAAACCCACCTCAAACACAAAACTCCGCAAGCAGGGACATGCCTCGATCATAGGATTCAATGCCAGTAGACTCACACAGCCTTCTCCATAATAGCTTGACACTTTTAAATTTAGGCAGTTGACACATATTAGACAGAGAGAGAATTAAAGGCAACGTAGATTGTAAAAAGGAAATAACTTATCAAATTTTTACGAAAATAGTTGGTGCTCTTACATCGGGTGAATCAGAAAATTGAAGTTTGAGAATCTGTAGACAAGAAAGACTCAAAAGCTCAGACAATGTCACATGCACAAGCACCAGATTAAATCTTGTAATAGACACCTCAGACAGCTGGGGGAGCTTGTCCAAACACAATGGAATTTGACGTCCCACGAAAGTGAAGGACACAAGGTCCATGTCATAAATCTCAACACATTCAAGATTGTCACAACATGCTATGTCCTAGTACTTCAGCTTTAGTAAGCATTCTCCAAAACCAATCGCTCTAGAACTGGGCGATTGGCAATCAGATGCTCAATGAATTCTCCCTCCACAGTTACTCGATTCAAGTAGAGCTCTTCGAGATGCCTAAATCCACATTCCAAGAACTAGAAGGGTTCAAGCAAAAATTACTTATACCCGAAGCTCGTTGTGAACACCCTACATCAGCATCCATAAGTGTCTCATGCCCTAACATATATGGCAAGCGACTAGGGTCACAATCATGCCTAAAATCCCTCACACTTGCGGGATCGAAATCGACTTGGAGATTTAACTTGTGTTGCCAATGCAAAATCAATCCACCAATCGATGTGAGACTTATATGAAATATTTAGGTCAAAGTATAATGAAAATCTACATAGATGGTATCCTCCACTTTGAGGATTCAAGACATTGTCCACCCTTTCCACATATCTCGCCCTCTCTTTTTCCGCCAACTCGGGATTTTCTCTCATCTCATCAAGTAAATCAGATCAGTCGAAATCAAGATTGTTGACCTGACAAGTAGACAAATGTCTCCATCTTCTGGAAAGAAGACAAGTCGCTTGTGCTTCTCTAGATCTCAAAAGAGATAATATAAACCCTATAACATCCTCGGGAAAACAGCTGATCCGATCCTTTGGATTGAGTTTCACCGGAGAAAAAACAAACAGGGTTAGAAAAACCTCAATGATAATCTGAGACGTTTACATGTGTCGTTGGCGTAGGAAGAGAGAGAGAGGGCGGGATCTTCTTACGACTTGTTCCAAGCTCGAAAACGAAACTTTATGCAGCAAAACTCGTTACCTTGTCTGCAGATCCGTCTTCGGAGTCAGAGCAAAGCCTCTTTGGAGGTGGAGAATCCATAGACGCCGGCATTAGTTCACTTTCATTTCGTTAAAAGCCCGTCTTTATATCTCTTTTTTCTTTCCTTGTTCCTTCTTAGATTTAAACCCCTCCCATTTTTGATATCTTTTTTTAACCATCTGTAACGATTAACATTGTGGAAATTGTATTACACGAATAGAAATATTGTGAGAAATATATTATTGTTAAATATGTCTTGAATTTTATGTACTTGATCCGGTTTATGACCCGACCCGACATATATTTTATGGGATCTGAACGTGGAGAGAAAATTGAAATTTGGTTCGCGACGCGAAGGGTTGGGCCGATAGGCCCAACTAGCAAGCGAACAAATCTCCATAGCGGACCGCCTAAGCAGGAGAAAACGAAGCAATGTCTCGGGAGGTTCGAGGGCGTAGCCCCCGAGAAAATTTTTTTGGGAGCCCTATTTATACTGCGGCTAGGTTTTCTCATTGATGTACGGAGAGAATTTTGTTTTCGAAGAGTTTTATGAGCCGTGAGCTTTTGTCTTTGTTTCAACTTCTTAACTGTACTCTCTTTTGATTATAGTGGAATCTTATCTTGCCTTGCCCGTGGACGTAGATCACGTTGTGATCGAACCATGTAAATCCTTGTGTTCTGTATTTGTTTTTCCACACTTGTTTTTTTCAACAATTATCAATAATGGCATCTTTAGATTAGCTTTTATTTTTTCCCTCGCCTAGTGGCCGACGAGCTCCGGCAACCCTCGCTGGCCGGGTGCATAAAATGACAAGATATAAGGAAATAAAGAAGAAAAGGAAAAAGAAAAAAATTAATAAATAATATTATTAAAAATTGTCCACGCCAGTATCGACCGTGCCATGTAAAATGATTGGCGCCCACGTCGGCGATTTTTGGCCAACATTGGCCGGTTGAACTCACTTGGCAAAACTTGAAAAATATTTATAACTCAACTAGCAAATGTTTATTATTGAATTAGCAAAAATGCAATAGGTTTATAACTTCTTAAGCAATTTTCCCAAAAGAAGATATATTTCTTATGCTACAAATCTGGTTCCCAAATTCTTAATGATTTCAAATATTCAACTCCCATGTTTGTCCTCAAGGTCAATCCTATGAAGACTCAGATATGTTTGGTTGTCCTCAAAATCAATCGTCTTCATTACATCTTATTTGTAATTGGTTCCATGGCATGCACACCAAATTCTCCATCGGGTTCACCTATATTTGGTCATTTACCAATGTGGAGCTCAGACAATCAAGTACAACGTGAGATACCAAACGCATATGTTCACTCCATCACAACCATAGGTGCAATACGTCCTAAACTTTTTTCGAAGGTGTAGTCAAGTGCCTTCGATTATTAGAACCGAAAACCGGGTATGTCTCGTTGGAAATTGTTTGTTTTGACAATTGAAAGGGTTGCCGCCTATGAAACGTTTAATTTCACTTTTTCATGAATGATTGATTGAAATTTCTGGAATTAAATTATATTAATTAGATATATATATATCATTTTGAACTTTCGGCACTCTTTTTTCTTCTAAATCTTTTTATTGATATTGACGATCCATGGGACCATGTTTAACAGTCAGTTTTTCATCTGGAATGTTGGAAATAGTTGAAACCACAATTTACGACCAAATGCAAGAGCTTAGTGGCACAAGCATCGTCTGTCTTTTACGATATCACAAGTTCGGGTCACATCATTAGCGAATCTCGGCTGGCATGTATGTTGGGCATTCGATATTGTCGAACCGTGGGACCATGATCAACTGTTAGTTTTTTTCATTTGGAATGTTGGAAATAGTTGAAACCACAATTTACGACCAATTGCAAGAGCTTAGTAGCACAAGGGTCATCTATCTTTCACGATATCACAAGTTCGACTTACATCATTAGCGAATCTCCGGTGGCTTGCATGTTGGGTACTTGTTACCTCATATGAAGAAATTCTCGATTCTTGGCACATCGGCAAGACTATGGTGACTAAGTAATTATAGTTATAATTAAATTATTTGCAATAAATGTGAGACAAAACCCCTATGAAATGACCTAAGAAGTTGACTGCTAACTTGTAGACCTATTAAAATGAGTCATAAATGCACTTCTTAACTCATATATTAGTAAATGAATCATAACTGGATTAGTTATATTCACTAAATGTGTCATAAATTTGCACAAATATAATATGAATGTTAAATGGGTTGTGAATGGGTTTACAACTTATTTAAACTGAATTCATTTTTCTTGCTCTCACTTAATCTCACCCTCACTCACTCAACACTCTCATCTCAGTTTGGGTTCGAGTTTTCCTAAATTGAGTTAGATATGAAAGTGTTTTAGCGATATGGAAGTGTTTTAGCAATATGGATCGGGTTAGATATGAGTCGACTATGGATCATTATATTTGCATTACATGGAAAATGGGTCAAAACGGGTTAAATGAGTCTATTTGGGTTGGATTATTTTCGATCTGATCCAAACCCGATCCGATCCACCCATTTGACAGTTCTACTAATTTGTAACGAGCACTCTCCATAAAAATCCATGAACAAAGGGGGAAATAGACCAAAATTCCTAAATGTTAGGCCCAAAGCACAATCAAATCCCAAAAGATTCGTAAAGAACGCGACCAATTCTTGATTGTCTTGAATCTGGTTCAATTCCATCCTCCCGACCATATGTCGACCAATTTTGCTAACGCGGCATGGTAGAAATCCAAGGTAAAGAGATGAAATTGCACCGGATTTAAAATATTTATGATTTAATTGCACTTTTTTAATTGTTTGGATCTAATTGTACCTCAGGCCAATAGTTCAAGGATTAATACCATAAAATAATCTCAAATTATACTCATTGTGACATAAATACCCCGAACTTCTTCTTTTTTGTGTCACTAAAAGCCCTAAATTTGCCCATTGTGACGCAATAGCCGAATTTTTTTTTTTTGGTTTACCAATGTGACAAATATACCATAAATATATCACATATGTATAAGTTTGAGTTTTTTCGTGACACAAAAAAAATTGGGGGGTATTTGAGTCAAATTGGACATGTTTAGGATTTTTGTTGAGAAAAAAAAAATTTGGAGTATTTGTGTCACAGTGGACTATACTTTGAGGTTTTTTTTGTGGTATTTGCCCATAGTTTTATAACGTTATTTACTTTTTCTTAGCCGAATTACAATTTTATTTTAAAAAAAAAATCAACCTTTTTTATTTTCATTTTTTTAAAAAAGAAAGACAAAGAAAATCTGGGGATTAACGGTCACGTGCGTGTCGTGCTGCGACTCCCTTGACTTGTGCCCCCCCTCCCCATATCTAACGGTAACTTTTCCCACCCTCTCTGTCTCTGTCTCTCTCTCTACATAACCAGAGCAAAGGCACCGATCGCTCAACGGCAAAAAACGATCCGCAAGTTCGCAGCAGCAGAGGAAGGACGCCATGAACGGAGGCGACACCACCGACGACGAAGAAACCCTCGGCCTCTTGCCCGACACCTGCAAGGTGGTGGCGTACCTCGAGCCGGTGATGTCGCGGGACCTCCTCCACAAGTTCCCGGACAGCTCGTCCACGGGCTTCGACTACTCGCAGAGCTCGATCTGGTCCCCGCTCCTCCCCCGCTCCCACTTCCCCGTCGACTCCGGCTGCTTCGCCACCCCGAGGAAGCTCTGCTTCGGGGGGTTCGGTCAAGAGAAGATGGCAGCTGCGAGGAAGGAGAAGAAGGGTAATCTCTCGATGAGCAGCAAGAAGAAGACGATGAGGACGAAGAAGAAGTCGGCGACGATTTCTGGTTCGTTGCCGACTCCGATGAATGTTGCCTGTGCGCCCTTCGCCAAAAGGGTACTACACTAACCGATTCTCTCTGTTCTTGTCAATTTTTTTTTTCAGAAATTCATTCTGTTTAATGATTTGTTACTATGGTTTTGTGATTATTTATGCTTGATTATGGTCATCTAAGTGTGAATCATGTAATTTTTTGGTGCAATATATTGAATTTGTATTTCAGAATTTCCAAATTTTAGGGTTCGTTGGGTTTTGGATTTTTCAGGGTTGGGATAAGGTGCTGAAGGCAGCATCCAAGCATTTCAAGAAGAAGAAGAGAGATCCCACGGCCCACGTGAAGCTCTCCAATTACTTGAAAGGCTGAGATTCTTTCATTTTCTTTTGCGAGATTGCTACTATTGATTCGTATATTCTGTTCGGCTTTGAGCGACCGCGAAATTTGATGATTCTGAAACTCATGTTGGAATGGAAATCTGTAACATTCCGAAAGTTCCCAGGACGACAATTCTTGTAGTACCACACCATTCTCCAATTTATGTAGATCTCTGTTCTTACGCGCGCAATTTCTTTATCGTCGTGATATCATTTGTTGAAATTAGAAAGGAAGATTGGCGATGAATATAGAGGACCTGAAGCGACCTAAACAAGTTGCGCGAGCACGCATTTTGTTCCGCTAATTGTTTCGTCATCGCATTGTTAGATTTCCTTGCACTTTAGATTTCTTTAGTCTCTGCCATTGCCCTAACCCCCAAAGCTCGAAGAGATGAGCTCTGTTCTTGTTCTTTTGGGGGGGTGGGGGGAAAGTAAAGGCTTTGGAGACTTTGTGAGCGCGGGCTGCAACGTGCGTTCGGGGCTGAGTTCATGCTTTACTGTCGCTGGGGATTGCATGAAACTTGATTTGTTTAAGAAGGTAAAGTTGGAATCTTTGATGGGAACCTCGAAATCTGGAGTTGCCCTCAGCACTGATGTGTGGAGTTCAATGTCTAAGAAAATGAAGGAGATGTTTAACAGGTACTGTGGGAGCATGGGCGGAACAAACTCGATGACGTTCACAGCAGTAGCACTAGATCCTCAATTCAAGTTGAAGTTCTGCTGTGAAGGTGTTCATGGAAATCAAACTGGGAAAGTTGACTGGATGTTAACAAATTTGAAGTTTGAGTTGAGTTGGCTTTATGAGTTTTGTCATGATGTGTTGCAAACGCAAACTTCTCAGCCTGATGCATCCGATGATATTCACCAATTTCGTTTGTTTATGAGAGAGAGGCATAAAAGGGAGGTCAAAACCGAGTTAGATCTGTATCTTGAGCAGCGATGTGAAAAGATTATGAAGATGAGTTTGACATCTTGACATGGGGGAAGAACAATGAATCGGAGATATAAGGTACTCTCCCGCATGGCGAGAGATATCTCGGCAATTCCAGCATCCGCACTTGCTTCCGGTGCAGCTTTCAGCACGCCAGGACGTTTCCTTGATCAATTTCGTGGTTTCTCATTTCCGAGGTTGCAGGGAAACTCTTGCGCGTTCTCATGTATACTTAGTATATGGTTCAACGAATTGATTATATTGGGTCTTCTTTGCTTGTCAATTCCTGTGGAGGTTTTTTTTTTTTTACCGTCGAAATAGAGATATCATTTCATTAAACCCGAGCCCACCTATAAAAATAAAAGGCATCAAAACACATGATTTCCCAAATAAGGAAAGGGGGGTTAGAAAGGACTTACACTTTGACGGCTTTATAACCCAGTCCGAAGTTTATTTGGATCACGGGGATGGAGGACTAATTCTAGACTCTCAAGAAAGGCCAAGAGGCCAATACAATCAGTGATAAGTGGCAGAGATTGTTCACCTCACCGAAGAAGAAATCCTAGTAGGGGGAAGTTGAAAAGAAGTGGCAACTTTTTATGTTCTCGTGCAAGCTTTTAGAAAGGCTGATGTAAGTCGGGATTGATTAGGATCTCATGCTCCATACATTTTCGCAGATTGTTCATTTTGGTACATGGAAGGTTCACAAATGCGAAAGGTATTTGTAAGGTACACATAAAATAAGGCCGGATGACAGAACAAATCACGACCTTTTTAAGGATTTTCAATTTTCAAGTATTTTCCATTATCATTTTGCAAGAAGAACGAATGAAAGGATTGCGTACTTTTGAAAAATAGAATTAACGGCAATTCTACGAAGGTTATTAAAGGACAGTTTTTGGAGGGAGATTACTCTTGGGATATATTTGGCACCATTTTTAACAAGTGAGGATTTATTTCATAGATGAGAAAAGGTGAGAAATTTAGGGTGCATTTGTTTCGTGAAAAATGAAGAATTTGAAAAAAAAAATCTAAAAAATGATCGATTGTGTAGTTTACAAAAATATCCACATCGTTCACGAAAATATTCAAACATAAATTGTTGTCGATAATGAATATTTTTTTCGTCGATTACTTCTTTAAGTGATACAAATTATTACTTTTAAAAAAATATTTTTCAAATCATTCATTTTCTGTAAAATAAATATAAGCTTAATTGTTATTTGATCCACTAATAATATGTAGCGACGTTGGAGGTCGATGTTCGGTTGGCTCATCATCGAGAATTCGAATCATCAAATGTGGACTAAAAATGCCATAGAGCAAAAGTCCAAGGACTAGAAGTAAGATGCCCTTAAAAATATGGGGACTGACTTTTGATTTACTCCTGAGCATAAGCGTCAATAGGTATTAAATTGTCAGTAGTGCTGACTCGATGATCTCCTTGAAACGTTGACCAATAATGTGAGTCAAAGTACTTCAATAAATTGTCTTAATAAATCATACATAATCGTCAAGACGAAATTATGGTTGGGCCAAAATTGGAAAACGCAGAAAAGTAGGAGGGCCAAAATGCAAATGGAGAACTAAGCGGGACAGAGAAAGAGAGACAACTCCCGCTTGGCGCCATTTTGGGTCTCTCTCTTTCTCTCTCTCTCTCTCTCCGTCTTCTCTCTGCGTCTTCTTGCTCCTGCTCGGTGAAGAGTGGCTGAAGCCCTTAACATTCGGTACTCAATTGCTGCAAGGAAATATGGGCTACCGTGTCTTAGCCCTGCAACCCGTTTCTTGTTTTTGTCGTTTGAGGTTTTCCTTGGCCAAAAGCTGCGACCTTTGTTCCCATCTTCACTTTGTGTAAGCGTTTGGGTGGATGGTTTTCGAGGGGTTCCGATTCCTTCTCTTCATCTGTTGTATCTTGTGTGTAGGGAATTTTGTTGATTGTGGTGATGGCTGCTGAATGTTGCAGGACATGGGGTGTAGATGTGGGTCGGACATGGGTAAGACCCACGATGTGGGCGAGTGGAGCCCGGCTAGCGAGTCCACGATAGGAGCCGCAACGACGAGGTCTGGCGCATCAGATGCGAATTTTACTATGAGGGATCATTCCGTTCGATCGGGGCATGCAAATACGGGGACGATCGAAAAGGTAGAGTGCATTCATTGCAAGAAAGTATTCTTTCACAACGCGGATTGGGGTGCTTTCTCGATGTGTAGACATTTGAATGAATGCCCTGAGTACCAGGGGAATGGGGGTTGTGATAGCGATGCCGGTAATCTTACTAGTTGGAGATTTGTTCAAGCGCGTTGTAGAGAAATGCTCACGAGGATGATCGTAAGGGAAGGGCTGCCATTCTCTCTGGCAGACAGTCAAGGCTTTAGAGATTTTGTTTGTGCAGCGCAACCTCGATTGAAGCATGTTCCCCGCTTTACCATCACGAGGGATTGCATGAAACTTTATCTGATTAAGAAGTTTAAGTTGAAAACTTTGTTAGGAACCTTGCAATCTAGAGTCGCCCTCAGTCTTGTTACATGCAGTTCCGCGCAAAATTCAAGGTATTTATGCATCAGTGCACACTTTATAGACAATAACTGGAAGCTGCACAAAAGAATGTTGGATTTCGTTTCGTTGCCTAGTCATAATGGTGAACGCATTGGCGACTTAGTAGAGAAATGTATTCAGGAATGGAGTTTGGAAGAAAGAATATCCATGGTAACAGTGGATGGTGCTAGTTCAAATGAAACAAAAGTTGACTATTTGAAAGATAAGTACAGGTGTGATGAGTTATTAGGCTCAGATGGGGGATCTTTTCATCTGAGGGATGTAACTCGAATTTTGAATCTGATTGTGAATGATGGGTTGAATGAGATTCGTGATTCTATTAGTCGGATTAGGTGTGCAGCTAGGTATGTGAAGAGTTCTCCGGCTAGAGCTCAGCTATTGCAATCTTGTGCTGAGAAAGAAAAGATAGCCTCTAAGCGTTCCATTGGTCTTGATACTTCTACTAGGTGGGACTCCACCTACCTAATGTTGGAGAGGGCGGTCATGCTCAGGAAAGCTTTTGAAAGATTGGAAAATGAGGATCCCTCATTTAGGGAAGAGCTTCATCATGAAACACCTACAAGTGATGATTGGCAAAATGCCCATGTGTCTGCTAAATTCTTGCAAATGGTTTACATGGCTATAAAAAAGTTGTCGAGTATCTTGAATGTCACTTCTGACTTGTATTTCTCTGAAGTCGCTGCGATACTTCGGAATTTGTATGAGTGGACAGATTATGCAGATTTATGCCACAGATCTATGTCGAAGAAAATGATACAAATGTTTGCCAAGTACTATGGGGACATTGATAAAACGAACTCGTTGATGTTGATTGCAATGGTGCTTGATCCTCAATTGAAGTTGGAATTGTTCAAGTGGTGCTACGGACGAATTTATGGTAGTGAAACTGGGTTGATGAGTTGTTAGCAAATTTGAAGGTTGAAGTAGGGCAAATTTTTTAGTATTATTATGATATGTATCAATTGTCATGAGAGAAAACTCAATCTTCTCAAACTTCTATCTCTGCGAAGATTGCTCATGATTATAATTACATGATCCGTGAGAGTCAGACAAAACCGATGCGTCCAAAACCGAGTTGGATTGGTATCTTAAGGAGCAACTCTTATCTTATGAAGATGGTTTTGACATCTTGTCTTGGTGGAATAATAATGGGAAATCATTTAGTGTTCTTTCCTCCATGGCAAGAGATATTTTGGCTATTCCAGCATCTACGGTTGCTTTTGGTGCAGCTTTCGGCGAGCCAAGATGTGTGCTTGATCAGTTTCATTGTTCTTTGACTCCAAAGGTCCTGCACTCCTTTTTTTTTCACAAGATTGGTCAAGATCAAGTCCCACCCGTTATTACGTTGAAGAGAGTCTGGAGAATGCTCAGAGATATGAATCAGGTTTCTACCCCCATTTTAAGTTTATTAATGCCGTTCGTTGTTTCACAGTTCTTCTTCGTTATTCGTCTCCTTAGTATGAATTTTAACGTATTCATTGTCTTTTGCTTCTATGCTTTTTGGTTTTTATAGGGGTAACTTTCATCACTGACCATGAAATCCTGGCAGAATGAAGTTTTAAAGACAATGGTAACTTTTTAGTAACATGCTTATGACCGAGTGAAGTTAAACTGATCAGGATCTCATTTGTTGTCTTTTATTTTCGCAGATTTAAAGCTTGAAGTGCTGCAAGAGAGATATGAGTCCAAGGACGTCTTTCTTTTGTGCTTCATTTTCGAAAGCCTCAACCATTTGTGCGGCATTTTCATTGCTTACTCTTCCATCGTGGGTCAATTTTAGTCATTTGGGATGCCCAGGTTTAGTGACTTTCTAGTGGACTGTGCATTGCACTAGATTTTTCTATATTGGTGCAACTGAAAATATATTCTAATGATTATTGTTCAACTATAAACTAGTTTAAGTGGACAACGAAAAGACACCAAAGAGGACAATGTGCCTGTGACATTTTGACGCAGGCACATGGGAGGTTTCAAGGTAACTGAAAAGTTCAAGAGTTACAGGATAGATGTTCTTAGAAATATGGAGCTTTTGCTGACAGATTTTCAGCTTTTGAACTTTGCTGGTTTCTTATATGAAACGTTTATTTTAGTCGGCACAGTTCTAAAGAAGCTATGATGGTGCCCGATGGATTTCTCCTGTTTCCTGGATAGCTAATATCCGGTGATGGAAGTATTTTCCGCCAGTAAACATTAAAGAACAGAGCCTTTTTTAAACTTTATCATTGCCGTTTGAAGCTCTTTTTCTTTTTTATTTTTCCCTTAGAATTTCACCCTTTTCATATCTCTTTACTCATATTGTCCGAGGAGCTTTAGTCCCCGGGTTGATCGACATTGGTTATTCTGATTGCTCAGTTTACCCAAGACGGAGCGGCTATTTTATCTGGCCCTACAAATGCTGATTGAAGGAACTTCTATTGCCATTTGACGTGTCTCTTTTTGATTGTTTAATATGGTAGCCAAGTCTTGATACTTGAAACACTCGGGGAGGTAACTGAGCTTGAAAACCAAGACACAGCTGATCAAGAGTCCTTTGACTTCACATCTTTGACCCGCCATTTATCCTCTGACAATGTATACTTTTTCGAACTGCAGTTTTTGAGTTTGGTTTTGTCATGGGTCTTGTGACATTTGGCATCAACAAAGCCTGACCGGTTTGGTCCACAAAGTAGCCGTATAAGAACTTTGGGACTAGGAACTTCAGGTGCCCCGGACACCATCTTTCCCCCTGGTGTGGTTCCTCAGTCTTCTGATTATGAATGCAATGTCTGCTCAGAAGGGCATCGCTGCGATGCTTGAGTTCTTACCATTGAATTATTTTTTGGAGTACTGACGAAATTTGCTGGTCACTCTGTTTGCTGTCAATTTTTTGTCCCCCATCATCTGGCCTTGTCTTCCCCCCTTTCCGAAAGAGGCAGACTTCTTTCTCCGGGGAACAGTTTCTGCTGAAATGAGGTTTCTTCCGGCTAGGCCTCGAACTCGTGACCCTCGCGATTGCAACATTTTATGACCAATCGCGAGGCCACAGAAGTGTTTGGCCGGCTGGAATAAGGTTTGCAGATGTACAAACCGGACTGCGCCCATAAGAGCATATAATTTTGGCCAAGTCCATTAAAAATCTTTATTGCCGAAAATTATAATACTGTGCTAAGTTGGAATTTTTTTTTTTGGTAAGGGTGTGCTAAGTTGGAATTAATTCATTAGGAAAGCAATTTTTTTTTGGGTCAAATTAGGAAAGCAACTTGAGGAGCAAGAATTCACAAAATATGTGAATAGGAAGTTTCGGAACTCAGAAAAAGCAAAGTTCTCTCTTTCCCTTGTAGTCGCTACTCGCGTCTGCCGGTGTTCTACGACCGCCGCCCCTGCAGCCACATCTATGATATCCCAGTGGCTCTTTTGAGTAAGTTTCTGCAGTGTTGCTCAAACCGACGCCCCACCTGCACCAACTAAAGATTCCGGAGGTCTTCTAGACATCGTCAACAGTCCTAGTGACGCCCAGGCTATCCATCGAAGGCAGCAGCTCCTTACAGCGACCGACGTCGGTGTCCTTTGACTGGGACGACTTCTCGGTGAAGTGTTTCGCTCTGCGCCCTTGAGCCAGCACAGAACCGTGCTTACAAGTTTCTCAACAGCAGCCCGCTCTTGCTGTTCAGTATTTGCCCATCATCATGAACTCCCGATGCCACCGACTCATCTCTGGAGGACACCATGATGTGGCCGAGAGTTTTCTTTGCCATCCAGCTTCCAACCGCGGTCGTCTAGCTCCTTGCATCCATCAGTCGTCAGGGCGTTCCTCGGTGGCCATCCAGCAAGCCTTCACCGCTGTGACCAACTGGTTCACACAGCTTGCCGCACTTAATCTTTTCTGTGCAGGTTCAGCGAGTGTCCAGCAAAGTACACTAGAACCACCGGCGGTTTTCTAGCAGCCACGGTGAACGTCTCATTAATTCAATCCTCGGCTGTGCTCAACAAAATTTAGTCGTGCCGGAGTTCCTCACCGCCGGCCACCGTGAAATCTTGCCGGCGGTCCCGATCTTTGGAAACAAATTTCCGAATTAGGTAATGCCCTAAACTGAACACGATTTGATTATTCCATTGCTTAATTTGGATTCATTGAAATCTAACTTGATTATTTTTAGACTTTTTAGTAATCTCAAATTTTCCTATTTTGAACTATGCATGAACTCTTGTCGCGTGTAGTATATGTATTATACTAATATTCAGCTATCGCAGTACTCTGATGGTATTCGGTGCTTCAATGGTATCTAGCATTTGCCTTGCTAATATCTACCATTTGCCTTGTTGATATCCAACCTTCACCTTACTGATATTCACATAGTTACTTTGTTGCTATTCACGTAGTTCTTTTTTTCCTGGTTTTTGGGATATGATCATTTATTCTAATCAGTGTATTTTGACAATGATAGTCCCGAGCCTCATCACCGTCTTCTGCAACTACCAAACATCAAAATTGTTGAAAAAACTTCCTAATAGATTTTGATGATAACAGAATCACTCGTGAGTAAAGTTTGACATATATTTTTGAAGTATTCTAAGTCCAGGTAATTACATTATGGAAGTCCAAACTTTAAGAAGAAATCCAAGTTCTACACTGCAAAAGACACAGTTTAGACTTCATACAAAGAAGTTGAAGTACCTCGGTTTATATATTGGAATCAATATATTCAGAATTCACTTAACAAACCACCCTGACGTCAAGTTATGAGCGGAAGGACTTTATTCAGATTTTATCGCTTACTCAGAACGTAAAGAACGACTAGTGATCTTGCTTGAATTTCACCAATAGAAAGAAGTGATTGATTTGATCTTAAAAGGCTATTTTGCAAGGAATATTTATATAGAAAAATTTCATAAATTGATTGACAATCAAATCCCATGACAAGTTTATTTCTAAATGGAGAAGCTCTACTTATGGAAATCAAATCTCTGATTGTATGGATGACCAGATTTAGCGGGATTCTGATTTTATCACTCAATGGCTATTCAATCATTTCTATACAAATTTGTCCAAGGTGAAGATTTGAAGTTAATCCTCTAAAGACTGCCTAACGGTTAGTTTAGAAGTGAAGGAGTATAAAAGGAAAGAAATCATCGAAGGGTAGTAGTAGAGAGACAAAATCCAAAATTATCAATTCTAAAGTTTGAGCAAACTTTGACAAGTTTTTTATTATCTTTATCGAGCCTAAATTTATGATCTTGAGAGACTTGTTGTAAGAGAGATAGAGTGATCATTCTGAATATCACTCAGAACTTATAATCTCTTAATCAATCATCTAGTGGGATCTAGCTAGTAGGCTGTCAGTCTGGAAGAGTGGATGCAGGCTTGCTATAAGCCAAATCACTATATATTTGTGTGCATATTCTCTTTTCCCTAAATCTCTTTATTGCACATTTATCAGTTTCATATTCAAAGTCTGACTAAAATCTGAACATTATTCAGACTTTGCTTAAAATCAATTAGTTCCGCTGTAAAATTGATCAATTTGCATTCAAATCACATATTCACCCCATCTAGGTGATATTTGCTAGTCTCATAAAAAATACTGACTCGAGCCTGAGTGATAAATCAGCTACATCATGATGACCCATGCCGAGCTCGTATTCGTCCCAATCCCTGCCACGGGCCATCCTGTATCAATGGTCGAGATGGCCAAACTCCTCGTCGACCGCGACCCCTCGCCTCTCTATCTCCATCCTCATCATGAAGCTCCCAATTGACTCCGACGTTGACTTGTCCATAAACTCGCTTGCCACCTCTGTGGCCACCACCCGCATTCGCTTCGTCCACCTCTTGCATGAGAACACCAACACCGATCTCTCCTCACACAATTTTTTCCACCACTTTATCGACAGCAACAAGCCCCACGTCAAGCGGGCTGTCGCCAAGCTTGCCAACTCTGCTGGCTCAACTAGGCGGTTTGCCGGGTTCGTTCTCGACATGTTCTGCACCACAATGATCGACGTAGCGGACGGGTTCGGAATCTCATCCTATGTCTTCATCCCATCAGGCGCTGCGTACCTTGGCACGATGCTGCACCTTCAGTCGCTCCAAGACGAGCACCACGTGGACATGACCCAATTCAAGGACTCGGCTGGCGAGCTGGACTCCCTGACTTTCAAAAAACCATTGCCATCCAAGCCCTCCATGGTTCTGATGAAGGAGTCGGTTAGACCATCCCTGGAGTGTGCCAGGAGGATAAGAGCGACCAAGGGCATTATCATTAATAGGTTCGACGAGCTTGAACCGCACGCGGCGAGGTCCTTGGCAGGCCTCCGGGCGCTCGCAGTGTACCCAGTGGGGCCCATATTGAATTTGACGGGTGAGACTAAAAAGAAGGCCAACGGTGGTAGCCAAGGCGATGACATCATGGAGTGGCTCAACACACAACCGCCATCGTCGGTGGTTTTCCTGTGCTTTGGGATCGTGGGGAGCTTTGATGAGGACCAGACGAAGGAAATGGCCTGCGCGCTAGAGCGGAGTGCACACCGTTTCCTGTGGTCCCTACGGCGGCCTTCGAAGGCCCGTTTGGCAACTTGGCCAATAGTAAAATTTCATATTCTTTTGTTCTCAGAATCAGTTTGGGAGCAAAAATCCGTTTGTTAAATTTTTTATGCCCGGATACAATTTTGTAAAAAATTATTTCCAGAATCAGTTTTGGAACAGAATCAAAAAGCAAAAAAAAGTAACTTCTTGATTCTTGAACAATTTTTCCATTTCTGATTCTTCTTGATTTTCTTTTTTTTTTTTGGTTTGTTATTGTTCTTCGGCCTGCCGCTCGCCACTCACAGGCCGTTGGCGAGGGCGGCTCTCGGCTGCGACGGTGAGGTCTCACCTAGCCAAGGCGAGGCTGACCTCGCCCAGCCAAGGCGAGGCCGACCTTGCCGTCGCGACCGGCGAGGGCGGCGGTGAGGGCCACGACGCCCTTGCCGGCCCTGGCCTGTGACCGATTGTCGGCTCCGGCGACCGGCCATGGCCAAGGAAGGAAAGGAAAGGAAAGGAAAAGAAAGAAAAAAAATAAATAAGAAGAAAAAAACATTAAAAAAATTCAAAATATTATTAATAAAATGAAATTTTGTGTAATTACCAAACTCATTTCTGTTCTTTTTCTATTCTAAGAATATAAATTTTGGGCAGTTATCAAACGCTTTCAAATGTTTAAAAATTGTTTCCGGGCACGGAATAAAGAATAATCATTTCTGAGCAGAATCTGTTCCCGGACACAAAATGATTGCCATGCGTAGCCTATGTGGACCCTGCCGAGGTCTTGCCGAAGGGATTCTTGAATAGGACGGATGACGTCGGGAAAGTGATTGGGTGGGCCCCGCAGGTTGCAATCTTGGCCCACCCAGCAATTGGGGGTTCCTGTCCCATTGCGGATGGAACTCTATTTTAGAGAGCACATGGTTCGGCGTGACGGTGGCCACGTGGCCCTTATACGAAGAGCAACAATTCAACGCATTCAAGCTGGTCGTGAAGCTTGGCCTCGCGGCAGAGATCAAGATGGACTACGGGAGGGATTTCTGGATGGAGAGCGATGTCGTCGTTATCGTGACAGCAGATGAAATTGAGGGTGGAATAAGGAAGTTAATGGAGGGCGAGGAGGCCAGGGAGAGGAGGAAGAAGGTGAAGGAGGTGAGTGAGAAGAGTAGGAAAGTGTTGTATGAGGGTGGCTCTTCTTACTTATCTTTGGATCGTTCAATTGAGGCTATCTTCAATAATATGCCATGAATTAGGTAACTGCTATGATTTAGCAGTTCTGGTGTCTGAATAAGGAAAAGGTTGCTTTCATTCTATTAGATCAATTTGTACTCATTAAAGTCGTCTTAACGTGGAAATTTTAGATTAAAAGTCAACCACATAAAGGAGATTTTCTCATAGTGTGGGTCCAAGAGGACGTTGAAAAGGTGAATCTAGCAAGCCTAGCGTAGATCATCGATGTAATAATATTTTTTCGCGAACTGCCTTATCTGCTCTTAATTTAATGGTGAGTAAGAGATTGATAGAAAATCATCAAAACAAGGGTGGATCTAACCTTTACACGAGTGTGTACTCTAGTGTTGAACAAATGGGGCCTCCTTCTAGAGCTCAACATATGAGAAATGAAAAAATTCGGCATAGACTTGGCTTATAAATGTCGTGAAGAATTTAATCAATCATAGTGTATGAATAACATGAAAATATTTGTGTCCAATATATATCTAAACAACTACGTCGTGAACGGATTCTTTGTGCAAGGTTGAATTTACGAATCTTTTGTCAAATTTTCATAGTGACGACTTAAGTCACTTAATAATCTCCTGTACATAAAAATAGGCAATTGTTTGATTGCATTAGTACGTACGGATACAATATTCCCTTTGTCTTTTTCTTCTTGCACTTTGTGCATTTTTTATGCACCGGAATAATACTTTTCAAGAAATTTTTGCTCTTGAAAGAATGGTGGTGTGCTTGCTAAATTCTTGGGAAAGTTTTGTGAAACTACAAAAAGGTTATCGGCTCCTCACATGCCATTTACAACTTGTATTACTGTGAAATGGCCAGCCTTCTTTCTGCAGTGAATAATCGGGCAAACGATCCAAATTTATGTCTCAGATCCATGTCAAGGAAAATAAAAGAAGATTTGGTCCACTACTGTGGGGATATTTACAAAGCAAATTGTGTTGATGGCGGTGGTCCTAGATCCACGATACAAGCTGAAATTGATCAAATTCTTCTATGTGAGAATCTATGATTGGGAGGAAGAGAAAGTTGATGAGATCTTAACGAATTTAAAGGTAGAGTTGGGGCGACTTTTTGAGTTTTGTCGTGCTCAAACTTCCAACACCGTGTGAAGAATCAAACAAGATACACTTTACTGTTATTTCTTAGGGTTAATACCATGAAAAACCCTAAATTTGTACACTAGTAACAATTTTATCCCGAACTATTTTTTTGACCACAAAAAACCCCAAACTGGTATATCTGTGATAAATTTACCCCGAACTATTTTTTTTTTATTTTTTTTGGTAACCCAGGGAACCCCGCACCGTCGACAGCCGGGAGGTAAACCCTGTGAGCGACACGTGCTAGAAACACCACACACGTGCCACCGGATAAGTCACCCTGCGGCGCCCGGGATTCGAACACTCAACCTTTTGCGAGAGGAAGAGTGCCCACACCGTCGACGCCACCCAGGCGGGTGGTACCCCGAACTATTTTTTTGACCACCAAAAATCTCAAACTGATATATCTGTGACAATTTTATCCTGAACTATTTTTTTGACCACCAAAAACCTTACACTGGTACACCTGTGACAATTTTACCCCCAGAACTAATTTTTTGACCACTAAAAACCCCAAACTGGTACATTTATGATAAATTTACCTTCTGTTAGTGTCCGTTAAATTATATTAATATAACAAAAAATCACAAATTGGTAAACTTGAGACAAACAGAGGGGTAAAACCCAAAATCGGTACACATGTTAATTACCACGTGTCATTAAACTTCGCAATTTGACAGTAAAATTTAACGGAAATTAACAGAGGGTAAATTTGCCACAGGTTTACCAGTTTGGGGCTTTTGGTGGTCAAAAAATTAGGTCGGGGGTAAAATTGTCACAGGTATACCAGTGTAGGGTATTTGATGGTCAAAAAAATAGGTCGGGGGTAAAATTATTACAGGTGTACCAGTTTAGAGTTTTTTGTGGTCAAAAAAATAGTTCGGGATAAATTTGTCACAAGTGTATCAGTTTGAAGTTTTTCATGATATTAACCCAATTTCTTACAAGTATTTATAGTACAAGGTAGCTAAATAGTTGGATTGAACATTTACTACTTCTTGGTTATTTAAAATGGCATAACAAAGCGTCTCTTGAAATATTTTGGGAACTAAATAGTTGTGAAATGATTTGGAAAATACTTTATGAAATGTATTCTTCTTGATGGAAGGAATTGAGAAAGGTTATATATAGTGATTTATGATCCCAGTTTATGAAATGAATTCTAAAATGATTTTATGACTAGTTGGAGGATTGTATTGATGGTTTTATGCTCTTGTCACTTTGATCTAAACCCATTAAAGGATTATCAGTATGCATACAGTTCTCAGGACATCTATTTGGGCTAAGCCACTAATTGACATACGTGAATACCTATGCGAGTGATCTTGGCAGGCATTGTCACGAGGTGTTAAGCTTGCGATAGTTTGTTATTGAGCACTAGATTGATAAATGGAATGGATCATCATTGATTGCTTTGGTATTATTTATAAAAAAATACCCGTTCAATCAATAATACCAAAGCAATCAATGATGGTCCATTCCATTTTATCAATTTAGTGCTTGAACGGCAGATGGACTCGAGCCGTGACTTGTTCTGCAACCGAATTTCTATTTTGGCAGATGGTGTTAAGCTTAACGAGGTGTTAAGCTTAACACCTTTGGCGTACAATTAATAAATGGAATGGACCATCTGCCAAAGCTTAACGAGGTGTTAAGCTTGCGATAGTCAAGAGGATCTTCTTCTTCCTTTGGCATACAATTCTAGAGCCGTGACTTGTTCTGCAGCTGAATTTCTTCTCCACGCCTCTTCACCGACGAACCCAGGCGACATGATCACTGCAGCTTCAGTTTGTTTTCTATCAACGCCCGCTCGACGCCATCCCTACCAGTCCCGATGAACGCCCGAGGGACTCACAACACCAGCGCTCAAACGAGCATCCTGCAGCAACCTCGGCCGTCGCGCCTATAGTTTTCTCACTTGTGGGTTTTGGAGCTTTCTGGCTAGAGACTTGCAACGGTTCTTTGCCCCAGCATCCCTGCTGAGCCATCGCTGATCCACCACCGTGCCGAGTGGTGTCCGTTTTTTGTTTTGCAGGTCATCACCAAGTCTCAACCAGCAAGCCGCGACCAAAGCATGACCATCCTTTGCCGAGCCATTGTTGTCCTCGAGCTGACCTGACCTAAGAATCGTCAATCGAGTACCACCAGGAGTCCCACTGTTGCTGCTCTTGTCGAGAATCACCTCGGCCAAGCTTCACCGCCATTGCTGTGCCAAGCCAACGCCCAGCACTGCTTCACAATCGCCGCATTGGACACGAGTTTCAAGTCCAATCGCGAAGCCTCGTGAGTCACCACCTCGACCGTCGTTGAGCGAAGCATCCCTACAGTGCCGAGCACCACCGCAAGCGTCATTGTCGCTGCCGTCCCACCGCCGCTCGTCTCGATCCGCAATCTCGATCCTCGAGTCCAAATTTGGAAATATTTCAAAATTAGGTAAGGATGTTATCCTATATTTAATATTTGGTTTCTTAATTTTCGGATGTTTGAATATTCCGTGAATATTGTGTGGATTGCTAAATATCTTAGGATAATGTTTGCCTTATCCGCAATATTCAAAAACACTCAAAATTAGGAATTTTTCCTAATTTGGCAAACGTATCTGGACGACTATCCGGCTTTATCCCTAAGAAACGATACGCGGCGATACAGAAAATCGTTATCTTATCCATAATCACTTGGATACGATAATAGATTTTATTCCCTTTCCAAATTCGAACAATCAACTTTCCGTCGATATCTATAACCCTATATATATGACCGTTAGTTTGATTTCTTTGCCTAATTTGAATTTGATAAAAAGAATCTTGTGGATTGCGTGGACTGTTCGAACGTGGTTGTTATCTTTGTTTAATTGTTTTCCTTTAAGATAAAGAAAATAAAAAAATATGTTAGTTAGGATTTAAATTAGAAATTTTGCATGCTTAGGAAATCTTAAATATATCCTAAAGAATAAGATAATTATTTGATTTAAATTGGGATTTAGGGTAGCATATTTCCTAGTTTAAATTAAAGATTGTTTTAATCTTAATGGATTATTTAGGTTATTTTAATAATTTCGAATTTTAATAAAAATCCCAAAAAAAGAATAATTTTAGGATAGATTAAATCATTTTCTCTAGGATAGATTGCATGTTAATTTAGGCATTTTTTAATTCCGAATTTCATTTGAAAATACAAAAAAAAAAAAAATCATTTGTCTGTCATTAGAATTATGTCACGTCGTCGCATGACATATAGTTTACATGCTAAGCTGCATTAATCGCATGTTAATTTTTAC
The DNA here is from genome assembly GCA_031216185.1 of Syzygium aqueum. NCBI lineage: Eukaryota > Viridiplantae > Streptophyta > Magnoliopsida > Myrtales > Myrtaceae > Syzygium > Syzygium aqueum. Next base: position 2,930,508 of record CM062231.1, read on the forward strand.
ATGTCATTACATATAGATTAGCTTTAATTTAAATAAGTGAAAATCCAAAAAAAATATTGAGTGAACTGCTTGTTAATTAGAAATCATAGTAGGATTATCTGTATGATTTTCTACTAACAATGCAGATGCTTGCGTTGCTCTAAGGTACGTCATTATCCTAATCTTGTAATTTATTTATTGCTTTCTTGGGTGTTAAATTGATGGTTTGCGCATCCGCATGAACACCTCACATGCTAGTGATTAGGTAATAAAATAGATCCAGACTGCCTACATAAATATTTTTGAAAAGAAAAGGTACCGAAAGGGCGTTAGACTAGATCTAGCGTAACCAAGTCCCCGGGCTTAGAATCTCTGGTTTGTAGGAATAAAACATATCTCCCTGTGTTTTATTTAGGTTTCTAATCGACCTACCACAAATAGATTAGTGGCGACTCCAAGCATGAAAATATTTGCACGTTAAGAACTTAAATCCTAAGTTGTGAATTAGTAGGGCTTGGGAGGACCCGAGTTAAGCTTAGTCTTAATAATCCATTAGCCTGAGAAATTTTAGATTGCAACAATTGAAAATGTGTTAATGCTAGTTATGTGCATGAGGTTGCGCCCTTTAGATAGAAGGACGGCCATGTCATTTTCCTGCTACTTGTAGAGTCGGGGGTGTGACAGCTCGTCATTGACATGATTTGCACCGCGATTATTTCTCAATTGTGTGATCAATGAGTTAGCTGCTCAAGTTGGTATCTTAACTCTAAGCCTCTTTTTTTTGCCTCAACAGTTAATTAAACAAGGAGCTCCGTAGGCTAGAGATCCAACTCACGTCTCTCTCTGCTATCTCGTTTACTTCCTCACGTATTGCAGAGTCCTCGTGGACGAACCCGGAGTACCCTTTAGTTTAAATTTTCCGGCTTGCGAACTAATTGATTGAAGACCGATTTTGCGGCCGTTACATGGAAGGCCAAATCAATAGACTACACCGTTCTTTCTTTTGCAGTCGGGAAATTTCCAAGATAAAACAACGCACCCTTTGTTGGTTGACATTTGTCAATTAGTTGTCCCTTTTTCTCAATGTGTCGTCGAACCATTGCCAATTGATGTTGACGACCCTGATTTGTTAGTTGAGATTTACCAATTAGTTGCCCCTTTTTACTCAATGTGTCGTCGAACAATTGACGATTGATGTCGTACAACATGAATTATTAGTTGAGATTTATCAATTAGTTGTCCCCTTTTTCTCAATGTGTCATCGAATCGTTGATAATTGATGTTGGGCGGTGCAGAGCCCCACTTGCAATGGAGCGAGAGAGAGAGAGAGAGATTGACACGACAATGAACACGGCCCCTGTTTTTGTGCACTTGTGCCTATCGTCGTCGCTCTTTACAATATGCGTCCCTTTTTGGTTTTTTGTGGAGTGATTTCTTTCGTTGGTGGGCTTTTGTTATTCACAAAATTCTTTGTGATGCAGAAGAAAAGTGACTCCTGCTTTTGATGAAGTACACTAAATACACACACACACACACATATATATATATATATATATATATATATATATATATATATTGCACACTGTAGGTTTCTAATCAACAGAATGATCTTCCATATGCCTGTGTAGACAAAATTTCTACGTACAAGTAAAATCATAGAAAAGTCATACAATGAATGTTTACTGTGTTAAAGTGTAACATCCACGGTTCTGATCCATGTATGGATCATGGGAAACGGCAAGGAATCAATGCGCCGATATTGGGGATTGGTCATGAACCGATCGGCCCAGTCAGAAAGGGCGACTGAGGACCAACCATGGCACGATCAAAGGATCGGCCATGAGTCGGTCAAGGGATCGGCCATGAATCGATCCACTGATCACGCAAGTTGACGAAAGCTATTTGGCCGTGGATCGGTCACTCGACCATGAGGGTCGGTCATGGGACAATCACGCATCGTCACGGATCGATCGATGGACGGTCATGGATCAATTCCGCGCGGTCATGCACTGGCCACGGGTGATTCCGCTCAGTCAAGCATTGGTTACAAGCGACCATGGACCGATTCCGTCCAATTGTGAGTTGGTTGCGGATCAATCGATTCCATATGATTACAGGACAACCGAGGGTTGACCATGGATCGGCTATGCTCGACCATGGCTCAATCATGAAGCAGGCCTTAGATCATTTGCGAGAGATCATGGACCGGCCACGGATCCAATCGTGTGCTCGGTCAGTTTTGGCCACGGATCCAACCCTGCGCTTGGGTAGTTTCGACCACTGGATCTGATCACACCGATCAGGCATGGCTACGTCCAGCTATGCTCGGTTGCGAATTAGCCACGAACCTCTGTCCAAATAAGGTAATCGATCGTGGATGAACACAAGAAACTCTCGCCTAATAATGTAGGTGCTTACATCAACTTCTTTCTCATGGTCACATAATGTTCATCGGATGTTAGTCATTAAATAAAGATGGTGACTCACCAACTTAGATGGCAAGGAACTTGGGTGATAAGGAGTTAGGTGGCAACTTAGGTGGCAAGTAACCTTAGGCAATTAATGTGGGCATTTAATAAAGAAGATGAATCACTCTCTTAGATGGCCAAGAAGAAATTTGGTAATCATTGCCATGAGATTTGGCTTGAAAAATAAGTGAGGCTAAGTCATCATTATATGATGACTCATTAGACAAATGGACTAATAGGAAAAACATACCAAGGATCCTTAATCATTTCCTAGGATCTTAGGGTGCCACATAACTAAGATAGTCAAGCAACTCCAAGAAAGCTCATTGGACCACTTGTTAGGGTATTTAATGAGGGAAATGCCTATAAATAAGGCACCACCCCCTTCATTCTCACCACCCTTGACTCACTTCTTCTTCTCCTTTCCTCTTGTGCCCTCTCTCCTTCTCGGCTTTGCTTGCCGCTCCCCTTCACCATTCGGCCACCACTCGGCCATTTGCCGTCACTCCGTCAAATTGTAAGTGAAATTACTAATCCTTAACTAAGGCGATATACTACGTTGTTGAATTTAGACTTGTGCTCACCTGTACTTTGTTGTGTGTATGATGAGGAATGCTTGTGTATGATTTGCTAATGTCTTGTATTTATGCGGATCACGTCTCGGGTCATGAACGAGTCTCGCTCGGTTATAAGAATCGGCATTGAGGCGTGATGGTCCGGGCCTCGCTTGGCATTGGATTGGCATTGAGGCGTGTCGATTCAAGCCTCTCTCGACTTCAGACAGACGTCAATGCGTGTCGGCTCAAGCCACGAGTCATGTGTCATGCTTGTTTCATCAATTTATCTATAATATTATAGGCCATGACACACATACACACATGTATGAGCACGCCTTCGGGTTTTGTTTGCTTTGGCTAAGAAACAAAGATAAAAAATCTGGCTTGCATGAATGCTTGTTGTGTAGTCACATAAAAGAAATAGCCGTCGCCAATGGATTTTGGTGACGTTACTTGATGGATTCCAGATGCCCAACTAGAAGCCCCTGAGAGTATGGGATGCCCGGTGGATTCCAGATGCTTAGCCTGAAGTTGAAAGCCCTTGAAAGTATGGGATGCCTGACGGATTCCGGATGCCCAGCCTGAGGTTGGAAGCCCTTGAAAGTATGGGAAGAACCGTGTGAGTCGGTTAATGAACCTTTGATGCATGTCGATGTGTTGTGTTGTTAAGTTTATTGATAAGCCGAAGGTAAATCGTGCCTTAACGGCAAGTCGGAATTGATCACCTACATATAGTCAAGGTACAACAATAGTATTGCTATTGATCTGTCATTGATGCTGTGGTGCGAGTGATGTTCACATGCTGGGTTCGACGATGAGACATCCTCCTGACTCAGGACTAGTGATTTTGCTTACCGAGTCTTCGACTCACTCCATTGTCTTTTCAAACTTGTAGGTATGAATGTCTCACCTCCTCTTCGTCATGGTGTACCGATTTTGGAGTTGCAGCCTTGCTAGAGGAGATAGGAATCCCCTGGCCTACGTTTTTGGATAGGGGGATAATGTAAATAAGAAGTGCCCGTAGAAAAAAGGGACTTATAAATGTACTGAGGCAATATAGAAGTGGTGTGTTCTGTATGGTGTTTTCCTGGCTGCTTGTTTGTTGTGTTGTCCGGGTGATTGTTGTTGTACACACTTCCACATGATTGTAATGAAAAGATAAAAAGAACTGTGTCGGCGATGTGCCTGGAACGTCGCACCAATAACCCCCAAAGTGAGGTCGTTACATAAAGTACACGAATGAAATAAAGACGGGTGCATCGCACAGGCAAAAATGACTAGTAGTACATAAGGGTTTATAAAGACAAAAAAAAAGGGGATCGAGAGAAATACGATAAAGTTAATGTTGATACAAACCTTTCGGATATGACTCGTGAATTAAATTAAAGTAAAATCACTTTGAATCGTTCTCTTAATTAACTATCACTTATTGCATCGCTTAATCTGATTTTGATAGACTTGCAATATTCTTAAAATATTGCTTATTGATATATAATGGCAATTTGTCAAGGGACGAGAAAAGCATTGCAAAGAAAGGGAGGAACGAGTCGCCAGACCTAACCAATTTTATATTGTTCTCATCCGGACGAAAAGTCACGGGCAGTATTAGGTCAACATTTAACCAATTTTTATGTTCTTCTAATCTTGACGAAAAGTCACAATTAGCCTTAGGTCTACACGGATTCAATTAATAAGATCAATCCGGTGACGTGACAAATCCCAAGATGATATGACCATGAATGGAATTAATACTTAAGCACCGTGAATGGAATTTTTGGACATTCATTGGATCTAAAGGCGGATCGAGTCATGCCAATAATGTGATGACAGTTCAAGAGTCACTAAGCACAGTGTGGAGTCGAAACTACGCCTCTAATTGATTGCAACCAGCAAAGCCATGACGTCGATTTCCTCCTTGCCGTTCAGGCATCTCTCTCTGCTTTTTCTCCTTTCTAGTTCCATACAAATAAAGAATAACCAATGTCTCACAAAGAATGGCAAATATGCCAGCACAAAAAAGTATACAGCCAAGAAGAATCTGCCCCACCTCACAACACGACGATACATAATAATCAGCAGAAAAGGCCTCGTGCCTCGTCACCGTAACTTCAAAAACAGTCGCAGAACTTCCAAAGCCCTCACTTGAGCGGGGGAAATAATGGCGATGACCCATGCCGAGCTCGTGTTCATCCCAACCCCTGGCATGGGCCATCTCAAGGCGATGGTCGAGATGGCCAAGCTCGTCGTCAACCACGACCCCCGCCTCTCCATCACCGTCCTCATCATGAAGTTTCCCTTCGACTCCTTCGTCGACTCGTACGCAAACTCGCTTGCCACCTCCGTGGCTGCCCCACGCCTCCGCTTCGTCCACCTCCCGCGCGAGGACACTGACACTGAATTCTCCTCGAGCCATTTCCTCACCAACTTCGTGGAAAGCAACAAGCACCATGTTAAGCGGGCTGTTGCTGAGCTCGCTGACTCGGCCGGCGGGACTGGGTGCCTCGCAGGGTTCGTTCTTGACATGTTCTGCACTACCATGATCGATCTGGCGGACGAGCTTGGAGTCCCGTCCTATGTCATGTTCACTTCGAGCGCTGGGTTCCTCGGCATGATGCTGCACCTCCAGTCGCTGCAAGACGAGTACCATGTGGACATAACCGAATTCAAGGACTCAGCCGCCGAGATGGACTTCCCGAGTTTCACAAACTCGTTGCCAACCAAGGTCTTACCGCCCCCGGTTCTGACGAAGGTAACAGTCCGACCGTTCCTGGAGCACGCTAGGAGGATGAGAGAGACCAAGGGAATTATTGTAAATACGTTCGACGAGCTCGAACCGCATGCACTGAGGTCCTTGGCAGGCCTCGGGGCGCCCGCGGTGTACCCCATTGGGCCCATACTGAATCTGAAGGGTGAGACTAACACGAAGGCCTACGGTGGCCGCCAAGGCGATGACATCGTGGAGTGGCTCGATGAGCAACCGCCTTCATCGGTGGTTTTCCTGTGCTTTGGGAGTTTTGGGAGCTTAGGCGAGGACCAGGTAAAGGAGATGGCCTGCGCGTTGGAGCGAAGCGGGCACCGCTTCCTGTGGTCTCTACGACAGCCGCCGCCGAAGGGCAAGGTTTGGTTCCCAAGTGACTTAGTGGACCCTACGGAGGTTTTGCCTGAGGGGTTCTTGGACCGGACGGCCGCCGTCGGGAAAGTGATTGGATGGGCCCCACAAGTTGCTGTCCTGGCCCACCCAGCAATTGGGGGTTTCGTGTCGCACTGTGGATGGAACTCCATCCTAGAGAGCATATGGTTCAACGTGCCGGTGGCCACATTGCCTCTACACGGAGAGCAACAGTTCAATGCATTCGAGCTGGTGGTGGAGCTGGGCCTTGCAGTGGAGATTAGGATGGACTACAGGAGGGATCCCAGGATGGAGAGCGATTTCGTCGTGACAGCGGAGGAAATAGAGGGTGGAATAAAGAAGTTAATGGAGGAGGTCGACGGCGGGAGGAGGAAGAAGGGGAAGGAGGCGAGTGAGAAGAGTAGGAAGGCGTTAGTTGAGGGCGGCTCTTCTTACTTGTCTTTGGGCCGTTTAATTGATGACATCTTGAATAATATGCCTTAACTGAGGTGACTGCAATGGTTTTAGCAGTTCTGGTCTATGCCCGTTGAATAAAGAGAAGTGGCTTTCGTTGTGCTAGATCAATTCGTCCTCATTAAAGTCAGCTTAAAGTGGAAATTTCAGATAATTCCCCTTTTCCCTACATGTAAGCCTCGCATCGCATAACGCTCCAGAAAATTATCAAACACCTTCTCTCTGTGCTGGGGAAGAGCCAAAAGTTGTAATAATGGATGCCACCATCGTAGCTTCTTCTTCCTTCTTCTTACTTCACTCCACCTCGTCCCGCTGGACTCTCTTCGCGCTCTTCGAACTCTTCCTCGTCCGGCCCGCCTCGTTTCGGACAGCTCGAATGGGTCCTCATCGATCTTTGGGATCTCCAATCTCGATTCGACGCACAGATCGCCACCGTCAACGCCTCGAAACCTCCGAGTACGCGCTCTCTCTGTCGGTGGTTGGTCCCCCCCGTCACCCCTTGTTCCTGCGCCCCCTTGTTGCGACTTACGACATGTCGATCCGAGCACCATTTTTATGGCGTTTTCCGATTGTTTGGTTGCATCGGTGTGTGTGTGGATGCCACTATTCACTTTGTCCTTTCCTTCTCGCACTGTTCGTGAATATACTTCATCTGCGCTGCAACCACCTCTGACCCAAAAAAGAAAAAGTACTATGACCTTTCAAAAAAGTTTTCGTCTTAAAGTGTCCGTCCGTGAATCATTCCACTGCTATCTACAGTCTTCTGACCATAAATAGATAAATAAAACTTATCCACAGTTCCAAGGAATTTGAAATGTTTCTGTGAAATTTCAGCATGTCTAGGCTAATCCCATGGGAATACGAACAATTTCAGTGCACCGGATTGATGGTTAGTGGCCGTTTTCCCATTCGATGCTTTTTTTTTTTTGGTGTGAATGTAAGTATTATCAACCAGATAAAGTACAGCAGCTTAGGGGCATCCCCCAGCATTACAAAAGTGCTAACAATTCAAAAAGATGGAGGTAGGAAGTCTCCATATAGTAGCTAATACAATATTTGTCTGGGAAGGTCTAATTTTTTGGTAGAGCAAAGCTCTACCTCTGACATTTTTACGAACCTTAGCCAAAAGAATATGAAAGTCAGTTGACTTGTTTTGAAACCGTCTGCTGTTGCGCTCCATCCAAATGCAATATATGGTTGCTAGAAAGGACAACTTAAGGAGTCTTGCTGCCAAGTCTTTGCCTTTTGTTGCCCTAATCATCCATTGAAGTTCTTCATTCCATCCTCCTAAAAGGCGCCTGATCCCATGTTGTGCTCGGATACAACGCCATATGTTTTTTGTCCATTCACACTCGAAGAATAAATGTGTTCTGTCTTCAATACCAACCATACAGAAATTACACTGAATATCAACTGAAGGTAACCATTGTGCGATGATTCTTGCTGTAGGTAGTCTATCTCTGCAAACTAGCCAACCAATAAAATTGTGTTTGCTAATGCAACTGGTCCAAATTAGGTTATACCACTCCACAGTTGGCCTCACATGTCTGAGTTCATCATATATATCTTGGCAACAGTATTTTGGGCTCAGTATAATCGATGTTAGAACGGGTCGTAGTTTGAGGAGACATCTCCAGCTCCAAGCCATACTGCCCTTGATGTCAAGCTGCATAATTGGGGTGCCTCTGCATTTGGTGTTGTGAACCCAAGTACTCCAAAGGGAAGAGAATGGAAGGTTGATAAGATTCAACAGCATGCGACCTAGCAATACTTTGTTCCATAAGTTCAAATTAGGCAATCCTAATCCTCCTTCCCTTTTAGGTGAGCATACTACTTGCCATGCAACCTTGTGCGAGCCATGATTTGCTGAATTACTAGCCCATAAGAATTGTCTAATCCTCTTCTCAACCTCGTATATAGTGTGCTTTGGAAGTAGGAACATTTGCATCCAATAGGTGCATATGGAGATGAGGATTGATTTGGCTAACTGTAGCCGCCCTGCATAACTGATGTGCTTCATGCCCCAATTTTCAATTTTCTTGAAAATCTTATCAGTAAGACTTTTGCAGTCTGTATGGGTCAGTCTTCTTGTAATAAGGGGGATACCCAAGTATCTGATTGGGAGGGTGCCTATAGAAAAAGGCGTGTGGTCCATTTGATGCTTTATATTTGTCAACGAAGACTATTTGCGGTTTTGTACAAATATAGTAAGTATTCTGAAAGTTGCCTTAATCATGAGCAACGTCCTCGCTCTCACCATGGACACGTGAAGCATGCTAGGGTTGATTCTCCTTCAAAATTACTAAGCAAATTTAAAAGTTAATAACTGAATTGACCGCCGTAAAATAGGCTTAGAACTTTGTGTATAATTTTTCTTAACTATTTCATTGAGTGTTCCGAGTGAACTACAAGATCAGGGGTTTGTCGCGACCTCCCTGAACTGGCCCTGCAGCCTAAGGGGTTTGGTTAATGATTACTAAGTTAAACATAGCTCGAGTTCTTCTAAGCCCATACCAACCGCGACTTAAGATTTAAATTATTGACATGTAAATCATTTCATCTATGAGTCGCCACTAATCAATTTTTAGTGGGTCAATTAGACACTCAAGTAAAGCACGAGATGAATTCTTCACTTCTATGAACCAGAGATTCCATGGGCACGGGGACTTGATTACACTAATTAATCAATTAGTGCCCTTTCGGTACCTAACCTTATTCAATTACCGCCTAACACGTTCAAACTAATTGAGAGTCTCAAAAATTCATTCCTAATCAAGCTAAGAGAAGCAACAATCAATACCTGAATCTAACATGCATAATCAACCACATGCGAGATTAAATTGAATGTGCAATTCAAAGTGTGTGAATCGGGCAATGTGCAGTCAAACATGATGCTAATCACGCAAAAGGGGCAAGAAAAACCAATTCCGGAGCCCAAATAACAATTTTTTTGATTTTCGTAATTTTTTTTAAAATTTTTAATTAAATTTTATTTTTTTTAAAATAATATTTTTTAATATTAAAATAATAAATATAATATTAAAATAATATAAAATTGTACTCGGGTTGGATCTCCACATCCAACTCGAATCAAGATTGACCTAGGCGCGCCGGCCCGAGTCCACAGCGGGATTGGGCTCAACAAGTGAGCCCGATCTAACATATATTTATTTTTATTTTTTTTAAGGAAAAGGGCCTAGCCTAGAAATTTTTTTAAAAAACAAACTAAAGCCGAAAGCCCAACACCTAAAAGACCCACTCTAGTAACTAAAGGGCCCAAAACATTAAAACATAATAAACCTAAAACCAAGCCCAAACACCAAACAAAACCCTACCCGATTAGACTCGCGAACCCAACCCGGTCGTGAGCCGCCGACCCGACTCAATGGAACCCTAGTGCCTGCGACTCGACTCCCGACCTGACTCGTTGCCGCTGCTCCGGCTTGGAGCGCACACTTGGCCTCCATGGCCAAGATCATGCCCTGCCACCGCCCAAATGCCCGCCGCCGCTTCGCTCATGTCCGTCAGCTGGCCCGACTGCCGGCTCCTCCGAGCCCCAGCCTTCGCGGCCGGGGTTCGGTCCAGCGGCCGAGTATAGGCTCGGCCGCCATTCGACGTGCCTTGACCTCCGCGGTCGAGGCTTCAATCATGTGGCTGAGCCCTTGCTCAGTCGCTGCTCAACTCATGTTCGCTTGGCCTACAAGGCTGGGCTTTGTCCTTCCATGGCCAGACCCGTGTTCGATCGCTGTTCGTCTCGCTAATGGCAGAAGTGAGAAGAAAACAAGAAAAACTCTCAAGGACATTACAACAAACAGATGGAGTGCACACCAAAAATGGAAGATTCTAGGTTCGATCGGAGCTCAAAACGGATCGAGAATCTCAACACAGAACACATGAAGAAGCGGAAGCAAACACAAGGCGTCATTTGCCGAAACTCGCACGAGTCGGACGGCTGCAAGCTCCAGCCAGTGAACCCGAGAAACAAAGAACGAAAGCAAAAACAGGGGAGCAAATCCAGTTGAAGGTATTGCAAAAATAGGAGGTTTCCGACACGATGGAGGCTTGAAACAGATCGAGATTCTTGACACACAACACGCGAAGAAGCAGAAGCGAGCATGGGGATGTCAAGGGCTGCAACTCGTGCGAGCCGGATGGCCGCGAGCTCTGGCCAGTGAACTCGAAAATAGAGGAACAACAGACCAAAACAGGGGAAAAAAGAAGAAAAAAACAGGGGCGGGGGGTCGCTGTAGAGGCACTCTCTATCTGGCTCGGTGGTGGCGAACGACGGTGAACTTGATAGATTGGACTACGTCCGGTCGCCTCGCATGCCTCCGAGCCGAAATCCTCAGGAAATCGACCCCGAATCCAACAAAATAGAACCCGACGAGAGCTCGAGCCAGGACATACCGTGACGGATGATTGTCGGCCGCGGTGGTCGCCGACGAAGGGCCCTTTAGTCTCGATCTCACCTTCTCTGGTTCTCTCTCCCTCTCGGGAACTCTCACTCTCTCTCGGTTCTCTCGTTCTCAGCCCCCCCTTTCTTGTGCTCTCTCTCCCCTCTTTAAGGCCGACTGGCCAGCCAGCAGGCACGCATGGCCCCTGCCATCGCCAGCCTGCCATGGCCAGCCGATCTGCCGACCCACGAATCACGCTGCCCCACTGTCATATGCTCCTCTAGCTTCATTCTGCCTCTATTCCTCCCCTCATATGCTCAGAAGCGTTGAACGTTGGGGGAGAAGATGAACAGACGTGGGCTAGGCCGAGGGCAAAGCGGTCGGCCCGCGTGGGAAAATAAAAAGGAAAAAATAAAAAAATAAAAATGGCCCGGTTGACTCGGTCCGCTAGAACTAGGTTGAACCGGCCCAAAAATCTTTTTTTTTTGTAATTATGTTCTAATAGACCCTATTAATGCAAATACATCTAACGTCTATATACTATGCAATTTTAACAAAAATATTTTTGGTTTAGAGGTTAAAAATTAAACCATAATTTTTATGTCATAAAACCCTAAATGATTCGACAAAATTTAAGTATCAATAGCTACCCCTCTTTGAAGGGAGTTTAAAGAGGTTCCTTTCAGAGATAAGAGACATTTAAATTTTGTTCATAGAGAGCTAGTAAAAATGCATGAGAGACGATTAACAGCTTGTGGTTGAATGAAAAGGAAGTCATACCATGTAAGAATGGACTTTTGGCTACATGAAGTCTCTCTATGTAAAGAAAGAAACTCTGCGCTGCGAAAGCCTGCCAGGTCGATGGGGTGCTCCGGGCTACAAAAGCTCACCATGCCAGAAAAAAAAAAAACTTTGGACTGCGAAAGCTCGCCAAGTCGATAGGGTGTTCTGGGCAAGGAAAAAGACAAATTCTAGATTGCGAAAGCTCGCCAAGTTGATGGGGGTGCTCCGAGCTGCGGAAGCTCACTAGGCAAGGAAAAAGATAAACTCTAGGCTGCAAAAGCTCGCCAAGTCGATGGAGTGTTCCAGGTTGCGAAAGCTCACTAAGTAAGGAAAAAGACAGACTCTGGGCTGCGAAAGCTCGCTAGGTCGACGGGGTGTTCCGGGCTGCGAAAGCTTATCAGGCAAGAAAAAAGACTCTGGGCTGCAAAAGCTCTCCAGGTCAATAAGGTGCTCCGGGCTGCAAAAGCTCACTGTACAATTCCGAGACTATAAATCTATCAATCAAGAAGATTTCGAAATGGCCACTGCTCGTCCAACGAAATATGTTATAATAGATGCTCGAGTAGGGAAGGCATACTAGGCAAGATCGATATCATCCGGATGTCACAAAGGACATTATCAAAAGAATATCATCACTGACAAAGTGTTGATTGTATGAGCAAATCAAAATAGTTTCAATTGTCTAGAAAACATTTTGCACCGTACAATATCACAAAATTCCCTTCTTCTTCGGAGAAGGGAAGCCGACGAGGGCGGCCGCCAGCATCGGGCGAGCCTTGCCGGCGTCGGGCGAGAGCTTCTCTCGCTTGACTCAGGCGAGGCTGTCCAAGCGATCTGGCGAGGGCGACCCTTGCCCGACTCAGGCAAGGGCGACCTCCCTCGATGCCGGCGAGTCTTGCTTAACTCAGGCTAGGGTCGCCCTCGCCGGCTTCCCTTTGCCGAAAAAGAAAGAAAAAAAAAGGAAAAAGGAAAAAGACAAAAATGCCCTAGGGACAAAGTGTTATAGGGTAAATGTATCACGATGGGTATAGTTTAGAGTTTTTAGTGTCACAAAAAAAGTTCAAGATAAATTTATCACAAGTAACATAATTTGAGATTTTTCGTATTACAAAAAAAGTTCAGAATAAATTTGTCATAAGTTGCATAATTTGAGATTTTTTATTATATTTTCCTTTTTCTTTTTCCTTTCCTGCTTGCATTGTTCGTGAAATACACCTTCTGCACCAGGAGTAATACTTTTCAAAGAAGTTTTAGTCTAGTGTCCCAGAATCGTTCTACCAAGTTCGACGTCTTGGTCACTCTCCTCTAACAGTAGTCCTCTCTCTCTCTCTCTCTCTCTCAATCATGTTTTAAGTTATATGCTTACTGTTGTAGGAAGCCAAACGATTGAATAATAAAATTAACAGAACAAAAAAATAAATCGGACACTAGATTTACATGATTCGATCGTAGTGACTTACATCCAAGGGGAGAGGAGCACGGAATTTCACTATAGATCAAGCAATACAATAGAGATTACAATCATACTTGAATCACTTAAACACTTTCAGTATTTCTCAAGTCTCAATTGCATTCAATAACTCACGCAGTATTTAGCCCTATAATTTTTTATGAAATAATCTCTCAATCTCGCAAAAGAATTATATACAAATCTTACCACAAGATTTAATCGCTACTAACACTTGAATTCTTAATATAATTTTACGAACAAAACCCACGAAAATAATCCACGCCAAGCACTCGCTTAGAATATCTTCACTTCAATCGCGGCGAGTCAATACTTCTCTGACTTCTCTAAAGGAATCTTGATAAGTATTTATTTTAAACCCACCGCAAGATGAAGTGCAAATTTCGATCGGGAAAATAGCCGCATCCAATAGGAAAAAGTAATCCAAGTGATATACGGTCAACCAAAACTAAAATTTGACTTTCCTATTTTATCTTTTCTTTGGCCGCCTCTTTGCTTGGCCGTGACTTCATCTCCAAGAACCTGACTCCAGAAGATTAATTTGTGTGCCCCAAAGAAGAGTTTATGTGTTGCTCAATTTCAAACGTCTGTAGAAATATCCAACTAAGAATATTCATACCTCCACAAATAATAATTAATCTCGGATCGAATTTCGTCTATCGAACTCAAATTCGAGACATATTTTAACACTTACATTCTGCATCACCTATCCTCCTCCTCAATACTTATATGTAGGCTTTTAATCATTTTTGGGATTCTTAGGGAAATCTTTTAAGAATCAAAGGAATCAACGCTAACATCTATAAACTATATAATCGCGTTGCTACACTCGGTTATTCCTTGTCATAATGCGATGAAATCGCACTGTCACATCTAGCTTCAGAGCCAATAAACATTTCAAACCCCAATTTTATTTATTTACTTGACTAGAGTTCAACTACAGTGGAACTTGGATTATTGTTCATTTTATTTATGTTGCAAAAAAATTAAGAGAGATCTTTGTTTTTGTTACTGAAAGAAGCAAATTAGATAGTCTACCCCTGTTTCTCTTGAGTAAATGCAATTAATTGGACCTAAATTTTTCTTGTCCCTTTCAAACTTGAAATTGTCATGGTTGCTCACTGTCAGAATTAAATTTAAACTACTATTTTTTTTGCAAAGGTTTTCGCTTCTCTTCGGCCATCTTTTACTACCCCTTGTTTCTTTTGCGTAAATGCAATTAATTGGACTCAAGTTTCTCTCGACCCTTTCAAACTCTATTTTGTTTTGATGGCGAACGGCTGGAACTAAATTCGAACTACTATTTTTGGCACCGTTTTTCGCTCATCTTCAACCATCTTTTGGGTCGGACGCAAATTTACCTTCTAAGTATGTCAAGCTAGTTTTCTAATGACTCCAGACCCACTTAAAACGGGCGTTAGTAGAGTTCAAATGAACCGCTTCTAGTTCGGTGCGCGAGTTGCCATAGTACAATGAACAACCGCAATTGTCGCATCAAAATCATCTTGTTGCCAAATGAGCTTAGTTTAGTCGAGTCTTAGCTTGTTTTCATATCTATTTCTCACTTAATTGATGATATTTCGAGTTTTTTCTCTTGAGATAGCTTTGGTTGTGTGGTTTAGGATTTTCAAGTGAGTGGTTCTTATCTCTTTTACAGTTTGTGAACTCAAGTCTTGAAAATGATAGAAAATACATATGTATAAGTTATCGTAGAGACATCACACAATATGATATTTATTAGTGTTGTTTAGAGTATATCTGTTGCATAAAACCGGATCTAACTTTTACTATTCTTTTTGTTATTTGAAATGGCATAGCAAGCAACTCTTAAAATAGTTGGGAGTTGATTAGTTGTGAAATTATTTGGGAAATGTTTTATGAATTCTATTATTCTTGATGGTAAGTATTGTGAAAGACTATATATATATATTAATTGGGAAAATTGTTCAAAAAGTCCTAAATTTATTGCAATTTTGCCAATTCAGTCTTCAACTTTTTAATTGTGCCAAATTTTCTTTTGTCGAAATTTGTGCCAATTGAATTGTAAATATCTTCACATTTTACCAATTGAATCTTGAACATTTTCACGTTCTGCCAATTAAGTCTATCCAACCAATTTTGGCAGAAAATCGCTAATGTGAACGCTGATCGATCTATGTGGCACAATCAATACTGACGTGTATAATTTTTAATAATATTTTGATTTTTTTTTCCATTTTTATTTATTTCTTTTCTATTTGTCCTTTTTTCCTTTTCTCTTCTCTTCTTTTTTTTTTTTTTTTTATTTTTCCCCTTTTCTCTCCGCTAAGTCTTAGGCGAGGGCCACCTTCTCCGGATCGGCCGAGGGTGGCCCTTTGCCAGCCCAGGTGAGGGCAAACCTTCACCCGATCTGGCGAAGGTAGCCCTTCGCCAACCTAGGTGAGGGCGGCCGTGCCAAGCTAGTGAGGGCAACCCTCGCCCAAGATTGGCAAGGGCGGTCCTTGCTTAAGGACGGCGAAGAGAAAAAGGGGAAAAGGAAAAAAAAATTAAAGAAGATAAAAGGAATAAAATAAATAAATAAATAAGGAAATTAAGAAAATTATTAAAAATTATCTACATCAGCGTTGGCTATTTATTTAGTGAAAAATGGGTAATTTGGATTTTTTTAAAAAATTGATCGCTTATATAGCTTGAAATAATTAGATGATAGAAAATTTTTTCATTATTGATATATGCCTAAACATTTTGATGGACGGTGAAAATATTTTTCATTCATTCATTTTTGTAAGTGATGCATACGATAATTTTTAGGAAAATGTTTTTCGATATATTTATTTTTGGGGAAACAAAAGTAGCTTTAGTAAATTGGGTAAAAAAGATGAATTGTTAAAATAACTCATATTTTAACTCATTTGCTATTCTAAGACTAAAGCACCTTGCATAGCCCAAAATCCGAATCACCAGCCAACCTCATGGTTACTATAGGCCTACTCGCTTTTAATTTCTGTCGATCTAACTAATGACTAGCCAATGACGAGTTTAGAGCAAAATAAAATAAAATAAATAGCCAATGATGCGCCATGTCATTTGATCTCCTCTTATAACATCCAGTTCCTCTCATCTTTATCATTCAATTGAGATTAGAACACTCTTTTTTTCATTTAAGTTTAGATTAATTTAATCTTTTATTTTCAGATTTATCTTTTTCTAATTTAAAACAATTTCCAACAACATTAATGTGACTGCTGTTGACGATGGCAATGATGATGGCTAAGCAATGGCATCAATCACTTTGTTTATGCATTCAAAATACGAGTTATTTAGGTGGACCTGGGTCATGTCATACCACAACCACAACGACCAGCGAAGTTGGATCTAAGCTCGCGACTTCAATTTTGACTTAGAGAGAGAGAGAGAGAGAGAGAGAGAGAGAGAGAGAGAGAGAGAGAGAGAGAGAGAGAGAGAGAGAGCACTACGACTAGGTTTGGGAGCTCAACGGCAGTGCATTGGGGCTCAAGTGAAGGCGAGACTACGTCGGTTGAGTTGGGCGGGGCAAGTGAAACTTTTTATTTTGTCAATTTCCTTTTTTTATTTGATATAAAATTTGTCGAAGTAGCATAAGTCACATGAATAGCTTAAAGTAGATTAAATGAATGGTATACTTTTGCATAGATTGTGTTAAATATGGATGTATTTTAGTAGATTGGGTCGGGTCGAGGTCGAGGTCGTTAAAATTGTATTGCATTAAAATAAATTAATTTGAATCGAACCATTTTTTATTCGACTTATCCATTTGACGAGCCTACTCTCTAGTTACTCGTTTAAGGCTCGCGAACTTAATTGAAGGCCGATTTTACAACTACTACATGGAAGGTCAAATCAAATTGATTACCGGTGCCTCTCATTTAATCCTGAACAAAACCTTAAAAGGCTCAAGAGTCGTAGGGGTTTAACCCCGTAAGATGGCTCGTATTCCGTCTCTTTGGGGAAGAAAAAGATACAAAGGAGAGGGTCCTTTGGGTGGAGGGGGTATACTCCACATCGGGGGAACCTGGCTAGCTTCGGGTAAGGTTGGTATAGTAACCTCCCACGCTTGGGCTGACAAAGGGGAGGGTGAAAGGCCCTCAGTTGGATTCGCATGCCTAACGGCAAGTCGTAGTAACCCGACGCCAGTTCCAACTCCCTCGGTTACTACGACTTGCCTCTTTTGCAGTGGAGAAATTTCGAAGATAGAACAATGCAGTGTTTATCGTGTCGTCCAATGGTCAAGATTTGTTTGACTACTACGGCCTCGTTTTCTCAATGTGTCGTCCAATGCCCACTTGTGAATAGGTCGTTTGCAGCAGAGAGAATGATTGAAATGCACCCACCATTTTGAAAGAGATGGACATAACAATGCACAACCTTTCTTTTTGTGCACCTGTTGCCGTCGTGGTAGTCATGGCCACGGGCCGGTTTCGGCCCGAAACCGGCCCTGTCAAACCCGAGCCCGCGGTTCAGAACCGGAACCGGCCCGTGGCCTACGGGCCCGATTCCGGTTCCAGAAATTTTGGAACCGGCTGTTCCGGGCCCATTTCCAAAAAAAAAAAAAAAACCTGCAGCAGGGCTGCACCTCTGCAGGCCCTGCTGCGGTGCGGCCCGTTGCCAGGGCAGCTTCAAAGGTTGCCCTGGCAATGGGAAAATTTTTTTTAAAAAAAAAGATAACATATGCTATTGCAACGGTTATCTACATTTTTTTTTAATCCTAAATTTTCTTCTCATTTTTTCTTATAAATTCTCTCAAATTCTTTCAAATTCTCTTCTCTCAAATTTTCTCAATACTCTAAATTCTTTCAAATTCTCTTAAATTCTCTCAATTTTCTCAATACGCGCAATTCTTTCTTAATTCTCCCAATCAATCCGCTCAATTCTCTCAATCCACTCGAAAAATGGCAAATGGAAGTCGAGTACCAACTGGCAAAAGTAAGAATATCATGACGGAATCCCATCATTATTTTGATCCTTGTGATTATGCAAATTTTCAAGATGATGAAATCAACATTTTTCCCGATGTGGAGCGCGTCCCGATGCAAGAAAGTTTTCATCCTCCTGCTGAAATATCTACAACAAAGGAAGCAGATCGGGAATTTACATTTGATATTTGGAATCACTTCACGAAAATGGAAAGGTTTGATATTGGTCAAAAAAGGTATGATATAATTTGTAAATATTGTGGGAAAATATATAACAATACAAGTGGACAAGGATATGGAATATTCAAACGACATCTTAGGAGCAAACATCCAACCCAAACGGGAATCGATATCGGGCAACAATAAATTTCCGAGTACGTCAATCCTAACACTTCACCTTTATTTCGTTTTAATAAAAAAACTTATAAGGAAGAATTAGGTAAATTTGTTTCTGTTGAGCATTTATCCTTTAATTTTGGAGAAAGATTTGATTTTAATCAATTTGTACAAAAAGCATATGCTCCACAAGCAAAACGTGTTCCTAGAAATTTACTTAAACGAGTAATTAAAGATCTTTACAAAAATTAAAAAAAAGATTTACAAAAATTTTTTATGCAATTTAATGGATATGTGCATATTGGTAGTGATATTTGGAGTGATCATTGGCAAATTCATTCTTACATGGGTATAACATGTCATTGGATAGATGACGATTGGAGTATTCAAAAAAGAGTTATTGTATTTAGAGTTTTCGATGGTAAGCATACGGCAAATAATATTTATAGAATAATTATGCAAATTTTAGAAGAATATTATTTGCTTAACAAAATTTTTTCAATTGGTTTTGATAATGCCGCGGCAAATACAGCTTCAATTGCCGATTTAGAAAATATTTGTAAACCCGCTTTTGACGGAAAATTTTTTCATGTTAGATGTGCTTGTCATGTTTTAAATTTATGTATACAAGATGGTTTAAAAACTCTTGATATTTTTCTTGAACCAATAAAAACGGCGATTCAATTTTTATGGAATCATCCCAAAAAATAAAAGAATGTGATAGATTTTGTAGAGAAAATGGCAAAAAGCCAAAAAGATTTTCAAGAGATGTTCCAACTCATTGGAATTCTACTTTTCACTTGCTTAGTGAATCTTTAGCATATAAAGATTTATTATGTGCATTCATTTCTAATAATATACCTCAGATTAATTTATATCCACAAGAGTGGGATATTTGCAAAAAAATTTTAGATATTTTAAAGATTTTTAATAATCCGACTTATACTTTGTCCGATGTTTATTATCCTACTGCGCATTTATTTTTAGTAGAGTGTATTAATATTGTCAGAGTTTTTGATGAATATGAAAATGATGTTGAATTACAACATACTATAATAATAATGAAAATGAAGTGGCTACATTATTATAGCGAAATTCCCATTATTTATTTAGTTGCTTGTGTTTTGATATGCATTGCAAATTAGATGGCTTAAGTGATTATTTGCATTTGTATTATCAATGTTTACATTAATGTACGGTAAATGTTAGAACCATACTAAGTGAGGTTAAAAACGTAGTAATAGAATTACATAATAAATTTTGTACTAAATATAATTTAGGTGATATTGGATCTTCTCAATTTACCAAGACACAAAATGAGAGTACAGGTAAAATTAGTAGAGGGTACCAACTAAAATTACATAGACAAAAAAAAAACAAAAGGGAGTAATAGGAAATATTTCTGAATAAGAGATTTATCTAACCGTTTCTTTTGAGTTTACTGAATCCGAAGGTAGTACAGGTTTTTTAATTTTGGATTGGTGGAAGAGGCACGCAAGCCAATACCCAATCCTTTCTCTTATTGCAAAACAAATTTTTTCAACCTCTTGTTCCACAGTTGCGGTCGAACAAGCATTCAGTGCCGGAGGTAATATTTT
This sequence comes from Syzygium aqueum, assembly GCA_031216185.1. Lineage (NCBI taxonomy): Eukaryota > Viridiplantae > Streptophyta > Magnoliopsida > Myrtales > Myrtaceae > Syzygium > Syzygium aqueum. The sequence continues at coordinate 2,950,605 of CM062231.1, forward strand.
GGACGAAAATCATTCAAGATTAGCTCCAGAATCAGTGGAGGTTCAAGCTTGTGTCGATGATCGGACGAAGGCCCAATACCGACAACAAGAAACATATCAGAATAATGAATCCGAATTCTTTAACAATGGAAATACCACCACTATCGGTACCGGTACCTGAACGAGTAGTGACGATTGAGGGTAAAAGAACTATTGGAGTTGGCAAATATTTCGGGAACTCTTGTTTCTCATACTGGGCACGCCCACGTGAGTTTAGGGAAACCGAAGTATAATCCGACGACATGTGACCCTTGCACATGGAATGCTTAGGTTTTGGGAGTTATTTTAGGACATATATATTGTGCTCCTTTTTTTTATAAATTGTTGTAACGAATTGTAACGTGCTTAATGATAATTTATTAAGTTCAAGCCCTCTCTTTCTCTCTTATCTTTTTGTCCCCAAATTTGATTACAATTTACATTTTAATTACAATTTTATATTAAATAATTCATTATTTCATAATTTCATAATTCATTATTTCATAATTTCATAATTCATTATTTTTTATTTCATAATTTATTTTTTAAAATTTTAAATTATGAACAGGCCCGGAACCGGAACCGGAACCGGCCTGTTCCGGTTCATACTTGGCCACGAACCGGAACCGGCCGGTTCCGAACCATGGCCATGACTATGTCGTGGTCGCTATCGATAATGTTTCCGTCATGGTTTCTTGTTTTTTCTTTTTGGTCGAAAAGAGCGATTTATTTCGTTGGTGGACTCTTTGTCAATCATGAAATTCTCTTTAATGCAGAAGAAAAGTGACCCATACTTTTGATAAAGTGCTGAATAATTTTATAATTTGCGCACCTTAGATTCCTAAATTAATAGAGTAATCTTGCATTCACACGATGGTCATGTAGCGGTCCCAATGTTTATTATGTTAAAGTACACGAACAAAATACGGGCTGGTGCATTGCACGGGCAAATGACCGGCACAGTTAATGTTCATATAGACCTTTCTGATAGAACTCATGGTAAAATCACTTTGAATCATTATGTTTATTAACTATAACGTATTGCGTCATTCTAATTTTAATAAACTATTTGGCATTCTTAAAATATTGCTCGTGGTGCGGTTTTTTGTCAAGGGATGAGTAAAGCATTGCAGATAAAGGATGGAATAAATCGTTAGACCTAGCCAATTTTATATTCTTCTCGTCTTGACAAAAAGTCACAAGTAGCATTTGGTGTACATCGATTCATAATGCATTAAATAAAATCGATCTAGTGACTTGACAAAAAGTCACGAGTAATATTTGGTGTCCATCGATTCATAATTCATTAAATATAGTCGATATAGTGACATGACAAATTGTAAGATGATATAAACAGAAAGCAACTTAATTCAGGCATCCATAAAGAATTTTCGTCTTCAATCAATGATCTTCATAAAAAGTGCTACGAAAAACAAGCGATTGAATAATAAAATAAACAAAATTAAAAAATAAATTGGATTCCGGATTTATATTATTTGGTCAATGGGACTTACTCAATGGGGAGAGCAATGTAAGATTTCACCATAAATCAAACTATATATTGGAGATTACAACCACACTCAAATAAGCCCGATGTTTTTCATCTCCTAATTACACCTAACAACCCATACAATATTTGGCCTCACATAATTTCTCACGAAACAATCTATCAATCTCACAAAAAAAATTTATAAATCCTACTTCGAGACTTATTGGCTTGACCACTCATCTCTTGGGTGCAATTCACGATCACCACCAAGCCACAAGCTCCAAGTTGGATGTCTGGCTGTCATGCCACTTGGAACACTCGCGGCACACATCAACAGCGGGCTTAGATTTGTGCTCTCTTCCTTATCAACCAAGGAGACGTATGAAACAAACCCTTGTGAATAGGTATATTTATCCCACGGTGTGGGAATGGGAAGCAAAGTCCAACCGGCACATTCTTATCGGTTTCAAACTCGTGGCATATTCTAATGAAAAGTTATTTTTTTTAGTCGAAATTTTAACAAAAACTTAATACGGCATTTTACAAATTAATTTCCTAAACCAAACGCAATCACCTTAGATTGATGACAAATTATACATAGATGTTGGAGTCATAGTCGATCGAGATTGACCCGTTCTACAATGGATCGAGTCTTGCCAATAATATGATGGTTGTTGAAAAATCCTTCGGTCCCTTTTTCGCTAAGTACTGTCCGGAGTCGAACAAAGCCTCAAGTTGACCGCAACCAGCAAAGCCATGACGCCTTTTCCCTTCTTGCTGTCCAAGCATCTCTCTACTTTATCTTCTTTCTAGTTCCATACAAATAAAGAATAAAAAATGTCTCGCCAGATGGAATTAATAAAATCGAACAACGCAAATTAAAGAATGACAAAAATGCCGCTAGAAGACGTATTTAACCAGGAATCTTCCCCACCTCACAAACCCAACCCAAGTCATAAGCAACACAAGAAGCCTCGAGCTTCATCACCGTCTTTTCCAACCACAACAATTTCGAAGCATTCACTTGGAGCCCCGGAGATAATCAGCTACATGGCGATGACCTATGCCGAGCTCGTGTTCATCCCATCCCCTGGCATGGGCCATCTTGTATCGATGGTCGAGATGGCCAAGCTCCTTGTCGATCGCGACCCCCGACTCTCCGTCACCGTCCTCATCATGAAGCTTCCCTTCGACTCCGACGTCGACTTGTACACAGACTCGCTCGCCACCTCCGCGGATGCCGCCCGCATCCGCTTCGTCCACCTCCCGCGTGTGAACGCAGACACCGAGAACCCCGCAGTCAATTTCCTCACTTCCTTTATAGAAAGCAACAAGCCCCACATCAAGCAAACTGTCGCCGAACTCGCCAACTCAGCCGGCTCGAACGGCCGGCTCGGGGGGTTCCTTCTCGACATGTTCTGCACCACCATGATCGAACTGGCTGACGAGTTCGGAGTACCCTCCTACGTCTTCTTCACATCGAGCGCGGCATTCCTCGGCCTGATGCTGCACGTCCAGTCGCTCCAAGACGAGCAACACGTGGACATAACCGAATTCAAGGACTCGGTCGCCGAGCTGGACTTCCCGAGTTTCGTAAACCCGCTGCCAGCCAAGGTTTTACCTTCCGTGGTTCTGACGAAGGAGGCGCTCCAACCATTCGTGGAGCACGCCAAGAGGATAAGAGCGATGAAGGGAATTATCATTAATACGTTCGACGAGCTTGAACCACATGCACTGGGGTCCTTGGCGCGCCTCGGGGCACCCGCGGTGTACCCCGTGGGGCCCATACTCGATCTGAAGGGGGAGGCTAAAAAGAAGGCTGACGGTGACCGCCGAGGCGATGGCATCATGGAGTGGCTCGACGAGCAACCGCCTTCATCGGTGGTTTTCTTGTGCTTCGGGAGTTGGGGGAGCTTCCGCGAGAACCAGGTGAAGGAAATGGCCTGCGCGCTGGAGCGGAGCGGGCACCCATTTCTGTGGTCCCTACGGCGACCGCCACCAAAGGGCAAGATCGAGTTTCCACGCGACTACACGGACCCCGCAGAGGTCTTGCCCGAGGGGTTCTTGGATCGGACGGCAGCTGTTGGGAAAGTGATTGGGTGGGCCCCGCAGGCTGCAGTCCTGGCACACCCAGCGATTGGGGGGTTCGTGTCGCACTGCGGATGGAACTCCACCCTAGAGAGCATATGGTTTGGTGTGGCGCTGGCCACATGGCCCCTATACGCGGAGCAACAGTTCAATGCGTTCCAGCTGGTGGTGGAGCTGGGCCTCGCAGTGGAGATCAAGATGGACTACAGGAGGGATTCCAGGATGGAGAGCGACTTTGTGGTGACGGCGGAGGAAATAGAGGGCGGAATAAGGAAGTTAATGGAGGACGTCGGCGGCGAGAGGCGGAAGAAGGTGAAGGAAATGAGTGAGAAAAGTAGGAAGGCATTGGTTGAGGGCTACTCTTCTTACTTGTCTTTGGGTCGGTTGATTGAGGACATCTTCAATAATATGCCTTAATGTAAGGGACTATTTAGAATTTCTGGTTTACGCATGTTGAATAAAACAAGGTTGCTTTCATTGTTGTAGATCATTTTGTACTCATAAAAGTAAGCTTATAGTGGAAATCTAGCACATACCATCAGTTTAAAAAAAAAATCACCAGCGTGTTATTCACTCTGATTTTATGGTTAGTGAGAGATTTGATAATTAAAATCCTTAAATCTAGGTGCGATTAAACTGTTTGCATAAAGTTTTATTTACATTAGTAGAGTATGCTCTAATGTTTCATTTTAAAATACTTGTTCAATTTGGATGATTGAGAATATCAATTATGTCTCTTATATAGGTATCATTCTAGAACGATATGAATTTTTTTTTTTAACATAGGCTTAATTTATGAGCGATGCCATCATTAAAATCAATTGCAACGCATGAAAAGCGTGAAATTTTTTGTGTGAAATATTTGCCGAACAAGGACATCGTGGACCGTTGAATTTGTCCGAGTCTTTTGTGAGAGCTCACTGATGACTTAAGTCAATAATCTTTTGTTAATCGAAATTGTGGACTAGAATAGTCTGCTGTTCCTTACCAAAAAAAAAAATAGTCCGCTGTTTGGTTGCAATGGCATGGGGATGCAACTATTCCCTTTGTCCTTTTCATCTAGCCCTTTGTGCATTGCTCGTGAATCGTGATATACTTTTCGGAAAAGTTCTAGTTTTAAAGTGTACGAAATCATTCTACCGAGTCCGACATCTCTCTCGTGTGACAAGTCTTGCTCATGTATGTACTTTGTTATTAAAATATTTAAATATTAAATCACAATTTCATTTAATAGCTTAATTTTTAAAACAGTCAAAATCTTATTTGATATTAGAGTAAGAGGTTATAAATTAAAATATTTAAATAATAAATCATATTTTCATTTGAGAGCTTAAGTTTTTAGAATCTTGACAGTAGTCTCACAAAAGCTCATACACTCACATTGATATCTCCGAATAACCTAACATTCTTTGATCCGCCGACTAATAAATTGGTTGGTTGGTCCAATACTCCATTCATGATTTTCCATCCAATATATTATTCACGGTCCGAATGAGTTTGAATTATATTTTGAAATGTCAGCACACTAAGCTATTTTATGGGCATAAGAACAATTCTAGTGAACCGAACTAACAATTTCCTAGCCTTTTTTCCAAATTATGACCTAAACTTGAACGAAGATAATTTGGGACTTTGTATGAATATAGTATCGTGAATTCACGTTGATGAGGCTAACAAGGATCACCTAGAGGGGGGTGAATAGGTGATCTTACACAAATTTAACAGTTTAAGCGGAAATAGATAGAACTCAGTTTGAGTCTGAATAATATTCTGTAAAGACGGTGCTCTTGAATGTGCAGTGTATAAAGTAAAGGATTAAGAAGTAGAGAAATTGCACACAGAATTTATAGTGGTTCAGCTTATGATAAGCCTACGTCCACTCTCCCACGCTGACAGCCTACCGGCTGGATTTCACTATGTAATCAAAAGGTTTTACAGATCTAGAGTGATATCACTCTTGTGTAAAATAGGACTTTTTCACACAAACACTTCTGTAAAGTAACCCTCAAGATTCTAAAGTTGGGCTCAAGGAAGAGAAAGAATTGGAATAATCTCAGGCTTTGGACTAGATGATTCTTCAATCTGTTGTCTTCTGCTGCTCATTGATCTCCTTAAATACTCCTCCACTTCCAAACTAGCCGTTGGACAGTCTTCAGAGGATCATCTTCCAATATTCACCTTGGACAGATATGTAAAGAAGGAATTGAGTAGCCGTTGAACATCAGATCCTGAATCCCACTGATTCTAGTCGCCCATACAATCAGAATCTTGGTTTCCATAAGTAGAGATTAGTCCGTTGTGGTAATGTTTTGATTGACAATCAAATTGTTTTAGATTGAGTCAATCAAAACCTTCCTTGTGAAATCTAAGCCAGATCACTAGCTGTTTTGATAAGTTCTGAATCTGCATAATTTAGCGTCTGTAAAGCTTCAGCGTCTGAGTCTGGAAAATTTTCTGCGTCTGGAAAAGTTCTGCGTCTGGAAAATCTTCTACGTCTGGAAAATCTTCAGAGTTTGGAAGATCTTCTACGTCTGGAAAATCTTCAGAGTCTGGAAAATCTTCGACGTCTGGAAAATCTTCAGAGTCTGGAAAATCTTCCCGTATGAACTTCTAGACTATATTAACCTGGAAAATAACTTCATGTTATTTACGAAAGTTTTGTTATCATCAAAATCTATTGGAGTTTTCCTCAACAATCTCCCCCTTTTTGATGGTGACAAAACTTTCATGCAGATTCAAATAATATTGACTTAATAAATATTTTAAGTGCATGAAATACAATATTGACAAGACTTTTTGAATAAATAAGTCAAATAGTATTTCTCATATTCCTGCATATCCTGCAATTCAAGGGGTGTTAGTATAACACTATCTGCATAATTTCTCCCCCTTTTTGTCATCATCAAAAGAATAACATGCAAACTAAAGCAGTATACATAAAAATCATTCAAACAAAATGTAATAATTATAAGTACAGACTGTTGAATATATGAAAAAGGAAGGATCAACAGATAGGTCATTTTTTGGGAGTTCTAATGAGTTGAAAATTTTCTAGAATCGAAACGGCTTCATCAATTTTGTTGTTGCTTTGACCCAAGGCTTGCTCCAGATTTGACGAACACTGAGCAATAGCTTCCTGCAATTCTGCCTTATCCTTTACTGCCTGAAGTTTGTGAGCTTGATTGTTTTCCTCAACAATCCGGTGAAGATTCTTCATACCTTCCTCCAGTGCAGCTTGTTTTTCTTTGATTTCCAGCAGAAGGGTCAAGATAGACAGATTTTCTGAAGCCTGATTCTGGACATTTTCCTGTTCAAATACTCCCCCTGTCTCTGGTGGAATCTCCCCCTGAAATTCTTCATTTACTTCAGAAGGTTCTGCAGTAGCTGGTTCTTTAGGATGAACTTGAGCATCAGATCCATGTTGATCATCATGCTGACCAGGCAGATTTGATTCCCCAGACACTGGATGTGGAACCCCTGTAGCAATATCTGGATCAGCTGTTCTTCCAGATTCAAGGTCTTCATCTTCTTCATCCTGAAGAAGAATTCTTTTCTTCTTTCTATAAACCTTGATTGGAGTGGAAGAACCTGTCTGTTTCGTAGCTTGTTCTTTTCTTTTCTTGACCTCTGTTGTCCTGTCAACCTTCTTTCTGCCTTCTGAGGGCAGAGCTTCCTTGCCTTTGGATTTTTCTATTGTCTCCCGAACATCATCAAAATTCTTCATTTTGTGAAGCATTCTTTCTCCAACACACATAGTGGGAATCACAGTGGCACACAGTTCATTAGGAATTGGGATATTCAGGTTCAAAAATATGACAGAGATGAGAGAACCATATGGAAGAAATCCCTTTCCCTTATGAAGTGTGCGATACATGTGAAATATGACAATGTGAGGTAGAGAGAAGGTCTTCCCTTTGAGTATTGCCCAAATAAGCTTGACTTCAGATTTGGAAAGATCTGTTTTGGAAACTGCTTTGGGCCTTAAACAGTTGATGATGATTTTGTGAAGAATCACAGATGTTCTGGTTAAGGCAGAATAGGAGATAGACTTCTTTGATCCTGAAGGAAATTTTTTATCTCCAGAAGCTGTCAACCAAGCATCTTCAAAACTTACATCCACAGGAGTAAAATTAGAATGCTTAACTCCCATTATTAAGGCAAGATCTTCGACTTTCAGGTCATAACGTCTATCACCAACAGTGAATTGAATCCAGTTTGGTGACAGAATGGAGAGATTTGAATAGAAATATGCAGTTAGTTCAGCATATACCTTGACAGACTGCATACAAAATTCAGCAATGCCTATCCTATTAAAGAGATGCAAAACAGGAAATCCAGCCCGATCAAGATAGTCAAAATCAACATTTCTATGGTTCATCACCCCTCGAGCAAGAAGCATCTTGTAAACCAAATTGTGCTCTGTGCTTCTGAATAGACTACCAGAGCCTATTGACCCATAAGCAATACCAGCTCTCATAACAAAATTCTCATAGAATTTAGTATCATCATCAGGAATGACAAACTTGGAAGCACTGAGAGGTTTAGGGCTAACAGGTGTTGATTCCTCAACAGGAGGATTAGACGAATCGCCGACCTTTTCCTTGCCTTTTCTAGAAGAAGACCGAGAGGGAGTAGTACGGACTTGTTCTTCAGTAGGTTCAGAATGAGACTTTGTGTATTCTTGAACAAGATGAGTCTCATCACGAAAACAGTTTTCTTTTAAACAGGCGAACAGAAGATGGTCAGAGGCATTATTCCGTTTGAGACGTTCATAGGTCTTCCACACCAGATTTATATCTTTGCACCTAAAATCTGTTTTACCGGCTGTAGCTGGTGTAGATGTAGAACGAAGTTGCTCCTGTTGGGTCGATACCGTAGGGCTTGGCTGTTCGGACTCCGTATCTGACAGTTCCATATACTCTGGCGGAGCGGTGGATTTAGAATCACGGTTGAGAATCCGAGTAGACTTGATCTTATATGGCATGAAGAACAGGTTTGAAAGTGAAAGGTTGGATTTTTGGAGAGGGAAAAGAGAAAGATTAGCTTTTGAGGTTCGAGATGGACGGAGAGATGGTCGAGAGAGAAAAAGTATGAGAGTGTTTCTACTGATAGGGTTTTTACGGCGAGAGAGACGGTATATAAAGGAAGGAGCTACGGACAAGAGTTTCTAAAGACAATTAAAAGGACAATGCATATATGCATATTTAGCATAAGCAACCAATCAAATAATATAGAATATTTACCTGGCTTGCTTTCCAGAATTAACAGATATGAAAATATCTTGCCAAAATTTTCCCGCCAAGATATTCCTGCCGTAACAGTTTATAACATACCTGTCTCTTGAGTCTGAATTATTCAGACCGAGAACCTCTGAGTCTGAAAAATTCCTGTCTTCAGAACACTTTAAGAAAAAGGATAAGTAATGTACAGTTGGGTTCTAATATGTTCAAATGAAGATTTATCTAGTGGTTTTGTGAATATATCAGCTAATTGATTCTTTGAATCAATGAATTGAATATTCACATCACCATTATGCACATGATCTCGAATGAAGTGATGCTTAATTTCAATATGCTTTGCACGGGAATGAAGAATAGGGTTCTTGGTCAAATTGATAGCACTTGTGTTGTCACATTTGATTGTAGTACTTGAATTTTCAATTGCAAAATCTCTTAATTGCTGCTTCATCCATAGAATCTGCGCACAGCAGCTCCCCAATACAACATATTCTGCTTCAGCTGTTGAAAGTGCTACTGTGTTTTGCTTCTTTGAGTACCAAGATACTAACATATTTCCAAGTAGTTGACAGGTACCTGTAGTACTTTTCCTGTCCACTTTACAACTAGCTAAGTCAGCATCAGAAAAACCAGTAAGAGTAAAGTCTGAGTTTTTAGAATACCAAAGACCTAACATTGGGTATGTTCTAATGTATTTGATTATTCTCTTTACTGCAGAAAGATGTGATTCTCTTGGGTCAGACTGAAATCTCGCACACACACAAACACTAAATAGTATGTCAGGTCTGGAAGCAGTAAGATATAATCTCCTTGTTACATTCAAGGTACAATAATGATGTCCTATACAATCTAATCTTGACACTGCATTGAAATCCTCGGGCCAAAGTTGTAACCGAGAATGAACTGTTCATGTCTCATATAAAATGCATGTCAATTAGATTTGTGCATATGATCGAATTGGTGACTTGACAAATATTCCATGGTCTTTGTTCAATCGGGACATAGTAAGATAGAGGAATTGAATTACACTGTAGCCAAAGCTGATAGGTTCATTATGTTCTTAAAATATTTACATTGTCTAGGTAGCCATGACATATTGCTAAATGTCAATCATGGCTTGTAGTACCTAGAGATTGATCGGGACAATCGATTCTCTTCGGAGTACGAACGTGTTAGTGCAAGTCATACTACCAGCTCAGTGATGAACCTAGGGATGTTACATACCATAACCAATTTAGGATGACATTGTACGGAAAAGACGATATTGCAAATATGTTTGCAATTGAATTAAGTCGGGCTGAAATTAAATTAAATGTGATTTAATTTAATTTAAGTTTTTGTCATGAACGTGTGTGTATATGATGGTTACAAAATACACATATGCTGATCGTGCACTATTAATGTGCCCAAAAATGATCGTGCACTTCTATGTTTTATATGTATGTATATATATATGTTTATATTTATTTATATATAAAAAAAATGGGTGCATGCCCATGGTTAGCAAGTGCTGACCATGCATGGCACACGTTCAGCAAGCGGTTGCTGACCGTGTGCATGTCTTGCACTTTTAGCAACCGTTGCTGATCGCCATATTAAAAGCACCATCAACAACAGTTGCATAATGATGATAGATGTTATTATGTGTTCGTGAGAGTTAAAAAAAATACTTTTTTCTCTCTTCCGACACCGTGACTGAAATATTGAGCGTGTGAAGAATTGTCGCCACAAGTTGCTAGCACAATTCTATTGGTGATTATCCGCAAGTTCTTCCTTCCGTTCATCGTGCGATTGGTGGTGTATCTGAACTAGAGGTCAGACGGTTCTGGGGCTCGAACTGAAGAATATCCTAACCAAAATCATTTTGGGCACGTTACGAGAGGTAATCCATTTAACCCCTATGGTCTTTCGATATTTTACTGAAATGCACGAATAACACCTTTGGAGATATATATATGGTTATATCTTTTCGTTGCGTTTATATTTAATTTAACTATGCATGTTCCCTAGAAAACCAACAGCACTGCCATTGGCTCTCAATTTTGTGGTCGATGAGTTTGCTGCTCAAGTTGGCATTTTAACTTCAAGCCTTTTTTGCCTCAAGACTTAAATTTGTTTGGAGTTTCAAGTTGAAACCTTTTCTTTTGACCTAGTGTATAGAGACTGATGATGCCTCCTCACTTTTGTACTCTAAAATGCGAATGTGCAAAGCAAACGGTAAGTACTTTTGGTACGGTAATTCAGATTCCTCAGAACCGGTAAATAAACTATTAAAGTACTATTTTGTTGGATTTAATAAGAATGCTTTGGAGTCGTTTTTTGTGTCAATGTCACCGTATCATCTGTTCGTGATGACGTTCTTTTCTGGCCACAGTAACTCTCTCTCTCTCTCTCTCTCTCTCTCTCTCTCTCTCTCTCTCTCTCTCTCTCTCTCTCTCTCTCTCTCTCTCTCTCTCTCTCTCTCTGTGTTGATCAGGCATCGGAGAGTCCGAATGGACAAAGCTAAAGTACCCTTTAGCTTCTTGTTTAAGGCTGGCGACCTTCATTGAAGACCCATTTTTCCCACTGTTACATGGAAGGTCAAATCCAAAAAGCACCCGTACTTCCTTTGCAGTCGAGAAATTTCTAAGAGAGAATAAGGAAAAATTACCAAAAATATCCTAAACACATTACAATTTAGTACTAAATTTTTTAATTTGATCAATTTAGTCTTGCTAATTCACTCATAAATATTTCAATTGTGCCAATTTAGTCCTTTACCCGGAAATCATTGGCTTGGTGGTCTAGTCAGCACTTGCCGTCTTACGTGGCACGGCTGGCATTGACATGGAAAATTTTTAAAATTTTCTAATTTTTTTATTATCTTTTTTCTTCTTTTCCCTTTTCCTTTTTTTTATATAACCCTGGGCCGGTGATCGTCGACCAACCCTCACCTGATTTGGGCAAGGTTGCCAAGGTCCTCACCAAGCACGGGCAATGGCCTCCGCATCCTCGTCAACCACAGGCGAGGGCGTTCGGCCTTCGCCCATATTCAAGTGAGGGCCGTGATCCTCACCCGTTGGTCAGCGAGGGCGTCACTGCCCTTGCCCGAATCTGGGCGAGGGTCGGTCCTCACTCATGGCCAACGAGGATTGTTCGGCAACCTCACTGACCTAGGGTTAGGAAAAAGAAAGAAAAATAAAAAAAATCATAAAAAATTAGAAAAATTTAAAACAAACTAAAATATTATTCACGTCAGCGCCAATCATGTCACGTAAAATGGCTAGCATTGACTAGATTGCCGCGTGAGCGATTTCCAGTCAAAATTGGCTAAAATAACTAAATTGACAAACTGTCAAAATATTTAGGACTAAATTAACAAATCTTCAAAAGTTTTAGCACTATATTGGTCAAATTGAAAGGTTTAAGATTAAATTGGCACAAGTGCAATAGGTTTAAGACTTTTTTGATAATTGTCTCGACCGACCTCTCCGGGACGGGAGGCCTCAGCCTGGTATGTGCTAAGTCTAGGTTCGGGACGTAACTCGGGCTCTCCCAAGTCCATACCATATCGCAACTTAGGGTTAAAGTTTTTTAACATGCAGGTGGTTTACATGCAGAAGTCGCCACTAATCGATTTGGGGTAGGCCGATTAGAAACCTAAATAGGGTGACGGGAGAATCACCCTATTCCTACAAACCAGAGATTAACTGGATATGGCGACTTGGTTACACTAGTTGAATAGCTAATGCCCTTTCGGTACCTTTTTACCCTGTTCATTTTTTTGAAAATATTTGTCAAGCAATTTGGATTGATTTTAGGATTTTCTCCTAACATGTGAGGTGATCGAGCGAGTGTATAATCAGAAATGATTAGCAATCAATGCAGACATGCAACCTAATATTCTAACTAAGTCAGATGACATTCAAAAACACAGCATCTCATGCAATTGTGTTAAAAACATGCATAATAATACCGCGATAGGCTTATCTAATTAAACATGCAACCTATACGATTAAATATAATATGCATGATAAAATAAAAACATTCAAACATACCATATAATTTAATTTTTAAAAAAATTTAAATTTTTTTAATAAAATAAAATAAAAGACGGAAAGAAGAAAAAAATTTTAATTTTTTAATTTTTATTATTTTTAAAAAAATATTTTAATAAAAATGGGTCTGGCGGACCCGACCCGAGTCAACGAATCCGACCCGGGTCGGATCGGCTGATCCGGGCCGGTCGGATCCGACCCGGGTCAACAGACCCGACCCGAGCGTTGACCCGGGTCGGATCGGCTAATCCGGGCCGGTCGGATCCGACCCGGGTCAACAGATCCGACCCGGGCGTTAACTCGGGTCGGGTCGGCTAATCCGGGTCGGTCTGACCCGGGTTCACAGACCCGCGGGGGGGTGAGGCGTCGGCGGAGCCAAAATTGGCCGTCCGCCGGCCAGCCCAGACCGGCGCCGCCCCCAAATTGTCCTCCCAAGACCAGTATTAGGCCGCGCAACTCACCTGAGTGGCCATCGGACCGCCATCCGCCGGCCGACGACGGAACAAAACTCGACTCCATTGGGGGCATTTTCGTCGAGCAAGTGGCATGCAGGGACAAAAATGGAGGATTCCGACCTACTCCGGCGACCTGTCCAACTCTGATGGTTGAGGCTCACCTCCAACGGCGACTGGGGGTTAGGGCGGACGTTGGCATGGGCCGGGATTCGCATGAAACGGCCGGCGCGAATCTCGGCCAAACCGAATGCCAAAACAGGGGAAAATTGGTGTAGTTCGGACCGGGGGGAGGCTCATCGGTCGACGGCACGGCTGAGGGTCTTTCGGCGGCTGTGTGGGCGACGGCGAGGCTACGGGCTCTTCTCCTAGCTCCAGTGAGTTCTCGGTCCGATCTCTCTCTCTCTATTCTCTCTCTTTGTTTTTCTCTTTCTCTCACCCTCTCTGTTTCTCTCTCTAAAGGGCCGACCCGGGGCTCTCTCTCTCTCTCTGTGTCGCCGTCGTCGGCTCATCGACGGGGGTGGGTGGCTACAGCACAGTGGCCGTGAGCTTCTTTCTCTCTCTCGACTCTCTCTTCTCTGTTCTCTCACTCTTTCACTCTTTCTATTTCTCTCTCTACCTCACCGACCCCTGCTTTCTCTCTCTCTCTCTTTGGTCTTTTATATCCGGCGACGGCGACGATGATGGGCCCCCTCTGCGTCGGCATGACGACGGCCTGCACCGGCCTAGGCTCCGCGAATTCCGCCGCCATAGGCCGGTGTAGGGGGCGTCAGCTCTGGCGCTGCAGAGGAGAGAACAGGGGAATGAGAGGGCGGAGGAGATAAGGGGACCGAGAAATGGGAAAGACGGGACTGGCCATTAATGGCCAATCCCTGTGGCGTGCAGTCCCAGCCTCGCTCTAGCCAGATGACGACGATGACGAGCGGCGCCACAGTGCGTCACGCTGCCGTCGCGCACAGGAGAGAACAGGGGCGGTGACAACGACGCTCGGCGTAGGGGAGAAGGAAGGAGAAGCAGGCTAGGCTGGCGCAGGGGGGAAAGAGAGGCAGGCTGGGCTGGGCTGGGCTGGGCCCAGGTGTGTGGAGAAGAATGAAGGAAGAAGCTGGGCCGCGTGGAGGGGAAGAAGAAAGAAGGAGGTGGGCCTGGGCCTGCGTTGGACCCAGCCGCGCGGGGAGAGGAAAAGGAAAGGGGCCGAGTCGGCCCGGCTCCGACCCGACCCAATGCAGAATTTTTTAATTGTTTAATAATTAATATTTTAAATAGACCATATTAATATAAAATGCACCTAATTTCTATATGCAATGCATTTTAAATTGAAAATTTTTTTTGTTTTAGGAATTAAAGAAAATTAACTCCTAAATTTTATGTAATTGATTTTAGGCAAATTAAAAATAGGTGCCAACAGCTGCTCCTCTTTGAAGGTGAGCTTGTAGAGGTTGAGCTCGCAGAGGTTATGTTTAAAGACAAAATGACTCCTAAATTTGGCTCATGCATGCGTAATGAATGCTATTTTTCACGAGACAGTGAGTCCCATTTTCATGATGCAATATAAGATGATGCATGCTAAAGCAGAGAGAAACATACCTGGGGTTACTTACCTTGCCGAAGGGTAGAGTAATTTCAGATAGTTGGTATCGTGTGTCGAGAACTCGAACTTATCTTCTGTCGTCTCGATGGGGGGAATGGTTTGTCTAGGACCCGAACCTATCTTCAGTCACCTTGACTGGGGGAAATCGCTTGCCTAGGACTCGAACTTATCTTCAGTCGCCTTGACTGGATTTCGCCTGTCTAGGACCCGAACCTTTCTTCGGTCGCCATGACTAGGGAAATCACTGGTCTAGGACCCGAACCTATCTTCGGTCGCCTCGACTGGATTTCATTTGTCTCGGACCCGAACCTACCTTCGGTTGCCTCGACTGGGGAAATCACTGGCCTAAGACCCGAACCTACCTTCGGTTTCTTTGCCTGGATTTCATTTGTCTTGGGACTCGAACCTTTTTTCGGTCGCCTCGACTGGGGAAATCACTTGCACAGGACTTGAACAAATCTTCAATCGCCAGCTGGATTTCAATTGTATAGGGACCCGAACCTTTCTTCGGTCGCCTCGACTGGGGAAATCACTTGCACAAGACTCGAACTTATCTTCGGTCGCCAACTGAATTTCAATTGTCTAGGTAACCAAACCTTTCTTCAATCACCTCGACCGTCTGGATTTTGCTTCGCCAGGACCCGAACCTTTCTTCGGTTGCCTTGACAAAGTACTTGGGGGTTCTCGCCCGAGGATTTGATGGTTTGCCTGGTGGGTCCTCGACAGCGGGTCTTGGAAAGACTCAACAATTGAGCACTTGGGGGTCCTCGCCTAAGGATTTGTTGATTTGTCTGGTGGGTCCTCGCCAGCAGGTCTTGAAAAGGCTCAAATGTTGAGCACCTGGGGGTCTTCGCTTGAGGATTTGTTGCTTGCCTGGTGGGTCCTCACCAGTAGGTCTTGAAAAGACTCAAAAATTGAGCACTTGGGGGTCCTCTCTCGAGGATTTGTTGTTTGCCTCTTAAAGGCATGTCTCCTATCAGACAAATTTTCTTGTACAAAGACATACGAATCCATCGAAGAAATAGACAAAAAGCTATTCTAGAATATCATATGAAATTTCTTGACTGCAAGTCAAGGTGCATTTCTTTTTCAAAAAGACCTGGTTTACCTTCCGGGTAGTTTGAAAAGAAATCTGATGAAATACCCCGGGTTTCTTACCTGGAGGTTTAATGCATCATTTGCTGAATAACCGACCTTTTTCGGGGTATCTCTCTTGGAGTGATAAGGACGGCTTCTACAGAACCAGAGCTTTTGTGTCCTATCACTGGGGATTAAAAATCTGAATTGTCAAAGATGATTAGCACAAACATGCATGCCTTCATCAGGGATAGACAAGCTAGGATATTCCAGAATGTGTGTTTGTGAATTCATGCATGATGATTTTGTCATGTTTGCATCACTAAACATCCACCTAGGGTCAGTTAAGACAATTTTCGCTCGCAAGGTGGACTTCTCGAGATGCTGAACGAGGGACTTTCAGTCAAAAAGGACTTTCCACTCGCTCTCATTGAAAAGGGGTATTTCTCCCGTCCATTAATGCGGGAACATCGAAAATACTCAATTTGGTCGTTATCACATTCGTAAGGGTCTGAGTTTTCTCGCAAACGGTACGACGCTGCCAATCTGAGAGGTCTTCTTTCAGGGCTGTAATGCTGGCTTGGTCAACGGCTTAACAAGGGTGACTGCTCAAGTCAAGGCCATGAAGGAAAATATTCTGCAACTATTTCCGGATTTACAAGTCAAGAACCCTGCAAAAAGAGATAAAATAATCTTGCTCGCACTTCTTCCAGCGTTGTTTATAAACATTTGAAAATCCACGTTAATTCAAGTGCCTTAGTCAGAAGAGACTTCGTAAGGGATGTAACGTGGGCTTTGTTTATAGGTTGAGGAACGAAATGATCATTTGGCTCAAAAATGTGTGTAAGGGTGAGAGTTGGTGATCATCTAGCATTGTCACCAGTCTTCTTCTCCGCCATCTGCATCTTTCTGACGAACTCCCTGGGTAATGCGGTGTTTAGCTTCTTTGACAACTTTTCTTGAGAAGCTTCTGTGTCAAGCATTTTCCTAGATACCATTCTATGCATGTCTTAATTGTTTTCTCCAGAATAAGTTTGTTTCCATCTTTTGGGGTCACCTATTCTGCATTGCTTAACAACTTTGAGGTATTTGAGAGCATCTTTATCATGCTCAGAGATCTCTTCAGTTGAAACCTCATCGCTTTTCACAGCAGTTACCCAAAAATTAGGGACTCCTGTCTCTTCATTTTTTCATCGTTTTTCTTCTTCTTTTTCTTCTCTTTGCTTTTTGTTTTTGTGGGCATTGGCCTTGCTTTTATCAAGCACACTGCTTTTTCATGCCCCCAGTTTTCAGCATTTTTTTTTTGCTGTTCTTTTGGTGTTGTCCGGACTAGCCTAAACAAAGTTGAGCAAAACAATGTTATTAGGTTGTTAGAGTCTTCATTCGATATTTTGGAGCCTGACGCTCGAATTGTGGTGACTTTTGCCTTGCCCCAGTGTGGGGGATGATCACCAACTGGGTTCATACGAAGTGAAATTGCTGGCTCAATTGGGCTAGCAAGGTATATAAGTGTGTGGGATAGAAGAAGAACTGCTCTTCGTCATCCTAAGGCACTTAAATCATCGTGAGAGTTCATCTGCAATAAAAACACTCAAAGATTAATGCGAGTGAGAGCAAGAAAACTTTTATTCATCTTTTTCACCTTGTGCGAGCTGTTGCAGCTGATGATCAAAGAGAATTTTAGATATTACAAACTCCTCTTTCTAGGTGAAAACAACACTGTTATCAATAAGATATTGACATTTTGGGCAGGCTTTAGTTTGCTGCTCTTCTCTTGACAAAGCCCTCTTAACCTCGACTGATTTGTCGTCGATGGTGTGCTTATTTTGGAAGACTGTATCGGGGACCATTGGGTCCGTGAAGATGATGAGCCCGAAGCCAACGGGGGAAAGGTGATCGGAAGAAATGATGTTTTTCTTGTTTCCTCTGAGTCTGAATCCATCCTGTGATACTGATTCATCTCAAGCTGCCCCAATGTGGGGTGGGAACTTCTGAGTGTATGGCTTGAAAATGGTCAAGCAAAGGATTAATGGTAGTGTATAGGGGAGAAAAATGAATTGCCTCTCATCATTTTGGCTATCGTATCTTATGCGAGAAATCTTTTTACCTTGTAGAAATGAAACTCTATCGCTCATTCTGCAAGAATTTGGTACATGAGGATGTGTATGGATCAAGGGTTTCCTTTCATCATCCTAACACGCCTCGTTCAACACTTTAGAGTAGTTCGACACCTTTCGTCGAATTGTCAAAAATTTCACGCGGAATTGGTGAATTAAACAGGCAAAATTACCATGCAAAATCACTTTTCAAGTAATTCACTTGGAGAGGGTTATACATTTATTTGGCTTAACATGCCTCCACTTACTCTTGTTGTCTTGCATTATTATGAGGAGAGCCTTTAAGGGAAGAAATACTTACCTATGCTACCGTGGTAAGACAATCCTGCAAAGTAATAAAAGAAACTGTGTTAATGAACAGCTCTTTGAGGGATAGGAATTGGAAACGATACAGACTACCTCTCTTTGATTGTGTCTTCAAAGCTAGCAGAGTCTTTCCTCCTCTTTACTTTGTTCAATTTTCTTAAATGTCAATTTCTTTCTGACAAAAAGATGAATTTACGTTAGAAACAAGACGATGGAGGGTAAAATGAAAACGATACAGGTTACCCTTCTATCGCTTTGTCTTCAAAACTAGGAGAGTCCTTTCTCCTTCTCATGGTTGGGCACGAAGCTTGAATGAAATCCTCTATAATAAGAAGTTCTCCTGGCTAGAAAGTCCTGTTGTCAACACATGTTGTGTCGATGCGGTTCCGAACTGTTCTCGGATTCCTGAATGTACAAGACATTTGGCAATTGCTTGCATGGGAATTTTCGCAGCAAAGCTAATCTCTACTTTAAAGGTCTTTGACAAATGTGTGCCTGGCTACGGTCAACACTTCTGTGGTTGCCAGGATTAGCCTTGACGCGATTTCGTCGTGTGCGAAATCCTTTTCTGGTTAGACTTGCAACTAGGAGTGTTCTTTACTCAATTTCGTCCTATGTAAAAGGGAACAAAATGTGTCATTTCAATGCTAAAGTGGATGAACTTTAAGAACGAAATACACCCTTTTTTCATGGACTGGGGAAAATGCATGCCCCTTAGCCTACTCTTCCAATTAAGCACTTCTTCGTCGTGTTTCATCCGAGAAGTTCTAACATTGGTGCTCTATCCAGCTCGCTAGCATGTCAGAGTCTAACATGCTTCCCGGTTCATTATCCGCAAAAGAAAAGGGATGGAATGTCATTTCGAAAATTTATTAAGGAATAAGACCTACCTTTTTCTTTAAAAAAAAAGGGTAATCCTTTCTTGTTCTGCCCCTGACTTTGTACGAAATGATATTTCGCTCATCATGGAGCTAAGGGGTGCTTAACATTCTCTTTGACTCCCTAGGGCTGATATCCTCCACCGGTGGTAATGAGATTTGCCCCATGTTTCATTTGAAGATTGGATGATCTTCGTTCGGACTGCTCCTATCAGATGAGTTGGTTCGCTAGCATCACCAGGGTCTGATGTGCTCTTCAATTTGTGTCATTTTCAAGTGTCCCCTTTTGTAATAATAAATCAAAAGGAATATGTTTTGAGACACGAAATGAGCAAGTTAGAAAAACAAACAGGGTTATGAGCATGCATGCTTTTCCACCACCGTTTTTACCCTTTTGAAAAATGATAAAACGTTTGTTTTATTTTCAAAAGCTTAGAAACAAGGAAGCATGAAGAAGCCCGGGCCTCATAATACCTCCCTTTACATGGCTGGTTATCATCAACGGGCCGGTTTGGGATACTTCTTCAAGCCCTCAAAACAAAATATTTGTAATTCTTTTGAATGATTTAGGCGAATTACATTTGTTGGAATGGAAAGTGCAAAACCAAAATTCCAAGCATAATTACAGATTCAAAAAACTAGGAATCTTAGAAAACAGCTGAGACTTTAAAAAGCAAGAAAAGCTCCCACATAGGGGAGGATTCAAACTTATTAAATATGCCTCTATTCTAAAGGGAGGAAAATTGAGTCTTTAGTTTACTCAATGACGACATCTGCGCCTCTTGCTTGGTTGGGTAGTACGTTACGGAATGAAAGCATCTTTGCATCCAACAATTTCTGGACCCTATTTTTCAAGACAACACAGTCATTGACGGAATGTCCCGTTTCGCCCAAATGATAGTCACATGCCTTGGAAGAATCATAGTTGGGGAAACGTTCAGGATTTTCACGCTTTGGCTCTTTAGCAAGCAACCCCTTTTCCAGGAGAATAGGCAGGATCTGGGACATAGGCAAAGGGAGTGGCATGAATTGCTTTTTGTTATTTCGCTTTTCGGGCGGCCAGCGGCCTGAGGCCAATTGCTGGGGGAAGGACGAACGGTTTGGGTGTATGCAACAACAGTATCTGTCAGGGGTTCTTTTTCCTTCTTCATGCCAAATTCCTTGCTTGTGGAAGTGGGGTCTGTGAACCACCCCTCACGCAATCCCGTTTCAATTCGTTCACCCATAGAAACAAGACGATTAAGGAATTCAGCAGTGGCACCAACCAGGCGATGTCTGTATTCATACGGAAGGGATTTAATGAACAACTTCACTTAATCGTGATCAGTGAGTTGTAGGGTAACCTGACCGGCCAAGTTTCTCCACCTGGTGGCGTACTCTTTGAAGGACTCGCTCTTCTTCTTCTCAGCGCGCTCCAGATCGTCACGAGTGAAGGTGACATCAAGATTGAATTGATACTGCTTGAGAAACACATCAGCGGCATCATCCCAAGATTTAAAAGTATCAATATCCTTTGACATATACCAGGTCAGGGCTGGTCCCATCAAGCTTGCTTGAAAAGTCTAAATCATGATGGGCTCATTGTCAACATGTTGGGTCATCCGCACATGATACATGTGCAGATGGTGTCTGGGACAGGAGGTGCCATCATATTTCTCAAATTCGGGCATCTTGAAATTTTTTGGTACTTTGACCCGTTTGTATATAAATAGGTCAAGCGGGACAGCATGCTGTGGGCCTTGTAACTGTTTCAGCATCTCCTCGACCTTTGCGAGACATTTGTCCTATTCTATCATCGGTGCAACTTCGAGTTCAGGCTTCCTAATGGCAAGGGGAAGCGGATCATCCTCTAGTAGGGGCATTTTGCTGTCATTGGCAGAGGCTTTTTCTTTTCCAATAGACGAGGGTGGTAGCACCACCTCGATTGCTGCAGGCATGGGTGTGAGCTTGCTGTTGATGGCTTCAATTTGCTTGGTGATGTTTTCAAGTGCATTGAAAACCATCTTCATTTTGCTTTCCATGTTATTGAGGCGGATGTTTTCTTCGGCCATTTTCGTAATTACCTGTGAAAACGTTGAAATAAATGATTAAAATGTCCAAGAAATAATCATTTCACGACCTAATCATAATATTATTGTGTATTTACTTTATTTGCAAAGAAAAATAAAGCAAAAAGGGGTTTTTATTAATATCAACATTACAGGTGGTGTTCCCGGGGTTTGAACCCTGGTCGCCTCGGACTGTACGGCTTACATCCCGGGTACGACTGGGCCAAAGGCTGCGGTGGTGTCATCTTCGTCCCAAAAAATTTATATAAGGTATAAAAACGGCCTGAACTAAATTAACATTAGTACAACCTAAAACACTTTTGAAGAGGACAAACAAAATCCCTAAACACAAAAGGGATATGTATAGTGGGATTTTTTTTGATAAAAAAGGATGTTCTTCCCAGATGCTCATTCTATGGACGATGGGGAAACCATAATCTCTCGGAGTTGCTTAATTTCGCAATCAATGAGTGGCCTAACAATAACAAATCCATTGAACAAGTAGGCAACATAATGAAATAAGAAGAGATAGAATATATACCTTTCCTTGAACCATGTCAATCACAACGATATACACATGTAGAGTGAGGTTTGATTTCTATCTAGACTGGCTCAGCAAAATGAAATTAAAAGGGTGCCTGACCATCGCAGTCTCGCGTTGGGGTCAAGTCCTTTTAACCTCGGCCAAATGGAAAGAAATATTTTATAGTCACGCAAATAGCGGCTAAAAATATTTCTTTACGATTTTTTAGAAATAAATTTCGGGGAAAAGAAAGGCAACCTCTACATCGCGGGTTCGCGTTCGAGGTCGTATATTTCTTAACATCGTCCTAAAGTATCCTATTGCGGCCCAGGTCCGACAGCATGGTTGTGTGTGCAATAGTGTAGTGCTAAATCATTAAAGCATGCATATCGATTTATAAACAATCAATTTGAACCTGCAAAAACAAATAACACCTTAATGTCAGGATCGTACCTGAAGTCCTTGCTGCCAAATAAAAATTATTTTGAACAGGATAAAATTTTTTGCCTAAGTCCACTTTTAACCCTCCCCAGCGGAGTCACCAGTCTGTCGCGACCGACCTCTCCGGGACGGGAGGTCTCAGCCTGGTATACGCTAAGTCTAAATTCGGGACTTAACTCGGGCTCTCCCAAGCCCATACCATATCGCGATTTAGGGTTTAAGTTTTTTAACATGCAGGTGATTTACATGCAGAAGTCGCCACTAATCGATTTGGGGTAGGCCGATTAGAAACCCAAATAGAGTGACGGGAGAATCACCTTATTCCTACGAACCAGAGATTAACTGGGTACGGGGACTTGGTTACACTAGTTGAATAACTAATGCCCTTTTGGTACCTTTTTACCCTGTTCATTTTTTTGAAAATAATTATCAGGCAATTTGGATTGATTTTAGGATCTTTCTCCTAACATGTGAGGTGATCGAGCGAGTGCATAATCAGAAATGATTAGCAATCAATGCAGGCATGCAACCTAAGGTTCTAACTAAGTCAGATGACATTAAAAAACACAGCAGCTCATGCAATTGTGTTAAAAACATGCATCATAATACCGCGATAGGCTTATCTAATTAAACATGCAACCTATACGATTAAATATAACATGCATAATAAAATAAAAACATTCAAACATACCATATAATTTAATTTAAAAAATTTTTAAATTTTTTTAATAAAATAAAATAAAAGACGGAAAGAAGAAAACAAGAAAAAAAATTAATTTTTTTAATTTTTTTATTTTTTTAATTTTTATTATTTTAAAAAAATATTTTAATAAAAACGGGTCGGGTGGACCCGATCCGGGTCAACAGATCCGACCCGGGCATTTGACCCGGGTCGGATCGGCTAATCCGGGCCGGTCGGATCCGACCCGGGCGTTAACCCGGGTCGGGTCAGCTAATCTGGGTCGGTCTGACCCGGGTTCACAGACCCACAGGGGGATGAGGCGCCGGCGGAGCCAAAATTGGCCGTCCGCCAGACGGCCCAGATCGGCGCCGCCCCCAAATCGTCCTCCCAAGACCACTATTAGGTCATGCAACTCACCTGAGCGATCGTCGGACCGCCGTCCGCCGGCCGGCGATGGAACAAAACTCAGTTCCATTGGGGCATTTCGTCGAGCAGGTGGCGTGCAGGGACAAAAATGGAGGATTCCGACCTACTCCGGCGACCTGTCCGACTCCGATGGCTGAGGCTCACCTCCGATGGTAACTGGGGGTCAGGGCAGACGTCGGCATGGGCCGGGATTCGCATAAAACGGTCGGTGCGAATCCCAGCCAAACCGAATGCCAAAACAGGGGAAAACAGGGGCAGTTCGGACCAGGGGGAGGCTCACCGGTCGACGGCACGGCTGAGGGTCTTCCGGCGGCTGCGTGGGCTATGGCAAGGCTACGGGCTCTTCTCCTGGCTTCGGCGAGTTCTCGGTCCGGTCTCTCTCTCTCTCTCTCTCTCTCTCTCTCTCTCTATTCTCTCTCTTTGTTTTTCTCTTTCTCTCACCCTCTCTATTTCTCTCTCTAAAGGGCTGACCCGAGGCTCTCTCTCTCTCTCTGTGTCGTCGTTGTCGGCTCATCAACGGGGTTGGGTGGCTACAGCACGATGGCCGTGAGCTCTCTTCTCTCTCTCGGCTCTCTCTTCTCTGTTCTCTCACTCTTTCACTCTTTTTGTTTCTCTCTCTACCTCGCCGACCCCTGCTCTCTCTCTCTCTCTGGTTTTTTATATCCAGTGACGGCGACAATGACGGGCCCCCTCTGCGTCGGCGTGACAACGGCCTGCACCGGCCTAGGCTCCGCAAATTCCGCGACCATAGGCCGGTGCAGGGGGCGTCAGTTCTGGCACTGCAGAGGAGAGAACAAGGGAACGAGAGGGCAGATGAGATAAGGGGACCGGGAAATGGGGAAGACGGGACTGGCCATTAATGGCCAGTCCCTGTGGCGTGCAATTCCAGCCTCGCTCTAGCCAGATGACGACGATGACGAGCGGCACCGCCGTACGTCATGCTGCCGTCGCGCACAGGGGAGAACAGGGACGGCGACAACAACGCTCGGCGCAGGGGAGAAGGAAGGAGAAGCAGGCTGGGTTGGCGTGAGGGGGAAAGAGAGGCAGGCTGGGCTGGGCTGGGCTGGGCCCAGGCGTGCAGAGAAGAAAGAAGGAAGAAGCTTGGCCGCGAGGAGGGGAAGAAGAAAGAAGGAGGTGGGCCTGGGCCCGCGCTGGGCCCAACCACGCGGGAGAGGAAAAGGAAAGGGGCCGGGTCGGCCCGGCTCCAACCCGGCCCAATGCGGAATTTTTTAATTTTTTGTTAATAATTAATATTTTAAATAGACCCTATTAACATAAAATGCACCTAATTTCTATATGCAATGCATTTTAAATTGGAAAATTTTTTTGTTTTAGGAATTAAAGAAAATTAACTCCTAAATTTTATGCAATTGATTTTGGGCAAATTACAAATAGGTGTCAACAATAATTTTTCTAGAGAATAATGCATAGTTTGTTGTGTCATATTGAGATTTATCAATTAGCGGACCCTTTTTCTCAATGTGTAATCTAACGGTTCGACAATACTCTACAATACCTACTTATGAATAGGTCATCTGCAACAAAGAGAGAGATTGAAATGCAACGTAACATTCATGAGAGCGAAACAACCGAAAACATTCAACTCATTTGAAAGATATTGACATGATAATGCACAGCCCTTGTTTTTTGGGCACTTGCTCCCGCTGTCGTCGCTATTAGTAATGTTTCTGAGTCCATTGGTTAAAAAAATATGATACTTTCCGTCACGCTTCTTCGTCATATGCGTCTTTCCTTTCTTTCTTTCTTTCTTTCTTTTGTGGAGAGCGATTCTTTAGGCTGGTGGGCTTTTTGTTATTCATAAATTTCTTTGTGATGCAGAAGAAAAGTGACCCATACTTTTGATAAAGTAAACGCTAAATACATAATTTTCACACTTTCTAAATAAATAGCATAATCTTGCATATGCTTCTATAGAACGAATTTAACTTAGTTTAGATGGTGGGTAAAGGATTCCGATCAAGCGATATAACGGATATTACAATCGCACTCGAATCAATCATATGGTCTCAATGTTTTACAGCCACTAATTACATCAAATAATTTATATAGTGTTTAGTCTCGCATACTTTTTCGCGAAACAAATTCTCAATCTTTCCTTACCAAAAAAAACAAACAAATTCTCAATCTCACGAAAAAAAATCCGCAAATCCTTACCTCAGCACTTGCGGCACACGTCAACATTGGCTTAGATTTGTGCCCTCTTCCTCAACCAAGAGGACATGTAACGAACCCTAGGAAATATGTATATTCATCCCACCGCCGAAAGAAGTTCAAAGTTGGATCGCTCAAGGAGCCCATACCAAGCAGGAATGGGAAACAAAGTCCAATTGGGACTTTCCTTCTTCTCTTTTAGTTCGGCAGAAGGATACTATTGGTGTCATAACTTGTGTACGGCGATTACTTTGGTGCCATAACTTTTTTTTGGATCATTTTGGTGCTAATTTTTTTGAAAAACGATCATTTTAGTGTCAATACTGACGTGGCTTGCCGGAAATCCTACGTGACGCTGACATGGCTCGCCGGAGAGGTCCATGGCTCACCGGAGAGGTCCAGTCAGCATTAAAAATAAAATTTAGTCCGTTGACGTGTATTTTTTTAGAAAAATAAAATCTAAATTATATTAAAATAATTTTAAAAAAATAAAAAAAAGGAAAATACCACATAAAATTTAACTTTTTTATTTTTTTTCTTTCTTTTCCGACGAGGGCAACCCTCGCCGGCGTCGGGCGAGACTGCTCGCCGAATTTGGCGAGGGTGGCCCTCACCTGGGCCAGCGAGGAAGCCCTCGCCTGAGTCGGGCGAGGGCTGCCCTCGCCGGCCCAGGTGAGGGCCGCCCTTGCCCGACGCCGGTGAGGGTGGCCTTCGCTAGATCCGGCGAGGGCAGTCTCGCCCGAAGCCGGCAAGGGTTGCCCTCGCCGGAGAAGATAAAAAATAGAAAAAGGAAAAAATATTCAAAAAAAGCCACATAATTTTCATGTGTACAAGTCATATTATTTTTTAAAAATATATAAGTGCCACATCAACTTTTTGGCCAGAGTCACTAAAGTGATCTATTTTTTTCGATTTTAGCATCAAAGTGATCCGAAAAAAAAGTTATGGCACCAAAGTGATTGCCGTATACAAATTATAGCACTAATAGTGTCCTTCTGCCCTTTTAGTTCCTTTTGGTTTTTGCCACTTTCACGTGGTCGAGCTTTGCACATTTTTATCGGGTTGGGCTTCGTATAAAGCGTTCAAGCTCGTGACATATTTTAACAAAATATTAAAGCAGCATTTTACACATTAATTTCCTAAACTAAACCAAGTCACCCTCGACAGATGAGAAATTTATAAATAGATGTCGGAGTGGCATTCACGGAGAGGGCGTAACGTAAACGATCGAGATTGATCCCGACCGCGACGGACGAGTCTTTGCCAATACTGTGATGAGCGTTCAGACTACGCCGAGTACTGTCTGGAGTCAAACTAGGCCTCTCCTCGAATTGACCGCAACCAGCAAAGCCATGACGCCATTTCCCTTCTTGCTGCCCAAGCATCTCTCTGCTTTCTCTTCTTTTTTTTACTCCATGCATTTAGAGAACGACAAAATGTCTCACGAAAATGGATTGATACAATCAAACAACGCAAATTAAAGAATGACAAAAGTGCCGCGAGAAGACGTATTTAACCAGGAGTCTTCCCCACCTTACAAACCCAACACAAGTCATAAGCAACACAAGAAGCGTCGAGCTTCATCACCGTCTTTTCCAGCCACAACAATTTCGAAGCACTCACTGGCAGCCCCGGAGATAATCAGCTACATGGCGATGACCTATTCCAAGCTCGTGTTCATCCCATCCCCTGGCATGGGCCATCTCATATCGATGGTCGAGATGGCCAAGCTCCTCGTTGACCGCGACCCCCAGCTCTCTGCCACTGTCCTCGTCATGAAGCTTCCAATCAACTACGAAGTTGACTTGTACACAAAGTCACTTGCCACCTCCGTGGCCGCCGCCCGCATCCGCTTCGTCCACCTCCAGCGTGTGAACATAGACACTGAGATCTCCTCAGGAAATTTCCTCACCCACTGTATGGAAAGCAACAAGCCCCACATCAAGCGGGCCGTCGCCAACCTAGCCGACTCGACCAGCTCGACCCGGCAGCTTGCGGGGTTCGTTATCGACATGTTCTGCGTCACCATGATTGACCTGGCAGACGAGTTTGGAGTCCCATCTTACGTCTTCTTCACGTTGAGCACCGCGTTCCTTGGGCTAATCCTGCACCTCTAGTCGCTCCAAGACGAGCAACACGTGGACATAACCGAATTCAAGGACTCGATCGCCGAACTGGACTTCCCAAGTTTTAGGAACCCATTGCCAGCCAAGGTCTTACTGTCCGTGTTTCTGGCGAAGGAGGTGGTCCAACCATTCCTGGAGCACGCCAAGAGGATTAGAGCGATAAAGGGAATTATCATTAGTACGTCCGAAAGGAATTTTTGAGACCATTCAAATACTTGATTATAGTTTCAAGAATCTTTCTTGAAAGTTTGAAGGAAATTATTCGATACTTTTTATCGAAAATCCGAAGGGAATTTTCGACCCATCTCATCTCAAGCATCTTCTTTGAAAATCCGAAGGGGATTTTCGAGTTTATTTCAAGTCTTATTTCGAAAATTCGAAGGGAATTTTCGAGCTTTCAAATGCTAGAGAAATTCCAAATACTTGGCAGATTTTCAAAAGCCGTTCCATACCCCAAGTTTGCTTTCCCAAATCTTCGGGTAAGTAAGTGCAGGTATATTTTCTATCTTTACATTAGCATTAGCATCCACATATCACATTAGAAAATGGGTGTGGGCTCATTGGGATCCCATTTATTCGACAAAAAGATTAATTTTTCTCATTGCATTTGCATAGTCAAAATTCAGGTATCATTTTATCTTTGAATGAAACCTCTTCGAGCTCCCCTTCAAAGAGGGGCAGCTGTTGACACCTAAATTTTAGCTAACTATTGAGAATTTATTGCATAAAAATTAGGGACTAATAAGATTAGTCCCTAAAAAAAAAGTATTGCATTGCATATAGAATTTAGGAGCATTAGTAGTGATAGGCTCATATAGTTGCATTTGGACCGTCGGCGGATAGACTCGAGTGAGTGATTCTGCGATTAATCAAATTAAGCTCGCAGTGTTGAAAATTTGACATAGCCCATTAATCCTCATGGCTAAAATTCGTTGGGAAGTTTGCTGAAATGGGAGATGCGATCATGAGTGGAATATATAACGCGCAAGAAATCTCGTAGGAAAGCCTATATTTCTATTTGTGTGCATGTTAAACTTTCCCAAATTTTGGTGCGTAATTATCGGTCAATATATTTTTGGTTAGGCACATGTGCAAAAATATCTTTCATGATTTGCTGAAGATGTCCATGATTTCATAGGCTTTATTTTTTCGATATTTGTGGAACAAGCAAGATTTCGTCGGTCAATGGAACATAGCAAATAAGAAAGAAACAATCGGCATAATTCTCATGATATTTGTGAGATCAACTATTTGAGGAAATAAATAGTTGAGAGCAAGATTTAGTCAACAAAAGGAATATTTGATTGAAAAGAAAGAGGAAAGAAAATATGCATGCGTCCAAAGATTTGTTGGTGAAAAAAAGTATATAAAAGGAGGAGGTGAGGACACATTGAATACATGGCCACAATTCAGAGAAAGAGAGAATACACTGAGAGGAAAAATTATGTCGGGGACTTGGTTGCACATTACTTAATGCAACGCTACATTTTTTGAAAAGAAAATGTACTGAAAGGGCATTAGACTGGATCTAGCGTAACCAAGTCCCCGAGCTTAGAATCCGTAGGAATAAAACATATCTCCCTATGTTTTATTTAGGTTTCTAATCGACCTACCACAAATAGATTAGTGGCGACTCCAAGCATGAAAACTTTTGCACGTTAAGAACTTAAATCCTAAGTTGTTAATTGATAGGGCTTAGGAGAGCCCGAGTTAAGCTTAGTCTTAATAATTCATTAGCTTGAGAAAATTTAGGTCGCGACAATAATCTTTTGTAAATCGAATTTGTGGACTAGAATAGTCCATTGTCCTTGTCTGGTTGCATTGGTGCGTGGATGCAAGTATTCCCTTTGTCCTTTCTTCTCGCGCTTTGTGCATTGCTCTTGAAAATCTCTCTCTCTCTCTCTCTCTCTCTCTCTCTCTCTCTCTCTCTCTCGTTGACAAATCTTCCTCATGTATGGAGCATATCACCTTGATGTCTCCGAATAACCTAACATTCTATGATCTTCCGCCTAAATTGATGGGTCAGTCCGACACTTCAATCATGATTTTCTATCCAATATATATTTTAAACATACATTAAACTTGAAAATTTTGCAATTTTGATTAAACTTAAATATGTCCACGCTCAAATGAGTTTGAATTGTGTTGTGAAATGTCACCAGGCTAAACCATTTTCTGAATACATGAACAATTTTAGCGATGGTTACTCAGGTTTTTTCCAATCGATGACCTGAACTTGTGAACAAAGACAATTTGGAATTTCGTATAAATATAATATCATGAAAACGCCATATTCATGAGCATTAGTCCTCACTTGAATCATCAATGCGTGAGGTTTGTTAGAATTGATTTGGAAAAATTAACAAAAAAATCTTAAAGTTATTGCAATTATGTCAATTCAATTTTAAATATTTTTTTACCAATTAAATCCTAAACCTTTTCCATTTATGCCAATTGAGTCCAATTGGCCAATTTTGGCCAGAATTCACTAATGTAGACATGAACCATCCTAGTGGCGTGGCCTACACTGATGTAGATAATTTTTAATAATATTTAAAAAATCGAATTATTTAATAGTTTTTAAAATTTTCCTGTTTTTTTCTTTTCTTCTCTTTTCCTTCTTTATTTTTTTCCTTTTTCTCTTCATTTCTTTTTTTTTTTTTCCCTTTGCTGGCCATCAATAGGCATCGTCAATGTCCGACGGAGGTTGTTGGCCTCAGGTGAGGGTCACCCTTGCAAGATCTAGCGATGACCACTCTCAGGCGAGGGTCAACCTTCACTGGCAATCAACAAGGCCCGACGATGGCTGGCGGAGGGGAAAAAGGGAAACTAAAAGAAAGAAAAGAAGAGAAAAGGAAAAAAAAGTAAAGAAGGAATGAAGAAAAGAAAGAAAAGAGAAGAAAAGAAAAAAATTAATAGAAATCCAAAAAATATTAAAATATTATTGAATAGCCGGATTGATTAGAGAATTCCAACTAAAATTAGCCGGATTGACTTAATTGACATAAATACAAAAAGTTTATAATTGAATTGGTACAATTGTAATAAGAAAGTAACAACCCCACATCAGGTGGATGGTTGTCGAGCTCGTCGAATTGGCCAGCTCGACCGGGCGGCTCACGGGGTTCGTTCTCGACACGTTCTGCATCACCATGATTGACTTGGTAGATGAATTTAGAGTGCCGTCATATGTCTTCTTCATGTCAAGCACCGCGTTCCTCGTCTTGATGTTGCACCTCCAGTCGCTCCAAGATGAGAGCCATATGGACATGACTGAATTCAAGGACCCGATCGGTGAGCTGAACTTCCCGAGTTTCACGAATCCATTACCAACCCTGGTTCTGATGAAGGACGCAGTCCAAATGTTCCTGGAGCACACCAAGAGGATGAGAGCAACCAAGGCAATCGTCGTAAATACTTTCAACGAGCTCGATTCACATGCAGTGAGGTCCTTGGCAGGCCTCTAGGCTCCCGCAGTGTACCCTGTGGGGCCCCTACTAAATCTGAAAGTTGAGACTAAAAGGAAGGCTAATAGTGGCCACGGAGGCGATGACATCATGGAGTGGCTCGACAAGCAACCACCCTCATTAGTGGTTTTCCTGTGCTTTGGGAGCAGGGGTAGCTTCGGTAACGATCAAATGAAGGAGATGGTATGCGCACTGGAGTGGAATGGGCACCGCTCCCTATGGTCCCCACGGCTGCCGCCGCCGAACGGCAAAAATTGGTACCTGCGCGACTACAAGGACTCCACAGAGGTCTTGCCTGAGGGGTTCCTAGACCAGACGTCTGGCATCAGGAAAGTGATTGGGTGGGCCCCGAAGGCTGCGGTCCTGGCCCACCCAGCGATCGGGGGTTTGTGTCGCACTGCGAATGGCACTCTACCATCAAGAGAATATGGTTCGGCGTGGCGATGGCCACGTGGCCTTTGTACGCGGGGCAACAGTTCAACTCATTCGAGCTGATCGTGGAGCTGGGCCTCGCAACGGAGATCAGGATGGACTACAGGAGGGATCTCGGGATGGAGAGCGACGTCGTGATAACGAACGAAATAGAGGCCGGAATAAGGAAGCTAATGGAGGAGGCAGGTGGCAAGAGGCGGAAGGAGGTGAAGGAGGTGAGTGTGAAAAGTAGGAACGCGTTGGTCAAGGGTGAGTCTTTCTGCTTGTCTTTGGGTCGGTTAATCGATGACATCTCCAATAATGCGCCGTGATTTAGGTCACTATAATGGTTGGAATCCTTGGCACGTATGAGGTCTTCCTTACACCGGCTAGCTTGCTATATTTCGTTGCATAACTTTTCATCAGTATCTTTATATTTGGATCTCATTCCGTCCGAAAAACACACAGAATACTAGATTTTGAAGTATATGTTAAAATTATGCTTCAATTTTGAGTCCGAAAAGGAAAGTTTCCTAATTCAATTAGGTTTCCTATTTTGAATAGATTTCCCAATTGGAGAAGGTTTCCTAAAAGAAGTTTTCTAATTTGGATCCAATTCTTGCCTATAAATAAGAAGATGTTATTTGTAAAGATCATTAAATAGGAGTTTCTTCTAGTGAATTACACTCTGAAGATATTCGAGTGTTTGTAGCGATAAAATCTTGTAATAAGATTTGTATATAATTTCTTTACGAGATTGAGAGATTATTTCGTGAGAAATTATGGGGCTAAACATTGTGTGATTTATTGGGTGTAATTGAGGCTTGGGAAACACTTAGAGTGTTTGAGTGACTTCAGTGTGATTGTAATCTCCGTTGTGCCGCTTGATCTATAGTGGAATTCGTTGCTGCTCTCCTTATGGACGTAGGTCATTACGATCAAATTACGTAAATCTGGTATCCGATTTATTTTCTTTATGTCTATTTTACTATTCGAGGCATCAGAGTTAGGCTTGGCTAAGTTGAAGCAAATCGATGGCTATAGAAGAAAGAAAAGTGAAAATCGACATATTTGATAGGAATAACTTTTGTTTCTGGAAGATGCAAATTAAAGATTGTCTGTATCAGATGAAACTGCACTTACCCCTATCTAAGGAGAAGCCAGCAACGATGAAGCAATCTAATTGGGAATTGATGGATAGACGATATTTGGGTGTTATTTGGCTGACGTTGACTTGTAACGTCACATTTAACATTGTGAAAGAGAAGACCAATGCGGGTTTGATGGAAGCCTTGTTGGACATGTACGAGAAGCCCTCTGTGATTAACATGGTCTATTTAATGCGACATTTGTTTAACTTGAAGATGAGCGAAGGTGCATCATTTGCATATCATATCAATGAATTCGATGTGATCATTAGTTAATTAAGTCCAGTTGATATCGACTTTGAAGATGAGGTATGTGCTTTGATTCTATTATCCCCATTGCCTCATAGTTGGAATACTACTATTACTACTGTTAGTAATTCCTCTAGGTCAACAAGTTCCTCTGGGTCAACAAGCTTGACTCGTGATGGTGTTCAAGATTTAATTATGAGTGAGGACATCCAAAGTAGAGAATGTGAAGAACATGTGTCTACTGCTTTAGTATGTGAAAGAAGAGGAAGAATTGACACTCATGTTAGCAGAAGTAATATAAACATGAACAAACGAAGTCAGTCTAGGACTAGTGGTGCTATATATTGGAGTTGTGGCAAAAGGGAGCATCTTAGAAGGGATTGCTTTAAACTGAAAAATAACAAGGGTAAAGAAATTAAAATTGAGTTTGCGGATGATGCTGCAGCTATAACAAATAGTAATTCGAATAGTGTTGATTATGTCTTATCTGTTACTGATGATTTATCCTTTGGTGAATGAATTATGGATTCTGGTTGTTCTTTCTATGTTACACCAAATAGAAACTGGTTTTTTACGTATCAATACATGGATAGTAGTAAAGTGCAATTGAGGAACAACGCGAAGTGCGATGTTATAGGTGTTAGGTGATATTGGAATAAGAATTTATGATGGTATTGTGTAGACATTGACTG
The DNA here is from genome assembly GCA_031216185.1 of Syzygium aqueum. NCBI lineage: Eukaryota > Viridiplantae > Streptophyta > Magnoliopsida > Myrtales > Myrtaceae > Syzygium > Syzygium aqueum. The sequence goes on from CM062231.1 coordinate 2,984,277, forward strand.
AAGTGAGGCATGCTCCAGAGATGAAGAAAAATCTAATTTTCTTGAGTGCCCTGGATTTAGCTTGGTATTGATATTCTTCAGAATGTGGAGTTCTAAAGGTTGTTTGAGGTGCCTTAGTGATAATGAAAGAAATCAAGCACAATGGCCTGTATGAGCTTCAAGGTGAGATAGTGACGGAATTCACCGTGGAGATGTCGGATGCATCTGTTCAAGAGTCTGAATTGTGGCATATGAGTTTAGGGCACATTAGCGAGAAAAGCCTGAAGGTTCTAAGTGAAAGGAACTTGTTATGTGGTTATGTTGCTGACGACTTGAATGTATGCAGGTGTTATGATTTAAATCAACAACGAAAAGTGTAGTTCAATGTGATTGTCAAAGAAACCACAGACATTTCATAATTAATTCACTTAGATGTTTGCAAGTTGTCACGGTTTCCTTCGAAGAAGAGTGCCATATTTATAATAATAGTTGTGGATGACTACTCGAGGAAGAATTAGTGTTTGTGATTAGGCACAAGTTTGATGTTGTTGTTAGAATCAGATAGTTGAGAGCTTTGATCGAAAATGAGATTAGTAAAACGATCAAGCAGGTGCAGACTAACAATAGTATGAAGTTTTGCTTGGAGATATTAAATAAATTCTGCATGAGGGAAGGTATAGTGAGACAGCGCACTAGTGCTAATGAACCACAACATATTGCAAGGTTGATGAGTAAGATATTATTAGAGACGGCCCATAAATGATCTCTAGTGCTAGTATGGTTAGGAAATTCCTGGTGGATGCGCTTAGTACAGCGAGCTACCCGATGAATAGATCTCCATCGACTGCAATTAGATATCGAACTCCCGAAGAAGTGTGGTCAGGGAACGTTGCTGATTATTTTGTTATTAGAATATTTGGTTGTCCATGTTATATTCGAGTTAGTGATGGTAAGAAAGTGCATGTTCCTAGGTTATGCACAAAGTGAGCGGGACTATAAGTTGTGGTGCCCGGAATTAAATTCACTTGTTGTCAACAGAAAAGTTACGTTTGATGAGTCTCTAGTACTTCTGGGAGAAGTGTTAATAGCAGTGTTCATATGGATCTAAACGGTGTTCAGCTTGAGGTGGAGTTGCAACCAAAAATTCCTAAGGTAGCGGGTACTAGCGAAATAATCGTCATAAATGGTGCTTGTAGTGAAGTGGAGCCTATAGAACCAATGGTTGCTATAATTGCTGATATTGGCTAGGTACATGTATGATGATGTTTTGCTTTATCTGCAGTTAAGGAGGTTGTGTCGGAAAATCTTTGTGGAGTGATTAAAGGTGCATGTGAAGTTGGTTTTCTAATGAGGTTCACGGTTATAATGAAGTTGAAGTGCGGCTTGGACTTGAAATATGTTTGTGGTGGTTGAGCCCATTGGGGGCTGTGGGAGAGTAGTAGTAAAGTTCTGACGAAACGATTGTGATTTAGCTCAAACGTCGAGTCAATGTCGAGATTGTTAAAATTATGTCTCGATTTTGAGTTTGAAAAAAAAATTTCTAATTCAATTAGGTTTCCTAGTTTGAATAGGTTTCCTAATTGAATGGAAGGTTTCTTAATTGGAGAAGTTTTTCTAAAAAGAGGTTCCTAATTTGGATCCAATTCTTGCTTATAAATAAGAAGATGTTATTTGTGAATATCATCAAAGATGAGCTTCTGCTAGTGAATTACACTTTGAATATATCTGTCGCGACCCTAAAAAAATTTTCATTTTCTCGGGCTAATGGATTATTAAGATTGAACTTAATTCGGGCCCTCTCAAGCCCTACCAATTCGCAACTTAGGGTTTAAGTTCTTAACGTGCAAATGTTTTCATGCTTGGAGTCGCCACTAATCATTTTACGGTAGGTCAATTAGACACCTAAATAAAACATAGGGAGATATGTTTTATTCCTACGAATCAGAGATTCTAAGCTCAGGGACTTGATTACGCTAGATCTAGTCTAACACCCTTTCGGTACCTTTTCTTTTCAAAAATGTTTTGGCAGGCACTTTGGATCCATTTTAGCTTAATTACTAACATGTGAGGTGTTCATGCAGGTGCGCAAACCACCGATTTAACACCTAGGAAAGCATTAAATAAATTGCAAGATTAGGAGAACAACTTACCTCGAGCCAATGCAAGCATCTACATTGTTAGCTAGAAAATTACATCAACACCCTAATATGATTTCTAATTAACAAGCAATTCACTCAATTTTTTTTAATTTTCACTTTATTTGAATGAAATATAGTCTACATGCAATGGCGTGCAAAAATATGACATGCGAATTAATGCAACCTAACATGCACACTATATGTCATGCGACGATGTGACCTAATTCTAATGACAAAAGAATGATTATTTTTGGTATTTTTCTCATTGAAATTCGAAATTCAAAAATGTGCCTAAATTAACATGCAACCTAATGACTTCTCTTTTTGGTATTTTTTATTAAAATTCGGAATGGCAAAAATACCTAAAATAACACGAATCCTATGATGACTTAATCTACCCTAGCATGATTTCTTTTTAGGATTTTTGTGAAAATTCGGAATAATAAAATAACGTGAATAATCCGTTAGGATTGAAATAATACCTAATTTAAACTAGGAAACATGCCACCTTAAGTCTTAATTTAAATTAAATACTTATCTCATCCTTCGGGATATATTCAAAAATCCTAGACATGCAAAACTCTAATTTAAATTTAGCTAATATTTTTGAGTTTTTCTGTTTTATTTGAAAAAAAGAGATAATCAAACAAATACGGATAACAACATTCAAATCAACCACGCGATCCGCCAAATTTGTTTCAAACTCAGATTAGGCACAAAATTCGAACTATCGGTCATATCTATAGGGTTATAAATATCGACAGATAGTCGGTCGTTCAAATTTGGAAAGCTAATACAATTCATTATCGTATCCAAATAGTTATGGATAAGATAATAATTTCTCGTATCGCCGCGTATCGTACCTTAGGGACAAGGTCGGATAGACGTCCAAATACGTTGCTAAATTAGGAAACTTTCCTAATTTGAATATTTTCGAAATATCGCGGATATCGTAAACATTATCCTAAGACATCTAATTATCCACGTGATATTCACATAATATTCCAAATACTCAAATTAGGAAACTTAATATTCTGAAAAATATAGGATAATGATCGTTACCTAATTTGAAATATTTCCAAATTTGGACTTGGATCGAGCTCGGGCTTGTGGATCCGGATCGAACAACCGACAACGACGGGATCGACGAAACACGACAACACCGGCAATGTAGGTGACGTCGGGACAGCAAGGCAGCACGGCACGGCAACACCAGCAGGCGTCTCCGGCGACGGTGACTGTTGGTGAGGCTTCGGGTACTGTTCCGACGGCGGTGTCTTTGGCGGGGCTACTCCGATGAGCTTGGCGGGTGGTTATTTTGGCGGAGGGGATAGCGACGGTCGGCGGTACTGGAACGACGCCGGCGTGTTGTGGTCTCCGGGCAGGGACGACACGACAACGACGGCAGGGATGGCGAGCGGTGGGAGGCTGCTACGACGGTTCACGGCGGCAGGGAGCTGCAGCGCGGCTGGGCAACTCGGTGCAGCGCTGTGGGCGGTGACTGGTGAGCGACGGGAGGCGCGGCAGGGGCTCCAACGGCAACATGCAGTTGGCAGCAGCAGCGTCGATCCGCGGCAAGGGGTGTCTTCGTGGCGGCGTGAGGCGGCGGACAGCTTCGCAGCGGATGACAGCGGCGACGTCAAGGGCTCCGGAACAGCAGTGGCGAGAGGTGGCGGTGCACGGCGGTTGGCACGGGACCAGCGAAGCGGCGATGTGATGCGGCAATCCCCGGGCGGCGCGATGAAGCTGGCGGTGGTGCGGCGCGGTTCAGGACGTGGAGGAGGCTGTTGGCGCCGACGACGGCTTCGTCGAAGGGTGGTGGTGCGGCACGCGGGGAGGGTGGTCGGCCACTCTCTCTCTCTCTCACTCTCACTCTTACTCTCTGAAAATTCTGATCTGAATTATTGTGACGTCCTCCAAATTTCTGACCTAAAACATGTTTATATAGATTAATCTAGGTCAAATTAAATGGGCTTGGTAATCCTAATGGGCTTAGGTTTGGGCTTAGGCTCTAATTAATCATTAAAATGGGCTGAATTAACTTGGGCTAAATTAAGCTCAAAATATAATGGGCTGAATTAAACCCAAATTAAAACGTCTGAGCCCGCTCGTCTTGAAATTCCCGGCCCTTGCATTCCGAATGTACCGAGTCTTGTTCGATGAAATTTAAATCCGTTCGCCATCGCCAATCCGATGCAAAAAATGCAATTAAACTAAAATAAACCTAAACTATATGTTATGCAATTTAAATATTTTTGTTTAGAGGTTAAAAATTTAATCCCTAATTTTCTATGCAAATTACACTAAATGGTCAGTAAAATTTAGGTGTCAACAATATTTGAGTATTTGTAGCGATTAAATCTTGCAGTAAAATTTGCATATAATTTCTTTGTGAGATTGTGAGCTTATTTCGTGAGAAATTATGGGGCTAAACATTACATGATTTATTAGGTGAAATTGGGGTTTAGGAAACACTTAGAGTGTTTGAGTGACTCGAGTGTGGTTGTAATATCCGTTGTACCACTTGATCTATTGTGAAATTCGTTGCTACTCTTTCCATGTACGTATGCCACTATTATTGAACTACGTAAATCTAGTGTTCAATTTTTTTTATTCTGTATATTTTACTGTTGGATCACTTACTTCCGCAATAGTATATGTCCTCATTCAACATCTCATCAAGTTTTGGGCTACATTAGATTTTCTCAATCATGTCTTGTCCAATTTTTGTATCCTATCCTTTCCCCCACGACAGCACAATCGAGCGTTCAAGCTACGTCCGAGTAAATTAGCAACTTTTTTCTCGTCAGGGCTACTTTTTTCTCCGCATCATTCATTCGCAATGAGCAAAGAAATCGCGCATTTCTTTTTTTTTTTTTGGTCAAGAAATCACGCATGTGACGAGCATCATCCTCAGCCTAATTTGAACGAGTTAACTCAGCAAGGATAGAAAAATCCAAGACACAAGACATCATCATCATCTTGAGAACTTTAAACTCTTCTCATCTTGAATAATTTGCCTTGATTTGACTCGCGCGATTATTGTCTGGCTTGAATTTCTAAGTACTTGTCACATGTGTTCACGCGTGTTTATGACTGTTGTCCATGATATTTTATTTTTGAATTAATATCACGAAAAAACACAAACTGATATAATTACGATAAATTTATTTCAAATTAATTTTTTAACTACGAAAAACTTCAAACTGATACACATGTAATAAATTTACCCCAAACTAAATTAAAAAGTGCATCAACATTTTGTTAGTAAACGAATAAACATCATCGGGAAGATTATCAGACATGGAGCTTTGTAGGCTAGAGAACCGACCCATGTCTCTCTCTTTCCTTGTTTACTTGCTCAATCATCAGAGAATCATAATGGACAGACCGAGAGTACCCTTAAGTTCCTCGTGTAAGGCTCGCGATCTTAATGATTGAAGACCCATTTTCCGACTGTTACATGGATAGTTATTTTTTTGGTGGTCGGGAAATTTGTAAGATGGAACAATGTACCGTCGCTTGTGTTATCCAATGGTTGAGATTTATCAATTAGCAGACCATTTTCTCTCAATGTTGTCATCAAACGATTGACAATTGATGCTATAAGTGTACAGTACAAATCCCAACTGTGGATAGGTCGCTTGCAATAGAGAGAGATTGAAACGCAACAAATTATCCATAAGATGTCAAATGTTAAATACGTGACCTATTTGTATACTTTGAACAACGCCAAAACAACCGAAAGCACTCGACCCATTTGAAAGAGATTGACAATTTGACGTGACGATGCACAGCCTTTGTTTTTGTGCGCTTGTTTTTGTCGTCGTCGCCATCAGTGATGTTTCCGAGTCCGTTGGTTCAAAAAAAGTGAAAGTTTTCGTCTTGCATTGATAATGTACACACTAAATATATGATTTGCACTTTACCAAAAAAAAATATATGATTTGCACACTTAAGGTTTGTTACTTAATAGAATATTCTTGCATTTGCCTGTGTAGAAACAGCGTCTAGTATACCCTATATACAGTTATAACCATATAACAGTCATACAATGAATGTCTATGATATTAGGGTGTGTGAACAAAATATCAAACGGTGCATTACATGGGCAAATGACTAGTACATGAGGATTTATAAAGAGAAAAACTAGGATTGCGAAAAAGATGATACAGTTAATGTTAATATAAACCTTTCCGAAGAAACTCATGCATTAAGTTACGGTAAAATCGCTTCGAATCATTCTGTATATTAAATACAACTTATTGTGCCGTTTAATATACTGATCTTCATAGACTTTCAATATTCTTAAAATATAGCTCTTATTATATAGAAGTCATTTGTCAAGGGATGAGAAAAGCATTGCAGAGATAGGGAGGGACAAATCGTCAAAGCTAACTGTTTTTTTTCTTTGGTAAGGTGTCAAAGCTAACTGTTTGCACCAAAAAAATGACCAATTTTTAGTTATTATTGACATGTGATAGACTTAATCAATGAGAGTAGAGTTTGGTCATTTATGAATAGAATTATCGACATATTGAAGAACTGAAAATTTGGTGAATTGACAACATGAAGGAATCGATAAAATGTGTTGTCAACGATCTCGGATGCAACTGTCAAATAAGTGACCGTCAACGTAGTGGAATAAAGTAACCGTCAAAATAGTGGAGCTGAAGAAATCATCAAGATAGTGGAGTCAATGAAACCATCAAGGTAGTGGAGTCAATAAAACTGTTCGGTAATTATTTGTAACTTCCATTGGTAACCGTCGATAGTCGGCTTTAAATAGCCATATCGTACTCTTCATAGCTCCCCCACCCGTGCGCACAAACAAAAAAATATGTTATTTTTCAATCATTTTTCAATTCCCCCATTGTAGTTATAGTTTTCATATTCGTCTCATCGATTAAATTTCGGCATGTATCTTTGCTATAGTTCCTTGGTGCTTCGTCGGCAATTGAATTCTAGCGTTGTACCTTTTATTAACGTAGTGTTTATCGAATAATTCAAGCAAAACCTTGCTTAGAGAGAAAAATCTCGAATTTTAGTGTAGTATTAATAATAATGTTCTGTCATAAAAGAAAACCTTTAAACAAGCTTCTATATATCCCCAAACCTAACCCTACTAGGATTATAAAGCGTCAAATATCAAAATTACAAAACTGCCCCTAAAAAAATAACTTACAAAAAAATATTAAAATAATGAAAAAACCCATCTAAATGATCCTAAATCACTAAAATCCATTATAGGTCATAGCCATAAGAGGTGAGTTGTGTTTAGAATGCCGTTTCGCTTCAATTGATCGAATTTGAGCCCGATCCGATATCATCGATCGGGTCCGCCGGTTCTAGTCGCATCACCATTTTGCCTTCCGTTTGGACTTCTGCCTATCCAATCGGTCCAGAAACACACCACTAATAGATTCTGCATCATTCTCCTCCACTTGAAAAGAACTCATCCTCGAGTTAAAATCAGAATCTGAATATAATGGCTCTGTGGACTCATGAAACGATGATAAATCAGCAACATTCAAAGTGTTGGATATGCCCATACTATGTGGAAGGTCTATAACATAAGCGTTATCGTTGATCTTTTTATCAACAGCGTAAGGTCCATACTTCTTTTGCTGTAAGATCCAACTGGTAATCGCTCTTTATGAAGAAAAACCATGACATGATCACCTACCGCAAATACCTACTTCCGTCTGTGTTTATCTGCTACAGCTTTATTCTTCTGATTAACTTCCTCTAGCTTCTGTTGGACTTCACGATGCACGTCCACAATCTGTTTAGCTTCCTCTAACTGTACCAAATCCTGACCATGCTGAGGCGTCTTTGTATAAACAACATAAAAAAGCGACCTGCCAATAAAACTATGAACTGCATTATTATAAGTAAACTCTGCCTGTGATAAAGCAACATCCCATTGCTTCGGCTTATCTCCACAAATGCTTCAAATTAAGTTTCCCAGAATTCTATTAACCACATCTGTTTGCCCATCAGTTTGCGGGTGAGCTGTGCTACTGAAATTCAAAGATGAATCAAACAGCTTCCACATAGTCCGCCAAAAATGCCTAAGAAATTTGCTACCCCTATCTGAGGTAATAGACTTAGGCATACCATGCAAACGAATCACTTCCTTAAAGAACAATCTGGCCACACTTACTGCATCATAAGTCTTCCTGTAAGGAATGAAGTGCGCCATCTTGGAAATCTGTCAACCACAACAAAAACAGAATCCACGCCTCTTTGTGTCCGTGGTAAACCAAGCACAAAATCTATGGACAAATCTTCCCATATATTATCAGGAACAAGTAAAGGCATATATGGACCTGTATTATTAGATTGTCCCTTAGCAGTCTGGCAAACATAACATTTTTTGTACGCACCTGCTGACATCTTTACGTAATTGGGGCCAGTAAAATCGCTCCCGAACTGCAGCAATAGCTTTATCATGACCTAGATGTGCAGCTAGTCCACCATCATGTAAATCCCGAATTATCTTCTCTCGTAATGATGTCCGAGGAAGGCGAAGTTGATTGCCAAGCATTAGATAACCATCCCGTACATAAAATTCTTACACTGGTTGACCAGCAACACATGACTCCCAAATTTGCCCAAAGTCATCATCATTTGTATAACAGTCTTTTAGCTGCTTGAACCCTAGGATATCTTGGCTTAACGTAATCAACAAGCCAGCTCTCCTACTCAATGCATTTACAACAACATTATGCACACCTGACTTGTGCTGTAATTTGAAAAGAAATTTTTGCAAAAATTGATAACATCACGTATGCATATCTTTGCTAATCCTCTTTTGACTATTTAGATACTTCAAAACTTCATGATCAGAATAAAGAACGAATTCTTTCCCAATTAGATAATGCTCTCAAGTCTTCAAAGCCCTTACAACAAAATAGAATTCTTTATCATAAGTGTTTCATTTTGCCTTGCGTTGCTGAGCTTCTCACTAAAATAGCAAATTGGTCTACACTCTTGAGATAAAACAGCTCCTATACCCACTCCACTGACATCACAGTCCACTTCAAACAGTTTATCAAAATCAGGTAAGGCAAGAACATGTGCATTACATAACTTCTCCTTCAAAATAACAAAACTATGCTCGGCTTCCTCTCCCCATAGAAATTTGCCTTTCTTCATATATTCAGTAATTGGGGCTACGATAGTACTGAAATTCTTAATAAATCGCCAATAAAAAGTAACAAACCCATGAAAACTCCTAATGTCAAAAACTGTTTGAGGAGTTGGCCACTCTCTGATTGCTATTACCTTCGCCTTATCTACCTTTATTCATTCAGCAGTAATAATAAACCCCAGGAATAATAATTTATTAGTTAAAAAACTGCACTTCTCAAGATTAACATATAGCTTATTAATCTGCAAAGCTGTCAACACCTCTCTTAAGTGCATTAAATGATCCTCTTTAATCTTACTATAAATCAGGATATCATCAAAATAAACTATAACAAATTTTCCAATAAAAGATTTCAAAACCTGAATCATAAGTCTCATGAAAGTACTTGGAGCATTAGAAAGTCTGAACGGCATCACCAACCATTCGTACAACCCGTCCTTTATTTTGAAAGCTGTCTTCCACTCGTCTCCGGGTCAAATCCGAATCTAATGGTACCCATTCTTCAAATCCAGCTTCGAGAACCACTTAGCACCGTGTAACCTATCTAGCATGTCATCTAATCTCCGAATTGGAAACTTGTAGCCTTCAGTTATTTTGTTGATGGCTCTGCTGTCTACACATATCCTCTAACTCCCATCTTTCTTAGGAGTTAGCAAAGCCAAAACAACACATTGACTCATGCTATTCTGAATGTGCTCCTTTCGCAACAACTCCTCTATCTTCTCTTTCAGAATCTCACTCTCCTTAGGACTCATCCTGTAGTGCGGTAAATTTGACAAGCCAACACCAGGAATTAAGTTTATATGGTGCTGAATATCACACATAAGCGGCAACCCATATGGAATATCCACATGCATCAGCTCACTAAACTCCTTCAATAAAGGTTTAATTGATTCGGGCTACTCCTCCACTTGTAATTCAGTCTCAGTCTCGATTGTTTGTTTCACGACCAACACGTGAATCTGTTGGGTCTCCTTAACCTTAGCTTCAAATTTCCTTGTAAGGGTAAGGAAATTATTTTCAGCAACTTGTTTTCTTTTGTTCTTCAGTGGTAGCAACGTATATTTCGCTCCATCCTTCATAAGGTTATACTGATTGCTCATTCCCGAATGCTGAGCATCTACATCAAATTGCCATGGTCTCCCAAACAACACATGACATACATCCATGTCTACCACCTCACAATACAGCCCATCATGATATTTTCCAATGGAGAATGGAATTTTACATCGCTCAGTTACCTGAATGATTTCCGCTTCAAATTTAATCAGTCCTAACATATAGGGATTACGATGCTTCTCCACGGGTATTCCTAGCTTCTTCACTACCTCCTTCCCAATGATATTTTTCATGCTTCCACTATCAATAACCACAGCAAAGATCTTTCGCAGAATGGTGCACCTGGTTCGGAATAACTGATGGTGCTACGAATCATCTTCCTGTTTTGGGGCCAACATCATCCTGCGCACCACACCGTTTACTTGCTCCTCTTCTTCATCTTCAAAATCATTGTCCTCACCATCTGGTTCACAACAATATCCATCTTCATCCTCTTCTTTCACTATCACGTTTACGGTCTTTCTCTGAGGACATTCATTAGATCGATGCCCAAGCTGATTACACTTGTAACACTTTATTGCGGCTGGTTTAGCATAAGGGTTAGGGTTTGCAGTTTTCTATACTTGCGTTCCCTTATCCTTCGGCTCGTTCATAGGGCGCTTTTCTATCGACTCATCTTCTTAACTTCGCTCCAAATTATAGTGATTGTTAAAGTCGCTCTTCTTTATCAAATTGCTACCTCAATAATTTTCGTAACCTCTTTTTCCCCTGTCTTGCTACATCAATTCTACCTTCATCGCCATATTCTGGGTTTCAGTTAAATTTCGCAGAAACTGCACTCCAATTTTATCTTGAATGAAGGGTTTCAACCCATCGAGATATCTGGCCACCTATTGTTCGTCCGTCTCCGATAGATTATTCCACTTCGCCAATCTCATAAATTTGGCCGTATACTCATGTACAGTCCAATTGCCCTGCTGACAATGTTGGTACCGTTGGAACATAATCTGCTCATAGTCAGGTGGAAGGAACTCCTGTTTCAGCATCCTCCTCATTCTAGCTCAAGTTTGAACTCTCTCTTTCCTTTCTTACTCCCTTCTATTCTGCAATCTCTCCCACCATGCAGACGCACCCCCCTTTAATCTACAGGCCACTAATCACATCCTTTTCTCACCAGGGGTGTCCATATAATCGAAAAATCTATTTATATCAGCAATCCAATCCATAAATTCTTCTATGCCCAGACTACCATTAAAATAAGGGATATCGACTTTCAATTAAATTTATTACCTTCAAGATAGTCGTAGCACCATCGCCCATCTCTCCTATCATATCTTCTTTGAAATCGTACATGACGATTTCTGTCACCATAATCAACACGTTTCTCATCAAAAAGTTCACTTTCTTCTTCTTCTTCTGAACTCTTTGAAAACAGAGGGTTATTTTGCCTGCGGACAAGAACAAGCCTATCAATAGAATCATCGCAAGTAAGATCTGCACCCAGCCTTTTGTCGTTCCGCCAATTCCGGTTCATATCAATGTCGAGACCTTCGAATCGTTCTGTTAACTCGTCAAATCGTTCTTCAAAACGACGAAAACTTTGACCGAATCGTTGATCCAAGCGTTCCATTAAACACTGCTCCAAACGTTGTAGCACGTCGTCCCCAAGGGTTGGGGCTTCAGTCTTCTGATCATCGTCATGAAGACCACCGCCAGTTGCCATAGGCTCTGATACCACCTGACGCAGCGTTTAGCGAATAATTCAAGTAAAACCTTGCTTAGAGAGAAAAATCTCGAATTTCAGTTCAATATTGATAATAATATTTTGTCCTAAAAGAAAACCTTTAAACAAGCTTATATATATCCTTAAACCTAACCCTACTAAAATAATGAAAAAACCCATCTAAACGATCCGCCAATTCGCTAAAAAAATAACTTAGAAAAAATATTAAAATAATGAAAAAACCCATCTAAACGATTCCGATTCACTAAAATCCATCATAGGTCATAGCCATAGACAGTGAGTTGTCTTCATAACGACGTTTTGCTTCAACCGATCGAATTTGAGCTCGATCCGATGTCGTCAACTGGGTCCACCAGTTCTAGTCGCATCACCATTTCGCCTTTCATTTGGACTTCTGCTTGTCCAATTGGTCCAGAAATGCACCACTAATAGATTCTGCATTATTTATGTTCTTAGGCTTTTTCATCGATCAAATTCTGACGAAGCATCTTTTTGACACGCTTGATGAGACAAGTGTGGCTGATTTGAGAAAGAACAATGCCAAAAAAAAAGGAATCATCCATATTCGAATCATGCTGCAGGCAACAACCCCAAAGATACCACTATGTAGTCCGAGACCTCAACTGCTCCAGCAATAGAGTCAAGCCAAGGGGACAACATTGAAATCCCGCAGCACTTTATGGAAGGGCAGGCGAGGGAATTAGTACCAAACCTTACTTTGGTAGCTACCATGAAGAAGCTGTTCGAGGAACAGCAAAATAAGATGATGAATCACATAGCAAGACATATTTTTTATGCGATTAGGTCAATGGTCATCAATGCCATCGATCAACGACGTCATCTTCGGGCCCGGGACATTCAATCAATCCGTACCAATTCAACCAAACAAGGCGGCTTCCAGGTATGTTCAACCAACTCTTAATGAATTGAACGGCGGAAATAATTTAGTGATCCCACCACCAGTGAAGAGTTTACAAAGGGCATAAAAATCCCATCTACCCTGAACCTAGGGGCCAGGAAGGTCAAGTTTATCGCCTAATCCACCCTAAACTTATGGGACAGGAAGGGTGTCAGCTTTCAATTCATGCTCAAGTGGCTAAACTCATATTACAACAATTAGATGCCAACAAAGGTCTTAAAGTAACACAAGTCACATGAATAGCTTAAAGTGGATTAAATGACTGGTATACATTTTGCATAAATTGGGTTAAATATGAATGTATTTTAGTAGGTGGAGTTGAGTTGGGTGGAGATCTCTAAAATTATATTGCATTAAAATGGATTGATTTAAATAGTACCTTTTTCGATTCGATTCGATTCACCTGTTTAACGAGTCTACTCATTAGTTGCTTGTTTAAGGCTCGCGAACTTAATTGAAGACCAATTTTATAACTACTGCATAGAACGTCAAATCAAATTGATTACCCGTGCCTCTTTTGCAGTCGAGAAATTTCGAAGATAAAACAATGCACCGTTTATTGTGTTGTCCAATAGTCAAGATTTGTCGACTACTAGAACCTTTTCTCTCAACGTGTCGTCCGATGCCCACTTGTGAGTAGGTCATTTGCAGAGGGAGTGATTGAAACGCACCCACCCCAAAACAACAACCGAAGACAATTCAACCCTTTTGAAAGAGATGGACATGACAATGCACAACCTTTCTTTTTGTGCACCTGTTCCCGTCGTGGTCGCTATCGATAATGTTTCCATCATGGTTTCTAGTTTTTTTTCTTTTTGGTCGAAAAGAGCGATTTATTTCGTTGATGGACTCTTTGTCAATCGTGAAATTCTCTTTAATGCAGAAGAAAAGTGACCCATACTTTTGATAAAGTGCTGAATAATTTTATAATTTGCACAACTTAGGTTCCTAAATTAATAGAGTAATCTTGCGTCATTCTAATTTTAATAAACTTTTGGCATTCTTAAAATATTGCTCGTGATGCGGTTATTTGTCAAGGGATGAGAAAAGCATTGCAGATAAAGGAAGGAACAAATCGTCAGACCTAACTAATTTTATATTCTTCTCGTCTTGACAAAAAGTCACAAGTAGCATTTGGTGTACATTGATTCATAATGCATTAAATAAAATCGATCTAGTGACTTGACAAAAAGTCACGAGTAATATTTGGTGTCCATCGATTCATAATTCATTAAATATAATCGATCTAGTGACATGACAAATTGTAAGATGATATAAACAGAAAACAACTTAATTCAAGCATCCATAAAAGAATTTTCGTCTTCAATCAACGATCTTCATAAAAAGTGCTACGAAAAACAAACGATTGAATAATAAAAAAAACAAAATTAGAAAATAAATTGGATTTCGGATTTATATTATTTGGTAAGGGGGACTTACTTAACGGGGAGCGCAGTATAAGATTCCACTATAAATCAAATGATGTATTGGAGATTACAACCACACTCAAATACTCTTTGTGTTTTTCAGCTCCTAATTACACCTAACCACTCATTCAATATTTAGCCTCACATAATTTCTCACGAAACAATCTATCAATTTCACAAAAAAATTTATAAATCTTATTTCGAGATTTATTGGCTTGACCACTCGTCTCTTGGGTGCAATTCACGATCACCACCAAGCCACAAGCTCCAAGTTGGATGTCCGGCTGTCATGCCACTTGGAACACTCGTGGCACACATCGGCAACGGGCTTAGATTTGTGCCCTCTTCCTTCTCAACCAAGGAGATATATGAAACAAACCCTTGTGGATAGGTATATTTATCCCACGGTGTGCGAACGGGAAGCAAAGTCCAACCGGCACATTCTTATCGGTTTCAAACTTGTGACATATTCTAATGAAAGGTTTTTTTTTTGGATGAAATTCTAACAAAAAGTTAAAACGGCATTTTACAAATTAATTTCCTAAACCAAACGCAATCACCTTAGATTGATGAGAAATTATACATAGATGTTGGAGTCATAGTCGATCGAGATTGACCCGTTCTACAATGGATCGAGTCTTGCCAATAATATGATGGCTGTTGAAAAATCCTTCGGCCCCTTTTTGGCTAAGTACTGTCCGGAGTCGAACAACGCCTCAAGTTGACCGCAACCAGCAAAGCCATGACGCCTTTTCCCTTCTTGCTGTCCAAGCATCTCTCTACTTTATCTTCTTTCTAGTTCCATACAAATAAAGAATAAAAAATGTCTCGCCAGATGGAATTAATAAAATCGAACAACGCAAATTAAAGAATGACAAAAATGCCGCGAGAAGACGTATTTAACCAGGAATCTTCCCCACCTCACAAACCCAACCCAAGTCATAAGCAACACAAGAAGCCTCGAGCTTCATCACCGTCTTTTCCAACCACAACAATTTCGAAGCATTCACTTGGAGCCCCGGAGATAATCAGCTACATGGCGGTGACCTATGCCGAGCTCGTGTTCATCCCATCCCCTATCATGGACCATCTTGTACCGATGGTCGAGATGGCCAAGCTCCTCGTCCATCGCGACCCCCGACTCTCAGTCACCGTCCTCATCATGAAGCTTCCCTTCGACTCCGACGTCGACTCGTACACAAACTCGCTCGCCACCTCCGTGGATGCTGCCCGCATCCGCATCGTCCACCTCCCGCGCGTGAACGCAGACACCAAGATCTCCCCAGTCAATTTCCTCACATCCTTTATAGAAAGCAACAAGCCCCACATCAAGCATGCTGTCGCCGAACTCGCCAACTTGGCCGGCTCGAACAGGCAGCTTGGGGGGTTCCTTCTCGACATGCTCTGCACAAGCATGATCGAACTGGCTGACGAGTTCGGAGTACCCTCCTACGTCTGCTTCACGTCAAGCGCGGCATTCCTCGGCCTGATGCTGCACGTCCAGTCGCTCCAGGACAAGCAACACGTGGACATAACCGAATTCAAGGACTCGGTCGCCGAGCTGGACTTCCCGAGTTTCGTAAACCCGCTGCCAGCCAAGGTCTTACCGTCCATGGTTTTGACGAAGGAGGCGGTTCAACCATTCATGGAGCATGCTAAGAGGATAAGAGCGATGAAGGGAATTATCATTAATACGTTTGACGAGCTTGAACCACATGCACTGGGGTCCTTGGCGGGCCTCGGGGCGCCCACGGTTTACTCCGTGGGGCCTATACTCGATCTGAAGGGGGAGACTAAAGAGAAGGCTGACGGTGGCCGCCGAGGCGATGGCATCATGGAGTGGCTCGACGAGCAACCGCCTTCATCGGTGGTTTTCTTGTGCTTCGGGAGCGTGGGGAGCTTCCGCGAGAACCAGGTGAAGGAAATGGCCTGCGCGCTAGAGCGGAGTGGGCGCCCATTTCTGTGGTCCCTACGGCGACCGCCACCAAAGGGCAAGATGTTTCCGAGTGATTACACGGACCCCGCAGAGGTCTTGCCCGAGGGGTTCTTGGATCGGACGGCAGCTGTTGGGAAAGTGATTGGGTGGGCCCCGCAGGCTGCAGTCCTGGCACACCCAGCGATTGGGGGTTTCGTGTCGCACTGCGAATGGAGCTCCACCCTTGAGAGCATATGGTTTGGTGTGGCAGTGGCCACATGGCCGCTATTCGCGGAGCAACAGTTCAATGCGTTCCAGCTGGTGGTGGAGCTGGGCCTCGCAGTGGAGATCAGGATGGACTACAGGAGGGATTTCACAATGGAGAGCGACTTTGTGGTGACGGCAGAGGAAATAGAGGGCGGAATAAGGAAGTTAATGGAGGACGTCGGCGGCGAGAGGCGGAAGAAGGTGAAGGAGGTGAGTGAGAAAAGTAGGAAGGCATTGGTTGAGGGCGGCTCTTCTTACTTGTCTTTGGGTCATTTGATTGAGGACATCTTGAATAATATGCCTTAATGTAAGGGACTACAATGGTTGGAATATTTAGAATTTCTGGTTTACGCATGTTGAATAAAACAAGGTTGCTTTCATTGTAGTAGATCATTTTGTACTCGTAAAAGTAAGCTTATAGTGAAAATCTAGCACATACCATCAGTTTAAAAAATTTTTTTTACCAGTGCCTTATCCACTCTGATTTTATGGTTAGTGAGAGATTTGATAATTAAAATCCTTAAATCTAGGTGCGATTAAACTGTTTGCATAAAGTTTTATTTACATTAGTAGAGTATGCTCTAATGTTTCATTTTAAAATACTTGTTCAATTTGGATGGTTGAGAATATCAATTATGTCTCTTATACAGGTATCATTCTAGAATGTTATGAATTTTTTTGAACATGGGCTTAATTTATGAGCGATGCCATCATTAAAATCAATCCCAACGCATGAAAAGCGTGAAATTTTTTGTGTGAAATATTTGCCGAACAAGGACATCGTGGACCGTTGAATTTGTCTGAGTCTTTTGTGAGAGCTCACTGAAGACTTAAGTCAATAATCTTTTGTTAATCGAAATTGTGGACTAGAATAGTCCGCTGTTTGGTTGCAATGGCGTGGGGATGCAATTGTCCCCTTTGTCCTTTTCATCTAGCACTTTGTGCATTGCTCGTGAATCGTGATATACTTTTCGGAAAAGTTTTAGTTTTAAAGTGCACGAAAATCATTCTACCGAGCCGATATCTCTCTCGTGTGACAAGTCTCGCTCATGTATGCACTATGTTATTAAAATATTTAAATATTAAATCACAATTTTATTTAACAGCTTAATTTTTAAAATAGTCAAAACCTTATTTGATATTAGAGTAAGAGGTCATAAATTAAAACATTTGAATAATAAACCATATTTTCATCTGAGAGATTAAGTTTTTAGAACAATTAACAGTTGTCTCACAAAATCTCATATACTCACATTGATATCTCCGAATAACCTAAAATTCTTTGATCCTCCGACTAATAAATTGGTTGGTTGGTCCAATACTCCATTCATGATTTTCCATCTAATATATTATTCACGGTCCGAATGAGTTTGAATTATTTTTTTGAAATGTTAGCACACTAAGCTATTTTATGGGCATAAGAACAATTCTGGTTAACCGAACTGACGATTTCCAAGCCTTTTTTTTTTTTTCCAAATTATGACCTAAACTTGAACGAAGATAATTTGGGACTTTGTATGAATATAGTATCGTGAATTTGCGTAGTTTATGAGCATTAGTCCTCACTCGCAACATCGACGCGTGAATCATGTTAGGGCTGATTCTGCTTTGAAAATACGAGGCAAACTTACGTTAACAACTACTCTGATTGACCGAGGCTCTAACGCTAAGGATTTAAAGCGACTTTCCTTCATGCTTTTCTTGACAATTTCATTGACTGTCTTTAGTAAACCAAAGTGACCGTCGATGTAATGCTAAGGATGGAAAACGACTTTGCCCAATGCTTATCTTGACTATATCATTCAGTGTTCCTTTAATATACTATATGACCGGGATGCTGACATGGTTCGAGCCTTTGGCCAAGCTTGCTATCCCAAGACAAACACAAATGAAACTTCCAGAGGAGATGTCTTGATTTCGTGTGCGTGGTGTTCGCAAAGACGTCATTTCAAATTTCCATGAACTGAATGGCTCAGATATCAAGTATAAACATGAATCCTTGTTAGTCCCTTATTATCGTTTAAGTAATGCTAGAGATATTAAAACTCATGTATTAATGTGTTTACAATATAATGTGGGAATCAGTAGGTGGTTATTTAAGAAACAGCAAGTGGCCGTCTGAACTGGGTCATTTTTCAACACGATTTAATGAAATTGTACCATCACGCAATGCTTCAAAGTTAATAAACATTTCAAACCTCATTTTGTTGGCAATGGAATCAACTACTTAGCTATTTGGACAACTGTTCATTTTATTTGGGTCGAAAAAATTTGTTTTTGTTATTAAAAGAAGCAAATTAGATAGTTTAGCCCTGGTTTATTTTGACTAAAAGCATTTAATTGGACATAAGTCTTTCTTCTTCATTTAAAACCTGAATTATTGGCTTGACAATTGGTAAATTTAATTCCATTTCATAACCCAAACAAGTAATGTTTGCTTTGATATTCATAATTGAATGAGTATTTTTTATATGTACAAAGTTTTGTAAAGTAATATAACTCATATTTGATCTTTCACGTATATTATACATTAGATTTCAATATATATTTCTTTGGTATCTTATATAGATGTGCATAGTGTATACTCTATCTGCTTAAAAGAAATTTGTACTACTAATTGAGTGATTGTTAGCTCCTACAATTCATCGTAATTCTTTTTCAGGTTTACATCTAGATGTGTCAAAATGAGTCCAAAACCCATTCTTTGACTCACTTTTTATGGGTCAGATTATAAATGGGTTGGCTAAATGTTAGAAACGAGTTTAAATGGATCCAAGAAACAATGGCCTAAGTAAATATGGGTCTAAATGGGTTGTGAATACACCCATTTCAAACCCATTTTCATTTTACAGCCAATTCCTGTTGTAAGCCTACCTAATCCCAAAAGTCCAAAATCTTCCTCCTCCTCCTTCCTCCTTTGCCTCCTCAGCTTCCTTCTCTCTCCTCATACGCAAATACCACCATTAACACCCACCCAAGAAAAAATGAACACCTCCTTCGATGCTCTTCTTGGACACTCAACCTCAACATGGACGGCGTTGGCGTCGACCTCGACCTCGACCTCAACCCCTCCAACTTCGGTTGCTCCATTGTCCTCAAGAGGATCCCCAACGGCAACATCTTAGAGGCCTCTCACACCAACTATATCGACCGCCTCAAGTGCCTCCTCGAAACCGGCATCAATGTCAACGACCAGGACTGGTAGGTTTGAGCTTCACCATCAATGGTTGTAGAGTCCTCGGCCTCCCCACTTCACTACCGCGGAGACCGGATTGGTTCTAGGCAATTGGAATGGCTTGTCTTTGACTGCGGCTACTTTGTTGTTGCTCCAACTCAACTCCAGCCTCTAGCCACATATTCGCCCTCGGCAGTGAGGAAGGAGTGACCGCGGGGGGATTCCGTGAGGGCATCGTTTCTACTAGGTTGAGCTTAGAGCAACCTGAATTTATTTTATCTTGCAAATTTTTTATATTTTCATTTATTTGATTTTGGGCTTATTCTCCGATTTTTGAGTGAGTTATGTGAGTGGGTTTGGGTTGGATCTGGGTTATATAATTTTTTTAACAAATAAATTGATCAATATAAGTTAAATGGGTGGATTTGATAGAACCCATTTATGATCCACCCAAACCCAACCAAACCCACCCATTTGCCACCGCTATCTACAGCTACCAGCGAATAGGATGAGAGCGGTAGCAGGGGAATTTTTGGGAGTTAAATTTTAGTATAAGTTAAGATAGTTGTATATAATATTCAAAATGGTATTTGTTAGGTTTGGTTTGTTAGTCATTGCAGATGTATATATTATTTTCTGTGGACTTTAGAATTGTGATCTTATAACCAGCTTGTTGTTTTATCAATATATATAGATGAATACATAATTTCATAACACGTTAAAGTTAATTATGTACATGAAGCTGCATCCTTTAGCTGAGAGGACGGTCGTGTCACTTTCTTTATACTCGCATAGTTGAGGTGTGACATCTCATCGACATGTGATGCACCGCCATTAGTTCTCAATTTTGGGGTCGATGAGTTTACTGCTCAGGTTGGTATTGTAACTCCAAGCCTTTTTTCCCAGAAGACTTAAATTTGTGTGGAGTTTAAAGTTGAAACCTTTTCTTTTGGCCTAGTGTATAGAGATTGATGATGCCTCCTAGTCATGGCCACGGTTCGGAACCAGCGGTTCAGGTTCGTGGTCATGTGTCAACCGGAACACAAATCGCTAGGCGCGGTTCCGATTCCGATTTTGAACAGGCCGGTTCCAGTTCGTAATTTAAAAATTTTAAAAATAAATTATGAAATAAAAAAACTATGAATTATAAAATTATGAAATATAAATTGTAATCAAAATGTAAATTATAGGGGTGATTGGTTCCTGGTTCGGTTCGATTCTGCTCGGAACCAGGAACCAAACCAGTAAGACCGGTCCCTTAATTTTAGAACTAGGAATCGGACCATTGGCCCGGTCCAGTTCTAGGCAGTCCAATGGAACTCTTTGCTCTTAACTAGTAAAGGATCGTAGTCACAAAATGCATATAACTTCACATGCTTATGACTTAGTTTGGGTTTTATATACAATCCCTTTGATGGTCTCTTCATTCCCATTCGATGTGGGACTCTTGACATTTGCATAAAGACAAGCTAATAGTCTCACATTGAAGGTGTTCAAGGCAAATCGAGGGTCCCACATCGAATGGGAACGAAGAAACATTAGAATCATTGTATATAAAACTTAAGCTAAGTATTGTAATTAGAGTTCAATATACCCAAGTCAAGCATTGTAATTAAAGTTCAATACATCCAAGCCAAGCATTGTAATTAGAGATCAATGCAGTTACAATGCATGACAGTTCAAATTGTTTTATAAAAAAAATTAAATAATGATTTTTTAAAAATTTTCATATTATTATTATTTTTTAAAAATAATTTGGAACCGGAACCGGGCCCGTAAGTCACGGGCCGGTTCTGGTTCCGAACTAAGGGCCTGGTCAACGGGCCAATCCCGAGTTTGACCGTGCCGGTTTCAGGCCAAAATCGGCCCGTGGTCATGACTAATGCCTCCTCACTTTTGTACTCTACAATACGAGTGTGCAAAGGAAATAGTAAGTACATTTGGTACGGTAATTCAGATTCCTCGGAACCGGCAAAGAAACTGTTAAGTACTATTTTCTCAGATTTAATTAAAATGCTTTGGAGTCGTTTTTTATGTTAATGTCACAGTATCATCTGTTCGTGATTACGTTTTTTTTTGGCCGAAGAACTCTCTCTCTCTCTCTTACTTTCTTTAGTTGCTCAAGCATCGGAGAGTCCTAACAGGACAAAGCTAAAGTACCCTTTAGCTTCTTGTTTAAGGTTGGCGACCTTCATTGAAAACCGATTTTTCCCACTGTTACATGGAAGGTCAAATCCAAAAATCACCCATACCTCCTTTGTAGTCGAGAAATTTCTGAGAGAGAAGAAGGAAAAATTACCAAAAATATTCTAAACATATTACGATTTAGTACTAAACTTTCCAATTTCATCAACTTAGTCATGTTAATTCACTCATAAACCTTTCAATTGTGCCAATTTAGTCCTTCCAACCGAAAATCATTGGCTTGGTGGTCTAGTACTAAATTTTGCCATATTCTAAATTACCTGCTGTCTTACGCGGCTTGGTTGATGTTGACATAGAAGATTTTTAAAATTTTCTAAATTTTTTATTATCTTTTTTCTTCTTTTCCCTTTTCTTTTTTTTATATCTAACTCTGGATCGGTGATCGTCGGCCAACCCTCGCCTGGTCTGGGCAGGGTTGTCAAGGTCCTCACCAAGCACGGGCAATGACCTCCACATCCTCGCCAACCTCAAGCGAGGGCGTCGAGCCATCGCCCATATTCAAGCGAGGGCCGTGATTCTCACCCATTGGTCAGCACGGGCATCACTGTCCTTGCCTAGATTTGGGCGAGGATCGGACCTCACTTGTGGCCGGCAAGGATCATTGGTGACCTCGCTGACCTAGGGTTAGGAAAAAAAAAGAAAATAAAAAAATCATAAAAAATTAGAAAAATTAAAAAACAAAACTTAAAAACTGTCCACGACAATGCCGGTCGTGTCACGTAAGATGGCTGGCGTTGACTAGATCGCCACGTCAGCGATTTCTGAGCAAAATTGATTAGAATGACTAAATTGGCAAACTGTCAAAATGTTTAGGACTAAATTAACAAATTTGTAAAAGTTTTAGCACTACATTGGTCAAATTGAAAGGTTTATGACTAAATTGGCACAAGTACAATAAATTTAAGACTTTTTTGGTAATTTTTTCAAAGAATAATGAGCATTTTGTTGTGTTATATTGAGATTTGTCATTTAGCGGACCCTTTTTCTCAATGTGTAATCTAACGGTTCGACAATAGTCTACAATACCTACTTATGAATAGGTCACCTGCAACAAAGAGAGAGATTGAAATGCAACGTAACATTCATGAGAGCGGAACAACCGAAAACATTCAATTTAATTGAAAGAGATTGACATGATAATGCACAGCCTTTGTTTTCTGGGCACTTGCCCCCGTCGACGTCGCTATTAGTAATGTTTCCAAGTCCATTCGCTAAAAAAAGATGATACTTTCCGTCACGCTTCTTCGTCATATGCGTCTTTTCTTTTCTTTTCTTTCTTTTTTCTTACGTGGAGAGCGATTTCTTTAGGCTGGTGAGCTTTTTGTTATTCGTAAATTTCTTTGTGATACAGAAGAAAAGTGGCCCATACTTTTGATAAAGTAAACGCTAAATATATAATTTTCACGATTTCTAAATAAATAGCATAATCTTGCATATGCTTCTATAGAATGAATTTAACTTGATTTAGACGGTGGGTCTTACTTCATAGGGAGAGCAATAAAGGATTCCGATCAAGCGTTATAACGAAGATTATTATAATCGCACTCGAATCAATCAGATGGTTTTGGTGTTTTACAGCCACTGATTATATCAAATAATTCACATAGTGTTTAGTCTCGCATGCTTTTTCGTGAAACAAATTCTCATTCTCACGAAGAAATCTGCAAATCCTTACCTCAACATTCGTGGCACACATCAAGATTGGCTTAGATTTGTGCCCTCTTCCTCAACCAAGAAGCCATGTAACGAACCCTAGGGAGTATGCATATCCATCCCACCGCCGAAAGAAGTTCAAAGTTGGATCACTCAAGGAGGCCATACCAAGCAGGAATGGGAAACAAAGTCCAATCGGGACTTTCGTTCTTCTCTTTTAGTTCCTTTTGGTTTTTGCCACTTTCACGTGGTCGAGCTCTGCACATTTTTATCAGGTCAGGCTTCGTATAACGCGTTCAAGCTCGTGACATATTCAAACAAAGTCCAATCGGGACTTTCCTTCTTGCCTTTTAGTTCCTTTTGGTTTTTGCCACTTTCGCGTGGTCGAGCTTTGTGCATTTTTATCGGGACGGGCTTCGTATAACGAGTTCAAACTCGTGACGTATTCTGACAAAATATTAAAGCCGCATTTTACACATTAACTTCCTAAACTAAACCAAGTCACCCTTGACAGTATACACAGATGTCGGAGTGGTATTCACGGAGAGGGCGTAACGTAAACGATCGAGATTGATCCCGACCGCGACAGACGAGTCTTGCCAAAACTATGATGAGCGTTCAGACCACGCCGAGTACTGTCTGGAGTCAAACTAGGCCGCTCCACGAATTGACCGCAACCAGCAAAGCCATGACGCCATTTCCCTTCTTGCTGCCCAAGCACCTCTCTGCTTTCTCTTCTTTTTTTTTTTTACTCTATGCATTTAGCGAACGACAAAATGTCTCACGAAAAAGGATTGATACAATCAAACAGCGCAAATTAAAGAATGACAAAAGTGCCGCGAGAAGACGTATTTAACCAGGAGTCTTCCCCACCTCACAAACCCAACACAAGTCATAAGCAACACAAGAAGCCTCGAGCTTCATCACCGTCTTTTCCAGCCACAACAATTTCGAAGCACTCACTTGGAGCCCCAGAGATAATCAGCTACATGGCGATGACCTATGCCGAGCTCGTGTTCATCCCATTCCCTGGCATGGGCCATCTTATATCGATGGTCGAGATGGCCAAGCTCCTCGTCGACCGCGACCCCCGGCTCTCTGCCACTGTCCTCGTCATGAAGCTTCCAATCGATTCCGAAGTTGACTTGTACACAGAGTCACTTGCCACCTCCGTGGCCGCCGCCCGCATCCGCTTCGTCCACCTCCCACATGTGAACACAGACACTGAGATCTCCTCGGGAAATTTCCTCACCCACTTTATGGAAAGCAACAAGCCCCACGTCAAGGGGGCCGTCGCCGACCTCGCCGACTCGACTGACTCGACCTGGCGGCTTGCGGGGTTCGTTATTGACATGTTCTGCACCACCATGATCGACCTGGCAGACGAGTTTGGAGTCCCATCTTACGTCTTCTTCACGTCGAGCGCCGCGTTCCTTGGGCTAATGCTGCACCTCCAGTCGCTCCAAGACGAGCAACACGTGGACATAACCGAATTCAAGGACTCGATCGCCGAGCTGGACTTCCCGAGTTTCAGGAACCCGTTGCCAGCCAAGGTCTTACCGTCCGTGGTTCTGGCAAAGGAGGCGGTCCAACCATTCCTGAAGCACGCCAAGAGGATAAGAGCGATAAAGGGAATTATCATTAATACGTTCGACGAGCTCGAACCCCATGCACTGGGGTCCTTGGCGGACCTCGGGGCGCCCATGGTGTACCCTGTGGGGCCCATACTGAATTTGAAGGGAGAGACTAAAAAGAAGGCCGATGGTGGCTGCCGAGGCGCTGATATCATGGAGTGGCTCGACAAGCAACCGCCTTCATCGGTGGTTTTCCTGTGCTTCGGGAGTCGGGGCAGCTTCGGCGAGGACCAGGCGAAGGAGATGGCCTGCGGGCTAGAGCGAAGTGGGCACCGTTTCCTATGGTCCTTACGACGGTCGCCACCGAAAGGCAAGTTTGACTTACCTCATGACTACATGGACCCCTCGGAGGTCTTGCCGGAGGGGTTCCTGGACCGGACGGCTGGCGTCGGGAAAGTGATTGGGTGGGCCCCACAGGCTGCGGTCCTGGCCCACCCGGCGATCGGGGGGTTCGTGTCGCACTGCGGATGGAACTCCACCCTGGAGAGCATTTGGCTCGGCGTGGCGGTGGCCACGTGGCCCCTATATGCAGAGCAACAGTTCAATGCGTTCGAGTCGGTGGTGGAGCTGGGCCTCGCAGTGGAGATCAAGATGGACTACAGGAGGGATTTCAGGATGGAGAGCGACTTTGTGGTGACAGCAGAGGAAATAGAGGGCGGAATAAGGAAGTTAATGGAGGACGTCGGCAGCGAGAGGCGGAAGAAGGTGAAAGATGTGAGTGAGAAGAGTCAGAAGGCATTGGTTGAGGGTGGCTCTTCTTACTTATCTTTGGGTCGTTTGATTGAGGATATCTTGAATAATGTGCCTTGATCGGCCCTAGCATTTCCGCTGTATGCATGTTGAATAAAAAAAATGTCGCTTTCATTGTGCCAGATCAATTTGTACTCATAAAAGTCAGGTTGTCATGGAAATCTAGAATATATCGTTAGCGTAAAAATATTTTTTCACCAAGCGACCTTATCCACTCTTGAACTGATGGTTAGTAAGAGATTTGCTAGTTAAAATCCTCACAAATCAAGGTTTAATTAGACTGTTTGTATAAAGTTTTATTTGCACTAGCGGTATACGCTCTCCTGTTCAATTTTAAAATACACATTCACCTTGAATGGTTGAGAATATCAATTGCATCTCTTAAACAAGCCTCATTTTAATTCTAGAGCGGTATGAAAAATTTCATTTTAGCATAGGCTTGATTCATAAGCGGTTGGATGATTAAAATCAATAAGAGTCCATTCAATATTCTTGTGTGAAATATTTGCCTAACACGAACACGATGGACTATCGAATTTGCCGAGCGTTTCAATTTAAGCTATTAGATGAATGCATTATTTAATATTTTATCATTTTAACACTCTCCCTTACCTTTAGTATGATCTTTTTGTTTAGTACTAAATATGAAAATATGTAATTGGATATATAAAAAGGGGCTTGGAAATACTCGAACTCAAGATTTTTTGTTTTGATATTATATGAAAATTTATGAGATCACTATTAATTATTTGAAAAGTTTAAATTGTTAAATGAAAGCTTGGTCTAATATACTTAATTCTCTTGATAATGTTTTGTTAATCGAATTGGTGGACTAGAACAGTCCATTGTCTTTGCTGGTTGCATTGGTGTGTGGATGCAACTATTCCCTTTGTCCTTTTCTTCTCGCACTTTGTGCATTGTCTTTTAAAAATATCTCTGTCTCTCTCGTTGACTAGTCTTCCTCGTGTTTGGAGCCCATCACGTTGCTGTGTCCGTATAACCTAACGTTTCCTTCCTCCTCCGCCTAAGTCGGTTGGTCCGTCCGACACTTCAAACATGATTTTCTATCCAATATATAATTCAACATACATTAAACTTGAAAATTTTGATAATTTTAATCGAATTTAAATATATCCATAGTCGAATGAGTTTGAAACGTTTCGTGAAATGTGAATAGGCTAAACCATTTTCTGGGTATATGAACAATTTTAGCGATGGTTACCCAACTTTTATCCGATCGATGATTTGAACTCGTGAACAAAGACAATTTGGGATTTAGAACGTAGTATCGTGAAAATTACCTTATTCATGAGAATTAGTCCTCACTTGCATCATCAATGCATGAGGCGTGTTAGGATTGATTTGGGAAAATTATCATAAAAGTCGTAAATCTATTGCAACTGTCTCAATTCAGTACTAAACTTGTTTTTTTTTGTAAATTTAATCTTAAACTTTTTGCATTTATGCCAATTGAGTCCATCCGGTCAATTTTGGCCGGATTACACAAATGCGAACACCGACTGTTTTACGTGGCGCGGCCGACACTGATGTAGACAATTTTAATAATATTTTAGCATTTTTTTTAAAATTATTTTTTCCTTTGTTTTTTCTTGTCTTTTCTTTTCCTTCTTTAATTTCTTTCTCTTTTCTTTTTTTTTTCCTTTTTCTTTTTTCCCTCCGCCGACCATCGCTAGGCATCGTTGATGGTCGGCAGAGGTTGTCGATCTTAGGCGAGGGTCACCCTTGCAAGATCTGGCAAGGGCTGCCCTCGCCAGCTTGATGACCTTCGCGGGCCATCAATGAGGCCTAGCAATGGCTGGCGCAGGGAAAAAAGGGAAAAATAAAAAAGAAGAGAAAAAAAAAGAAAAAAAAAGTAAAGAATGATTGAAGGAAGAAGGATATGAAAAGAAAAGAAAAAAAATACTAAAATATTATTAAATATCATCCACGCTAGCATTGGCTGCACCACGTATGATGTTGATGCGGACGTCGGTAAAGCCAA
Organism: Syzygium aqueum; assembly: GCA_031216185.1. Taxonomy (NCBI): domain Eukaryota; kingdom Viridiplantae; phylum Streptophyta; class Magnoliopsida; order Myrtales; family Myrtaceae; genus Syzygium; species Syzygium aqueum. The sequence goes on from CM062231.1 coordinate 3,012,300, forward strand.
AATTGATCGAATGGACTCAATTGGTACAAATGCAAAAGGTTTAAGACTCAATTGGCCAAAAAAAAGATTTGTGATTGAATTGGCACAATCACAATAAATTTATGACTTTTTTTGGTAATTTTCCCTGATTGATTCTCCTTTGAAAATACCACATGAACTTACACTACGAACTACCGTGAGTGACCCGGTTTCGTCGAGTGTTCTTAGTAAAACTAAAGTGACCGTGGACGTAATGCTAAGGATTTAAAACTACTTTGGCCAACGCTGTTTTTTCGACTATGTCATCGAGTGTTCTTAGTAAACTATATGACCGGGATGGTGACATAATTTGAGCCTCTGACCTTGGTAGCCCAAGGAGATGTCTTGATTTCTTGTGCGCGTGTGATTTGCAAAGAAGTCATATCAAATTTCCGGGAATTGAATGGCTTAGGTATCAAGGATAAACATGAATGCTAGTTAGTTTTCTGTTATCGTTCAAGTAATGCTAGAGATACTACAACTCGTATGTTTAGGTTGACATATTCATAAGCCGAGACGACCTGTGATCCGAACAACCGTGTTCGGGATGCTCCGGTCCGCTAAAGAGGCCGCGATTCACCCGACACTCGGCAAGTCTTCTCATAAAATCCGTCCGGCTCTTGAGAATGGGACTCGTATCAAGAATAGGAAAGCAGCCTTCGTCTCCGCAACTTGTTCTCTGCTCCCTTCGCAATAAGTAAAAGACACACACATGACGTGCGTAGAAACCACTCATCCTACTTCAAACGAGTTAAATCAGTAAGGGTTAAGAAATCGAACACATCATCGCCATCATGAGAACTGAATTCGACCTCTTGTTCATCCCATCGCCGGCTATCGGGCATTTCCTGTCGAAGTCGTAGACAGCCAAGCTCCTTGTTGGCCGTGACGATCGGGTCTCTGTCACCGTCCTCATCATGAAGTTCCCGTTCGGCTCCGAGATTGACTCTTGGATAGAGTCGACCGCGCCGCATCCGTCGCTGCCCGCATGCGCTTCAGCCACCTTCCTCAGTAGAACACTGCCCAGGAAACGTCCCGTAATGACGAAAAATTCACAACTAGCATAAGGCGCACATGCATTGAACGACAAATGTCTCACCAAATAGAATATAGATAAAAATCAAACAAAGCAAATAAAGAATGACTCTTCCCAACCAAGAATCTTCCCCACTTCACAACACGAACAGCCAACATAAAAAGCCTTGAGCCTCATCATCGTCTTTCCGAACCACAGAACTCCGAAACACTTACTTGAGCCCTGGAAATAGTCAGCTACATCGAGATGACCCATGCCGAGCTCATATTCGTCCCATCCCCTAGCATCGGCCATCTCATCTCGATGGTCGAGATGGCCAAGCTCCTGGTCGATCGCGACCCGCGCCTCTCTGTTAATGTCCTCATTATGAAGCTTCCGTTGGACTCCGACGTTGACTCTTACACAAACTTGCTACCTCCTTGGCCGCCGCCCGCATCCGCTTCATCCACCTCCCGCATGAGAACACCGAGGCTGAGATCTCCTCGGGCAATTTCATCGAACACGTTATCGAAAGCAGCAAGACTCACGTCAAGCGGATTGTGACCGAGCTTGCCGAATCCGCTGGCTCGACCAGGCGGCTCGCGGGGTTTGTTCTCGACATGTTTTGCACCACCATGATTGACTTGGCAGATGAGTTCGGACTCCCGTCCTATGTCTTCTTCTCATCGAGCGCCGCGTTCCTCGGCTTGATGCTGCACCTCCAGTCGCTCCAAGAAGAGCACTACGTGGACATAACCGAATTCAAGGACTCGGCTGGTGAGCTGGACTTCCCAAGTTTCACGAATCCATTGCCGGCCAAGGTCTTACCCACCCCTGGTGCTGATGAAGGACGCAGTCCGAATGTTCCTGGAGCACGCCAAGAGGATGAGAGCAACCAAGGGCATTGTCATAAATACGTTCGACGAGCTCAATTTGCATGCAGTGAGGTCCTTGGCGGGCCTCGGAGCGCCCGCAGTGTAGCCCGTGGGACCGATACTAAATCTGAAGAGTGAAACTAAAAAGAGGGGCAGTGGTGGCCGCGGAGGCGATGACATCATGGGGTGGCTCGATGAGCAACCACCTTCATCGGTGGTTTTCCTATGCTTTGGGAGCAGGGGTAGCTTCGGCGACGATCAGGTGAAGGAGATGGCCTGCCCACTGGAGCGGAGTGGGCACCGCTTCCTGTGGTCCCTACGGCTGCCGCTGCCGAACGGCAAAAATTGGTACCTGCGTGACTACGAGGACTCCACGAAGGTCTTGCCCGAGGGGTTCCTAGATCGGACGTCCAGCGTCGGGAAAGTGATTGGGTGGGCCCCGCAGGCTGCGGTCCTAGCCCACCCGGCGATCGGGGGATTCATGTCGCACTGTGGATGGAACTCCACCCTCGAGAGCATATGGTTTGGCGTGGCGATGGCCATATACGCGGAACAACAATTCAACGCATTCGAGCTGGTGGTGGAGCTGGGCCTCGCGACGGAGATCAGGATGGAATACAGGAGGGATCTTGGGATGGAGAGCGACATCGTGATGGCGGACAAAATAGAGGCTGGAATTAGGAAGTTAATGGCGGAGCCGGGTGGCGAGAGGCGGAAGAAGGTGGAGGAGGTGAGTGAGAAGAGTAGGAAGGCGTTGGTCGAGGGTGGCTGTTCTTACTGGTCTTTGGGTCGGTTAATTGAGGACATCTGGAATAATAAGCCATGATTTAGGTGGCTACGATGATTGGAATTCTTCGCATGTCTGGGGTATTCATTTCACTGGCTAGAAACTGTTCTCCCTTGCTATATCTCGTTGCATAACTTTTAATCCGTATCTTATATTTTGATCTGGTTCCGTCCCAAAAACACACCGAATACTAAATTTGCAAGAATATGTCCTCATTCAGCATCTCATCATTTCTTAACCATATCTTATCCTATCCTTCTCACATGACAGCACTATTGCGCGGTCATGCTACGTCCGAGTAAATAGTAACTTTTTCTTGTCTGGTGTACTTTTTTCTCTGCATCCTTCATTCGCAATTAGTAGGGAAAATTTTTCTTTTCAAATGCATCGGTGGTTATTGCTTTAGCGATAAGTTAGACTTTTATCGTCAAAAGATTTTTATTTGATCTAATTGACATGGCAGAAAATTAACCAAAACCTCGCAAATTTGGGCCTTTCCAATGTTGCAAATTGCAAGTATACATATAAGGAACTGCTTTACAGAAGCCATATTCACCAAAAACATCCATTACAATGCTGCCTTTGAATTTATTCTATGGTGGCACTGAATCCAAATAAGGATAGAGATACAATGACCATCCAAACTCAAGAGAAATCCTTTGGACACATCAAGCAATTGCGTCCATGGCACGTGAAATTTCATCTTAAGATACAGCTCTTACTGGGGCATATTATAGAAGATATCGTCGATCAAACGGCGGAGGGACGAGCACGACGAACCGCCCTCATCCAAGGCCTTCCGGCTCTTCTCGCTCATCTCCTTTACCTTTTTCCTCTGTTCGCTATCCGCCTCCATCACGCGTCGTATCCCCCTCTCAATCTCTTCAGCAGTCACTGTTGTCTCGCTCTTTATCCAAACATCACTCCGATAGTCCATCTTAATCTCCACAGCGAGATCCAACTCCACCGCCATCTCAAAAGCATTGAATTGTTGCTCCGCATGTAGGGGCAATCCTGCGGTTGGCACGCCGAACCATAAGCTCTCTAGCGTGGAGTTCCAGCCGCAATGAGACACGAACCCACCGACTGCCGGGTGGGACAGGATGTCCACCTGTGGGGCCCACCCGATCACTTTCCCCATCTCGACCGTCCGATCGAGGAACCCTTCGGGTAGAATCTCCTCGGGATTTGTGTAATCACGCGGTGGTCCTACCTTGCCCTTGGGCGGTGGCTGGCGTACGGACCACAGGAACCGGTGCCCACAACGCTCGACTGCGGTGGCCAACTCTCTCACGGCGTCTGGGTCGAAGCTACCCCGACTTCCAAAGCACAGGAACACCACAGACGAATGTGGTTGATCGTCGAGCCACTTCATGATCTCCAAACCATTGGATGGTCCTGTGCCACCGGTCGACCTCGCGAGGTTCAATATCGGTCCAACTGGATAAACCGGTGGGATTGTGTCGTCAACCAAGGACTTCAACGCGTGCGTTTCGAGCTCGGCGAACGTGTTTACGAAAATGCCCTTGGTTTCCCGGAACCTCCTGGCGTGGCCAATAAAAGCCGGGGCGACGTCCTTGACCAGATATACGGTGGGCAAGACCTTGGCAGGCAGTGGGTTCGTGAAGTATGGGAAGGACAATTCGGTGCCCGAGTCCTTGAACTCGATGGAGTCAATTCCGTGCTCATCCCGCAGCCTCTGGAGATGGAGCATCAGGCCCAGAAACGCCGCGTTCGACGTGAAGAACACGTACGAGGGGACCCGGAGCTCGTTCGCCACGTCGATCATCGTCGTGCAGAACATGTCGACGACAAGCCCCGCGAGCCGAGGCGAGTCGGGGCCCGAGCCGGACTCTGTGAGCCGCCTGATAGCTTCTTTTACGTGAGGCTTGGAGCTCTCGATGCACAGATCGCGGATTTTGATGGGGTTGGTCTCCGAGATCAGGCCGATGTCGGGAAGATGAACGAACCGGAAGCGAGCGGCCATCGAGTCGGCGAGCGATCGCGTCCGGTCATCGATGCCGGAGTGAGATGCGTACGGCAGCTTCATGATCAGGAGGGTGACGGACACGCGGGGGTCTCGGTCGACCAGGAGCTTCGCCATCTCCACCGTCGACACCAGGTGGCCCAAGCCCGGTGACGGAACGAACACGAGCTCCGCTTTGACCATGCTGATGATGCCGATGGCTATGGAGGTCTTTTTCCTCTGGTGGTGCCTTCTGATTGAAGTTGATTCGGGATTGGTTGTGGAGACGTTCATGATGGAGGAAGGTCTGAGTTTTTACTTATAGGAGTCACCATGTGGTCCCCCGCGCGGTGGATAAACATTTCATTCGCGGCGTCAATTGTTGATTATATGCGCACACCGGTATACAACTGGTGATTAAACTACCTGGTGAAGGCTTGGTCTCTTTCTCCCAAGTTCAAATCAAACCTTCATCGTGTCTTGGATTCGAGAAACCCCGATCGGCCTATGGCAATGGTTCGGTTCGTGTCGGGCATCGGATAACTCCGGCTTTACTACAACTCGCGTCTAACGGCTAGTGCAAAACACCCACAGGGTAATACCCCTGGAAGTGGGCAATACTAATGACTGTTACTATCCGATGGTATTATTCACAAAAGGTTGTATTAATATCGATATACAAATTTAATATATGTAATGATATGACAGATTAATGATATATTTATACATAATTCTTAATATATCTAATTTTGTCTCCTTGTAAATTCTTTGAAAAAAAATTGATTCGTCAATGCGCATGCTATTCTTTTTTACTTTAAGAAATGGGGGCAAAATGTTTTTCCTTGGAGATCAAGGAGGGAGGATGGCCTGTAGCTGCGATCAAAGTAGGTGGAGCAGTTTTGCTTACGCATGGGAAGATCGTGACCTGGGCATCAGGAAATTTCTTCGCCCTTGATTTGCGTTTCCTTCCAGTGATGGAGACATCTCGTGATTATTTATTATGAAGAGGAAGGATGTGATGTCTTGTTGACTATCCTTACCCATTTTTACATTACAATTTTCTTCATTGTTTGGCAAAAATTTAATTCGCCTTAGAAATAAAAACATGGTTCCCCTGAGAATTTTATTCGGACACATGGCAAAGCAATTTGGAAGCAAGTATCAAGTTAATTAATATTAAAAAAATACTTAAATTCAAGCTGAATAGTGAAAAGAGACATTATTAAACTTAAACGTCTTGCTTACTTCAAACATAAGAGCAAGTTATAATATTGCATTTAGATTAGAAGTGTCAGCTATTCCGTGAAAATTAGAGCAACTAGGCACAAATTTGACGGTTTATCATATCATCTAGGTATAAGCACACTAAAAGTTTTAAAACTTATCATAAAAGTGCAATTGAGTTTTGAAACTTTCAAAAAATACAATCAAATCTCAAAATTTATTAAATTGGCACAATCAAGTCTCTCCGTTAACTCTGTCTAATTTGAGTACTGACTTTGCTTTATTTATTACTTTCTCAAGATACATGGCGCTGATGTGGTGCCACCAATTTCCAAATTAGAAAAAAAAAGTTGAAAATTTAAATAGAAAAAGAAGAAAGGATTAAAAAAATTAGAAGAAAAGAAAATGAGGATAAAAGAAAAAAAAAAGAATTGTGAAAGGTAAACTAAAACTTATAAAAAGGAAAAAGAGGCAAGCATGATTAAAATTGCAATCGCCGTAGGAGGCGTGCCGCAATCCCTTCGCCTTTGACATTTCGGCCAGAAGATCCTCGGCCTTCTCGAGCAAAATCACCTTCAACAAATATTGCTAAATTTGATTCGAACATCTCCTTGTCCTACAACATGGGCAAAGGTCCCTCCCACGAATTCTGCCGCGACAACCATCGGTCGAGGGGCCGGCACTAAGCCGATGGGGGACGCTGCTTCACCGTTCATCTGTATGCTTTTGCTTTCGACATGGTACGAGCACATCGTCGCGACCATCAATGACCCTGCTATCCAATGCATCATCCTTAGGAGGCAAGCTATTTCTTTCTCGGACGCCATGAGGGCAGATTCCAGATCAAGATATGCATCTTTGGTCTGGCCTCGAACATCCGGAGTAACTGGGCATTGAGCATGCCTTGTCATCCAACAACTTCTACACCGAATCTGTACATTGACATTTTGCACTGAATTCGTACATTGACAGTCAACGTCATCTAAAAAATCCGTTTTTTTTTTATAATGACACAAATAATCCATGAACATTAGTCTAATATGCAATATAATCAATGAGCTTTTAATTTGTTCAATGTGATCCCTGGACTTTAGCCTAATATGAAATGATGTCCCTGAACTTTCAATTTATTCAATATGATATCTAGACTTTTGGTACATGTTCAAGTTAGTCTGTAAACTATATGATAATGTTTAATCTTATTTTTCAATTAATTCAAGTTCAGAGACATCATTAACATTTATTTATAGTCCAGGAAATAGATTGAACATGTATAAAAAATTCATGAATTATATTGAACGAATTGAAAATTTAGAAACGACATTACACATTGGACTAAAATTCAGAGATTACATGAAACAAAATAAAAGTTAAGGGATCACATTACACATCGGGCCAAAATTCATGAACTATTTATGTCATCCCCCCATGATTAAAATTGCAATCGCCGTGAGTTGCGTCCCACAAATACGAATTGGGTCCATTGGTATAATGAAGCTCTTGACATAAATAAATCAAACATAGAATCGAATAATAATATTTGAAAAAGATCATGGAAAGCAGGAAGAAATGTTCTGCGAAAAGTGGAATGCAGGTGCATTAATTCGTGAGAAATCAAAAGAAAACGACAAAAGCTGAGGGGAATTGCCGGTTATAAGAGAAAGTTCCTATCCGTATTGAGCAAAAAAGGCTCTTGACAACGGAAGAAGAACTAGTGGGAAAGAAGAATTACAATTTTGCATTGAGGAATGGATGGAGATCGATACTTTTGAGTTCTTCATAGACCTATGTTACAAGCATGTTTTCCTAATTGCGGATTTTCACGGGGGTTGAGCTCTCAATATTGATACGAGCTCGCTGCTATGGCTGCTTGAGCTTGGTCAAGCGACGATTGGCATTAGCTTGCCTCTTTCTTTAGTTTTTTGGTTAAATTTTCTTCTTTTTCTTCTTTTATCCTCTTTTCCCTTTTTAATTTTTATCTTTTATCGTTTTTTAAATTTTTTTTTGATGTGGGGTTTGGTAGACACCATATTGGGGCCGCATGTCTTTAAAAGAAAGTAATAAGCAAAACCACGGTAGCATTTTCTATTCATCAAATTGGACGGCGTTAACGAAAAGATTTAATTGCATCAATTTAATAAATTTTAGGACTTAATTGAACTTTTTAAAAGTTTTAGGACTCAATTGCGATAGTTTTAGCTCTTCTGGTGTATTTATCCCTTTTATCTATGTTATTGTAATTCAAGATAATGACAATTTGATACTTCATAATAGAAAAAATCGTTTTAAAGATTAATAAAAACGAGAAGAGCTATAAAGAATGTTTAAATTGTCGTAAGATTACAAAAAATAAAAGGACAAGCGCACTGTATTTTTTTTTTTTTGATAACCCAGGGAACCCCCGCACGGCCGACAGCCGGGAGGTAAACCCTGGGGGCGACACGTGCTAGCCACCACACACGTGCACCGGTTAAGTCACCCTGGGGCACCCGGGATTCGAACACTCAACCTTTTGCGAGAGGAAGAGTGCCCTTTCCAGTAGCGCCACCCAGGCGGGTGGTAAGGACAAGCACACTGTAAATCCTAAGAATTGTCAAGAAAGTGTAATTGAGTCTTAAATTTTACAAAAAATGCAAATAAGTTTTAAAAATTGTTAAATTAGAACAATCGAGTCTTTCCATTAACTCTGTCCAATTAGACTAACGAAAATGCTATTGTGGCTTTTTTTAATATTCTCTTTCCTACGTTGCATTGACCTTACTAAAATATGAAATATAAAAACAAAAAAAAGCCTGTTTTGGCCTAAATCCAAAAGTTTAACCAAAATCTTAAGTAAATAAATTATAAAACGTATTTTAAAAAAAAAGAGGCAAGGGCAAGGACGCGCGCCCTCGCTACTGCTAGCCCACTGTCGTCAAAAAGGGCCAGCGAGGGTTGCTGGGGCCTAGCCCTTGCCGACCGTAGGTGAGGGTCGCGACCCCTCCACCCAGATCTGGACGAGGGTTGCTAGTTGATGCGAGGCGCCTCTGGTGTGGTTTGGCCAAGGGCCACGGTAGTGGGGCAAGGGTCGCTGAACCCTTGCCTATGGTTGCTTAGGGGTATCGGCCCTTGTCGAGGCCCCAATAACCCCCGTTGGCCCTCCTCGAGCCCCTTCCGATGCTTTTCGGTGATGGTGGGGCGATGGCAGCAAGGGCCAACCACCCTTGCCTTACCCATTTTTTTGTGTGTTTTTTTTAATATATAATTTTTAATATAATATAATTAAGATTTGGGTTTAAAAATTAGGATTTAGGCCAAAACAATGCCGTTTTAATTTTATATTTCATGTTTTAGTAAGGTCAATGCCTCGTAGAAGAGAGAAAATATAAAAAGAAAAAAGAAAAAACTACTTTAGCATTTTCCATTGGTCTAATGGACAGGGTTGTCGCGACCCTAAAAAAATTTTATCAATTTTTCTCGGGCTAATGGATTATTAAGATTGAACTTAACTCGGACCCTCCCAAGTCCTACCAATTCGCAACTTAGGGTTTAAGTTCTTAACGTGCAAATATTTTCATGCTTGGAGTCGCCACTAATCAATTTATGGTAGGCTGATTAGAAACCTAAATAAAACATAGGGAGATATGTTTTATTCCTACGAACCAGAGATTCTAAGTCCGGGGACTTGATTACGCTAGATCTAGTCTAACGCCCTTTCGGTACCTTTTCATTTCAAAAATATTTTGGCAGGCAGTTCGGATCAATTTTAGCTTAGGTACTAACATGTGAGGTGTTCATGCGGGTGCGCAAACCACCAAATTAACACCCAATAATCAAAGCATTAAATAAATTGCTAGTTTAGGAGAAAACTTACCTCGAACCAACGCAAGCATCTGCATTGTTAGCTAGAAAATCACATCAAACACCCTAATATGATTTCTAATTAACAAGCATTCACTCAATCTCTTTTTTTTGGATTTTCACTTTATTTAAATGAAATCTAATCTATATGCAATGACGTGCAATTAATGACATGCGAATTAATGCAACCTAGCATGCAAACTATATGACGTACAACGACGTGACATAATTCTAATGACGAACAATGAATTATTTTTGGTATTTTTCTGATGAAATTCGGAATAGTAAAAAATGCCTAAAATAACATGCAAGCTAATGACTTTCCTTTTTTGGTATTTTCTTTTAAAATTCGGAATAGTAAAAATGCCTAAAATAGAATGCAATCTATGATGACTTGAACTATCCTAGCATGATTTCTTTTTGGGATTTTTGTAAAATTCGGAATAATTAAATTGCTGAAATTAAGATGCAATCTATCCTAATAAAACATGAAACAATTCACCATTTTTTGGGATTTTTTATGAAAATTCGAAATAATAAAATAACGTGAATAATCCGTTAGGATTAAAACCATATTTAATTTAAATTAGGAAACATGCCACGTTAAGTCCTAATTTAAACTAAATACTTATCTCATCCTTCGGGATATATTCAAAAACCCTAGACATGCAAGATTCTAATTTGAATAATAAAACAGATTTTTTTTGAAATTTTCTGTTTATTTGAAAAGGATAACAATTAAACAAATAAGGATAACAATCAAAATTCAAATCAACCACGCGATCCGCCAAATTTGTTTCAAACTCGGATTAGGCACAAGAATCGAATTATCGGTCATATCTAAAGGGTTATAGATATTAACGGATAATTGATCATTCAAATTTGGGAAGCAAATTAAAATCATTATCGTATTCAAATAGTTATGAATAGGATAATGATTCTCCGTACCGCCGCATATCGGACTTTAGGGTTAAAGTCGGATAGTCGTCCCGATACGTTGCTAAATTAGGAAATTTTCCTAATTTTGAATATTTCAAACGTCGCGGATATATCGAACGCTATCCAAATATATCTAGATGTCCATGCAATATTCACAAAATATTCAAATACCCAAATTAGGAAACTAAATATTTTGAAAATTATGGGATAATGTCAATTACCTAATTTGCAGATAACCTTCCAAAATTTGAATTGCTTCGGGATCGAGCTCGGGATCGAGATCGCGACGACCGGCGACGACGACGACGAAGCACGGCACGACGAGGCTCACGGTGTCGGGACGGGAAGGATGTCCGGCAAGGCTGCTGTTCCGGCGGGCACGGCTAGGCGTCCGGCGGTCTGCGGGTGGAAAATTTCAGGACTGCGCGATTCCGGAAAAATGGGCGTAACTTCCTCAATACACGTCGGATTGACCCGATTCCAAAAGCCACAGATCAAGGACTCATAGATCTACAACTTTCGTGTTTTGAGTTTCCACAAATAAGCTCTGTGGAGTGAGCGATTCTGGAAAGTGTATGCTGCTGCTTCGGGAATAGATCTTCAGTTTTGCGAGGGAGAGCGGCTGAACGTGGATATCTTCATGCTGAGGGGCCTTTGACTTTGCTGCACCTCTGACTTTGCTGCACGTGAAGATCTTCAGGGCTGTGGGAGCGTCTGGGCTTCTCTTCAAGATTGCTGAAGACGTGGAGTTGGGCAGAGGGCAACAGCAACACTCATGCAGGAGTCTTCGTGTATGAAGAAGCAGCAACGTCAGCGGCTTGGCGTCGGGGAAACAGGTGAAGGTCTTCAAGGTTGTGGGGTCAACGGCAAAGGGAGCAGCAGTAGGCCAGGCGCAGGAACAGTGGCAACAACGGGTGGTGGATCGGCAACAGCAATAGGAGCGCTGGTCGGGCTCAAATCAGCAGCAGCACGCGTCAATGTCGGGTCTCGCCATAGCAGCGGCAGCTCACGAACATCGCTGGATCGACGTGGTAGTGGACGTCGGGTAGCGGCGGCGTAGTAGCACGTGCGGCTGTCTTCTCCTCTCACTCACTTTCTCTCTAAAAATTTTCTGATCTGCAATTTGTGATCCTCCTTCCCTTAATTTGACCTAATAATATGTATATATAGACTAATCTAGGTCAAATTGAATGGGCTTAATTAACCTAATGGGCTTAAACTTGGGCTTAAGGCTTAATTCAATTTTAATGGGTTGAATTAACTTGGGCTAAGCCCCAAATTAAAACAACCAAGCCCACGTGACGCGAAATTCCCGGCCCTAGCATCTCGAGCGAGCCGAGTCTCGTCCGATAAAATTTAAGTTCGATTGCAATCACCAATTTGATGCAAATGCAACTAAATTAAAATGAACCTAAACTATATGTTATGCGATTTAAATATTTTTGTTTAGGGGTTAAAATTTTAATCCCTAATTTTCTATGCAATTAATCACTAAATGAATATCGGTAAAATTTAGGTGTCAACAGCTGCCCCTCTTTGAAGGTAAGCTCGCAGAGGTTGCATTCAAAGATTAAATGATACCTAAATTTCAACCATGCAAAATGATGAATGATTTTGATTGATTTTTTTTTTTTTTTAGATGCAATGATGCATGATATGCAAACAATAAGGAACGTATGCTAAGGCTTCTCACTTCATGCGGAGCGGTGAAAGAGACTTACATACGGATCGCACCAAAAAGCGTCTGAGTGACAGAATGCTTTATAATGCTTCCAATTCCCTCGATCTCCAAACTTCTGGTCAACTGGAAGTAAGGTTTTCGAGGTACTGGATTGCCTATCTGTTACCTGTAGTTTCCTACAGGTGCGAAATAGCGCATGATATGAAGAAAGAATTGGATTGATTGGTGTGCTTCGTACTCCACTTAGCGACACCATGCCGCCGCGTACTCCACTTGGCGAACATGAAAAGGGATGTGCTTCGTACTCCACTCAGCAACATCAATTGGGGTGTGCCGCGTACTCCACTTGGCAACACCATGAAAAACCATGCCACCGCGTACTCCACTTGGCGAACATGAAATGAGATGTGCTTCGTACTCCACTCAGCAACATCAATTGGGGTGTGCCGCGTACTCCACTTGGCAACACCATGAAAAACCATGCCGCCGCGTACTCCACTTGGCGAACATGAAATGAGATGTGCTTCGTACTCCACTCAGCAACATCAATTGGGGTGTGCCGCGTACTCCACTTGGCAACACCATGAAAAACCATGCCGCCGCGTACTCCACTTGGCGAACATGAAATGAGATGTGCTTCGTACTCCACTCAGCAACATCAATTGGGGTGTGCCGCGTACTCCACTTGGCAACACCATGAAAAACCATGCCGCCGCGTACTCCACTTGGCGAACATGAAATGAGATGTGCTTCGTACTCCACTCAGCAACATCAATTGAGAAATTGTATTTTGAAAAGAGAAACGACAAAGAATAAATAACAAGCTTACCTGAATTCTTCTTGTGACGCAGCCAATGGCATCGCTCCTGTTCTTACCTGAGAAAATGTTAAAATACCACGTGCGCAGAGGCAGAGGAAACATAATTTATGAATCTGCTCGCATTATCAAGCTTCATCTGGGGAATTCATCAATTAAGAACAATCATTTGACTTTTGACCATTTGATCACATTAGCATTACCAAGCTTCACTGAGGAATTTATCAATGAGAACAATCATTTTGTCCTTTTGACAATTTGATCACATTAAATGAGAGACCTTTAATCAGAAAGGACTTTCCACTCACTCTCAATGAAAGGCTTTTGTCCCGACCTTTAATGCGGGTATAAGAATCACTCAAACTCTCTTCGTCGTGCTTGACAAGGGTTCGGATATTCTCAAAATCAGTATAACTTAGCCAATCTGAGAGGTCTTTATAAGGACTGAAACATGGGCTTGGTCAATGGCTTAGCAAAACGGACTCTTCGAGTCGAGGCTATTGAAAGAATTGATATCATCAGCTGCTCCGGGTTTACAAGTCAGGAATGCTGCAAAAATGAGATAGAAAAATCTTGCTCGCACTTCTTCGAGCAACATTTATAAGCATTTGAAACTCTACGTTAACTCAAGTGCCCTATTCTGAAGAGACTTCGGTACGGGTTGTAACGTAGGTTCGGGTAGGCTTGAAATGAATGGCCTATTTTCATCAAAGGGGGTATTATAGAACATGGAGATTGGTGATCATCCAATTGATCTATCTCTTGCGATTGCTCCACAAATGAACCTTCAAATTGTCTTTTCCTTGAAGAATGTTCTTGCATATCGACTCAATTATTGCTGAAGCTTTTCTTTCTCTCATTTTTCTCTCTCATTTCATTTTTTTTTTTTGAGAGAGAGAGAGATTTTCTTTTCGAGAGATTTCTTTTCGAGAGAGAGCACTTCGATTCATTGGAATCCTTTTGCGTCCTTTCTATTGAATTTTCTTTCGAGCTCCCACTTGCCCCAATTCATCTTGAACTTGCTTTGAGATGACTTCATTTGTTCATCGCAGGAATGATCACCAATAGGGTTGAAATGAATTCACCGCTCAAATTGGGTATGCAAAGGGTATAGTGTGTAAGGGTATAGAAAGGAATGCTCTTCGTCATATCTAAGGCACTTGAGCTAACACAAAATTTGCATGCAATAAATATACTTGAAGATTGATGCAAGTGAAAGCAAGAAAATTCTAGCCATTTTGAACTTTCTAAGAAATTGCCCCAGTATGGGATTATTTCTGACAGGGGTAAGAAATGAAACTCCGTTCAAAGGGGCTAAGCAAATGATAACCTGTAGTGTTTAGATAGAGGAAATGAATGCCTCTCATCATTTTGGTCGTCATACTTTTCGTGAGATAATCCTTTTCCTTGTCAGCACGGAATTTTCACTCAACTCGCACTAGGGATTATTATTCAGGATGTGTATGGAAATGGCTTGCCTTTCGTCATCTTGAAGTCTCTCATGCAATATGATCACTTCGTTAGGACAGAAACAAATTGCCAGATCAAAAGCTTTCCCCAAACAAAGCTTAGTAATATCAATTGATTCATGAAATTCAGTTTTGAAATTTGATTGAAACAAAGTCAAAATGAATACAAATCAAGTGTAATACTTTTTCACAGAATCAGAATTAACTGGACTGGAAAAAACATGACCATCCATCTCGGCCAAAATTAAAGCACCTCCTAGGAGGACTTTCTTCACAATGTGCGGGCCGCCATAATTCAGGGCGAATTTTCCTTCTGCAAGAGGAGATATCGGCAATAACTTCCGCAGGATAAGGTCGCCTACCTGGAAATGTCGAGACTTGACTTTCTTGTTGAAAGATTTAGCAACTCGTTGTTGGTAGCACTGGCCATGGCATAGAGCTCTAAGCCTTATTTCATCAATCATGTTCAACTGGTCTAATCTCTGTTGGATCCAATCTACCTCCGACAATTGTACCTGTGAAAGAATACGTAATGAGGGAATTTCAACCTCAACAGGTAGAACTGTTTCCATACCGTACACAAGAGAATACGGAGTTGCCCCTGTAGATGTCCGGATAGAAGTCCGATATGCCATGAGTGTAAAAGGTAATCTCTCATGCCAATCACGATAGTTCTCAGCTGTTTTAGCCAAAAAAATTTTTGATGTTCTTGTTGGCTGCTTCGACTGCTCCGTTCATATCACATATATGAGGATCCACGATTTCCGTCCATTCGCATGCCTAGAGATTAGTACTGAAACATAAAAGACAGGGATCAAATAGACAAGACAGGGCTTAACTACTTGCAATTTTTGAAAATTGTTCCTTGTTTTTCGAAATTCATTTTGCTTTCGAAGATCTCGAAACGAGAATTCTTGAGAAGCACAACCCTCAGTTCTTACCGTAGATGACAAATTTTTCAATCGTTGGTTATCGTCATCGGGCTGGTTTGGGGTACTTCAACAAGATTCAAAATGATAAAAACTTCTGTAATTTTATTGATATGGAATCAATGAATTACATCTTATTGAATTGAAAACTGGGAGAATAAAGTTATAGAAATGAAAAATCCTAAAAAACAGCTCCCGAGACAGGGCGAGTCTTAGAAAGCAATAGAAATTCCCACATAGGGGAATGTGCGAAAAAGTAAAGGTGTTACTCTCGCGGGCCAGTGCCCATTTCATCCAACGGTTCTTCCTTGATAGCTCCAATGAGCATGTAATTGAATAGAGCAGTGATTCCTTCCATCGCATCATCAGGATCTTCTGTCACTGGAGGTGTTAGATCATCCATACCTCCCCATCCATCGGGGACGATATCACGCGGGTCCATATAGAAGCTCGGGGGAGCCGAATATTTCACATAGTAGTCAAACTTGCCACTCGGTTGCCCCAGAGTGTCGATCACCTCCTTCTCTTCATATATCATTCTTGCAGGACTCGGGGATGTAATCCGGATGTCTGGAACCATGATAAGATCATCTCGGCCTTCGCAGAGCCACGAAGCACGAAATGTTGATGCCCCAGTATCCTGAACCTCGTGCTTTAGATCAACGTTGTACGACCATGGAACTATCTTGTCACTTTCATAAACGTAGGGCTGAGGTGATGCCAGGGTCAATACTTCCGAAGTGTCAGGTATAATGATCCCAAGGCCATCGTCAGAGGCGTCTTCGAGAGCGGGCATGTCAGGATCCAACTTCACTTGTTCATCGGTTATCTTTGCGAGTTCTTCATCCCAGTCAAAGGTAACCTGGGGTATAGCGGCCACTACTCCGAATTCATCCGCTGTCCCAATCATTCCTTTTCTCACCAACTCATCCACTTTCTCTCTTATGCCAGCGAATGACACCACCTCGCCGGTCGAAATATAACCAGCTCGGACTAGAGCATCGAACATATCTTCGAGAGGGACGCTGAAGCTTTGAACCCGTTTGACTCCCGGGCCAAGGACAACATTTGCACTGTTCGAATGATCAGGGAGTGGATTGTTCTGCACATTGGGCTTACCAGCTGGTTGCAACGCAAATGCTCCAGTGTCGAGTAGATCCTGCACTCGATGTTTGAGTACCTGGCAATCATCTGTCGAATGCCCAACCTCACCTCTATGGTAATCGCATTTCTTCGACGAATCATACTTTGTATAGCCAGCAGCATTAGCTCTTTGTGGCTCTGAGCCTAGCAAGTTCTTCTTTCTTAATACTGCCAGTACTTGAGATAACGTCCCCGGAAGTGGAGCGAACTGGCGAGTTTTACGCTGCTGGCGTGAGTCTTGCTGGCCTTGCCGCCCATAAGATGTTGTCTGTTGGGTGCTGAATTGTAGCTTCGGGGTTTGAGCTGGCGGTTTCTGCAAATAAGTCATGTTGACTTCGGGGACAGGTTCTTTGTCCTTCTTATTAGTAAACCTCTTGGCCGATGAACCTGATTCACCGTACCATCCCTTCTTGAGCCCGGTCTCGATCTCCTCACCCATGGCTATCAGTTGGCCAAAGGATTGGGCGGCCGTCACTAACATTCGTGAACGAACCGGCTGCGGTAGGGTGGACACGAACAGCTTCATTAGGTCACGCTCTGCGGGTTCCGGCATGATCTGCCCCGCCATGTTCCTCCAGCGAGTGGCATACTCCTTCAGAGTCTCACCCTTCTTCTGCTCGGCTCTCTCCAGATCTTCTCTCGTAATAGTGACATCGAGATTGAATTTAAAGTGCTTAACGAAAAGGTTCGCCACCTCTTCCCACGAGTCCTTCCGGTTGATCTGGTGGTTGGTATACCACCTCATTGCAGCATCTTTCAAGCTTGCTTGGAAGGTTTGGATCATCAGAGGTCCGTTAGAAACATATCTATTCATGAGCCCCTGGTACATATCAATATGTTGAATCGGGTTGGAGGTGCCGTCGTACTTCTCGAAAGCTGGCATCTTGAACTTTTCGGGCACTTGGACTCGGGTAAAAACGGACAAATCGACAGCCGGAACACTTTGAGTTCCCTCCACTTCACGTAATCTCTGGTCGAGCTTAGCCAGCAACCTGGCATTCTCATCATTGGGGGGTGACTGAAGAGCAGGGACCGACGGAGAAGCACTGGTGTCTATCAGAATGAGATCATCCGGTTGACGGGTTGGATTAGTGTTCATTGCCAGAGTTTTGTCGAGGCGGAGGCCTTGACGGGTTGGAAGCGGAATCTCAGATTGAGAGGCGGTATTGACCTGCTGCTGCTTGGCCATGAAATCACCCATCATTTTGGACATTGCAGCCGTGATCTGCTCATTGATCGTATTCATATGTTCCTTCAGCTTTTCATCGATCATGGCTGCAATCTCAGCTTGATTGGGCATCCTTCGCTTGGTCACCGATCGAGTATTATGAGGATGAGGGGGATCCGTGGCAAATTACCTAATTTGAAATGAAACAAGCATACATAAGTGTCAAGCCAAATATTACACGCCGATCCATGACATTGGTCTAATCGCTTTGAATTGAAAAGACTTCTTTATTGAAATGACGAAAGTTTTTACATCAATTACTGACTTGAAATGAAATTGAATTAAAAACAGATGACTCGATTCCTAAACAAACTTAAACTGGAAATGAAAACAAATTCAAGCTTTTTAATTAGCTTGATCTATAGACATATGGGAGGCGACATCCTTCTTCAACTGCTCATAAGCCCGGGCTATCTTGGCTGCCTTTTCTTCGGCTTCTTCGACCTTCCTTTTGAGACGGTTGTTCTCTGAGCGGTTGGCGGACTTGAGAGGCACCTTGGGTATCTTCGGGAATAGCTCCTGAGGAATCTTGTGCTGTCGGATATATTTGGTCGTCGCGAAGTAGGATTTCTGCTCCCCCTTTAATTCTCCTTCGGGTCGAGCTATCTTCAGGAGACGACACTTCTTCCACATCTTTTGGAGCTGAGCTACGGTCTCTTCATGATCCTCACCCTGGTCAGAGAAATCGACATGGAGGAGCTCGGGTTGTAACGCCGGAGGGAGCTCCTGGAGAATCTGGTACTGACGAGACACTCTGGCGGGGTAATACTCGATTGCGCCAGTGAAGCCCAAAAGTGGTACCGGTCCAACACCATTACACGTAAGCCGAGCTTCCTCGACTTTGAACCAGTTAGCATGCCATTGGAAACCTTGGGGTCGAGCGTTTTTCATAAAAATGATCCACTCGGAGTAATGGTAATCCGGTGCGTTCTCTTGTTTTTCTTTGTAGCTCAAAATGGGATGGCTAGAATCACTGAGTTCGGAAATTTTGAGTAAATCACCACACCCTTTTATGTGAGACAAAAACCAGATTTGCAATAGCTCAATGGGTGCGTGAAATGTCTTATCACCATTTTGCTTGAATTTAGTGAGGGAAATGAAAGTTTCAGCTAAAATGGTGTTGACAAAATTCTTTTGAAGACAAACTTGTTGGACGAACCAGGCAATTGACGGGTTACATGCGCTCTTGCAATGAGGAAAAATGACGAACCCGAAAAATGCTAGTAAAAAGATTCTGCCCTTTTGAAAAGGTGTGGCTTTTTCAAAACATTGATTCAAGAATGAGAAAGGGCATGACCCACGGTTTGCTTTCAAAACTTTTTCCAAGTCATGTTTTTCGACACTCAAAAATTCTGACAGCATTAGAGTGGAATCGACTCCCAAAGGTGGTGAGACTACCTCTGACCCCAAAGATTTTCCAATGAGCACGCTATATTCTTCCAAAGTCGGGGTGAGCTCATGCTTACCAAATATAAAGGTGGATGTCTCGGGACACCAGAAATGGGCTAATGCTCGAACGAGGCCGGTACGGACTTTGACCTCCAGTAGGGGGAGCAACCTTCCGACGTGGCCTTCCACTAACTTGCGGTTGGTCGGACTTAGCAGACTCCACCAGGCACAGAGCTCGTTCTTAGGAACATCAAGAATCCGGATGTCCGACACTCCCATAGTGTATAGACCAAAAACTCGCGACCGACCTAACGTCATGGACCGACCAAAGAAAAGAACGAAAGGTAAATGAATTGCGAGATAAGGGTTGAAGAAAAACTTACTTCACCGGGTAGGAAAAATGGCAATCACATAGACATGCGCATGAGAAGTGAGGTTCGATTTCTACCTAGACTCTGGCTTGCAAAGTGGAGACGAGAGGATTACCGAGCTAAACCAGTCATGGTGGTGGTTAGGCTAGGATTCCCCTGACTCCGGCTTAGTCAAAGAGCCGACCCGGGTTGAGTGGGATACAACCGTGGTGGGTACTCAATGACACCTTGAAAGAAAATTTCGGGACCGAGGAGGGCGACCCGTACCATATGGTTTTGGTCGGGGTATCCACTATCTCAGTACCATCTTAAACCTATGCCGCCCAGGTCCGGCAGCGGGTAGTGTGTGCAGTGTAGTGAAAATGTAAGGCATGCACAACAGGTTATATCAAACAGCGCTTCGTGCATAAAATAAACCATACATTCAACCACCTCCCTGCAAAACAAGGGTTAACAATCACGCCTCCCCTTATACCTCCCATACTGCAAGAACATTTAACACCTTAAAATGTTAGGGACGTACCTGGGATCCTCGCTGCCAAGCAAAAATTATTTTAAAATGAAAAACTGGCCTAAGTCCACTAAGAGTTTTACTCAAGTCCCCAGCGGAGTCGCCAAGCTGTCGCGACCCTAAAAAATTTTATCAATTTTTCTCGGGCTAATGGATTATTAAGATTGAACTTAACTCGGACCCTCCCAAGTCCTACCAATTCGCAACTTAGGGTTTAAGTTCTTAACGTGCAAATATTTTCATGCTTGGAGTCGCCACTAATCAATTTATGGTAGGCTGATTAGAAACCTAAATAAAACATAGGGAGATATGTTTTATTCCTACGAACCAGAGATTCTAAGTCCGGGGACTTGATTACGCTAGATCTAGTCTAACGCCCTTTCGGTACCTTTTCATTTCAAAAATATTTTGGCAGGCAGTTCGGATCAATTTTAGCTTAGGTACTAACATGTGAGGTGTTCATGCGGGTGCGCAAACCACCAAATTAACACCCAATAATCAAAGCATTAAATAAATTGCTAGTTTAGGAGAAAACTTACCTCGAACCAACGCAAGCATCTGCATTGTTAGCTAGAAAATCACATCAAACACCCTAATATGATTTCTAATTAACAAGCATTCACTCAATCTCTTTTTTTTGGATTTTCACTTTATTTAAATGAAATCTAATCTATATGCAATGACGTGCAATTAATGACATGCGAATTAATGCAACCTAGCATGCAAACTATATGACGTACAACGACGTGACATAATTCTAATGACGAACAATGAATTATTTTTGGTATTTTTCTGATGAAATTCGGAATAGTAAAAAATGCCTAAAATAACATGCAAGCTAATGACTTTCCTTTTTTGGTATTTTCTTTTAAAATTCGGAATAGTAAAAATGCCTAAAATAGAATGCAATCTATGATGACTTGAACTATCCTAGCATGATTTCTTTTTGGGATTTTTGTAAAATTCGGAATAATTAAATTGCTGAAATTAAGATGCAATCTATCCTAATAAAACATGAAACAATTCACCATTTTTTGGGATTTTTTATGAAAATTCGAAATAATAAAATAACGTGAATAATCCGTTAGGATTAAAACCATATTTAATTTAAATTAGGAAACATGCCACGTTAAGTCCTAATTTAAACTAAATACTTATCTCATCCTTCGGGATATATTCAAAAACCCTAGACATGCAAGATTCTAATTTGAATAATAAAACAGATTTTTTTTGAAATTTTCTGTTTATTTGAAAAGGATAACAATTAAACAAATAAGGATAACAATCAAAATTCAAATCAACCACGCGATCCGCCAAATTTGTTTCAAACTCGGATTAGGCACAAGAATCGAATTATCGGTCATATCTAAAGGGTTATAGATATTAACGGATAATTGATCATTCAAATTTGGGAAGCAAATTAAAATCATTATCGTATTCAAATAGTTATGAATAGGATAATGATTCTCCGTACCGCCGCATATCGGACTTTAGGGTTAAAGTCGGATAGTCGTCCCGATACGTTGCTAAATTAGGAAATTTTCCTAATTTTGAATATTTCAAACGTCGCGGATATATCGAACGCTATCCAAATATATCTAGATGTCCATGCAATATTCACAAAATATTCAAATACCCAAATTAGGAAACTAAATATTTTGAAAATTATGGGATAATGTCAATTACCTAATTTGCAGATAACCTTCCAAAATTTGAATTGCTTCGGGATCGAGCTCGGGATCGAGATCGCGACGACCGGCGACGACGACGACGAAGCACGGCACGACGAGGCTCACGGTGTCGGGACGGGAAGGATGTCCGGCAAGGCTGCTGTTCCGGCGGGCACGGCTAGGCGTCCGGCGGTCTGCGGGTGGAAAATTTCAGGACTGCGCGATTCCGGAAAAATGGGCGTAACTTCCTCAATACACGTCGGATTGACCCGATTCCAAAAGCCACAGATCAAGGACTCATAGATCTACAACTTTCGTGTTTTGAGTTTCCACAAATAAGCTCTGTGGAGTGAGCGATTCTGGAAAGTGTATGCTGCTGCTTCGGGAATAGATCTTCAGTTTTGCGAGGGAGAGCGGCTGAACGTGGATATCTTCATGCTGAGGGGCCTTTGACTTTGCTGCACCTCTGACTTTGCTGCACGTGAAGATCTTCAGGGCTGTGGGAGCGTCTGGGCTTCTCTTCAAGATTGCTGAAGACGTGGAGTTGGGCAGAGGGCAACAGCAACACTCATGCAGGAGTCTTCGTGTATGAAGAAGCAGCAACGTCAGCGGCTTGGCGTCGGGGAAACAGGTGAAGGTCTTCAAGGTTGTGGGGTCAACGGCAAAGGGAGCAGCAGTAGGCCAGGCGCAGGAACAGTGGCAACAACGGGTGGTGGATCGGCAACAGCAATAGGAGCGCTGGTCGGGCTCAAATCAGCAGCAGCACGCGTCAATGTCGGGTCTCGCCATAGCAGCGGCAGCTCACGAACATCGCTGGATCGACGTGGTAGTGGACGTCGGGTAGCGGCGGCGTAGTAGCACGTGCGGCTGTCTTCTCCTCTCACTCACTTTCTCTCTAAAAATTTTCTGATCTGCAATTTGTGATCCTCCTTCCCTTAATTTGACCTAATAATATGTATATATAGACTAATCTAGGTCAAATTGAATGGGCTTAATTAACCTAATGGGCTTAAACTTGGGCTTAAGGCTTAATTCAATTTTAATGGGTTGAATTAACTTGGGCTAAGCCCCAAATTAAAACAACCAAGCCCACGTGACGCGAAATTCCCGGCCCTAGCATCTCGAGCGAGCCGAGTCTCGTCCGATAAAATTTAAGTTCGATTGCAATCACCAATTTGATGCAAATGCAACTAAATTAAAATGAACCTAAACTATATGTTATGCGATTTAAATATTTTTGTTTAGGGGTTAAAATTTTAATCCCTAATTTTCTATGCAATTAATCACTAAATGAATATCGGTAAAATTTAGGTGTCAACAAGGGTTAATATAATGACTTGATTGTATTAATTTGACAAGTTTTAGGACTTGATTACACTTTTTGTATATTTTATGATTCAATTGTACTTTCGTGACAAGTTTTAGGACTTTCAGTGCACTTGTCCCAAAAACAAACAAATTATTAGTTTTTAACCCTCTCAAATCATCATAAGTGAGTTTCCAACAAAGCTACTAGTCCTAATTCCCATGGAAGAGATCCAAAAAAGTGGTGTTATGGTAAGAATCTAGAATTGCAATAAAACTACTAGTCCTTTCACCGTGGATACCTTCCTATCATCGTGCATATGTACTCACCATTGAAGAATCTGATCCGCTGGAATAGGAGATCATGCACTCGGAGACATACTATGAGGGGCATTGGTTTGGCCCTTTTTACGCCAACCCGACCATCTTATCACTGCCACACCCCGTTCCAATCGGTTTCCCGTCGGACCATCCGTTCCATGCGCCCAAACCAGAACCAATCCTACTTGAAGAGGAAGCTATGTGGCTAGACTTTCCTAGTGGAACTATCCTAACGTTTGGAGTGCCTAGTTGAGTGAAAGCTATGTTGAATTTCCTTTACTAGGTTTCATTTCATAAGGAAGGTGTGTTCTCTGGATGAGTCACAAATCACAATCTTGAGACCTTTATGCGATTCGGAGTCTAAACATTTGTATTCCTTAACCTCATCTTGCCTCTGCTCAACTAATATGAGCTTCATTTCTAGATTGTGATGCGTCTCACTCACTTGTCAAGTGCTTAAAAAAATTACAAACTCTCACTTGAGGAACAAAAATGGCCACAGTTATCTTTTCTACCCAAAGAACCCTCAGTGGACAATCGACATGGATAATGACGCTGAGCTGGCGCGCCATGTGGCTTTTTGTATCGTTAAAATATAAAAAGAATAAAATAAATGATTTTATATCAATTGAAAAAAAATCATTCAGAAAAAACAAAGGAAAGAAACTTAAGCAGGCCCCATGTCTGGCCTCCATAGAGTCGAGGGGACGCGACGACGTCATTCGTGAAGAGGACGCGATCGGAGAGAAGGAACCAGCAGCAGGAGATCGTACATGTGTTCTTCTCAGTTTTTTATAATTATTTTCTTTTGATTTTGAAATCATTGATTTGATACCTTCTTAATTATAAAAATGCCACCTTATGCGTTTCCCTAACGGCGTTAGCCACATCGAGTGTCACAAAAGGATTGATTGGATGGAAAAGATACAATGGCTATATTTTTCCAGTGAGAGTTTGTACTCTTTTTTTGGACATTTGAAAAGTGAGGTCAAATTTGTCCGAAAGATATAATTTCATGACATTTTTTTTTCCTTCTACGTCTTCGTATCTCAAGTTAAATCTCCATATCGTTATAATGTTGCCGCAACTAGACATAGCTTCCACCATCGGCTATTGACTTCAGACAATGATACTGTATCTTTATGCTGCCCTTCACCCATGGCCTCCTCTTGCTACTTTTATTTCACCGCTACAACCAATCGCCTCTCTGGATCGCGCTCAATTGGATTCTTCACTGAATATGTACTTTTTGTTTTGCTTCTTATTCTCTCTTTGCTGCACGCGTCAATGTGCTGGGTTCACCATGTTCTTCTTTGTTGAACGTTTCGAAATTGATTCTTTGTTGAAAGTGTATACCATGATTTTTCTGTTTATCAATTACTGCATGTACTATGGATGTGAAGAAGTAGACCATTATCTCTGCAATGATGAGCCAAGCTAGTATTTTCAGTGAATCCCCCTATTAAGTAGTCATGCATGGCAATAGGAGCTCCCAATTCTTTAGCAAATACAACCCTTTTGATCATTTCTTCGCACATACCTTCGCTAACATTCAAATAATGCCCTTTGATTTTACTTGTTTTAGCATGTGCTTTAAAAAGTCTTTCTGTTACTCTGCCTATTTCATAAAATATTCTACCTGGTTTAATGACAACTACCCAATATGGGGGAGATCCTTTATCTGAATCCTTACATGTTTCCATAGGTTTTACCATTATAGGTACCCATATTTTTCCGCCACGGCACACATTTCTTGTCATTGCTTGTTGCCCTGCTTCTATTTATCTATATGTGATCGAGCGTTCCCTTTGTGTTTTCTTGTTCCTGCTTTATCTTTCTCAGGCCGTATATATGCCCCTCAGATTTAACCGTGAATATACCCCGTATAGCCAAGAACATCTTGCCCAATTCAGCCTTGAAAACCACGTTTCAACCTTGAATTCTTGGGGTCCAATTCACATTTCGTATCTTGTACTAGCTGTTCTTATCTTGTGTTAGTTTTTTTTTATTTAATTTAACACACACATGCATCGCACATGTGCTCATCCGGCCAAGCAAGAACAAAATTGAGAGTGGCCGAATTTCGAGTGGAGGCCGGGCTCGTGTGGACTCAGTTTTGAAAATTCAAATGAGGTTAGGTCCCCCTTCTTCCAAATTCAATCTCATTTCGCACATCAAATCAATCGGAATGCAATTCACGACTTTGATCTATATTTCATTAGATGAGGAAATGTTATCCCTAAACAAATTGTCCATAGTATCTAAATGCAATGAGCAATGCAACAACAAAATTATACAATATCGATATTTTTGTCTAGGGATTAAATTATGTCATTTTAGATGAAGTTTAAACCTTAATTTTGATCTAGTGCATGAGAGATCTTTAGATAAAAATTAGGTGTCAACAGCTTCTCAACATCGTCAAACCTTTCCCCCCATTTCAAATTCGTGGTAAGTTTGTCCACATGAAATGTCCAGGCTCTCTTGTTCGGCATCTTGGAGATCACATAATCCAGTAGTAAGATATAGGATAAAAGGCTATCTTTTCAACTCGATTCGCCAATTTTATTTGGTAATACAAGCTGTCCAACGTCGCTCCAGGTCATGTAGGGATCCATGACAATTCTTCATTGTTAAGAGCATAAACCCAAGGGGGAATTCGCAGGCACACCTCAAAAAGGAATACAAATAATATTGTCGTGACAATGATTAATTGACAGGTAAATATCATGCAATAGCTTCTCATTTGAAAGCATATTATCTGGTCTATAACTTATATAGAATGAGCTCTTTTACATTGTTCATTACGTAACCTCTACCATAATATTCACATAATTATAGTGTGTGAGTCGTGAGGTTTTGTTAAGTTATTTTTTTGACTTCTGAAAACTGCACTCTCTTTTATTATAGCGGAATCATGTTTTACCTCGCTTGTGGACGTAGATTACCTTGTGATCGAACCACGCAAATCCTTATATTCTATATTGATTTTTTCGCATTTGTTTCGAACAACTTGTATCAAAGCCTAGTTCGATTCTAGGGTTCTTTGAGATGGCATCTTTGAAGTTTCACATCTCATCTTTTGATAGACAGAACAACTTCGGATTATGGAGAATAAAGATGAAGGCTTTATTGAGGCGAGAGAGTACGGTTAGGGCGGCGCTGGACGGGAAATATCCAGACGATATGACCTCAACTGAGATTGAAGAGATGGATGAGAAGACGCATAGCGCGATCTAGTTGTCTCTAGATGACAAGGTTTTGCGAGAAGTCGCCGATGAGGAAACAACGGCCGGTCTCTACAAGAAATTGGAAAGTCTCTACATGAAGAAATCTCTAACATCAAGACTTTATTTGAAGCGGCGTCTTTATACCTTAAAGATGTGTGAAGGTACGTCTGTTCAGGAACACTTGAATGATTTTAATAAAATTGTTCTGAATATGAAAAATTTAGATATTAAACTCGAGGATGAAGATCAAGCTTTGATCGTGTTATGTTCACTGCTTGCCTCGTACGAGAATTTTGTGAACTCGATGCTTTATGGACATGAATCCATAACTTTGGAGGATGTTAAAGCATCTTTGAATTCTGCAGAACTGAGAACAAAATTGAATGGGAATATCAGTGAAAACAAAGCAAATGGTTTGTTTGTGAGAGGTAGGACCAAGAGCAGGGATAAAGCTTTCCGAGAGAAATCTGTTGGTCGTTCAAAATCTAGGCCATCTGGAGATAAGATGAACATTGAGTGCTACTATTGTCATAGAAAAGGACATCATAAGTCAGATTGTCCTTCGCTCAAGAAAAAGGATAAGCAGCATGGTTAAAGACAAGATTTGGCGAATGTTGCAAACGAAAATAAGTATAATGCGTCAGACACTGTTCTTATGGCATGCTCTGCTGTTAATTTCTCCAATGATGTTTGGATAATGGATTCAGGAGCATCATATCACATATGCCCAAATAGGGAATGGTTCACCACATACAAGCCATTGAATGGTGGATCAATCTTGATGGGGAATGATGCTATATGCAAAGTCGTGGGTATTGGTATTGTTCGGATTAAGTGCCACGACAAAGCAGTGAGAACCTTGACTGAAGTAAGACATATACCAGACTTAAAGAGAAACCTTATCTCGTTGAGTGGTTTGGATTCCATTGGGTGTGTGTACTCAAGTGGAGGTGGAGTTCTCAAAGTTTCAAAAGGCAATCTGGTTGTGATGAAAGGAAGCAAGGTGAATCACTTGTATCATTTGTAGGGTAGCATAGTTATGGGTCTTTCAATTGGCACATGCAATTCTGTTTCTGATAATGATAGAACGAAATTGTGGCATATACATTTGGGCCACATGAGTGAGCGTGGCATGACAGTTTTGAGTAAACGTGGTTTACTTTGTGGGGAGTAGACGACCTCACTAGATTTCTGTGAGCATTGTATTCTTGGCAAGCAATGCAAAGTCAGATTCAGTATGGGGACACATTCGACAAAGAGCACACTCGACTATATTCATTCCGATTTATGGGGACCAGCACAAGTTCCATCTAAGGGTGGTGCTCTTTACTTTGTGACGTTCATTGACGATTATTCCATGAAGGTTTGGTTTACTTTCTGAAAAGAAAAAGTGATGTGTTTGAAACCTTCAAAAAGTGGAAAGCCCTTGTTGAGAATCAGACATGGAAAAAAGATCAAACGTCTTAGGACCGATAATGGTCTTGAGTTCTGTGGTGGCGATTTTAATGAATTCTATGCACATGCAGGTATCGTTCGACACCGTACAGTTAGGCACACTCCACAGCAGAATGGAGTGGCGGAATGTATGAACAGAACTCTATTGGAGAGAGCAAGATGCATGTTCTCTAATGTTGGCATGGAAAAAGATTTTTGGGCTGAAGCTATTAACACGGCTTGTTATTTGGTTAATCACTCTCCTTCAACAGCAATAGAATGCAAGACTCCTTTTGAGACGTGGTCAGGTAAGCCTTATGATTATTCTAATTTAAAGGTTTTTAGATGCCCTGCTTATTATCATGTTAAGGATGGTAAGTTAGAACCTAGAGCAAAGAAATGTATTTTTGTTGGGTATGTTGATGGGGTGAAAGGTTATTGTTTATGGTGCCAGGAACCTAGCTCACCTAAGTTCATTATTAGTAGGGATGTTACATTTAATGAAATGCATATGTTTGATCAAAGGAAAGTTGTTGATGAGCTTGTAGGAAAACATGAGAGTGATATGAATGAGCTGGAGGTTCAGGCGGAGCTTCCAGAAAAGACCTCTAAGAATGATTTGAACGAGCAAATTGCTCATGTTGATTCAAGTTCAGATGAGGAAGCTATAGATGAGGTGGAACAGCCATACTCTATTGCTACTGACAGAGAAAGGAGGCAAACCCGACCTCCTCAGAAATATGGGTTCTTTGATCTAGTGGTTTATGCTCTTACGATAGCAGAAGATATGGATATTCAGGAACTTTCTACCTATACGGAAGTTGTAACTTGCACAGAATCAGAGAAATAGGCCGTTGCTATGGTTGAGGAACTTGAATCACTTCACAAGAAATAGAATTGGGACTTGGTGCAATTGCTTAAGGGAAAAAGAGCCATTGGGTGTAAATGGGTTTTCAAGAAAAGGGAAGGAATTCTAGGTGTTGAAAATGCTAGATGCAAGGATCGGCTCATAGCTAAAGGCTACAATCAGAAGGAGGGAATTGAATATGCTGAAGTTTTCTCCCTTGTGGTAAAACACACTTCCATTCGTGTGTTGCTGGCTATAGTTGCTCAATTTGACTTAGCGCTTGCGCAACTTGATATGAAGACTACTTTTTTGCATGGCGAGCTTGAGGAAACTATTTGTATGGCTAAGCTCGAGAGCTATTAAGTAGAAGACAAGGAAGATCATGTTTGTAGATTGAAGAAATCCTTGTATGATCTGAAGTAGTGGTCAAGACAGTGGTATAAGAGATTCGACAGCTTTATGATAGGGAACAGTTATCATAGAAGCAACTATGATAGTTGTGTCTACTTCAAGAAGGGTTCAGATGGATCCTTTGTCTATCTTCTCTTATACCTAGATGACATGCTCATTACTGCAAAGAACATGTCAGATGTGTTGATCTTAAAGAAACGGCTCAATGAGGAGTTCAAGATGAAAGATCTTGTCCTACCAAGAAGATCTTAGGAATGGAGATTCAGAAGGACAAGAAAGGAGAAAAGTTATATCTCTCGTAGATGAGTTATATTGAGAAGGTACTTGAGAGATTTGGCATGCAAAATGCTAAGCCCTCCAGTACACTGTTGGCATCCCATTTTAGACTCTCAACTCTACATTCACCTCGATCAGAGGTTGAGGAGGCTGTGATGTCTCGTGTCCCATACTCCAGCGCAGTTGGTAGCATTATGTATGCTATGGTATACACTCATCCCGACATTGCGCAGGCAGTTAGCGTGGTTAGTAAATATATGGCGCATCTTGAAAAGGTCCATTGTTAGGCAGTGAAATGGATACTTAGGTATCTTAAAGGCTCCACAGAGTTAGGCCTAGTGTTTGATAGAAATAGTTCCAACGGTACCTCAGTTGTGGGATTTGTGGATTCCGATTTTACAGGTGATCTCGATAAGAGGAGATCTTTGACTGGCTATCTTTTCACACTATCTAGTTTGGTTAATAGTTGGAGGTCAACTTTACGGTTGACAGTTGCTTTGTCTACTACAGAGGTAGAGTATATGGCAGCAGCAGAAGCAGTGAAAGAAGGCATTTGGTTAAGGAATCTTGTTCAGGAACTTGGGCTCCAGCAGGAAGACAATTCAGTTGTCTTTTGTGACAATCATAGTGCTATATACTTGATTAGACATCAAGCATGTCATGAGAGGACTAAGCACATTGATGTCAGGTATTACTTTATTCGAGAGGCAGTTGCTGAGAGAATATGATGGTAAAGAAAATTGGTACAGCTGACAATCTTGCTGATATGTTGACCAAGCCAGTCCCTGCCAACAAGTTTAAGCATTGCTTGAACTTGATTGGCATGCTTGGTTGAGTTTGCCCCTTCTGGGGCTTTTGTGGTGAGGTAAATGAAAGTTCTATATTTGTTTTTGAAGTGGATTTGTTCTTTTGTTGTAGCCCTTGTTTCGTACACCGAGTTAGCTTACGTAGGCTTAGGGATGCTAAGAGATGTGTTCGGCTTCTTGACTGTTTTATTTTGGGAAATTCAAGGCAAGGTGGAGATTTATTAAATATGTCTTGAATTTTATATATTCGATCCGTATCATCACCCAACCTAACATATTTTTTGTGCAACCTAAAAGTGGAGAAAAAAATAAGATTTAATTCGTGACGTGAATGGTTGGGCCAATAGGCCCAACTCAGAACAAGCGAACAAATCTCTATGATGGTCCGCCTAAGCTGGAGCAAGCGAACAAATGTCTTGAGGGGTTCGGGGGGCGTAACCCTCAATGAAATTTTTTGGGGAGTCCTATTTATATTGTGACTATGTTTTTTTCATTGATTAACAGAGATTTTCGTTTTGGGAGAGATTTATGAGCTATGAGGTTTTGTTAAATTATTTTTTCGACTTCTGAAAACTGTACTCTCTTTGATTATAGTGAAATCTTATTTTGCCTCGTCTGTGAACGTAGATTACCTTGTGATCGAACCACGTAAATCTTTGTGTCTGTATTTATTTTTCTGCGTTTGTTTCGAACATAGTGCATGACGTCGTTATTTCGTCCTATTGATCTATCCGCATCCTTTTGTCAGTTTGTGTGCTTCCTTTATTCACACTGACTATAGATTCACAAATTGAGGTCCACAAGAGCCTCCTCCACCTTGTTATCATCTCCGCAAACCATTCAACTCAATAAGGAAAAAGGAAGAAAGTTTTGAAAGCATCATCGTCATCATGAGTTCTAAATCCGAGCTCTTGTTCATCCCAACGCCTGGCCTCGGCCACCTGGTGTCGATGGTGGAGATGGCCAAGCTCCTCGTCGACCAAGACAATCGGCTCTCCGTTAC
Organism: Syzygium aqueum; assembly: GCA_031216185.1. Lineage (NCBI taxonomy): Eukaryota > Viridiplantae > Streptophyta > Magnoliopsida > Myrtales > Myrtaceae > Syzygium > Syzygium aqueum. Next base: position 3,043,805 of record CM062231.1, read on the forward strand.
AGTCCTCATCATGAAGTTTCCCTTCGGCTTCGATATTGACTCCCATGTCAAGTCGTTGACCGCCTCTGTTGCTGCCTGCATCCGCTTCATCCTCCTCCCTTGGCAAAATCCTTCCTCGGAGGCGTCCCCCATGGCCTTTCTCAAATAGTTCATGGAGAGCTACAAAGCCAACATCCAAGAAGCCGTCCGCGACCTCTCCGCCTGCGGCTCACCACAACTCAAGGGGCTCGTTGTTGACATGTTCTGCACCTCGATGATCGACGTGGCCGTCGAGTTCGGCATCCCTTCGTACGTGTTCATCCCGTCAGGCATAGCGCTCCTCGCATTCCGTATTTTCTACTAGCTGAATATTCTTATCTTGCCTCGATTTTGAAATTCCAGTTGATTTTGCACAACGGGCCAATTTGAATACATTTCACAATTGGACACGTGTTTATTTGTTGTGGACATTATCCATAAACATAATGACTCTAGTATCTAAAACTTGGAAATATACAGTATATAGAAGGTGATTTCAAAATCCTGCTATATCGAAATCTTTTTTGTTAATCATGTGAGATCTTTAGGTGATAATTTGTCCACATGAAATGTTCAAGCCCTTGTTCGGAATCTTAGAGATCACATCTTCAAGTAATAAGATATAAGGATACAAGGCTGTCTTTTCTACTTAATCCGCCAATCCTTAGTGTCTTATCTTATCCTATCTTCCTTTTTTTGTCGAAATTGATCTAAATAATCTACAGATTATACAATAACTTATTGAGCTATCAATGATGTGACATCATACAAAGCAATAAACCACTTAATGTTTTCAACTTGAAATAGCTTCTCGAGTGCATCAAATGCATATGAGGGGCCAAGCTCCTCTTCAACTCCAATGATCAACTCTCCATTACTATCCTCATCATGAAGTTCCCTTTGACTCCGAGATCGATACCCCTGTCGAGTTGCTCGTTGCCTATGCCACTACCCGTATCCGCTTCGTCCTCTTCCCTCGACGAAACCTGCCCCCAAGGATGCCCCCACTGGCCTTCCTCAATTACTTCATGAAGAGCCTCGAATCTGACTTACGAGAAGCCTTCGCCAAGATCTCTACCTGTGGCACACCATGGCTCGCAGGGCTCGTCATTGACATATCTTGCACATCGATGATTAATGTGGCAATTGAGTTCAGCGTCCCTTCCTACATGTTCTTCACGTCAAGCGTGGCGTACCTCGGAATCATGCTGTCTTTTCTACTTAATCCACTAATCCTTAGTGTCTTATCTTATCATATCTTCCTTTTTCTATAGATATTGGTCCAAATAATCTACAGACTGTATAATAACTTATCGATCTATCAATGATGTCACATCATATAAAGTTATAAACCACTCGATATTTTCAACTTGAAATAGCTTCTCGAGTGCATCAAATGCATATTAAGGGCCAATGAATCTCATTCCTTAAATATAAGGATTAATATCACAAAAAATTCAAAATTGGTATATCTATGACAATTTTACCCTTTGTTAGTTTCTGTTAAATTTTTCAGTCAAATTTCTAAGTTAGATGACAGGTGACAGTTGATAGGTGTGTTGGAGATATCAAATAAATTTCAAATCTTCCAGATCTCGTAAATTGTTGCAATATCAACTGTATATTAGATGGTTCTCCTTATCTGTAGAATATGTTTCTCCTTGATTGTAGACTTACCAAATGTGAGCACTAGGGCATTCTATATAAATACATGTAAAAGTTAAGCAAAATAGTAAGAACAATTTCATCTTTTTCATAGTCATTTCATGGTATCAGAGCCCTTGGGCTTCTAAGAGCGGATTTTCGATACAATTCTGCATTTTTCTAGAATGGATTCAACCCTTAACTCAAGCAATATCAATCTTCAAACTGGATCCAACAATGATGGAGCAGCTCCATCCAGCGGCCTCATCGCCATCTCTACTGCTGTGCAATTCCCACTAAAGCTAACAGCTGCCAACTATCCCTCGTGGCATGCTCAATTCCAGGCAATTCTAATTGGTCATGATCTGCAAGGCTTTCTTGACGGATCGAAGCAATGTCCGTCCTTAACCATTTCTACAAGAAATCAGAAAGTTAGCAACCTTGATGCTACATTATGGATACGCCAGGATCAGCTCCTTCTCGCTGTAATTTTTTCAGCGATCTCCGAATCAGTTATACCACTCATCGCATCTTGTAAAACGTCCTACGAAGCTTGGACAAAACTCACAAATTTATATGCAAATAAATCCCATTCAACAGTTATGTATCTCAAGGATCAACTCTCAACCGTCCGTCGCAACTCACGTTCGGTATCAGATTATCTTCAGCACCTTAAATCAATTGCAGACGAGCTGGCCATAATTGATACCCCTTTAAACGACGATGATTTGGTCATTCACGCGCTCCGTGGCCTTGGATCCAAATTCAAGAAAATCGCTACAGCAATTAGGGCTCGAGCAACCCCTATTTCATTTGAAGAAATGCACGACAAGTTAGTTGGATACGAGACATATCTCAAACAAGAAGAGCTAAGCCATGATTCCGTACCAATTACTGCCCAATTTAGCTCACGTAATCGAGGCTCAGGGAGTCATTCACGCTGGAATAGCCACAATTCGCGCAAGGACACCAATTATCAGCAAGGGAATTTTCAGTCCAGTAACACTCGCTTCAATCAGAACCAAAACTACTCAAGCAGACGCAACAACGATCGTGAGAAGCATGGCAATGCCGGCCGCCAAATCTGCCAGCTTTGTGACCAATATGGCCACTCAGCCAAAGCTTGCTCTCGGCTCCGCAACTCCATATGTGATCCGAGTGCCAATGTCGCCGCTGCTTCAACCCGAGAATTTGGATGGTTAGTGGACTCAGGAGTGTCCCATCATATAACCAATGACTTGAACAATCTCTCGCTTCATTCCGAATACGAAGGGCTTGACGAGATCGTCATTGGTGAGGGCACAAGTTTGCATATAATTCACGTTGGTTCTACGACTCTAACTCATCCCGAAAATACATTTACTTTATCAAACGTCCTATGTGCCCCAACTATCACCAAAAACCTAATTTCTGTATCGCAATTCTGTCGTACTAACCGTTCGTCCATTGAATTCTTTGCCAATCATTTCCTGGTGAAGGATCTTCGCACGGGGGCGACGTTGCTTCGAGGAAAACTTAGCGATGGAGTCTATCAAATGCCGTCCACAAAGATGCAACTGCAACCCTCTCCTACGGCATTTGTTGGATTGGTACAATCGGCTCGGACATCCATCTTCACGTGTTTTGCGTCAAATCCTTAAAATCTTTTCGCTTTCTAAGTCAAATCTAGGTTATGATTTATCTTGTGATGCATGTTGATGCAATAAGAGTCACAAACTTCCGTTTGATGTCTCCACTCTTGTGAGTCAATTTCCTTTGGACATTGTCTATTCAGATGTTTGGGGTCCTGCGTCAACCGTGTCCACTGATGATTTTTGATATTTTGTTGTCTTTGTAGACCACTACACAAAATACATATGGTTTTACCTAATGCGCAAAAAAATCCGAAGTAACTCCAATTTTTGAATAATTCAAACCTCTTGTGGAAAAACAATTCTCTCGCTCCATTCGAACCTTTTATTCGGATGGTGGAGGAGAATATCACAACCTAAAATCATTCCTTGTGAAACACGGTATCTCCCACCTCACAATACCCCTATATACACCCCAACACAATGATACTACTGAACGCTGTCATCGACATATCATCGAAACAGGCCTTGCTCTCCTACACACAGCCCAACTCTCGCCAACTTTTTGGAGTCATGCCTTCCAAACCGCCACATATTTAATTAATCGAATGCCCACACCCATTTTAGCCCAAAAATCACCATATCAAACCATTTTCGGCCGTGACCCAAATTACTACAAACTACGTACTTTCGGATGTCTATGTTATCCTTGGTTAAAACCATATACCCCAAAAAAAAAAACTTGCGTCTCGCTCCACACCATGTCTTTTCCTTGGTTATGCCCTCTCCCAAAGTGCATACAAATGTTACGATCCGACAAATCATCGACTATATTTATCTCATCACGTTGTCTTTAACGAAAATGTTTTCCCCTACAAAAAATTATCACAAAACCAATCAACAAATCAGTCCTCTCCATGTCTCCCTCCTACCACAACCATTACTCTACCACTCACCCCTCTTGAGTCTGTGCCATCTGCGCCCGCTCCATCGCTATGCCATCTGACAAGCATCGATGGTCCCTGCAACGAACTCATTGATCAACCCACAAATGAACCATACAACCCACAACATCAAACACAAGTCCCACAAACAGAACAACCACTAATGCCAAACCAGCAACTGGCCTTCACCCAAAATAACCACATACACACCCGGATCCACCCTATGACTATAAGATCTCAAAACAATATCTTCAAACCCAAACAAGCCCACCCAACATCAACCAAACATCCCCTACCACTACCAACAAAACCAACGGGGATAACATAAGCCATGTGCGATTCTCAATGGCGTGACGCAATGACAGAGGAAATTAACGCCCTTATTCGCAATGGAACATGGGAACTAATACCTTCTGAGCCTTCGATGAATGTTATTGGTTGCAGGTGGATTTATCGGATTAAAAGACGAGTGGATGGGAGCATTGAGAGATACAAGGCTCGACTTATTGTCGCGACCTAAAAAAATCGGGTTTTCCAATCTTAGGCTAATGGATTATTAGATCAATTAAATTAACTAACCTAGCTCGAGTTCTCCCAAACTCTATCAAATCGCAACTTAGATCCAATTGTGAGCATGCTAATATTTTCAATGGGAGTCGCCACTAATCATTTAAGGTAGGTTGATTAGAAACCTAAATAAAATAGCGGGAGTACTATTTTATTTCTGCGAACCAGAAATTATAGATCCGGGGACTTGGTTACGCTAAATTTCCTAACGCCCTTTCGGTACCAATTTTAAGAAAAATACTCAATTTGACAATTTGATAAATCCTGATTTAGAGTTCAAAGGTGCAAAAATTTTCTTTTTTTTATTTATTTAAATGAAAGCTAACCTATATGTCATGCGACGACGTGACCTATTTCTAATGACGGGCATATTATTTTTTGTATTTTTCTAAATGAAATTCGGAATTAAAAATGCCAATTATCTAAACATACAATTTTAAACTAAAGAAATTAACCTATTCTAGAGTAATATTTTTGGTATTTTTTTTATTGAAATTCGAAATTAAAATCAAGTAAAAAAAATATAACCGCTAAATCTTTCGAATTAAGTTTCGATCTGAAGCCTGACAGATCGACCCTAAAATTCGAAATACCTGCTATGGAAATAATTCTATCTAAAGCCTGATAGATAGATTTATTTCCACGTGTGCTGTCACGCCCTGAACCCTACGGCGCGCGAACATCCTTGCCTTTGGTCGATTTGTGTGCGACGTCCCAGGACGAGTTGCCGACCCAACTCCCAACCCAAAGAATTAAAGCACATGCGGAAGCAAATCAACGCTCGTACAAAGATAGACACACAACCATGGGTAACCACAGAAATCATCACTTGTACTAGCACTGGAAATCATATACAATATCCATATACAGCCCGAATACCAAAAAGCAAAAGCGGGTCAAGGCCACTACTGACAAAAAGGGGTAAGTGGCTTGGGGTTCAGGCACTACACATAGCCGGGGCTCCTCCCAAAAACGCATCGGTACGCTTGCCATCCTCAAGGCTGGGGGTCTGAAAATGTGGTTTAAACAACAATGAGAATAATCTCAGCGAGTAGGTTCCCTAAACCTAAGCTAGGCTAACGTGCACCTCCTGACGAGTAACAAACGACATACTGTTTAAACCATAACTGACTTAGGCCCTCGGGCCCAAATCTAATACTTAACTGACCCTGCAGGTTAGGCATTTGGTATATAATCGCAATAATGCCACATAATTCACTCACGGCACATATACGTATATCACTTAGTCACGAAGCGTATCATGCATATGCTCGTGCTCACACTCATGCTCATGCTTCAGCAATGCATTATCACACAGTTGCACTCTTGCACACTTGCCATTTATCGATTTCTCCTCCGACCCGCGTAAAACGCATCAGGTCCATCACTTCGAGATCGATCTCTAGCCCGCGTAATACGCATCAGGCTCATGGCACAACACCCGCGTAACACGCATCAGGTTTGGCCATCTTCCGGTAGTTCGGGCATCGTCCCGCATAACACGCCTCAGGACGGGTTCAATACCCTGCGTAAAACGCATCAGGGCTTTATGTGATCACGCATTCACATACACCAATTATTATCTAAACCCCGCGTAAGACGCATCAGGGCATTTTAGGTGATCACATACTCATGCCGTCCGTGCACTCACGCATAATGCACATGATATGCCCATACTTAGTATGCACGCATAGGACCACAATATCACACTCGTCGTCCGTGAATTCTACATTGAGCACTCAACATGATTTGGATACATACCCAATTCGCGTATCAATATGATCAATGAATCAATCAATCCAAATCAATCACAACATATAGTTTAGCACTCAATTTCACGCAATTAAGCACCAAAACCACACGTGCCGATTTCTTGCCAAGCATTTCATCAATTGGCCATGCCAAGCATATCATAGAGCATCACACAATCACATTCGAGCCACATCTAATTTAACATCCTCTCGGGTGATCATCGCTCCCTAAGCCGTTCACCCTAAAACCTCGAATAAGCAATTATGGCCCGAATCCTCCCGATACTAAACCAGCCATGAACAGTCATCTTAGGCCCTCAAATCACTTTCAATTCATCACATTAGGCTCCCCAATTTTCCACGAAAACAGCCACTACTCGGCCTACAAATCACATCCACCGAATCCGCAATTTTGCCCAAATCAAGGTTCCTAAGCTTAGCCGCTACTCAGCACATCACATACCACTAAACCTTAATTAAAACATCACGCTAAGCCACCAAATGCGCCACAACATCAGCCCTTAACAGCCTCCACAAACTAACCCCCAAATTGATCGCGCATTGTCCGATTCAAACCCGATATGGACAGCCCCCACACCGGTCACTCTAGTCCACTAAATGTCCTCAAAATGCTCCATTTGACTCCCCAAAATATCATCCAAATCAGCCACCATGAGAACCAAACTAGGCGCGCTCTATAATTCACGATTGAACCCGAATTTAACTCGAACTTGGACCGATTCAATCCAGCACTACCAGCCATCGCACAGCACGTCCTAGGCCACTAAACCTCGATAAAACGATCACGCTAAATCACCAAATCAGCCACAACATCAGCCCCTAACAATCTCCACAATTTAACCCCGAAAATACCCTCATTAACCCCTAAAACCCATTTAGAAACACACATTAGCCTAATTAGGGTTTAGGATTGTACTCACCGGGTGTCCTAAGCTTCAAACCGAGCCAAACACGCGGCGATGACGGCTGGACAGCGACGACCCCTCGCCGGAACAGTAACAACATCGGCGGTTCCAGCGAACGGCGCGAGCCTAGGCGGAGGGGCGGCTGGTCGCGGCGGTCGGGAGGGAGAGAGAGAGGAGTAGGACGGCTAGGTGGTGCTAAGCGAGGCAGCGGTGGTGACGGAACAGCACCGGTGGCGGCGGAGCTCCTCCGGCGAGCGGCGGCGAGGGTGGAGCCGGGCAAGGGCGAGCTCGGCGATGGGGGTTTCCGAGCAGTGGAGACGAGCGACGGGCGTCCGGCGAACGTCCGGGACGGCGACGAGAGGAGCTGGGCTCGGTGGTGGCTGGGCTAGTCGCCGGCGAGGTGTGGTCGCGGGCGGAACAAAATGGAGCAAGAACAGAAGCCAGAAGCAAGAAGCGTCGGGGAAGAAGGGAAAGGAGGAAGAAGAAGAGAGAAAGGGAAAAGAAAAAAAGAAAGAAAAAAGGGGAAGTGATGGGGTTTGGTGGGGGAGGTCAGAGCGTAGGGGGGTATACCGGCGGGAAAGAGGGGAGGAGAGAGAGAGAGAGAAAGAGAGAGATGAAGAAATAGAAATAATTTGAACATTCTAATATTAAATGCGATCCGAAGGCCCAAATTCAAAATCGAAAATGAACTACTGGTCCAAAATAAACCTTGCATATAAAAAGGGACAAAGGCCAAATTAATAAAACCAAATTATAACGAGAGAGGATTGCTAGTCTAAATTCGCACTCGGTCAAAAACTCCCCTTTTTCCACTATTCCTGACAATCTCAACGCTGGCTACGATAATGTTGACACCGTCCAATTTATTTCGTCCTAAAACTCCCGAAAATCGACTGCCAAGTTCGAGATCTAAATAACGGCCAAATTTGATCGAATGCGATTCTAGCGAAATCTCTAATTTAAAATGATAACCGGGAGTAATCAGTTCCCGGGCGAGATTTTACTATAAACACACTGACAAATAATGCGTTTTATAAATCCCAAAAATTGGCCGAAATTCGGGATGTCACATGTGCGGTTGCAAATTAGGAAGTTTTCCTAATCGATCACATCTTGAAAAATTTTGATATCTCAAATATCTTGGATATATTTAAAGGATTTTGAAAATTCTAAATTCTATCCAAATTTGACAAGTAATGGATATTTAGGATTTCAAAAAAGGAAATAAATCCTAATTGAAATATGCTTATTATTAAAATATGCAAAATCAGATATCAATAAGCACAAATTAGGCAACAAAATATTCAAATCAAATCGGGATAAGATAATTACTTGATTTGCAGATTTCTTTCCTAATTTGAATTTGCAGCAGATCAGAATTGCAGATCGGCGGTGCGTCGGCGCGATGTCGGGAGCAGCGGCGACTCGCGGCGGTAACACGGCGGCAGCGGCGGTGCAATGGCGCAGTGGGGCAACGGCGGTGTTATGGGTGATGATGCAGCGCGGCGGTGGCAGCGGCGGCGGTGGCGTCGGCGTGCTACAGGGACAACGACATCGGGCACGGCGGTGGTGTCCTGGTGGCGGTGCGGCTCCGGGCAGCGGCGTGCGGCGGCGGGGTAGCGACTTCACCAGAGAGAACGGCGTCGGTGTGCTGCCGAGACAGTGGCGTCGAGCACGGCGGTGGCGTCCAGGCAACGGTGTGGCTCCGGGTAGCGGTGTGCGACGACGAGGTAGCGACTTCTGGATGGAGCACAGCGGTGGATCGGTCTGGGTAGCGGCGTCAGCGTGCAGCAGGGCAGGCGGGTGGCAGGAGTGCAGCGGCAGTGGCAGGCGCGTAGTGGCGGTGGCACGCGGCGGGGAACAGCAGATCAACGGCGGCGGCGCGCGACGGGAGGCAGCAGCGCGCGGCGGGAGGCAGCGACGCGCGGCGGGGCGGTGCGGGCAACGCGATGTGGCTCCAGGTGGCAGTGGTTTTCGCCGATCTCCTTCTCTCTCTCTCCTTCTCGTTCTCGCTCTTGCTCTATGAAAATTCTGATTTCAGAATTATGAAAAGCCCCCCCCCAATTTGATTATGAGACATAAACAAGTATTTATAACACAAATCTAGATCAATTAGTCCGGCTTTCTAATCCTAATGGGCTTAGGTTTAGGCTTTACCTTTTAATTTAATTTAATTTTAAGTGGGTTGAATTAATCCGGGCTTTTCTTTAATTAAGCTTGATGGGCTAATTTAAACTCAAATTAAGACAACCAAACCCTTTTTGACTTGTAATTTTCGGCCCTTGCCTTCTGAGTGAGCCGAGTCTTGTTCGGTGCCTGAGCTCAATTTACGTGATGAATTTTAAACTCGCTTACCACCGTCGATTCGATGCGGAATGCAATTAATCTATATGAACCTAAACTATATGCTATGCAATTTTAATATTTTTGTTTAGGGGTTAAAATTTAATCCCTAATTTTCAATGCAATTAACCACTAAATGATGCGCCAAAATTTAGGTGTCAACGCTTAAGGCCAAAGGCTTTCATCAACGTCCGGGATTAGACTACACAGACACCTTCAATCCCGTTGTCAAACCGACAACAATACGGGTGGTCCTCTCTTTGGCATTAATGCGAGGATGGTCGTTACGTCAAATGGACGTCAACAATGACTTTCTTCAAGGCACACTCCAAGATGCAGTCTATATGTCGCAATCCCCTGGTTTCATTGATTCGGACAAACCGACACACATTTGCATACTCCGTAAAGCCATCTATGGCCTCAAGCAAGCCTTGAGAGCGTGGTACAATGAGTTAATCTCCTTCCTCATTGCAAAATCCTTTGTGAACTCAAAAACAAATCATTCACTATTCATTTACTCCCGCGATGGCATTCAAGTCTACTTCCTGGTGTATGTCGATGATCTTATAATCACCGAGAATGATGCCACTTTTGTCTCCAACTTCATCTCTTCATTGGCCAAAAGGCTTTCACTTAAAGACTTGAGACAACTCAACTATTTCTTGGGAATTGAAGTCATACAGACTAAGACTAGCCTACTCCTCTCACAACACAAGTACATACTGGAGATTCTAGAACGTCATAAAATGGGTAACACCAAAGATGTGGGGACTCCACTACCCACGGCAGTCCAGCTCACCAAGCACGATCAGTCCGAAGCTGCCAATGCCACCGAATTCAGAAGCTTACTCGAGGTACTATAGTATCTCATTATTACTCATCCCGACATTGGCTTTGCAGTAAACAAATTGTCACAGTTTATGCATAAACCAATAACTGCTCACTGGATAGCAGCAAAGCGGCTCCTACGGTACCTAAAGGGGACTTTATTTCATGGCCTACACTTGAATAAAAATACCCAACCTGTTCTCCATGCATATTCCGATGCCAATTGGGCGGGTAATCCTGATGATCGGACATCAACATCCGGCTACATAATATACATTGGAGCCAACCGCATCTCTTGGAGCTCCAGAAACCAACGGTCCGCATCTCGGTCATCTACCGAGGCCGAATACCGTGCCGTCGTGACTACTACATCGGAACTACTTTGGATTCAATCACTATTACAAGAACTCGGACTCACAAGCCTCACACCACCTACCATATATTGTGACAAGATTGGAACGACATACTTTTGTGCAAATCCAGTGTTCCACTCAAAGATGAAACATATTGCAATCGACTATCATTTTGTCCAAGAACTTGTCAAAGCCGGGAAAATGAGAGTCTCCCACATCTCCACAAAAGATCAACTTGCGGATATTCTTATGAAACCATTGTCCCGACCGTGGGTGCAACAATTACGACTCAAGATTGGCATTTTCAATGGACTATCCATCTTGCGGAAGCATGTTGGAGATATCAAATAAATTTCAAATCTTCCAAATCTCCTAAACCGTTGCAATATCAACTGTATATTAGCTAGTTTTCCTTATCTGTAGAATATTTGTTTCTCTTTGATTGTAGACTTACCAAATGTGAGCACTAGGGCATTCTATATAGATACATGTAAAAGTTCAGCAAAATAGTAAGAACAATTTCATCTTCTTCATAGTCATTTCAGGGTGTACCAGTTTGGGGTTTTAATCTCCGTCTATCATAGGTGTACCATTTTGTGATTTTTTATGATAATAATCCAATTTAACATAAGGTAAATTTGTCACAAATGTACAAGTTTAAGGTTTTTGGTTGTCAAAATTAGTTTATGGTAAATCCGTCATAAATATATCAATTTTAGGTATTTTATGGTCAAAAAATTAATTTGAAGTGTTCATGGTATTAACCCTAAATATTATTTGTTTCACATCGAACTCGCTAGCATTTTTCATTAACATCTCGAGTTTGAATTGTGTATGAGACACAACCGGATTGAATAATGTAGACTGATCCGTGTTAGGCTAGGCGTAAGAAAAAGAGTCCTAATTAGACTTTGATTTCTCTTGCCCTTCTTTCAAATGATAATCTTGGATTTACTTGGGCGGTGGATTCAAATAAAGAAATGAACTTACTTAGGAAAGTTGTTGCTGACTTGTGTGATTCAAGAGTTTGACTGATCAAGGATTGATATCCTTAATAAAAGACTCATCACTGATCAGAAAATTGCAGAATTCCAACAACAAAAATCATTTGCTCAAGCCCAATTAGCGGCAATTCAATACAACGTGTTTTTGCATTACAAAAAATCATTTCTGAAATCAAGTTGTGGGACTCAGGCAAATCTCATCGCAGAGGAAACACAAAAGAAGACGACTGCTACGGAATCGACTTTGAAGATGAGGACGACGAAGATGAAGACCTGTAAAGTTACCAGCAGAGATATTATCACAAGCAGACAAATTACCAAAGGTTGAAAAAAAAATTATTTTTCACTTTTTACCGTTCACCCCGGGAGAAAAGTCTATAAAAGAGACATAAGGTGAAAGTAATCGGCAGGCCTTTCAGAACCCACTAATAATTCCCCTGCTCCTTTGCTCTCTATCTCTCTCCTTCCTTCTCACATTTCGTCTGCAACTTCCATCTCTTCTCTTCTCCATCTTCTTGTTCTTCTTTCTCCTACATTTTCACTTGTAACTTCTCATCACTACTATATTACTTGTATCACTTGAATTGCTTATTTTCTTTATATTACAAGATCACTTCAAGTTGTATCACCCTCAATTAGTTGTGAGTTTCTTCATTTAATGAAGAGATTGCCAACCAATTCATGGTTGGCTTAATCATGTTATAATTTCAGTTACGTGTCTTGTTTACTTGAATACCAGTGGGATCTCCCTCGTGCGCGGATTACCGCCCTTGTGGATGGTCACATTTTGATTAATCTCTCTTATTTACTCTTATTACTAGTGGGATTTCCCTCGTGTGCGGATTACCACCCTTATGGAAGGTCACATTATTCTTAAAATCATAGATTACCGCCCATGTGGATGGTTTTAGTTTTCTTTGTTGTTCTATTCTACATTTTATACATCATTTTTGCATTATATATCATTTTTAATGTTCAAGATTTTATTTAGCTTTATACTAATTGTTGTAACCGTACAATATATTATTTCAACCATAAGAATCGCAACTCAATTCATAGATTGTTTTCATTACATTTTAGATATAGAAGTAACTGAACTTTTTCGTACTTATTTTAACAATCACAAATGTAGACGTCTAGATTAAAATGACATTGCAACCAATTTTCTATGAATTTTATTGAACACTTCTACGTTTACTTCTTTTCTTTGTATAGATCCCCAGATACTGAGGGCTGTATTGGTATCAGAGCCAAGGGGAGAATATTAATTATCTTAATTGAAGAATTTTAGTAAGCTTGTCGAGTTTGGCTCGAACCTATCTTAGGTGAGCTAAGTTTAATCAGTAAGGGTCCAGGTAGTAAATCCCAAGAGGGTTGTGGGGTTAGAGGGTTTGTGAGGGAAAAAGAAAAATAAAAGGACGTGGGTTTTCGTTTTATTTTCTTCTCCAACCACAGCCGCACAATGGACGCACAATGGGAGACTTCTTTACACCGTTCATGAAGCAAGCTCCGAACAGTGATTTGTGCAAAGAATTCTACACCTAAATTGTGGGGTTTTCTTCGTAGAAACATAAGTGTTTCAAGCTATGCGGTAAATCTTTGTGAGGGTAAAAACTGTAGGTTTGGCCCTAATTTAGGTGTACGAAACACTCAGTCATAAGTGATTGTAATTTTGTAATTCTCTAATTGTATTATTTGCTGCCAGTTGTCCCATGGAGTAGGTATTAACGTTCAAACTGAATCAAATAAATCACTTGCGTTTTTAATATTTTTCTTAAATTTTTCTTGTGATTTTAACATTGATTTAATAGCCAGATGAGTTTGCATTTTCTCATTATTATTACGACACTTCATATGCATAGGTTGACGTGTGCCGGGGTGATTTTAGAATTTCACGTGAAGTAAACCGACAAGCAACAACCAAACCAAACTTAGAATCCAACAGGTGCGAGTTAAACTAGACGGCGACGCAGACCATAATCACCACGACGGCGCCACCGCGTCCCATCGATCTATCCACATCTTTTTGCGTGCTTCCTTCATGCCCACCGGCCACTACCTCGTTATCATCTTCGCAACCGAGTGAACTCAGTAAGGCAAAAGAAGAATTTTCGAAGGCGTCGTCATCATCATGAGTGCTAAATCCGAGCTCGCGTTCATCCGATGTTCGGGCTTCGGCCACCTGGTGTCAATGGTAGAGATGGCCAAGCTCCTCTTCGACTCTGATGATCAACTCCCCATTACTATCCTCACATAAAGTTCCCCTTTGACTTCGAGATCGATAACCCCGTCGAGTTGCTTGTTGCCTCCGCTGCTGCCCGCATCCACTTCATCCTCCTCCCTCGGCGAAACCCGCCCCCAGGACATCCCCACTGGCCTTCCTCTATTACTTCGTGGAGAGCCTCAAATCTGACTTATGAGAAGCCGTCGCCAAGATCTCTGACTGTGGCACGCCATGGCTCACTGGCCTCGTCGTTGACATGTCTTGCATATTGTCGCGACCCTAAAAAATTTTATCAATTTTTCTCGGGCTAATGGATTATTAAGATTGAACTTAACTCGGACCCTCCCAAGTCCTACCAATTCGCAACTTAGGGTTTAAGTTCTTAACGTGCAAATATTTTCATGCTTGGAGTCGCCACTAATCAATTTATGGTAGGCTGATTAGAAACCTAAATAAAACATAGGGAGATATGTTTTATTCCTACGAACCAGAGATTCTAAGTCCGGGGACTTGATTACGCTAGATCTAGTCTAACGCCCTTTCGGTACCTTTTCATTTCAAAAATATTTTGGCAGGCAGTTCGGATCAATTTTAGCTTAGGTACTAACATGTGAGGTGTTCATGCGGGTGCGCAAACCACCAAATTAACACACAATAATCAAAGCATTAAATAAATTGCTAGTTTAGGAGAAAACTTACCTCGAACCAACGCAAGCATCTGCATTGTTAGCTAGAAAATCACATCAAACACCCTAATATGATTTCTAATTAACAAGCATTCACTCAATTTCTTTTTTTGGATTTTCACTTTATTTAAATGAAATCTAATCTATATGCAATGACGTGCAATTAATGACATGCGAATTAATGCAACCTAGCATGCAAACTATATGACGTACAACGACGTGACATAATTCTAATGACGAACAATGAATTATTTTTGGTATTTTTCTGATGAAATTCGGAATAGTAAAAAATGCCTAAAATAACATGCAAGCTAATGACTTTCCTTTTTTGGTATTTTCTTTTAAAATTCGGAATAGTAAAAATGCCTAAAATAGAATGCAATCTATGATGACTTGAACTATCCTAGCATGATTTCTTTTTGGGATTTTTGTAAAATTCGGAATAATTAAATTGCTGAAATTAAGATGCAATCTATCCTAATCTACCCTAAAGCAATTCATTCTCTTTTTGGGATTTTCTTGAAAATTCGGAATTAAAAAATAACGTGAATAATCCGTTAGGATTAAGCTTATATTTAATTTAAACTAGGAAACATGCCACCTTAGGTCCTAATTTGAATTAAATACTTATCTCATCCTTCGGGATATATTCAAAACCTAAACATGCAAAATTCTAAGCTAAATCTAAATGATATTTTTTTGAAAATTTTCTGTTTTATTTGAAAAGAAAAACGATTAAACAAGCAAAGATAACAACCGATTCAAACCATCCACGCAATCCGCCATATTCGTTTCAAACTCGGATTAGGCACAAAAATCAAATTATCGGTCATATCTAAAGGGTTATAGATATTAACGGATAATTGATCACTCAAATTTGGAAAGCTAATGAAATTTGTCATCGTATCCAAATAGTTATGGATAGGATAATAATTTCCCGTATCGCCGCGTATCGGACTTTAGGGTTAAAGTCGGATAGTCGTCCAGATACGTTGCTAAATTAGGAAATTTTCCTAATTTGAATATTTTCAAATATCGCGGATATCAAACATTATCCATATCTACCGGATATACACGCAATATTCCAAACAATTCAAACTAGGAAATTAGATATTCTGAAAATATACCGGATAATAATCTTACCTAATTTGCAGAAATTCGAATTGGCTCGGGATCGGGATCGACTTGCGGATCGGGACGACGTCGAATGGCGACGGGACGGCGAGGCTCGGTGTGCTGTTCTGGCGGGGCTCACGGCTGAAGCGGCTGGACAACGAGTTGGCGAGAGCTGCGCGGCGCTACTTGCGGTGGCTTCGGGTAGAAAATTTCAGGACTGTGCGATTCCGGAAAAATAGGCGTAACTTCCTCAATACACGTCGGATTGACCCGATTCCAAAAGCCACAGATCAAGGACTCGTAGATCTACAACTTTCGTGTTTTGAGTTTCCACAAATAAGCTCTGTAGAATGAGCGATTCTGGGAGGAAGTAGACCAGGAAAAACAGCAACAGAAGCAGTGACTTCTCTGTTCAAAGCAACGAAAACAGTAGGCCCTTGTCAACGTTTACGGGTGAGTCAACTGAGTCAGGCCAGGAACGTGGTGTTGAATGATGGGTTCAGAACAGCGTCCAGTGGTGTTGATTTCTTCAATTTCACGGGGAAATCTTCGCTGGCTTCGTGGAGGCGTCGGTGAGGCAAACGAAGGTCTTCAACTTGGAGGATCTTCAACGTTGGCTGGTCTTCATGCATGTCCTCTGCATGGTACTGTGGGCTTCAAGGACTAATCTTCAACAAACTTCGCTAGAGAGTACGAAGAAGTGGCAACAGGAGGAACAAACTCCTTGGTTGACTGGAGGGGGTAGCTCTTCTGTTGACTGGGGAATAAGCAGCGGCAGCGAGTTGTCTTCGTTTGGGGGGAAGGGCTGTTCGGTTGACGCTGCAGTTGACGCACGAAGGAGCAGGAGCAGTCCACGTTGACACCAACCGAGGCCCAGCGCAGCAGGACGTCATCGGGTTTCTGTGGCGAGAGCGGCTGAGGCGTTCTCCGTCGGGACAGCGGCGTCGGGGGGCGGAGGAAAACGCGACGGTGGCTGCCTCTTTCTCTCCTTCACGTGTTTCTCTCACGTCTAAAAAATATGATCAGAAAATTGTGTCCTCCTCTCAAAAATCTGACCTAATGTTGTTTATATAATGTTAATCTAGGTCATATTAGATGGGCTTAATGTCCTAATGGGCTTAGACTTGGGCTTAGGCTCTAATCAAATTAAATGGGCTGAATTAATTAACTCAACATTACTAAATTAAGCCCAAATTAAAACAACCAAGCCCGTGCGACGTGAAATTCCCGGCCCTTGCATTCCCGAGCGAACCGAGTTTTGTTCGATGAATTTTAAGCACGTTCGCCATCGCCAATTCTATG
This sequence comes from Syzygium aqueum, assembly GCA_031216185.1. Classification (NCBI taxonomy): domain Eukaryota; kingdom Viridiplantae; phylum Streptophyta; class Magnoliopsida; order Myrtales; family Myrtaceae; genus Syzygium; species Syzygium aqueum. Next base: position 3,061,082 of record CM062231.1, read on the forward strand.
TAAAATGCGATTAAAATAAAATGAACTTAAACTATATGTTATGCAAAAATTAAATATTTTTTGTTTAGGGGTTAAAAATTAATCCCTAATTTTCTATGCAAATTACACTAAATGATTGTCAAAATTTAGGTGTCAACAGCTGCCCCTCTTTGAAGGTGAGCTCGCAGAGGTTGCATGCAAAGACTAAATGATACCTAAATTTCAACCATGCAAATGCAATGAATGTTATTTTTGTCGGGATTATGAGTCCCATTTTTGAATGCATTAAGAAATGATGCATGCTAACATAAAAGAAAAACATACCTGGAATTACTTACCTGACAGAAGCAAGATAATGCAATTCGAGGCACAACTCTGACTTTGTATGTTGTTTGGCAAATGTCTGGGCTCAGTCCCATAGGTATTGCCTGACAAACTGTTGATGAATGTGGTGATCTGCAGTTAAGTCAAATCACAGGAAGAAAGCTCAACGTATCCAACCATCACCTGGATTCGTGAGATAAAAAAGATTTGGCCGCTGCGCCTATATCCTTGACTCATAGACACGACACGGGGGAACTGGGGAGGTTATTCCGACCTTTACATATATCTGCTCATATGCAAAGATTTGGCCGCTTCACCTATATCCTTGACTCATAGGTGAGTAACGGGGGAACACCTGGGGGTTGAGGAATATTCCGACCTTTAAGATACCTAGACATCTCCATAGGTATTTATAAAGATTTGGCCGCTTCACCTATATCCTTGACTCATAGGTGAGTAGCGGGGGAACATCCGGGATGGGGAGAATATTCCGACCTTTACATATACCTGCTCATATGCAAAGATTTGGCCGCTGTGCCTATATCTTTGACTCATAGACACATCGCGGGGGAATATCTCAAGATTAAAGAAGCATTCCGACCTTTACATATACCTGTTCATATGCAAAGATTTGGCCGCTTCACCTATATCCTTGACTCATAGGTGAGTAGCGGGGGAATACCTCAGATTAGAGAAAAATTCCGACCTTTACAAGATACCTATACATCTCCATAGATACCTGTAAAGATTTGGCCACTTCACCTATATCCTTGACTCATAGGTGAGTAGTGGGGGAATCTTCTCGAGATTGTACGAAAACAATGATTTTGGTGAACAGTGGGACTAGCCCGAATGTTCGAGGGTTCCTTGACAAAGTACCTGGATCTCATCAGAGGTACCTGAAAAGGCTTGATCAACAGACACCTGCACATCATCAAAGGCATCTAGAGATCGCAACGAAAATGATCAAATATGGGACTTGACGATTGCTCGTACAGGTTAGGGATATAGAGATATACTTACCTGGGGATATCTCTGACTTCTGAGGGGGTGTCTCCTGCTAGACACAGTTTTAAGCAACATGTAATATGCATTCGCACTATCGAGAACACATAAACACATGCACTATGAATTCAACTCTTCCATGCACGATGATTTTGTCAAATCGGCATTAGAAACTCCGTTGGGGAAAAATTATGACAAGACAATCCGAACTCACCAGTGGGTGTCTTGAAAATATCGAATGAGGGACCTTCAGTCTGAAAGGGCTTTTCTCTCATTCTCATTGAAAAAGGCTGATTTGTTGAGAATCGCTCCTTCTCACCATCATCATGTCAAACAAGGGTCCGAGTATTCTCGCAAGCGGTACGACCTTACCAATCTGAGAGGTCTTTACTGGGACTATAACATGGGCTTGGTCAACGGCTTAGCAAAGGGGACTCTTCGAGTCAAGGCCATTGAAAGAAAATACGCTGCAATTATCTCCGGGTTTACAAGTCAAGAACCCTGCAAAATGAGACAGAAATCGACTTGCTCGCACTTCTTCGAGCTAAGCTTGTAAACATCTGAAATTCTACGTTAGTTCAAGTGCCCCAATCTGAAGAGACTTTGTAAGGGACGTAACGTAGGCTAGGCTCATGGGTTGAGAAATGAATGGATCATTTGGCTCAAAATATATGATTGGGGTGAAAGGGTTGGTGATCATCTTGGCATTGACACCGGTCTTCTTCTTCACCAAAGATTTTCTTCTCAGTAAGCACTCCATTAGCTTCGAGAGTTCATCACTTGATTTCTCTAAGACTTGTCCACTGGGGGATTTTGGCGTGTCATACCTTGACATTTTTATTGGGCATTGGCCTTGCTTTTACCAGGCACACTGCTTTTTCCTGCCCTTTTTCCTCTTTTTTTTTTTGACATGCTTACAATGTAAACACTGGCCAGCTAATCTGACTGATTGACTCGCTGTTTGAACTCAAAAGCTTCTTGCTTTCAATGCTCTGGATATGCTGCTTGGACAATGATAGCTTCTTGCCTTGCCCCAGTGTGGGGGATGATCACCAACTGGGTTTGTATGAAACGAATTTGCAGGCTCAATTGGGCTTTGCAAAGGGTAAAGTGTATATAAGATAGAGAAAGAAATGCTCTTCGTCATCCTAAGGCACTTGAACTTCACGTGAATTCATATGAAAAAGCAACACTCGAAGATTGACGCAAGTGAGAGCAAGAAAATTTCCATTCATTTTCCGTCTTATAATGCTGATTTACCTCGAGTTTTGCCCCAATGTGGGGTGGTTCTTGACAGGGGTAATTTGAATGAATTCTTCCAAGCATTTAGGCTCAAAGTGGCGAAACAAAGGATAACCTGTATTGTTTGGGATAGAGAAATGAAATGCCTCTTGTCATTTTGATCGCCGTACCTTTTGCGAGAGAACTCTTTACCTCGCGGACATGGAATTTTTCCACTCAACTCACTGGGGATTTTTCCACTTTTCTCACTGGGGATTAATGCACGGGACAGTGTATAGGGTATGGTTTGCCTTTCATCATCCCGGTGTACCTCATTCGACACATTCAATTCATTCCACATGAATTATGAGATTGTCAAAACAGATTTCCCCTTTTGAAATCGATAATGCAAATTGACAAAATAACTATGCAGAAATTGAACCAATGCAAACATCTTAACTCTGAATTGATTGAAACCATTTATTCGTCCACGAAATGTTTGCAACTCAAAGTACGAAATCAAACACTTGAAAAATTTTGCTGCAGAATGTCAGATTTTATCAAGGATAATATATCTTCACAGCATCAGAAATTAACAGGATTGGAGAACTCACGACCATCCATTTCTGCGAGAATCAGGGTACCTCCGGAAAGCACTTTCGTAACCACATATGGACCGATGTAGTTTGGAGCAAATTTACCTCCAGGAATGGGAAAGACTGGTAGTACTTTCCTTAGGACCAGATCATTTACCTCGAAGCGTCTTGGACGCACCTTTTCGGTTGAAAGACTTACCTACTCATGTAGCAACTGAATTGGGCTTTTCGTCTCACTCTCAGGGAGATTTGCCCCTATTTTCACTTCTTTGGTCTCTCCGGAATCACCCAGGTTGACGGTGATAGTTTGATCTACCGTCACGACTTTAGGTCTTTCATGGTGCTCTAGGTCACGCTGAATATCTGAGGAATCATCAAGTTCTCCGGCATCATCGACATCAAGCTCGGTAACGCATAACTCCTCGGTCTGGACCGTTCCCATACCCTCATGTGTCACAAGATTGCCCCTGAAACATAAAGTAAGGGGTTCAGAAGGACAAACAGGGCTAAGCATTGCATTCTTTTTTGTTGTAAGTTTTTCTGACTTTGTTTTTTTATTTTGTTTTGTTTTCTGAAATTCATTTCGAAAAGGTTTTAACACGAGAAAGCATGAAGAAGTCCAGGCCTCAGAATTCTCCTTGGACTATATTTTCTTTTATCGGTTGGATATCATCACCGGGCTGGTTTGATGTACCTCAACATGCCCTCAAAACTGGAATAAAACTTGTAATTTCATTAAATCTTTTGAAATGAATTACATTTATTGAATTGAAATTGCAATAATCAAATCCTAAGAACGGAAACAGAAAGCAGCACCCGAAACGGGGCGAATCCTAGAAAGCAATAAAAATTCCCACGCAGGGGAGTGTGCGGAAAAGGAAAAGTGTTACTCTTGTGGGCCTGTGCCCATTCCCTCTAACAGTCCTTCTTCGATAGTTCCGATGAAGACGTCGTCGAACAGGGTAGTGATTCCCTCTATCGCCTCGTCGGGGTCTTCTATCTTTAGATCATCCATACCTCCCCATCCGTCAGGGACAATGTCGCGGGGATCCGAATAAAAGCTTTGGGGCGCCGAGTACTTCACATAGTAATCAAACTTGCCACTCGGTTGCCCCAGCGTGTCGATTACTTCCGTCTCTTCGTGCATCATCCTCGCCGGACCTGGAAACGTGGTGCGGATATGTGGAGGCATCCTACCACGCGCAGGCTCTTCACTATTCGACCCTTGGTTGGATCGCTGTACGTTCTGCTCAACTTCTCGACCTTGGCCTTGACCATATCCGTGTCTCTCATTGTTCGGCGTGGTTGGCCCTTGATACCCCAATCCAGCAGTGCGGGGTCTTTGAGAGGCTTCGATTGGTCGGCGGATACCCTGACCTTCCCTGCCAAGGCCTTCGCCTGGAATAAAACCATGGGACACCATTACTCTTCCGACCATGACAGCAGCATTCGACACCTCAGGGACTGGCGGCGATGATCCTCTAGACGCATGAATGGTCGATACGAGTTCGAGCGACTGATAGCTCGATTCAATTTTGCAATCCGGCTCAACATAGGGGATAGCCGTGGCATGATAGATTGGATGCTCCTCTTCGCCATGTACAGTGACGAACTTCACTTTCTGATGCAGACTGGATGGCACAGCTCCAGCAGTATGAATCCATGGGCGACCAAGCAGAAAGTTAAATGTAGTGGGAATGTCCATAACCTGGAATAAGACATTAAACATCGTCGGCCCAATCTGTATGTCGAGAGGGATTTCTCCCATAACTTCCTTCTTTGTTCCGTCGAAAGCTCGCACGGAAGTCTTCGCAGCATTGATTCTAGACGGATCAATCTTGAGGCGATGTAGAGTCGCAAGTGGACATATGTTCAAGGCTGAACCATTGTCAATTAGAACCCGGGCTACGTGCGAGGCCTTGTATTTGACGGAGATGTACAGGGCTTTGGTATGTCCTCTGCCTTCTAGAGGGAACTCCTCATCTGAAAAGGCTATGAGGTCTTTGAGGAGTATGGAACCCACAAACTCTTCCAGTCGTTCATGATCGATCGTCTCAGGCACGTGAACTTCACTTAACACCTTCATTAGGGCCTTCTGATGTTTGACCGATGTTTGAAGAAGTTCAAGCAGGGAGATTTGCGCAGGCATCTTACGTAGTTGCTCGACGATGTTGTATTCACTAGCTTTGATCACCGCCAGAAACTCCTTAGCCTCTTCATCAGTAACCGGTTTTGCGGGTTGAGCATTGGCTTGGCCATAAGCACGTCCGGACCTAGTGACCAGATCAACATCGAGGCTGTAGGACCAAGGAACTGCCCTATCATTCGAGTATTCATAAGGTTGAGGAATCTCGATCACTATCCCTTCAACAGTTGCGGGGGTGCTTATTACGATCTCTTCGTCATCAGTCGCGTCCTCAAGCGGAGGCATGTCCTCGAGCAAAGGATCGAGCTGGTCCTTCCCGGTGTTCAACGTAGCGAGTTCTTCGTCCCAGTTAATGACAACCTCGGAGATAGTACAGACGATGCCCGTATGGTCAGCATAGACGATCATCCCAGCTTCTACCATCCTTGAGATTCTCTCTCTCATGACAGCCAGGGAGATAATTTCATCACTCGGGTAATAACCAGCCTTTACCAACCCACCATAGACGTCAGTGGTGTGTACCTTGACGTTCTTGGCTCGACCAGCATTGAAACTGAATACGGCATTCACATTACCCGCGTGATCAGGGAGCGGGTTACTCTGAACATTTGGCTTGACGGGTTGGAACGAGAACGCTTTCGTGTCAAGGAGGTTTTGGATTCGGTGCTTGAGGACAGAACAATCATCGGTTGAGTGCCCGACCTCGCCAGTGTGATAGTCGCATTTCTTCGATGGGTCGAATCTATAGAACTTCTCAGGATTGGGCCGTTTTGGCTCGGTAGTAAGCAAGCCTTTCTTCCGGAGCACCGCCAATACTTGTGACAATGAACCAGGGAGGGGGGTGAATTGTCTCCTGTTGTTCCACCTCTGGAACGGTTGACGGCTCGTGTTCTGATGCTGAGCTTCAGCCACCTGAATTGCCAGGGCTGGGTTAGTGTTCCGCCGGCTTGGTTGGTTGTATGTCACGTTCACCTCAGCAGCCGGTTCTTTCTCCTTTCTTGCACTGAATCTCTTGGTTGACGAAGACGACTCGACAAACCATCCATCTTTCAGTCCTATCTCGATTTGCTCGCCTATAGGGATGAGCTGGTTGAAGTTGTCAGCTGGAATTGCCACCATTCGATTACGGTATTCGAACGGGAGAGTTTTCACGAACATCCTCTTCAGCTCACTGTCAATTGGTTCTGGGACGACCTGAGCGGCTAAATTCCTCCACCTGATGGCATAGTCTTTGAAAGACTCGGTCTTCTTCATTTGAGCACGCTCGAGATCATCACAAGTGGGAGTGATGTCCGTTATGAACCGGTATTGCTTCAGGAATGCCTCACTAGCTTCCTTCCAGGTTTTGAGGCTATTGATCTTTTTCAAGAGGTACCAGTGCAGAGCAGGGCCGGTCAAGCTTGCTTGGAATGCATGGATCATCAGGAGCTCGTTGTCAACATACGAGGTCATTTGCACATGGTACAACTGCAGGTGGGCTTTCGGGCACGTAGTACCATTGTATTTGTCAAAGTCCGGCATCTTGAACTTCTTCGGGATTTTGATCTGTGAGTACATGGACAGATCAATTGAGGGTGAATCCTGCGAACCTTCTAACTGCTTAACCCTCTCCTCGAGCTTGTTGACTCTTTCATCAGGTTTGGTTTTGTTGACGACTATCTGGACAGGGTCGTCTTCTAACTCAGGCATATCATCATCCTCTTTGAGATCAACACTCTTTACACCTTTATGCTTCGGGACCGATATTTCAGGGGATGCTGGAACAGGGATCGACCGAAGAGCCTTGATCTCGGCGGTCATTTGTTGCATTGCGATGGCAAGTTGCTTGATCTGGTCTTGCATACCGTCAACGCGCTCCTGTAACTCAGTTTGATCGGCCATTCTCGCTCTTGACCGTGTGCGAATAGGGGAACGTGATCGGTCCGTAGTTACCTGATTTGAAAATGGAACAGGGCATACATAAGTGTCAAGCAAACATTATACGCCGATCCATGACATTGGTCTAATCGCTTTGAATTAAAAAGACTTCTTTATTGAAATGACGAAAGTTTTTACATCAATTACTGACTTGAAATGAAATTGAATTAAAAACAAATGACTCGATTCCTAAACAAACTTAAACTGGAAATGAAAACAGATTCAAGCTTTTTAATTAGCTTGATCTATAGACATATGGGAGGCGACATCCTTCTTCAACTGCTCATAAGCCCGGGCTATCTTGGCTGCCTTTTCTTCGGCTTCTTCGACCTTCCTTTTGAGACGGTTGTTCTCTGAGCGGTTGGCGGACTTGAGAGGCACCTTGGGTATCTTCGGGAGTAGCTCCTGAGGAATCTTGTGCCGTCGGATATACTTGGTCGTCGCGAAGTAGGATTTCTGCTCCCCCTTTAATTCTCCTTCGGGTCGAGCTATCTTCAGGAGACGACACTTCTTCCACATCTTTTGGAGCTGAGCTACGGTCTCTTCATGCTCCTCACCCTGGTCAGAGAAATCGACACGGAGGAGCTCGGGTTGTAACACCGGAGGGAGCCCCTGAAGAATCTGGTACTGACGAGACACTCTGGCGGGGTAGTACTCGATCGCGCCAGTGAAACCCAAAAGTGGTACCGGTCCAACACCATTACACGTGAGCCGAGCTTCTTCGACTTTGAACCAGTTAGCATGCCATTGGAAACCTTGGGGTCGAGCGTTTTTCATAAAAATGATCCACTCGGAGTAGTGGTAATCGGGTGCATTGTCTTGTTTTTCTTTATAGCTTAAAACAGGATGACTGGAATCACTGAGTTCGGGTATTTCAAGTAAATTGCCACACCCCTTTATGTGAGACAAAAACCAGATTTGCAAAAGTTCGATGGGTGCATGAAATATCTTGTCGCCGCTTTGCTTGAATTTTGTGAGAGAAATGAAAGTTTCAGCTAAAACGGTGTTGACAAAGTTCTTTTCAAGACAGACTTGTTGTACCAACCATGCAATTGACGGGTTACATGCATTCTTACAGTGAGGGAAAATGATGAACCCGAAAAATGCTAGTAAAAAGATTCTGCCCCTTTGAAAAGATGTGGCATTTTCAAAACGTTGACTCATGAAGGAAAACGGACATGTTCCACGGTTTGCTTTCAAAACTTTTGCCAGTTCATCTTTCCCGACATTCAAAAATTCTGATAAGATTAATGTGGAATCGACTCCCAAAGGTGGTGTAATTAACCCCGATCCCAAAGGTTTTCCAATGAGCAGGCTATACTCTTCCAAAGTCGGGGTGAGCTCATGCTTACCGAATATAAAGGTGGCTGTCTCGGGGCACCAGAAGTGGGCTAATGCTCGAACGAGGCCGGTACGGATTTTGACTTCCAGTAGGGGGAGCAGCCTCCCGACGTGACCCTCGACTAGCTTGCGGTTGGTTGGACTGAGTAGGTTCCACCAGGCACGGAGCTCGTCCTTAGGAGCGTCAAGAATCCGGATGTCTGCCACTCCCATAGTGTATAGACCAAGACTCACGACCGACCTAACGTCATGGACCGACCAAAGAAAAACGAAACATAAATAAATTGCAAGATAAGGGTTGAAGAAATCTTACTTCACCGGGTAGGAAAAATAGCAATCACATAGACATGCGCATGAAATGTGAGGTTCGATTTCTACCTAGACTCTGGCTTGCAAAATGGAGACGAGAGGATTACCGAGCTAAACCAGTCATGGTGGTGGTTAGGCTGGGATTCCCCTGACTCCGGCTTAGTCAAAGAGCCGACCCGGGTTGAGTGGGATACAACCGTGGTGGATACTCAATGACACCTTGAAAAAAATTTTCGGGACCGAGGAGGGCGACCCGTACCATATGGTTTTGGTCGGGGTATCCACTATCTCAGTACCATCTTAAACCTATGCCGCCCAGGTCCGGCAGCGGGTAGTGTGTGCAGTGTAGTGAAAATGTAAGGCATGCACAACAGGTTATATCAAACAGCGCTTCGTGCATAAAATAAACCATACATTCAACCACCTCCCTGCAAAACAAGGGTTAACAATCACGCCTCCCCTTATACCTCCCATACTGCAAGAACATTTAACACCTTAAAATGTTAGGGACGTACCTGGGATCCTCGCTGCCAAACAAAAATTGTTTTTGAAATGAAAAATTGGCCTAAGTCCACTAAGAGTTTTACTCAAGTCCCCAGCGGAGTCGCCAAGCTGTCGCGACCCTAAAAAATTTTATCAATTTTTCTCGGGCTAATGGATTATTAAGATTGAACTTAACTCGGACCCTCCCAAGTCCTACCAATTCGCAACTTAGGGTTTAAGTTCTTAACGTGCAAATATTTTCATGCTTGGAGTCGCCACTAATCAATTTATGGTAGGCTGATTAGAAACCTAAATAAAACATAGGGAGATATGTTTTATTCCTACGAACCAGAGATTCTAAGTCCGGGGACTTGATTACGCTAGATCTAGTCTAACGCCCTTTCGGTACCTTTTCATTTCAAAAATATTTTGGCAGGCAGTTCGGATCAATTTTAGCTTAGGTACTAACATGTGAGGTGTTCATGCGGGTGCGCAAACCACCAAATTAACACACAATAATCAAAGCATTAAATAAATTGCTAGTTTAGGAGAAAACTTACCTCGAACCAACGCAAGCATCTGCATTGTTAGCTAGAAAATCACATCAAACACCCTAATATGATTTCTAATTAACAAGCATTCACTCAATTTCTTTTTTTGGATTTTCACTTTATTTAAATGAAATCTAATTTATATGCAATGACGTGCAATTAATGACATGCGAATTAATGCAACCTAGCATGCAAACTATATGACGTACAACGACGTGACATAATTCTAATGACGAACAATGAATTATTTTTGGTATTTTTCTGATGAAATTCGGAATAGTAAAAAATGCCTAAAATAACATGCAAGCTAATGACTTTCCTTTTTTGGTATTTTCTTTTAAAATTCGGAATAGTAAAAATGCCTAAAATAGAATGCAATCTATGATGACTTGAACTATCCTAGCATGATTTCTTTTTGGGATTTTTGTAAAATTCGGAATAATTAAATTGCTGAAATTAAGATGCAATCTATCCTAATCTACCCTAAAGCAATTCATTCTCTTTTTGGGATTTTCTTGAAAATTCGGAATTAAAAAATAACGTGAATAATCCGTTAGGATTAAGCTTATATTTAATTTAAACTAGGAAACATGCCACCTTAGGTCCTAATTTGAATTAAATACTTATCTCATCCTTCGGGATATATTCAAAACCTAAACATGCAAAATTCTAAGCTAAATCTAAATGATATTTTTTTGAAAATTTTCTGTTTTATTTGAAAAGAAAAACGATTAAACAAGCAAAGATAACAACCGATTCAAACCATCCACGCAATCCGCCATATTCGTTTCAAACTCGGATTAGGCACAAAAATCAAATTATCGGTCATATCTAAAGGGTTATAGATATTAACGGATAATTGATCACTCAAATTTGGAAAGCTAATGAAATTTGTCATCGTATCCAAATAGTTATGGATAGGATAATAATTTCCCGTATCGCCGCGTATCGGACTTTAGGGTTAAAGTCGGATAGTCGTCCAGATACGTTGCTAAATTAGGAAATTTTCCTAATTTGAATATTTTCAAATATCGCGGATATCAAACATTATCCATATCTACCGGATATACACGCAATATTCCAAACAATTCAAACTAGGAAATTAGATATTCTGAAAATATACCGGATAATAATCTTACCTAATTTGCAGAAATTCGAATTGGCGACGGGACGGCGAGGCTCGGTGTGCTGTTCTGGCGGGGCTCACGGCTGAAGCGGCTGGACAACGAGTTGGCGAGAGCTGCGCGGCGCTACTTGCGGTGGCTTCGGGTAGAAAATTTCAGGACTGCGCGATTCCGGAAAAATAGGCGTAACTTCCTCAATACACGTCGGATTGACCCGATTCCAAAAGCCACAGATCAAGGACTCGTAGATCTACAACTTTCATGTTTTGAGTTTCCACAAATAAGCTCTGTAGAATGAGCGATTCTGGGAGGAAGTAGACCAGGAAAAACAGCAACAGAAGCAGTGACTTCTCTGTTCAAAGCAACGAAAACAGTAGGCCCTTGTCAACGTTTACGGGTGAGTCAACTGAGTCAGGCCAGGAACGTGGTGTTGAATGATGGGTTCAGAACAGCGTCCAGTGGTGTTGATTTCTTCAATTTCACGGGGAAATCTTCGCTGGCTTCGTGGAGGCGTCGGTGAGGCAAACGAAGGTCTTCAACTTGGAGGATCTTCAACGTTGGCTGGTCTTCATGCATGTCCTCTGCATGGTACTGTGGGCTTCAAGGACTAATCTTCAACAGACTTCGCTAGAGAGTACGAAGAAGTGGCAACAGGAGGAACAAACTCCTTGGTTGACTGGAGGGGGTAGCTCTTCTGTTGACTGGGGAATAAGCAGCGGCAGCGAGTTGTCTTCGTTTGGGGGGAAGGGCTGTTCGGTTGACGCTGCAGTTGACGCACGAAGGAGCAGGAGCAGTCCACGTTGACACCAACCGAGGCCCAGCGCAGCAGGACGTCGTCGGGTTTCTGTGGCGAGAGCGGCTGAGGCGTTCTCCGTCGGGACAGCGGCGTCGGGGGGCGGAGGAAAACGCGACGGTGGCTGCCTCTTTCTCTCCTTCACGTGTTTCTCTCACGTCTAAAAAATATGATCAGAAAATTGTGTCCTCCTCTCAAAAATCTGACCTAATGTTGTTTATATAATGTTAATCTAGGTCATATTAGATGGGCTTAATGTCCTAATGGGCTTAGACTTGGGCTTAGGCTCTAATCAAATTAAATGGGCTGAATTAATTAACTCAACATTACTAAATTAAGCCCAAATTAAAACAACCAAGCCCGTGCGACGTGAAATTCCCGGCCCTTGCATTCCCGAGCGAACCGAGTTTTGTTCGATGAATTTTAAGCACGTTCGCCATCGCCAATTCTATGTAAAATGCGATTAAAATAAAATGAACTTAAACTATATGTTATGCAAAAATTAAATATTTTTTGTTTAGGGGTTAAAAATTAATCCCTAATTTTCTATGCAAATTACACTAAATGATTGTCAAAATTTAGGTGTCAACACATATTGATGATCAATGTGGCGGTCGAGTTCGGCATCCCTTCCTACATGTTCTTCCAGTCGAGCGCGGCGTACCTCGAAATCATGCTGCGCCTCCAGTCTCTCCAAGACGAGCAACACACGGACCTGACCAGGTTCAAGGGTTCTGATGCCAAGCTGGACATCTCATGCTTCGCTAGTCCGCTACTCGCCACCAAGTTCTTGCCCTTGGAAGTGTTCATGGAAGAAGACTGCCAAATAGGGAAACCAAGGGAATTTTGGTAAATACATTCGCCGAGCGGGAACCATGCGCGATGGAGGCCCTGACCAGCATTGGAGCGCCCGCGGTGTACCATGTGGGCCCCATATTGAACATCAAGGCTGAGAGCAAAAACGGTGTGGAGACCCTAGAGTGGCTCGACCGGCAGCCAGACGCGTTAGTGGTGTTCCTGTGGTTCAGGAGCAAGGGGAGCTTCGACGAACACCAGGCAAAAGAGATTGCTTGTGCATTGGAGCGAAGTGGGAATCGCTTCCTGTGGTCCCTACAGCGGCTGCCGGAAAAGGGCAAGATGGATGCCCCCCATGACTACGCGGATCTCGCAGAGGTCAATAGGACAGTTGAGGTTGGGAGAGTGATCGGGTGGGCCCCGTAGGTTGCCATCCTGTTGTGGAGAACCGTGGCAATGATTCATCAAGAACCAAGTCAATCCAGGATCAATATCTCTCCCGAAACTAAACTGACCAAAATCGACTTAATTCCAACAACAACTCACAATATTCCAACAATATAAGCTCACAATTATAAGGAGACAAATGCAACAACGAACAACACTAAGATTTAACGTGAAAACCCAATGAGGAAAAAACCACGGACCGCCCCACACATAAAACTTCCACTAATCACCAAGAATAATAGGATACACACTAGTTTCCTTTCTAATCACATACTATAGGTACAACATCAACATTACAACATCATTTCATCACCACAAAAGTAGATTTACACAAATTGAAGGAGAAAACCCTAATCGTGAATGGAGAGTTTGAAGGAGATTCTCAACGAACGAAACCGATCAACTCGTAGCTCTCGGTCTCACGAACAATATACTAAAATTTGAGTCAATTCCGACAACGTTTAGCCTTCGAAATCGGACCGCCAAGATGAGCCCCTTTCTTCCTCTCCTCCCCTGCACTCTTGGTGAGCTCTCAGTAAGACCCACTTTTCTTTTTCTCTCTCTTCTTCTGGGGCACACGCACGAACCTGCCCCATTTCTTTTTGTTCTTTTCTATTTTGACTTTTGTTTCTTTTCTTTTTATTTGCTTTATGCAAGCTGGGCCCCACATAAGGTGGACCCAGTCAACAAATCTCTCCCTCCACCTCACGTGGGAAGATCCATCATGCCCGCTTTGCTTCTACAGGAGTCAAGTTTCGTCACGGGTAAGACCTTGGTCATCATGTCGGATCCATTGTCATTGGTGTGGACTTTCTCAAGTAGGAAAAGCTTCTCTTCTAATTTTTCTCGAACACAATGATACTTCACATCAATGTGCTTTGATCTTGAATGCAACACCGGATCTTTGCTAAGATAGATAGCGCTCATGCTATCACAATATAAAATGGTTTTCTCTTGCTTCAAGCTCAACTCTTGTAGGAATTTCTGCATCCACAAAAGTTCTTTACCTTCTTCGGTAATAGCGGTATACTCCGCTTCAGTCGTAGACAAAGTAACACACTTTTGCAATCTTGACCGCCATGAAACTGCTCCCCCTGCAAAAATTATCATGTAACCCGATGTGGACTTTTGAGAGTCAACATCACCGGCATAGTCCACATCTGAATAGCCACTCAACTCAGGTTTTCCATTTCCATAACATAAGTAAAATCTGAAAGTGCCTTTAAGATACTCAAAATCCATTTAACAGCAGCCCAATACTCTTTACCAGGATTTGATAGAAACCTACTCACAACACAACTGCATAAGCAATGTCTGGTCTTGTACAAACCATTGCATACATCAAACTACCCACAGCCGATGCATAGGGAATTTTCATCATCTCTTCCTTATCTTTCTCACTGTAAGACACTGGTCACTACTCAACTTGAAATGACTAGCAAGTGGAGTATTTACCGATTTACATGTGCTCATGTTGAATCTTTCCAACACCTTGTCAATGTAATTCTCTTGAGATAGCCAAAGTTTCTTGTTCAACCTGTCATGAGTAATTTTCACGTCAAGGATTTGCTTTGCCAGACCTAAATCCTTCATTGCAAAAGCTATACTCAACTCATTTTTTAAACTCTTGATTTTCTTAGCATCATGTCCGAATTTCAACATATCATCCACATAGAGAAGGAGGATAAGAAAATCATTATCTGAGAATCTTTTCATAAAAACACAAGAATAGAGTTGGTCTTATCATACCCGTGATCTTCCATGAATGATTCGAACTTCATATACCATTGCCTTGGTGCTTGCTTGAGACCGCACAAACTTTTTCTCAATCTATAGACATGATGCTCTTTGCCTTCGACTATAAAACCCTCCAGTTGCTCCATATATATATTTCTTCCTCTAGGTCTCCATGAAGAAAAGCAATTTTTACATCAACTTGTTCAATTTCTAAATTCAAGGTGGCGGCCAACCCAAGAACAACTCGAATAGAAGACATTTTTACAACCGGTGAAAATATTTCTTTAAAATCAATTCCTTTCTTTTGATGAAAGCCCTTCACAACAAGCTTAGCCTTGTATCGTGGTTGCAAACTACTTTCTTCCGTTTTCAACTTATACACCCACTTATTTGTGAGTGTTCTATTGCCTTTAGGCAACTTCACCAATTCAAATGTGTGGTTCTTATGCAATGATTTAAGCTCGTCTTGCATGGCTTCATACCACTCTTTCTTTTGATCACATGACATAGCCTCTACACAAGTTTCCGGCTCTCCTACACCGGTGAGTAACACATACTCATGCGGCTGATATTTTTGTGAGGGCCTACGTTCTCTTTCAGATCTTCTAACCTAAGGTAGGACTGGCTGTTCTTGCTCAACTGGCTCCAGTGGCTCAACTGGCTGTTCTTGCTCAACTGTTTCACCCATCTCAACTGAAGAATCAACATTTTGTGAGGATTCACCATCTTCATGATTTCCATGTACTTCTCTCTCATGATTTCCATCCAATATGGTAGGAGGACTTGGACTGAAACTAACATAATGTTGAACTACATTCTTTGGCCTTCCTGGCTTGTTAATGTCTTCAATGGTTTGATACTCAAAGAATACCACATCTTGGCTTCTAATGATTTTCTTTGCAATTGGATCCCATAACCTGTAGCCAAACTCTTCATGTCCATAACCCAAGAAGATACACTGTTTAGACTTGTCATCAAGCTTTAACCTTTCATCTTTTAGAACATGCACAAATGCCCGGCAACCAAAGACTTTTAGGTAATTATATGAAACATCTTTCCCACTCCAAACTCTTTGTGGAACATTCCCCTTAAGAGGAACTGATAGAGAAAGATTTGTCAAGTCTACCGTTATTCTCATCGCTCCACCCCAAAATGACTTAGGCAATTTCGCATGAGAGAGCATATACCGAATTCGATCATTAATTATCCAGTTCATTCTCTCCGCCACTCCATTTTGTTGTAGTGTTTTTGGAACAGTCTTCTCAAGCTTGATGCCATAATCCCTGCAATAATGTTCAAACGGGCATCTATATTCACCATTATTGTCAACTCGAACACACTTCAACTTCTTCTCGGTTTCTCTTTCCACATTGACATGAAATTGTTTGAAAGCTGCAAGCACCTGGTCTTTAGATTTCAAAGCAACAGCTCATACTTTTCTAGAACAATTATCAATAAATGTCACAAAGTATAATCCACCACCAAGTGTTTTAGCATCCATGCAACAAACTTCAGTGTGAACTAAATCAAGTACATTTGATTTCGTTTGTGGAGAAGAACTATAAAATGAGAATCTATGTTGCTTACCTTTAAGACAATGAGCACATTCCTTCAGATTTTTCTCCTTCAATGATAAGAGATTCTTTCTCGCAAGAGTTTCAAGCCCCTTCTCGCTAAGATGACCAAGTCTCATATGCCATAGATCAACTGAGGAGTCCTCCACTACATTCACGTCTTCCTTGACCAACTTAGCTTGCATGGTGTAAAGAGTGCATGTCTTCTTACCCTTAGCCACTACCATAGAATCCTTGGTCAATTTCTATTTGCCGTCACATCATCATCCAAGGCACCTGTGGATATCAAGTGAAGTCGAATATCCAGAACATGTCTCACATTTGTCAAAAGCAAACTACATCCAATGCCGGTCTCCAAATGAACGTCCCCTATGTCGATAACCTTGAAAACACTATTGTTTCACATCCTAACACAACCAAAATCACCACTGCGATAGGAAGTAAAATAGTCACGCCGTGAGGTAACGTGAAATAAAGCTCCGGAATCAACAACCCAACCAGAGTCTCAGCATATAAGGTTCACACAAGTGTCATCACAAATAAACACAATATCGCCTTCAGATGCCACTGCAGTTATAACTTGCTTTTCTTCTTTCTTTCGATCTTCATTTCTATCATGGAATTTTTCTCTCTTTGGCAACCTACATTCTCTTACATAATGTCCCATCTTGCCACAATTGCACTTCACACTCCTCCTCGGCCTGGATTTCGATCTTCCTCTTGACTTGCCTCTTTTATCAAAATTCTAGAAGTTTCTTGATTGATTTCTCCCCCTACTTTCTATGACAAGTGCCTCCGATTTAGAGCATACTTCAAGCCTTTTCTCCTTGTTTCTTCATTGAATAGGCTTTCTTTGACCATGCTCATAGAAAGGGCACCAAACGGAGCTAAGTTGTTTAATGCCATAACCAAAATATCCCAATTATCGGGAAGAGTACCAAGCAATAGATATGCTTGCAATTCATCACCTAAGTCAATCTCAAGATTTGTCATTTGATTTACAACATCTTGAAATTCACTCAAGTGCTCCGACATGCTACTTCCCTCCTTGTATCTTAAGTTCACAAGTCTTTTAACTAGAAAAGCTTTATTTTGTGGGGTTCTCCTCTTATAGAGATCTTGTAACTTCTTTCACGAAGTGTCCACTTTTGTTTCTTGAGCAACATGATGAAACACACTATCATCAATCCATTGTCGGATAAACCCAACCGTTTTCCGATTCATACGCTCCCATTCTTTGTCTTCCTTATCTCCTTTAACCTCATCGCCCTCAACGGGATCAAATAAATCTTTGCAATATAACATGTCTTCCATCCAAGGCTTCCAAATGTTGTAATTCGAGGCATTTAACTTAAACACGGTGCCACTAGTTTCCTCCATTCAATACTAGAATATCAACGCTAGCTTTGATACCACGTTGTTGGGGAGAACCGCGGCAACGATTCACCAAAAAATAAGCCAATCCAGGATCAATATCTCCCCTGAAACTAAACCGATCAAAATTGACTTAATTCCAACAACAACCCACAATATTCCAACAATATAAGCTCATAATTATAAGGAGACAAATGTAACAACGAACAACACCAAGATTTAACGTGGAAACCTAATGAGGGAAAAATCACGAACCGCCTTACACATATAAAACTTCCACTAATCACCAAGAATAGTAGGATACACACTAGTTTCCTCTCTAGTCACATACTAGAGGTACAACATCAACATTACAACATCATTCCATCACCACAAAGGCGAATTCACACAAATAGAAGAAGAAAACCCTAACTGTGAATAAAGAATTTGAAGGAGATTCTCAACGAACGAAACCGATCAACTCGTAGCTCTCGGTCTCACGAACAATATAATAAAATTTGAGCCAATTCTGACAACGTTTGGCTCTCGGTGAGACTCACTTTTCTTTTTCTCTCTCTTCTTCTGGGGCACACGCACGAAGTTGCCCCTTTTCTTTTTGTTCTTTTCTATTTTGACTTTTGTTTCTTTTCTTTTTATTTGCTTTATGCAAGCTGGGCCCCACATAAGGTAGACCTAGTCAACACATCCTGGTCCACCGGACCATTGGAGGGTTCGTGTCGCACTGTAGGTAGAACTCCAACCTAGAGAGCATATGGTTTGACGTGTCGATCGCCGCTTGGCCTCAATACGCAGAGCAACAGTTCAACGCATTCCAACTGGTGGTGGAGTGCAGCTTGGCGGCGGAGATCAAGATGGATTACCGGAGAGATCTCGCTAAAGGGAGTGACCTCGTCGTGACGGCAGATGAAATAGAGTGAGGGATAAGGAAGCTAATGCAGGACAAGTTCACTAGGGAGAAAAGGAAAAAGGTGAAGCAGGTGAGCGAGAAGGGTAGGAAGGCTTTGACGGAGGGTGGCTCTTCTTACTCGTCTTTAGCTTGCTTCATCGAGGATGTCTGGGGTCAATAAGCCTTCATTTAGCTAGGAGACGGGTTGGTTGGTATCCTGAGTACTGTTTGTTATATTTATAATGTGATCCCACATTTAGGGATATAGTTTTTGAAATAAAAACTTATCCATTGGGTTTGACCTATGTTTTCTCTTTTAAGTGACAGTTATCCACATACGGTTTTTTCCATGCTTTGTACCCCTTCGGTGATAATCACCCTCTTCGGTAACTGGCTTGATGGGAAACGGTTTATAAAGACGAACGTTCATTCCATAAGGGCAGACACAAGGTCTAATGCAAACCCTCTCATTCGATAATACACCATCAGTACGCGAAGGGATTGGGTTAGTAGAGTGTGCTCGTAATTGCTGTCGAATTGACATCGAACTACTGTGGATTTCCAACGAACATAAAGTTGAACAATGGCTGGAGGTTAGTTTATTTTCGATCCTATCTTCCGCATTTGATTCTAATCGTGCTTAAATTTGTTCTTTTACGCATGATTAGAATCCTTTAGTTATAGTCTTACATTTGGTATCAGAGCATGTTTAGTGCCTTTGCCTTATTTTGTTGAATTTTGGGTGCATTTTCCGGGGCTTTTGAGATGAACAGTAATTCGATTTTTTGGGGCTAAGAGGGAAATCGCCGATTCCGACGACCCACCGCTCGACTTTGGACCGGCACGGTCATATCACCATGGAGAAGAATAGCCCTAAGTTAATTTGACATATTGGTGATCGCCAAAGGCTATTTGCGCAACGAAAGTTGCGGGTTAGGGTTTGTGCGTTTTGACTGAATTTTGTTTGATTCAAGCCAATTTCTTGGTTGTTTTCGCCGATTTTTGGGTCCATGTGGTCGCGCTGACGTGGTCTCCGAAACCCATAAATTATTTTGGTGTGATATAGGCTACTGGAGGAGACCCATTCGGTCGAAGGCGCGGCGGAATGGCGAAAAACGTTAAAAAAAAAAAGGGTATGATCGCGCTGAGGAAGAAGGCGTGTGGCCCTACACGCGCACAACCGCTGGCGTGTGGTCACCACGCGCACGCAACTGCAGGCGCATGCGGCCCATGCGCGCAGCAGTTGCAGGCGCGTGCGCTCTACGCACCCGCACATAGGGTAGGCGTGTGCCGCTCACGCGCCCTGGAACCGGCCCCTCCTTCAGTTTTTCACACTTCTGCCCATGCTTTTTACCCGTTATTACTATTCTGCCCCTTGCCGAATTAAATTTATTGTTTTGTCCTTTATACATTTTATGAATATTTTTATGCATGAAAATAAATGTCCAGTGATCCATATATTTTAATTAATTAGGGAGTAGCCACAGTATCTTTAATTAATTAAATTATATATTAAGAGCATTTGGATCACATTTGAAAATGGACATTGATTGTAATTAATCTTATTAATATGATGAATTTTATCCCACAGGAATTTTCATTATACTAATTTGATTAATTAGGTGGAAATATCATATTATTTTCTTAATTTACCCATAGGGATTAAGGAAGGGATATAATATGATAGTTTCTTCATGAAGTATTTATGAATATATTTAAATTAAAAACTTAGCCCACATGCAGTTTTTATGTTATGTGATTCATATTTGTGACATGTTTTACATTGGTAGAACATGATATATGTTGATTTTTGCCTCAAATTTTGTGACATAAGCATGATTATTTGATATGCAGTTTTGCAACCTGTGAATTTCTCTGAATTTAAGAGTGATGTTCCCATACTGAATGGTGAAAACTATAAAATTTGGAAGCAGTCAATTCTTCTTCAATTGGGGTGCATGGACATTGACTATGCTATAAGGAAAGACAAACTACCTGCTCCTACTGACATGAGCACTGCAGCTGAGATAGCCCTTTATGAATAGTGGGAGCGGTCTAACCGCCTTAGTGTGATGTTCATAAGGACTAAAATATCTCTTAGTATCCGTGGTTCAGTCGCTCAGCATAGCAATGCTAAGGCTTTATTGGAAGCCATTGATGCGCAGTTTGAGACTTCAGAAAAGGCATATGCCATGACCCTGATAATGAAGTTTTCATCTCTAAAGCTCACAAGTGTTAGAGGTGTACGTGAGCACATTATGAAGATGAAGGACATTGCAGCTCAGCTGAAAAACCTTGAGGTTGAGATATCTGAATCATTTCTTATTTACTACATTTTGAACACTCTCCCACAATAGTATGCACCTTTCAAGATCTCTTACAACACACATAAGAATAAATAGTCAATTAATGAACTTATGACCATGTGTGTTCAAGAGAAAGAGAGGCTGACTATGGAATTGGGAGAAAGTGCTCATTTGGCAACACAAGAAAGGAATAAGGGTCATGGCAAGCAGAAGGGGAAAGGTAAAATACCTCCCCAAGCTAACATTAAAAAGGAATCCAAATGTTTCTTCTGTAGAAAGAAGGGGCATATGAAGAAGGATTGCGTCAAATTTAAGGCCTGGCTCGAGAAGAAAGGTAATCCAACCTCTTATGTTTGTTATGAATTTAATATGGCTGATGTGAGTCACAACACTTGGTGGATTGATTCTAGTTCTACAATCCATATTTCAAATTCCTTGTAGGGTTTTCAAAACTACAGGAAGCCAGTGGGAAGTGAACAAAGCATCTATTCGGGAAACTGCATCTAGAAGCTATTGGGACATGTAGATTAGTTCTCAATAGTCACTTTTATGTTCTAAGTTTCTCTAGAAACTTAATTTCAGTTTCAAGACTTGTACCTTTGGGTTACTCTTTTAACTTTTCAGATTCAAACTTCAGTTTATTGTTTAAATCTGAAATCGTTGGGAGTGGTATTTTGTCTGATGGTCTTTTTCGAATTAATTTACAAGACAATGCCTATTATAATGCGATGCATGTTCATGATAATGCTGGTATAAAATGATGTGTTGTGAATGAAGATTCCTCTATGTTGTGGCATCGGAGATTGGGGCATATCTCCATAGATAGAATTAAGCGATTAGTAAATGATGGAGTACTCGGTACTTTGGATTTTACTGATTATGATATTTGCGTGGACTGCATAAAGGGAAAGCAGACCAACAAGACCAAGAAAGGTACCAAGAGAAGTATAGACATATTAGAAATCATACATACAGACATTTGTAGTCCTGATATGGACTCGTATGGTCAGAAATACTTCATTTCCTTCATTGATGATTACTCACGTTACATATATCTCTACTTGCTTCATAATAAGAATGAAGCATTGGATGCCTTCAAGGTTTTTAAGGCGGAAGTAGAGAAACAATGTGGTAAGCAAATTAAGATCGTGAGATCAGATAGAGGTGGAGAATTTTTTGGTAGGTACACTGAAGATGGACAAGCACCTGATCCGTTTGCAAAGTTTCTTCAAGAGAATGGGATAGTTGTCCAATATACTATGTCAGGTTCTCCAGACCAAAATGGTGTAGCAGAAAGAAGAAACCGAACTTTATTGGACATGGTGCGGAGTATGCTTAGTAGCTCCAAACTTCCTAAGTCCTTGTGGATTGAAGCTCTTAAGACAACATTGTATATATTAAATCGAGTTCCAACCAAGGTTATCTCAAAGATGCCTTTTGAGTTATTCAAAGGTTGGAAGCCAAGTTTGCGACATGTACGCGTTTGGGAATGCCCGTCTGAAGTAAGAGTCTATAATCCACAGGAAAAGAAGTTGGACCCAAGGACTGTAAGTGGGTATTTCATTAGACATGCTGAAAAGTCCAAGGGATACAGGTTTTATTGTCTATCTCACACTACTAGGATTGTGGAATCAAGAAATGCTAAGTTTCTTGAAAGTGACTTGATTAGTGGGAGTGATCGATTGAAGGACGTTGTTTCTGAGAAAGATCATTCAGATACTTAACCTTCCACTTTAAGTATTAGGTTGGTTGTTATTCATAATGCCCCTTCACTTCAGCCGGCTGTTGAACAACCAACTATTGAAGTTCCACAATTTGCTGATAATGATTCGATAGATCCAGTTGTTCAACAATTACCAGAAGCTGTTGAACAACCAGTTGAACAACACGCTCCTCCAGAGAATGTTGATACAACATTAAGAAGATCTACTAGAATGAGAAAATCAGCAATTCTTGATGATTATATTGTCTATCTACAAGAGTCTGACTATAATATTGGAGCTGAGAATGATCCTGAAACGTTTTCACAAGCTATGAGTAGTGATGAATCCAATTTATGGAACAATGCCATGAAGGATGAGATGAGTTCTATGGCATCAAATAAAGTTTGGAATTTGGTTGAGTTGCCTAATGCTGCAAAAGCCATTGGTTGTAAATGGGTCTTTAAAACTAAGAAGGACTCGTTGGGCAACATTGAGAGATATAAAGCTAGACTCGTTGTCAAAGGATTCACTCAAAAAGAAGGAATCAATTACATGGACACCTTTTCTCCTGTATATGAAAAAGATTCTCTTCGTATTGTTTTAGCCTTGGTTGCCCATTTTGATATGGAATTACATCAAATAGATGTGAAAACAGCGTTCCTCAATGGGAAACTAGAGGAGGAGGTATACATAAAACAACCTGAAGGATTCTCCTCTAGTAAAGGTGAGCAATTGGTATGCAAGCTTAAGAAATCTATAAATGGCTTGAAACAAGCATCCGGTCAATGGTACTTAAGATTCCATGATGGCATCTCTTCATTCGGTTTTGTAGAGAATATCATGGATCAATGCATATACCAGAAAGTTAGTGGGAGCAAAATTTGTTTTCTTGTGCTATATGTAGATGATATTCTACTTGCAACCAATGATAAGGGGTTGTTGCATGAGGTGAAACAATTCCTCTATAAGAGTTTTGACATGAAGGATATGGGTGAGGCATCTTATGTCATTGACATTAAGATCCATAGAAATATAACTCGAGGAGTTTTAAGACTATCTCAAGAAACCTATATCAATAAGGTCTTGGAGAGATTTCAGATGAAAGATTGTTCATCAAGTATAGCACCCATTGTGAAGGGTGATGGGTTCAATTTGAACCAGTGCCCGAAAAACAATCTAGAAAGGGAACAAATGAAGAACATCCCATATGCTTCTGCTGTCGAAAGCTTGATGCATGCTCAGGTTTGCACTAGACCTGACATCGCTTTTGCTGTGGGAATGTTGGGAAGATATTAGAGTAATCCAGGGATAGACCACTGGAAAGCTGCAAAGAAAGTGATGAGATACCTTCAATGTACTAAAGGCTACATGCTTATGTATAGACGAACTGACAACTTGGAAATGGTTAGTTATTCGGATGTGGATTATGCTGGTTGCATTGATTCTCTAAAATCAACATCAGGATACATTTTTGTGTTAGCTGGCAGAGCCGTGTCATGGAGGAGTGCGAAGAAGACTTTGACTGCTACTTCTACTATGGAGGCTGAGTTCGTTTCTTGTTTTGAGGCTACCTCGCATGGTGTATGGTTGAAGAGTTTCATTTCAGGGCTTAGAATTGTTGATTCTATTTCTAGGCCATTAAGAATATATTGTAACAATTCAGCTGCGGTTTTAAGGCTAAAAATACTAGAAGTGACGATCGAAGTAAGCACATCGACATTAAGTATTTAGCCATAAAGGAACGTGTTAAGGGGAATAAAGTGGTCATTGAACACATTCGCACTGATTTGATGATTGCTGATCCTTTAACTAAAGGCATACCACCAATGAAGTATAAGGATCATGTGGCCAGTATGGGAATAGTTCCCATGATGTGATTTATTGTCGTATAGACGACTTTTGTTGTTTGAAACTCTTATTCAATTGTAATGTTATTCTCAATTTCTGGTGGACACATTCAGTTGTTTATGAGAATAACAATTATCCTTGGTTCTGGAATAAACATAGGGTTTATTCATTAAGATGTGTTATCACATATGGGCTAACATTAAAGGAATAAGATGCATTGTGATACATGGAAGATATTACTCGCTCTTAGAGGACATGTCGCCATGATTCATGTGTTTTGTTTCTTTTCTTAAGCATAAGGTTTTCGTGGATTTGGTTGGGTAATCTGTATGATGAAAATGTTGGGATCAAGTGGGAGAATGTTATATTTATAATGTGATCCCACATTTAGGGATATAATTTTTTAAATAAAAACTTATCCATTGGGTTTGACCCACGTTTTCTCTTTTAAGTGACGGTTATCCACATACGATTTTTTCCATGCTTCGTACCCCTTCGATGATAACCGCTTTGATGGGAAGCGGTTTATAAAGACGAACGTTCATTCCATAAGGGCAAACACAAGGTTTAACGCAAATCATCTCATTCGGTAATACACCATCAGTACGCGAGCGGATTGGATTAGTAGAGTGCGCCTGTAATCGCTGTCGAATTGACATCGAACTACCGTGGATTTCCGACGAACGTAAAGTTGAACAATGGCTAGAGGTTAGTTTATTTTCGATCCTATCTTCTGCATTTGATTCTAACTTTGCTTAAATTTGTTCTTCTATGCATGATTATAATCCTTCAATTATAGTCTTACACTGTTGACATTTTGATTCTACGATTACTTGGAGTGCATGTGTTTAAGGGTTTGTGTGGCTATTATCCATAATCCGTGTTGATTTTCGTCGACCCTTGACGTGTTTTAAGTGGAACCAATTATTTGGGTTTGGCCCACGAGTTGTAATTTGCAAATGCAACGACAGATATAGAATGGGCTCAAAAAGACATTATTCATAAATTTCCATATGGTAGATTTTCGTGTACTTTGCACCTCCTCGATCTCCAAATATAAATAAAACTCCATTTTGCTCACGCCTTCACCTCTCCCTGGTTTGTCGTCCTTCTTCTCTGCGTCCACTGCTGTTCTCATTCGTGCTTCCGAAAGTTAGGGCTCTCTGCTCTTCGTTAGCGTGTGATGAAGAGGATGAGTGTGAAAAGCATTTCGGAGTAGCAAATTTAGCGAAATTGAACTTTCGTCGAAGATGTAAATTTGTTTTGACCCTGTGCGGAACGCAAAGGACCCACGGATTCGTGGACCGAGTAAAACACTATAAGACGTGGTAATCGGCCCCTCCTTACCATCAGGTGAGACAATTTTGCGAGGAAGGCTGCATTTAACAGTAGGCAGAGCGAATCCCATTAAGGCCAACATCTCATAGGATTGATGGGACGCAATAGACAAAACTGAAGGCAAAATCTAACATGCTTGAGTTTAAGGATATTATAATATTATCGCGGAAATTGATAGGATCTTGAAATTAATCAACATGAAATCACTAGAAAAATAAACGATGAACAATAAAGGATACTAGAGATGTACGTGCTTTAGTCTGAGTGTCGATACTTACTCAAATAGAAAGAGCTAGTAACAAATAATCCATTGATAATCGGATAATCGGAATTACAATCGCTCACGCGATCGAGTATTTCTCACACTTAGATTAAGCATAATCCCACAATATTTATAAATAAATAACTCAATGATGAGAATTGCATGGCCATGTACCTCCTTTGTACTCAAACTTTATCACTAATCCTTGAGTAATCATTCCTATTAAGCCACCTAAGGAGATACTTATTTTCTTCTTAATAGCATCAAAGGCCACTTGTTTTTCTTATATTAAACGCTTACATGCTTCTTGACACATTAAGCACGCTTGGCCACTGAAGAATATATGCAAGGCTAAGTGTCTCACTCAAAGGAATACTCTTGACACCTAAAAACCAAATGTCATTACCATAAGGCATTATCATCAAATACTTCTCCCATCTGGCCATCAACTACGTGAGACATGGCCATATGTGATTTACATGCAATCTACCATCTGAATATGAATTCTCTCTAGTCACCACCTTAACTTTAGCAATATGAAACTCATTTTTACTTTTTCTGTAATGCTTCTTCACCTTCAAACTTTCAAAGAAAATATCCTCTTCTTTCATCACTTTCCAAACCTAGAATTCAAAGGTCCATCTTTCAAGAATTACGAAATCGAGTAGATTTTACTTTCTGAGTTTGAACATATTGACTTATGGACCCGAGTTAATTTTACTCTCTAAATCTGAACATACTTACTTCTAAATCTGAGTAGATTTTAATTTCCGAATCTGGACGTACTTACTTCTGAATCCGAGTAGATTTTACTTTTCGAATCTAGACATACTTACTTCTGAACCCAAGCAGATTTTACTTTCCGAATTTGGACATACTTACTTTTGAACCCGAGTAGATTTTACTTTCGAAATTTGGACATACTTACTTTTGAACCCAAGTAGATTTTACTTTCAAAATCAAGACATTCTTTCTTATAAAACCAAATATATTTTACTTTTTGAATTTGAACATACTTACTTTTGAACCCGAATAGATTTTACTTTCTGAATTTGAAAGTATTCACTCGTCTTATGAGTATATCCATTTATTGAGTGTGACCACATGCTCATTTATTTGATTGAGTGACTAATATAGTTCATTATGTTGATAAATGTGTAACCAAATAAGAAGGGAAGAAGAGTATGTGTATTGTAGTGCATGTAAATGATTGTTTATCATTATTTGCATAGAAAATGGCAGATTATTATGATGAACATGGCAATTGTTATGAATTGCATGCAAATGATGTGATTTAAGACCTTTGTCATGGCTTATTCGCCATCAAGCAAATTCTCTTGTATAAGTATGCACTCTGGCGTTTTCCAAATATTCTATCGTGTGTGACGATTCTCTACATGGTTGAGATGATATGATATCATACGATGACATGACTCGTATAGTCATGGTATGACATGACTTTTATAGCTAGGATATGACATTGTTTGTATAACTATGGGATGACATGACTTTTATTGTCATGGTATGATGTTAAAAAATAGCCATTATCATACGGATATACAGTAGTATATTTATCATCGCTAAAGTAGAAGATACTCGTTATGAATGGACTGAGCGTGGCAAATGGTACGAATGATTCTGTCCCCCACGAGTTGTGACGATACCTCATTAGTTGATATGTCTCATGAATCAAGATGGTTCTAGCTAATGACAAATACGATTTCACATGTCTGTATGGGTGATCTACTATGCGACATCTAAGCATCATGAAACAATATGTCATGTGTTTGCATTTGAGTGGATACTTTTATGAAATGTTATTGGTTTTCAGGTGCACTTATTGTTTGTTGATACCGGGTGAAGTGGTAAAATGATTGTTCTAACTTAAAACTAGAGATTTCGTTTATTGGGCTTCGGCTCATTCCTTTATTTTTCAGTTTGTAGAATGATCCCCTGGATACAACGATGGAAGGGGACAAGATGATGCCTGAGGCCATCAACTCTTGAGTTGGATGTGACTCACTTTTGGGCTAATGTGGGAGTAGTGGCGCTAGTTGACCCGACCCTCTTCCCAAGATTATGTATTTCGTTATGTTTTGCTTAAATGTTGTAACAAGTTAGTACCAATTGATGTTATTATAAAGAAAACGCATATATATTATTAAACTCGTGTGATTTCTTGTTGGGGATGATGAAAAAAATTTAGTTGTGCTTCCAAGTGCTATTTATAAATTGAAAGAAAAAATTGGGAAAGACACGTGTCACACATAATAATTTGGGGCATCATAAATTACACTTAGTCTTCTGTATAGAGACGTGTACAACGGGCCGTCGCTAGGAAGGGCCGTTCCGAGTGTTGCATCGAGTTGGGAAGGTCACATACAAACTTGAACTTCCACCAAAACTCAAGGTACATCCGATATTCCACGTTAGTATGCTTAAGCATTTCCATATAGATGAAGAAGACACGGATCGAGAGGAGTCACCATAGGTGCCGCTTGGAGCAAAAACTTCGTATGATCGAAACATCGACTTCATCATGGCTGATCTAGTCATACGAAAGTGATGTCGTGCATCGAAGCAAGAATATTTGATCCGATGGAAGGTCTTATGGAGAGTGAAGTTAGTTGGGAGCCCGAAGAAGTTCTTTTGCAGTTCAAGAAACAAATCAATGCATTTCATGCCAAAGACACGACAAGAGCGTCACCCGAATAAGTGGGGGAGAATGTCATGGCCTTGAGAATTGGATCGTTCACAAGAATTCTGAACGAAGGGCCGTGACCAATCCATGAATGATCGGGCAGACGTCAAGGATTCTAACTTCCAGGATTTTCTCGGATGTTCTAGAATACTCTTGGGGGTGGGCTATACTGTAATTGTATTCTCCTATAATAAATGGAGATAGATGATACTTGGGGAGGTATGATCTCCACCGTTAGATCAAGGAGGGATCTATGGATACAGTCAGTCCTATGTTTGTATATAAAGGGGTCTCTTCCCTCTCGTTTGTATATCTCAATCATAAGAAAAATACAATCCAGAGCTTCTCTTTCTAGAGTTTCTCTCTCTAACAACCTTGTGAGTGAGTGTGGGAAAGGCCGACTTGGGAAGAAAATCCTAAGGCCGCACAGGTAAGAGAACGCTAGGTCGATCGACCCATGACCCTTAGGCTGACGTGTGCCGGGGTGATTTTAGAATTTCACGTGGAGTAAACCGACTGCGAGCAACAACCGAGCTTAGAATCCAACAGACGCGAGTCATACTAGACGGGGACGCAGACCACAATCAGCACAACGTCGTCACCTCATCCAGTTGACCTATTCGCATCTCTTTGCGTGCTTCCTTCATACCCACTGCCTCGTTATCATCTTTGCAATCGCGTGAACTCGGTAAGGAAAAGAAGAATTTTCGAAGGCGTCATCATCATCATGAGTACTAAATCTGAGCTCGTGTTCATCCCAAGTTCGGGCGTCAGCCACCTGGTGTCGACGGTGAAGATGGCCAAGTTCCTCGTCGACCGCGACGATCAGCTCTCTATCACCATCCTCGTCATGAAGTTCCCTTTTGACTCCGAGATCGATGCCCTCGTCGAGTCCCTCGTCGCCTCCGCCACTGCCAGCGTTCGCTTCGTCCTCCTCCCGCGGCGAAACGTGCCCCCGAGAACGTCCTATATGGCCTTCATCCATCACTTCATGGAGAGCCACAAACCCGACGTCCGAGAGGCCGTCGCCAAGATCTCTGCCCGCGACACGCCACGGCTTGCAGGGCTCGTCATTGACATGTTTTGCACCACGATGATCGACGTGGCTGTTGAGTTCGGCGTCCCTTCCTACATGTTCTTCACATCCGGCGCGGCGTTCCTCGGAATCATGCTGCACCTCCAGTCTCTCCAAGACGAGCAACACATGGACCTGACCAGGCTCAAGGGCTCCGATGCCGAGCTGGACCTCCCGTGCATCGCTAACCCGCTGCCTGCCGCCAAGTTCTTGCCCACGATAGTAGAGTCTACGGAAGAAGATTGCCGGATGTTCATGAGTTGCTTCCGGAGGTTTAGGGAAACGAAGGGAATTTTGGTAAATACATTCGCCGAGCTGGAACCGCGTGCGGTGGAGGCCCTGGCCGACCTTGGAGCGCCCGCGGTGTACCACGTGGGCCCCATACTAAACATCAAGGTAGAGAGCAGAAAGGGTTTCGAGATCCTGGATTGGCTTGACCAACAGCCAAACGGGTCAGTGGTGTTCCTATGCTTCGGGAGCAAGGGCAGCTTCGACGAGAGCCAGGCAAAAGAGATTGCCCGCGCGTTGGAGCGCAGCGGGTACCGCTTCCTGTGGTCCCTACGGGCGCCACCAGTGAAGGGCAAGATGGAAGACCCCCATGACTACGCGGATCTCGCAGGGGTCCTGCCCGAGGGGTTCCTCAACAGGACTGCCGGGATCGGGAGAGTGATCGGGTGGGCCCCGCAGGTCGCAGTTCTAGCCCACCCAGCCATCGGAGGGTTCGTGTCGCACTGCGGGTGGAACTCCACCCTAGAAAGCATATGGTTTGGTGTCCCGATCGCCGCGTGGCCCCAGTACGCGGAGCAACAGTTCAATGCATTCCAGCTAGTGGTGGAGCTTGGCCTCGCGGCAGAGATCAAGATCGATTATCAGAGAGATCTCGCCAAAGAGAGTGATCTCGTCGTGACGGCGGACGAAATAGAGGGAGGGATAAGGAAGCTGATGGAGGGCGAGGTGGCTGGGGAGAGGAGGAAGAAGGTGAAGGAGTTGAGCGAGAAGAGTAGGAAGGCTTTGATGGAGGGCGGCTCTTCTTACTCGTCTTTGGCTCGCTTCATCGAGGATGTCTGGAGTCAACGAGCATTCATTTAGCAAGGAGACGGGTTGGCTGGTATTCTGAGTACTTTTGGTGTTTTGATTCTATGATTACTTGGAGTGTGTGTGTTTTAGGGTTTGTGTGGCTATTATCCATAACCCATGTTGATTTTCGCCTACCCTTTGACGTGTTTTGTGGAAAGAGTCATTTGGCTTTGGCCCACGAGCTGTAATCTGCAAAGGTAACAACAGATATAGAATGGGTTCAAAAAGACATGATTCATAAATTTCCATATGATAGATTTTCGTGTGCTTGCACCTCATCGATCTCCAAGTATAAATGAAACTCCATTTTGCTCATGCCTTCACCTCTCCCTGGTTTGTCGTCCTTCTTCTCTTGCGCCCATTGCTGTTCTCATTCGTGCTTCTGAAAGTTAGGGCTCTCTATTCTTCCTTAGAGTGTGATGGAGAGGATGAGTGGGAAAAGCATTTCGGAGTAGCAAATTTAGCGAAATTGAACTTTCGTCGAAGATGTAAATCTGATTTGACCCTGTGCAGAACGCAAAGGACCCACGGATTCATGGACCGAGTAAAACACTATAAGACGTGGTAATCGGGCCCTCCTTGCCCTCCAGGTGAGACAATTTTACGAGGAAGGCTGCATTTAACGGTAGGCAGAGCGAATCCCATTAAGGCCAACATCTCATAGGATTGATGGGACGCAATAGACAAAACTAAAGGTAAAATCCAACTTGCTTGAGTTTAAGGATGTTGTAATATTACCGCGGAAACTAATAGGATCTTGAAATTAAATTAACGTGAAATCACTAGAAAAATAAAAGATACCAAAGATTTATGTGCTTTGATCCAAGTATCAATAGTTATTCAACGGGAAGATCCAGCAGCAAATAATCTATTGATAATCGAAGAATTAAAATTACAGTCGCTCATATGCTCGAGTGTTTCTCACACTTAGATTAAGCATAATCCCACAATGTTTATAAAAAAAATAACTCAATGATGATGTAAATTCATACCACAAATCCACCGTGTGTCCAATGCTCCTTGTTGGAGCGTTCCCTCGTGCGGCTCAAAGTGTGCGTTCTATTGGAGAACCCATTGATTATTTTCAAAAGAAAAGGACGAGAGAGGCAAAGTTAATAAATCTATGTTTAAATTGGGATAAGTGTAATGAAAGTCCTAAAACTTGTCACAAACGTGAATTGAGTATAAGTGTAATTATGTTTTAAAACTTATCACAAAAGTTCAATTGAGTTCCAGAACTATCAAAAACCGCAATCAATTCTTCAAACTTGTCAAGTTGGTGCAATTAAGTCCTTCCATTTATTCCGTCTAACTTGACAAACGGAAAATGATAACAAATTTTAGGACTTGATTGTACCAACTTGATAAGTTTTAGAATTTGATTGCATTTTTTATAATTTATGACTCAATTGCACAGATTTAAGGACTTTATTACA
Organism: Syzygium aqueum; assembly: GCA_031216185.1. Lineage (NCBI taxonomy): Eukaryota > Viridiplantae > Streptophyta > Magnoliopsida > Myrtales > Myrtaceae > Syzygium > Syzygium aqueum. Next base: position 3,093,430 of record CM062231.1, read on the forward strand.
CTTTTTGAAAGGATTTAGGACTTAATTACACTTTCATGATAAATTTTAGGACTTCTAGTCCACTAATCTTTTTTACATTGTTTTCTTTCCTCGACAAAGACCTTTTCACCCCCATAATAAATATATATTTATAGAATACACGAGCCCTTATTTTGTCTTGTAGTGCCTTTCTTTGGGGAGCTTTTATTTCCCTCGTGTGCGGCTACATATTGGAGTCCAACTACCACATATCTCGTTTGACCAAAACCTAATAAGCCAAATAACCTTGACGCTTCGATGGAAACCAGTCGAGGAAACTACATCATCTGATGGATACTAATCCAATTAAGAAAATGGATTTCTTGATATTTCTCATACGAGCTTAAACTCAAGACACAATTTAATAAATAACATAATATCTAAGAAGGAAAAATAGTCCCAAAAACCCTAGATTATAAAGATAAGTATTATTTATCTTAGAATTTGGGCGAAAATGTGAAAATCTTAGTTGGATCGTAAATTTTGTGAAGGGCGGAGGATGAATTTTCTCAAACATAATCATTCCGAGTTCAACGTATTAAAAATTAAAATTTATAAATGTTGATGCATACATTAATAGTAGAGCGATGTTAATCAATTTACGTCATCTTAGTTGTTGATAAGTGGTATTATTTGTTTAAACTTTAGTTAATTAGCACTAAAAGCTTATTACTTACATTAATGGCCCCAAAGGTGGAAGAATACTGTTATTATTATGATTATTCACAAATTCCTTCGGTTAGGACACAAACACAACACGTGGCATTTTGTAATTGCATGGCCATGTGCCCCCTTTGTACTCAAACTTTATCACTAATCCTGGAGTCATCATTTTTATTAAGCCACCTAAGAAGCCACTTATTTTATTCTTAAAAGCATCAAAGGCCACTTGTTTTTCTTAGATGAAATGCTTCCATGCTCCTTGACGAATTAAACAAACTTGGCCATTTAAGAATATATGCAAGGCCAAGTATCTCGCTCAAACGAATATTCTTGACACCTAAAGACCCAATGTCATCACCATAAGGCATTATCATCAAATTCTTCTTCCATTTTGCCATCAACTACGGGAGACACGGCCACATGTGATTTACGTGCAATCTCCCTTCTGAATATGAATTCTCTCTAGTCAACACCATAACTTTAGTAATATAAAACTCATTTTCACTTTTGTCGTGATGCTTCTTCACATTTAGACTTTCAAAGAAAATATCCTCTACTTTCATCACTGTCTGAACCTAGGATTCAAAGTTCCATCTTCCAATAATTACGAGGTCGGCTAAGCACTGGGTTATTCAAGTTTTGTTAGAGGTAAGTGAAGACTCTAGACATTAATTAATTCAATCCACCTAACACTTTTAAGCCGGTTGGTTGAGATATGCCATTTTGATGTGCTATAATATATGGATACGATGATTGTTTGATTCATTTTGTTAGTTTCGCACATGTTGAAAAGGTGTATGATTGGCTTTCTTAAAGTGTGGTATATTTGGTAAGTAAAAATGAGTAATCGAAACGTGAGTAGATTTACTCTTGCAACCGAGTAGATTTTACTTTTTAGTATGAACACATTGGCTTATGAACCCGAGTAGATTTTACTCTTTGAATCTAAACATATGTACTTTTGAATCTAAATAGATTTTACTTTCCAAATATGGACATAGTTACTTCTGAATCCGAGTAGAATTTACCTTCTGAATTTGGGCATACTTACTTCTGAACCCAGGTAGATTTTACTTTCGAAATCTGGACATACTTACTTCTGAACCCAAATAGATTTTACTTTTCGAGTCTGAACATACTTGCTTCTGAATCCGAGTAGATTTTACTTTCTGAATCTGAATATATTTACCTGTGAGCCTGAGTAGATTTACTTATAAACTCGAATAGATTTTACTCTCTAAATTTGAACATACTTACTTCTAAACCTGAATAGATTTTACTTTTAGAATCTTCTGAATCCGAGTACATTTTACTTTCGAAATTTGGACATACTTACTTCTAAATCCAAGTAGATTTTACTTTCTGAATCTGAATATACTTACTTCTGAACCCAAGTAGATTTTACTCTCTGAATCTAAAAATATTCACTTGTCTTATGAGTTTATCCATTTATTGAGTGCAACCATATGTTGTTCCTTTATTTGATTGAGTGACTAATGTAATTCATTATGTTGATAAATGTGTAACCAAATAAGAAGGAAAGAAGAGTATATGCATTGAAGTGCATGCAAATGATTGTTTATCATTAATTGCATAGAAAATGGAAGATTATTGTGATGAACATGGCAATTGTTATGAATTGCATGCGAATGATGTGATTGAGAAATTTGCCATGGCTTATTCGCCATCATGCGAATTCCCTTATATGAGGATAAGACTCTGGAGTTCGCCAGATGTTCTACCATGTGTGACGGTTCTCTATAAGGTTGAGATAATATGATATCCTATGATAACATAACTCGTGTAGTCATGGTATGACATGGTTTTTATAACTATGATATTACGTGATTTTTATAGTCATGGTATGACGTTAAAAAAAAGTTATTATCATATGAATGTACAGTGTTATATTTATTCTCCCTAATGTAAGGGACACCCATGATGAATGGCCTAAGACATAGCAAAGGGTAGGAATGATTTCGTCTCCGATGAATTGGTGGTGACGATACCTCGTGAATCGAGATGGTCCTAGCCAGTGACAATCATGGTTTCACATGTGTGTATGGGTGATCTACTATGTGGCATTTATGCATCATGAAACAATATGTCATTTGTTTGCTTTGAGTGGATAATTTTATGAAATGTTATTGGTTTTTTTATGCACTCATTTTTTGTTGATATCAAGTGAAATGGCAAGATGATTGTTCTAACTTAAAATTAGAGATTTCATTTATTGGGCTTCAGCTCATTCTTTTATTTTTCAATTTGGAGGATGATCACTTAGAGATGACATCGGGGACAAGATGATGCCTAAGGCCATCAACTATTGAGTTGGATGGTGACTCACTTTTGGGCTAATGTGAGAGTAGTGGCGCTAGTTGACCTGACTTTCTTCCTAGGACTATGTATTTCATTGTGTTTTGCTTAAATGTTGTAAAAAGTTAGTACCTGCTGATGTTATTATTGTTAAAATTATGTCTCAATTTTGAACTCGAAAAGGAAAGTTTCCCAATTCAAGTAATTTTCCTATTTTGAATAGGTTTCTTAATTGAATGGTTTCCTAGTTGGAAAATGTTTTCTAATTGAATAAGGTTTCCTAAAAAGAGATTTCCTAATTTGGATCCGATTCTTGCCTATAAATAAGAAGGGGATGTTATTTGTGAAAATCATCAAAGATGAGCTTCTACTAGTGAATTACATTTTGAAGATATCCAAGTGTTTGTAACAATTAAATTTTGTGGTAAGAATTTGTGTAATTCCTTTGTGAGATTGAGAGATTATTTCATGATAAATTGCGGAGCTAAATACTACGTGAGTTATTGGATATAATTGGGGCTTAGGAAACATCAAGAGTATTTGAGTGACTCGAGTGTGGTTATAATCTCCATTGTATCATTTGATCTATGGTAGAATTTCATGCTGCTCTCCCCATGGACGTAGAAATCACGTAAATCTGTTGTCCGGTTTATTTTTTTATTATGTCAATTTTATTATTCAATCACTTGCTTCCGCAACAATTGGTATCAGAGCTAGACTTGGCTAAATTGAAGCGAATCAATGTCGGCAGAAGAAGGAAAAGTGAGAATCGATAGATTTGATGGGAAGGATTTTGGTTTTTGGAAGATTCAAATTGAGGATTATCCATATAAGATGAATTTGCACTTGCCCTTATATGGGGAGAAGTCAGAGAAGATGAAGCAAGCTAACTAGGAATTGCTAGATAAACGAGCTTTGGGTGTTATTCGGTTGACGTTGGCTCATAACGTCGCATTTAATATCGTAAAATAGAAAATCACTGTGGATTTGATGGAAAACCTGTCAGACATGTATGATAAGCCCTCTGTGATCAACAATGTCTATTAGATGTGACATCTATTTAATTTGAAGATAAGCAAAGGTGTGTCAGTTGCTGATCACATTAATGAATTCAATGTGATCATTAGTACATTGAGTTTAGTAGATATTGACTTTGAAGATGAGGTATGTGCTTTGATTCTATTATCTTCATTGTCTGATAATTAGAATACTACTGTTCTTGCTATTAATAATTCCTTTGGGTCAACAAGTTTGACATTTGATGGTGTTTGAGATTTAATTTTGAGTGAGGACATCAGTAGAAGAGAAGCTGGTGAACATGTATTTGCTGCTTCTGTAGGTGAAAATAGAGGAAAAACTAGTACACATGTTAGCAGAAGTGGTATAAACACGAATAAATGAAGTCAGTCTAAGACTAGTAGTGCTGTATGTTGGAGTTGTGACAAGAGAGGGCATCTTAGAAGTGATGGCCTTAAGTTGAAGAACTAGAAGGGTAAGAGAATTAGAGTTAAGTCTACGGATGATATTGTAGCTATAGCAAATAGTAATTCGGATAATGTTGATTTTGTCTTGTCTGTCACTGTGTATCCATCGTTTGATGGATGGATTATGCATTTTGGTTGGTCTTTTCACGCTACATTAGATAGGAATTATTTGACTACTTATCAATGCACGGACAGTAGTAAAGTGCAGTTGGGAAATAATGCTAAATGAGATATTATGGGTGTTGGTGATGCTAGAATCAGAATACATAATGGTATTGTATGGACATTAATTGGAGTGAGGCATGTTCCGGAGTTGAAGAAAAATATGATTTCCTTGAGTGCCCTGAATTCGGCTAAGTGTCGGTATTCTTCAGAATGTAGAATTCTGAAGGTTGTTCGAGGTGCCTTGGTGATAATGAAAGAAATCAAGCACAATGGCATGTATAAACTTCAAGGTGAGACGGTGATGGAATTTACTATGGAGACGTCGGATGAATCAGTTTGATAGTCTGAATTGTGTAATTTGTGTTTGAAGCACATTAGCGAGAGAAGCCTCAAAGTTCTAAGTGAAAGAAATCTGTTATGTGATTATGTTGTTGACAAATTGAATATATGCAGGTGCTGTGATTTAAATCAATGGCGGAAAGTGCAGTTTAGTGAGATTGTCAAAGAAACCACAAATACTGCAAAATTAATTTACTTGAATGTTAGCAGGTTGTCGCGGTTTCCTTCAAGGAAGAGTGTCAACTTTACACTAACAGTTGTGGATGTCTACTCGAGGAAGACGTGGGTATCTGTGCTTAGGCACAAGTTTGATGCTATTGTCAGGATTAGACACTTGAAAAGTTTGATCGAAAAGGAAACTGGTAAAACAATCATGTAGGTGCGGACTGACAGTAGCAAGGAGTTTTGCTCAGAGTTGTTAAATGAATTCTACATGAAGGAAGGCATAGTGAGACACCGTACTAGTGCCAGTAAACCCCAACATGTTGCAAAATTGATGAGTAGAACATTACTAGAGACGACCCATAAAATATTCTTTAGTGCTGGTATGGCTAGGAGATTCATGGCGGATGCGCTTAGTACGGCGAGCTACTTGAAGAATAGATCCCTATCGATTGCGATTGGATGTCGAATTCCCGAAAAAGTGTGGTCACGTAACGTTGCTGATTATTTTGATATTAGAATATTTAGTTGCCCATGTTATGTTCGAGTTTGTGATGGTAAGCTCGATGGAAGGGCAAGAAAGTGTATGTTCCTAGGTTATGCACAAGGTGAGCGGGGTTATCGGTTGTGGTACTTGAAATTAAATTCACCAGTTATCAACAGAGAAGTAATACTTGACGAGTCTCCAAGAGTGTTAATAGCAATGTTCATACGGATCTTAACGGTGTTCAGCTTGAGGTAGAGTTGCAATCAGAAACTTTTGAAGTAGTGGATACTAGTGAAATAATCCATATAGACGATGCTTGTAGTGAGGTGAAGCCTATTAAGCCAACAGTTGTTATAACTACTAAATTTGACAAGGTATGTATTCGATCTCCTGACAGATATGGATGCAATGATGGTTTTGTTTTGTCTGCGGTTGAGGAGGTTATATCGAAAAATCCTTGTGGTGTAGTTAAAGATGTAAGTGTAGTTGGTGTTTTAATGAGGTTCACGATTATGGCAAAGTTTAAGCGAGACTTGGGCTTGAAGGACATCTATGATGGTTAAGCCCATTGGGGCTGTGGGAGAGTAGCAGCAAAGTTTTGACGAAGCGATTGTAACTTAGCTCAAATGTCGAGCCAAGGTGGAGATTGTTAAAATTATGTCTCGATTTTGAGCCCAGAAAAGAAAATTTTCCTAGTTCAAGTGGGTCTTTATTTTAAATAGGTTTCCTAATTGAATGGTTTCCTAGTTGGAAAAGATTTCCTGATTGGAAAAGGTTTCCTAAAAAGAGGTTTTCTAATTTTGATCTAATTCTTGCCTATAAATAAGAAGGCAATGTTATTATGAAGATCATCAAAGAGGAGCTTCTACTAGTGAATTACACTATGAAGATATCCGAGTGTTTGTAGCAATTAAATCTAGCAGTAAAAATTTGTGTAATTTCTTTGTAAGATTGAGAGATTATTTCGTGAGAAATTATGGGGCTAAACACTACGTAAGTTACTGGATGTAATCAGGGCTTGGGAAACATCGAGAGTGTTTGAGTGACTCTAGTGTGGTTGTAATCTCCGTTGTATTGCTTAATCTATAGTGGAATTTCGCACTGCTCTCCCTGTAGACGTAGGTTACTACGACCGAACTATGTAAATTTGGTGTCCGATTTATTTTCTTATTCTGTCAATTTAATTGTTCGATCGCTTGCTTCCGCAACAATTATAATGAAGACACATATGTATATTAAGGTGTGTTAGATCTAAGTAAGTTGTGGACCCATTTAATACTCATATTCTCTTAGGCTTTACCAGTCAAGACCCATTTATAACCCATTTGCAGGATAAATAACTCGTATAACAACTCAGCCCGTTAAATATAGATTAAAAAATGGGTCTATGACCCCAGTCCCAAGCATACAACTAATTAGATTCAAGCGTAACTAGTCTTATTAATTCCTCATGTACAAGAAGCTGGTTTTCCTAGCATTTTCAGATTTAGTTAGATAATTCGAGTTAATTTCTAACTCTTAAGCATACTTGTTCGAGCATGGCGTTGTATAATGTTACCCACATGGCTCGAGTTATTTTCTTTTCCCATACTTTATTTGTTCGATAATCGATTTGTTTATTTTTTATTTGCCTGAGCACCGATGCATGGGTATTTAGATACACATTTTAAGAATAAAAAATGACAAAAGATTGCATGAAATAAGTTTTGGAGGATCGCGACGTATACAAAGTTATATATTCTACTCTATAACATTCTTCATAGTCAAGGGCTTATATTGAATGTAAAATGCACAAAATGCGGAAGTGTTGTGGTGATAACACGAGAGAATTATAATCAACAACCCGACACACACGTTATACCAAAATACAGTGCATAAAAATCTCACTCGACTATTACTAATATAATTTCTATCGTCACACAGAAAACACTCAAAGCAATACTTGCTAATACTTTAACTCTCGCACTCATGGAGGAGCAACTCTCTCTCTCTCTCTCTCTCTCTCTCTCTCTCTCTCTCTCTCTCTCTCTCTCTCTCTCTCTCTCTCTCTCTCTCTCTCTCTCTACTTAGGCTGTGCTACCTCTCTTCTTATGGAAGCTCACCTTTTGCATCTGGCGAATTATCTTAATATAATTCATGCCAAGCCTTATTATTCAAGATTAATATCACGAAAAATTCAAAACTGGTACATTTTATGACAAATTTATCCCAAACCAATATTTTTACCACCAAAAACTCCAAATCGGTACACCTGCGATAAATTTACCCTTCATTCGTTTTCATTAAATTTTGCCATCAAATTGCTGAGTTAGATGATATATGGTAGTTGACAAGTATAATAGTTTAGGGTTTTACCCTCCGTTGTCATAAGTGTATCGGTTTGTGATTTTTCATGATATTAATTCAATTTAATGAAAACTAATAGAGAGTAAATTTATCACAAATGTATCAGTTTGAGATTTTTTATGGTTAAAAAAATTTGTTTTGGGTATTATCACGTGTGTATTAATTTAAGATTTTTTGTAATAACAAAATTAATTTTAAATAAATTTATTATAAATATATTAATTTAAAGTTTTTCATAATATTAATCCTATTATTTATAGTTGTTCCACCGCCTCTCGTAGTCCAATCGACTTCGATGTGAAAGGGAAGTTGCGGCGACTTTTTTTCTCAGGCCAAAGTCCAAGTTGACAAGTTGAACTTTTCGTTCCTTCTTCTATTGATTTCTTTTGACGTTCTTCTGACCAACAGCTTGCACCTTGAAAGATTCCAGCTGTCTTCAAAGACAGAGTCGGCAAGTCAATTTTCCTTTACCAGAGCCGGTTAAGGACTAAAGTCCAATTAGTACTTTTCTTTTCTTTCTCACGTATTGGGTGCGACACCAACACCGAAGGGGGCATCCACGGCCACATCTCAAAATGGATCACCAAAAGTTGTCATAATGATCATTGATTGAGAGTAGTCCCGTTAAACGGAAGAATCAGGTTGAATTTGGATAGGGTCGAAAATAGTCCGATACAAATTAACTAATTTAACTTGTTTTAATCAATTTTCGTATAATACAAATATATGTATTACTCATACCTGACCCAACTCAATCTATATGTCCAAATTGAGGTGAAAGTATGGAGTAAACGATAGCGAGATTGAGTAAACGCAAATTAGAGAAAAGATAGAGTCATAGAGATGGATTGTGTTTAAGTAAATTAAAACTCATTTAATACTCATATTATTTTAGGCTTTATCATTATAAACTTATTTATGAACCATTTAATTGATATAATTAACTAATATAATAACACAACTCATCAAATATAGGTTAAAAAGTAGATTTATGAACCATTTTAACATGTCTACTTGAGAAATAGACATCATACTATGACTTCTCAATAGACTAGATATTGTATGGTCTATAAACTATATAAGTTGAGCTCATTTAAATTGTTGATTGTTGGAACTTCTGTTGTCCTTCAATCAGACAGTCAAGCAACATCCTTTGCCTTCTCAAGTGCTGACTTCAGTTTTTCGACATGCCACATCGGATGATGTATTATAAATTAATGCCACGACAGCTTTTTCGGCAGAGCAAATCACTGATAACACTCAAGTGATTGATTTTTTAAATTTGCGGCACTCAAGTGAGCGAAAAAAAAAATTATAGCGTTCACGTGAGCAATGTTATTGGATTCCTAGTATACTTATCCCGAATTTTTAAATTTTGTTAGTTTCACGTGGGATCCATTAAGCATTTTTGTGGAATAAACCGATGACAAGGAAAAACCCCTTATCTTAACTTAGAATCCAACAGACTCGAGTCAAACTAACGGGGACTCAGGCAACAACTAGCATGACGTCGTCACCTCGTCCTAGTGGTGATCTATCCGCATTTTTTTGTGTGCTTCCCTTCCGTCCCACTAACTAAGAGTCGCATATTCAGGTCTACAAGAGCCTCCACCTTGCTATCCTTCGCATCCGAGCCAACTCGGCACGGAAAAGAAGAAATTTCGAAGGCATCATCGTCGTGATGAGTACTAAATCTGATCTCGTGTTCATCCCATTGCCGGGCCACAGCCACCTGGTGTCAACGGTGGAGATCGCCAAGCTCCTTGTGGACCGCAATGATCAGCTCTCCGTCACCATCCTCGTCGTGAAGTTGCCCTTTGACTCGGAGGCTGACTCCTGCGTTGAGTCGTTCACAGCCACCGTGGCCGCAGGTATCCGCTTCGTGATCATCCCTCGGCGAAGCCCACTCCCCGGATATGTCCGCAGTGGCCTTCCTCAGTCACTTCATCGAGAGCCACAAAGCTGATGTCCGAGAAGCTGTGGCTGACCTCCACGCGTGCGGCTCCCCACGGCTCGCCGGGGGAGAGCATTCACGGTGTACCCCATGGGCCCCTAACTGAAAATCAAGGTCGAGAGCAAAAAGGGTTTTGATATCCCGGACTGGCTCAACCAGCAGCCTGATGCGTCAGTGGTGTTCCCGTGCTTCGGGAGCCACGGGAGCTTCAATGAGGACCAAGCGAAAGAAATTGCTTGGGCATTGGAGCGAAGCAAGTACTTCTTCTTGTGGTCCCTACGGTGGCGGCCGGCGAAGGGAAAACTGGAAGCCTCCCGTGGCTACACGGATCTCACAGAGGCCTTGCCTGAAGGGTTCCTCAATAGGACGGCCAGGGTCAGGAGAGTGATTGGGTGGGCCCTGCAGGTTGCAGTCCTGGCCCACCCGACCATCGGAGGGTTTATGTCGAATTGCGGGTGGAACTCCACCCTCGAGAGCATATGGTTCGGCGTGTCAATCACCGTGTGGCCCTAGTACGCCGAACAATAGTTCGACATGTTCCAGCTAATGGTGGAGCCCGGCCTCGCGGCGGAGTTCAAGATGGATCATCGGAGAGATCTCGTCATAGGGAGTGATGCCGTTGTGACGGCAAATGAAATAAAGGGAGGGATAAGGAAGTTAATGGAGGGCAAAGGGCCGGCCGGGGAGACGAGGAAGAAGATGAAGGAGTTGAGCGAGAAGGGAAGGAAGGGTTTGATGGAGGGTGGCTCTTTTTATTTGTCTTTGGGTCGCTTCATGGAGGATGTCTGGAGTCAATGAGCCTCCTGGTATTTTGAGTACTGTTGTTATTTTGATTCTATGATTACTTGGTGTGTGTTTCAGCGCTCCAATCGATATGGACTGTTCTAGTGTTTTTGTGACTATAAACCATGTTCATTCTTGTGGACCCTTTGACGTCTTTTATGTGGAACCATGCAAAGGTAAAGACAAGATATAGATAGTGTCCAAAAAGAATTAATGGACCGGCAACCATCCCTCCTTGATCTCCAAGTGCAAATGGATTCCAATTTGCTCTTGCTTTCACCTCCAAGCTTGGTGTTATCCTTTAACCCTCTGCCTCCGGTTGCTGTTCTCATTCCTGCTTTCGAGAGTGTAGTGCGAAAAGCATTTGGAGTCGACAAAATTGAACCTTCACGCTTGAGGAATGTAGATTTGATTTGACGCCATATGGAACGCAAAGGATTTTCACTTTTTTTTATTGAGGAAACCGGCGGCCTGCAAATTCATTTACACTAAAATAATATGAGATGTGCTAATCGCCTGTCCCTGCCCATCAGATGAGACCGGTTTTACGAGGAAGGCCGCGTTTAATGTTTGGCAGAGTGCATTACATGTAGCCATCTTATGATAAGATTAACGAAATGCAATAGAAATAACTAGAGGTAAAATTTAAAATGCTCGAATTTTAGGACATGACGTTTAAGACTGCACAAATAATTCAAAGAATGTAATCTCACTTAACATGATACAATTCATGCGGATGCTAGTGGTTGTTACTGCCCGACCGATTTATTCGCCAAAGGAAGATACTAATAACGATATACAAGTTCAATCAATGTAGTGATGTGACATATTAATAATATTGTTACATAATAATTTATGAACAAACTATCAACATCAATATAAATTTAAACGGCGCATGTTATAACATCAATTGCAAGATATTCACTAGAAAACATCAAACTAAAACCAAACGCGATGTGAATTGGTTCGGGTTAGACCATACTCAAGACAAGTTGCTCCGTGTTTTCAATTCGGATTGTGAGGGCATTGACGGATCAATACTCGGATGAAACTGAACTAAAACATCAGTAGGCCCACACAATTGATTTAGTCGAAAGATGGGAACTAAAGTTCAAGTTCTCAGCACGATAAACACCACGAATGCTAACCAATTTCCATCAAATGCTCCGATGAACTCCGGCGAACGACACGGCAACAAAAGCTCATCCGTTAAGAGTGCGTTTATTTCACAGAAAATAAATAATTTGATTAACATTTTCCTAAAAATGATATGAACAAATGAAAAAAATTTCATCATTCTTGAAAATATTGAGACATAAATTGTTGTCAATAATGAAAATATTTATGGTCGACTATTTATTTCGACCGATATAAACAATTGTCTTTTCGAAAAAAAAAGATCGCTTGTATCGCCTGACATAACTAGCCAATGAAAAATATTTTTATTATTGATAATAATTTATGTTTAAATATTTTTATGGATGATGAAAATATTTTTCCTTCATTCATTTTTGTAAGTGATACGAGTAATTATTTTTAGAAAAATGAGTTCCAAATCATTCATTTTACCAATTTTTCACGAAACAAACGGATGCCACCGTTTTCAAAGTTCAGAGAACTTTTGTTTTCACGGCTTCCACCGATCACACCTCTGCATCTTGCTCGACCAGATTCTTTCGTGAATGCACACTTCTTTCGGTTTTTTATTCTCTCAAGTGTGCTGCCCGTGTTGTTTTATACGGTGAGTTCTAGTCTTCTTTGTTTTTTCTCCTGTTTTGTCTTCCTCGGGCCCCAGATATGCTCCTCATATTCGACAGTGAATCTATCCCATATGGCCAAGAAGATCTTGCCCAATCCAACCGTGAAAATCCACCTTTCAATCGAAGAATTCTTGTCACGATCAAAAAAAAAATCGAAGGTTCTTGTCAAGGTTTCGCTCCGTTCCTTTCTGTTTTGGCCAGATTCTTTATCTCGTGTCGGTTTCTTTCCGAAATTTAACACCACATCCGCATCGCACATATTATCAATAATTCACATGTCGGGCCAATTTGCATATATTTCATAGTCGGACCTGTCTTTACTCGATGCGGACAAGTTAACATAGTGACTCCAGTATAGAGCGTGACCGCAAAATTCTGCGATACGATTTTTTTTTTTGTTAACCATGAGAGAACTTTATAGGCAATAATTAAGTGTCGGCAGCTCCTCCACGTCTTCAAACCTTTCCGTCTTTTCAAATTCCCGATAAATTTGTCCACATGAAATTTACAAACCCTTATTTGGAATCTTAGAGATCACATCTTCAAGTAATAATATATACGGATACAAGGCTGTCTTTTCTACTCAATCCGCCAATTCTTAATGTTTTTATCTTATCCTATCTTCATTCTTCTGTCGATATTGATCTCAATAATCTACAGATTATATAATAACTTCTTAATCTATCAATAATGTAACATCATATAAAGTTATAAATCACTCGATATTTTCAACGTAAAACAGATTCTTGAGCGCATCATATGCATATGAGGCCAATTTTAAATATTATGAACCCGCTAACATTTTTCACTAATGTCTCGAGTTTGAATCGTGTACGAGAGCCAACCGGATTGGATAATGTAAACTGATCCATGTTCGGTGAGGCGTAAGAGAAAGAGTCCTCATTCGATTTTGATTTCTCTTGACTTTCTTTCAAATGATGATCTTGGACTTACTTGGGCGGTGTGGTCAAATCAAGAAGTGAACTTATAACCGGAGAAACTCAAGGGTTTGATCGGTCAATTATTGATATCCTCCGTACAGTAAAAGACTAATATTATTGTTAAATATATCTTGAATTTTATGTACTTGATCCGGTTCATGACTCGACCCGACATATTTTTTGTGCGATCCGAACGTGGAGAGAAAATTGAGATTTGGCTCGCGACGCGGAGAGTTGGGCCGATAGGCCCAACCCGTAGCAAGCGAATAAATTTTCATAGCGGACCATCCAAGCTTGAGAAAACGAACCAATGTTTCGGGGGGTTCAAGGGCGTAGCCCCAGAGGAAAATTTTTGGGAGCCTTATTTATACTGCGGCTAGGTTTTCTCATTGATGCACGAAGAGAATTGTGTTTCTAGAGAGTTTTGTGAGCCGTGAGCTTTTGTCGTTGTTTTGACTTCTGAAAACTATACTCTCTTTTGATTATAGTGGAATCTTATCTTGCCTCGCCCGTGGACGTAGATCAAGTTGTGATTGAATCACGTAAATCTCTGTGTTCCGTGTTTTGCTCTTCCGCATATGTTCGCAACAATTATATATATAATAGTACGGTCAGAGGGTTTGTGAGGGAAAGGAAAAATACAAAAAACGGGGGTTTTGCTTTTGTTTTCTTCTCAGTGGACGCACAGTGGGGACTTCTTTGAGCCTTGAAGCTTCGAATAGTGATTTGTGCTAAAGGATGCTACACCCAAATTGTGATGTTTCCGTTGTTGAAACATAAGTGTTTCAAACGGTGAGGTAATTCTCTACGAGGCTAAATATCGTGAATTTGGCTGAATGTTGAAAACACTCGAGCTTGTTAAGTGATTATAACGATTATTTATTATTGCCTCTTTCCGTGAAGTAAATAAGTTTTTTACTTTTTATTGTTATTTCTCGATTGTTTCTCTGGTTATTTCCACGTTGATTTGATTGCATGCATCATGAATCGGGGTGATCTTAGAATTTCTCGTCGAGTAAAACCCACCGCGAGCAATAACCAAACTTAGAGTACAACACACGCCAGTCAAACTAGACGGCGACGCAGACCACAATAAGCACGACGTCGTCACTCCCTCACCTTGTCCCATTTATCTATCCGCATCTTTTTGCGTGCTTCCTTCATGTCCACTACCTCGTTATCGTCTTCGCGGTGAACTCAGTAAGGAAAGGAAGAATTTTCGAAGGCATCATCGTCATCATGAGTACTCCATCCGAGCTCGTGTTCGTCCCATGTCCGGGCATCGGCCACCTTGTTTCGATGGTGGAGATGGCCAAGCTCCTCGTCGACCGTGACAATCGGCTCTCCATTACCATCCTCATCGTGAAGTTGCCCTTGGACTCTGAGATCGATTCTCACATCGAGTCGCTCGTCGCCTCCGTCGCTGTCCGCATCCGCTTCGTCCTCCTCCCTCAACGAAACCTGTCCCCGAGGACGTCCGTACTGGCCTTCATCCATCACCTCATGGAGAGCCACAAATCCGACGTCCAAGAAGCCATCGCCAAGATCTCTTCCTGCGGCTCGCCACGGCTCACAGGGCTCGTCGTTGACATGTTTTGCACCTCGATGATCGACTTGGCCATCGAGTTCGATGTCCCTTCATACATGTTCTTCACGTCGGGCGCGGCGTTCCTCGGAATGATGCTGCACCTCCAGTCTCTCCAAGACGAGCAACACATGGACCTGACCAGGCTTAAGGGCTCTGACACCGAGTTGGACTTCCCGTGCTTTGCTAACCCGCTGCCCGCCGCCAAGTTCTTGCCCTTGGAAGTGTTTATGGAAGAAGATTGCCAGCTATTTTTGGGTTGCGCACAGAGGTTTAGGGAAACCAAGGGAATTTTGGTAAACACACTTGCCGAGCTGGAACCACGCGCGATAGAGGCCTTGGCCGGCCTTGGAGCGCCCGCGGTGTACCCCGTGGGCCCCATACTGAACATCAAGGTTGAGAGCAAAAAGAGTTTCGAGATCCTGAACTGGCTCGATCAGCAGCCAGACGGATCAGTGGTGTTCCTGTGCTTCGGGAGCAAGGGGACTTTCGAAGAGCACCAAGCAAAAGAGATTGCCCACGGACTGGAGCAGAGCGGGTACCGCTTCCTGTGGTCCCTACGGCGGCCGCCTGCTAAGGGCAAGCTGGAAGCCACATGTGACTATGCGGATCCTGCAGAGGTCCTACCCGAGGGCTTCCTAAACAGGACAGCTGGGGTTGGGAGAGTGATCGGGTGGGCCCCGCAGGTCGCGGTCCTGGCGCACTCAGCCATCGGAGGGTTCGTGTCGCACTGTGGGTGGAACTCCACCCTAGAGAGCATATGGTTCGGCGTGCCGATCGCCGCGTGGCCCCAGTACGCGGAGCAACAGTTCAACGCGTTCCAGCTAGTGGTGGAGCTCGGCCTCGCGGCGGAGATCAAGATGGATTATCGGCGAGATTTTGCTAAACGGAGTGATCTCGTCGTGACGGCAGACGAAATAGAGGGAGGGATAAGGAAGCTAATGGAGGGCGAGGAGGCTGGGGAGAGGAGGAAGAAGGTGAAGGAGGTGAGCGAGAAGAGTAGGAAGGCTTTGACGGAGGGTGGCTCTTCCTCCTTGTCTTTGGCTCGCTTCATCGAGGATGTCTGGAGTCAATGAGTCTTCATTTAGCTGGGAGACGGGTTGGATGGTATTCTGAGTACCGTTGGTATTTTGATTCTACGATTACTTGGAGTGCATGTGTTTTAGGGTTTCTGTGGCTACAGTCCATGATCCATGTTGATTTTTGACCCTTGACGTGTTTTTAGTGGAACCAGTCATTTGGGTTCGGCCCACGAGCTGTAACCTGCAAAGGTAACGACAGATACAGAATGTGTCCAAAAAGCATCATTGCTAAAATTTCACGGGATAGATTTTCGTGAACTTGCACTTCTTTGATCTCCAAGTATAAATGAAAACTCCATATTGCTCTTGCTTTCACCTCCCCCAAAGGTTTGTTGCACTTCTTCTCTTGCGTCCTTGCTTCCCTTGTGATAGAAGACGAGTGTGAAAAGCATTTTGGAATATAGCAAATTAGCAAAATTAAACTTCAGTGGAAAATGTAAATTCGATTTGACCCCATGTGGAACGCAAAGGACCTACGGATTCATGGACTGAATAAAACACTATAAGACGTGCTAATCGGCCCCTCCTTGCCCATCGGGTGAGACGGTTTTACGAAGAAAGCTGCATTAACGATTGGCTGAGAGAATCCCATTAAGGCCAACATCTCGTAAGATTCATGGGATGCAGTAGACAGAATTAAAGGCAGAATCTAACATGCTCAAGTTTAAGGATGTTGTAATATTGTCACGAAAAATGACAAGATTTTGCAATTATATTAAATTGAAATCTTGAGAGAAATAAACAATAAACAATAAAGGGCACTAGAGTTTTACATGTTTTGATCCAAATGTTCGTACTTACTCAACGGAAATAGCCAGTAGCAAATAATCCATAAATAATCAAATAATCAAAGTTACAATCGCTCACATACTTGAATATTTCTCATACATAAATTAAGCATAATCTCCTAATGTTTATAAATAAATAACTCAATTGTGATGTAAATTCACAACACAAAATCCAACGTGTGTCCAATGCTCCTTGTCGGAGCGTTCCTTTGGGGCTCAAAGTGTGTGTTCTATTGGAGAACCCACTAGTTGTTTTCACGAGAAAAAGGACAAGAGAGGCAAAAGTTAAAAAACCTATATTTTACTTGGAATAATTGTATTAGAAATTCTAAAACTTATCATGAAGGTATTACTAAATCCTAAAACTTTCAAAAAAGTGCAATCAATTCTAAAATTTATCACGAAAGTACAATTGAATCATAGCAATCAAGTCTTAAACTTGTTAAATTTGTGCAATCAAGTCCTTCTATTAACTCCATATTGACAACCGCGGAAAATGCTAACAAAATTAGGATTTGATTGCACTAATTTGATAAATTTTAGGAGTTAATTGTACTTCTTAAGTGCACTTATCCCATTTAATTTTGTTTTCCTTCCTCGACAAAGACCTTTTCACCCCCACAGTAAATATATAATTATAGAATATATGAGCCCTTATTTTGTCATGCAGTGGCATTCTTCGGGGAGCTTTTATTTCCCTCCTGTGCCGCTACATATAAGAGTCAAACAACCACACATCTCCTTTGACCTGAACCTAATAAGCCGAATAGCCTTGGCCCCTCCGATGGAAACCAGTTGAGGAAACTACATCATCTATGGAGCCTAATCCAATTAATTAAATAGATTTCTTGATATTTCTCACACGGACACCAACTCCATATATAATTTAACAAAGGACATGATTTTTAAGAGGGGAAAATCGATCAAAAAGTCATAACTTAATGCATTTTTGCCAATACAGGCATAAATATTTTAATTATATCAATTGAGTCCTAATCTTTTAATATTTTACTGATTGAATCCATCCGATCAATTTTGGCCTGAAATCACTAACGTAGATACCAGTCGTCCTACATGGTACGATCGGCGCTAAAATTGATAATTTTAAATAATAATTTAATATTTCGAATTTTTTATTAATTTGTTTTCTTTTTTTACAAATCTAGTAACCCATGCCCGATCCAACTCATATTCGACCCATACCTACCCCAATTCATATTGCTAAAATACTTTAATATTTAATCCAATTTAGAAAAATCCATACTCAAAATGAGGTGACAGCAAGGAGTAAATGAGTGTGAAATTGAGTAAGGGCGTCATCAAGGTAGGTTGAGTTTAAGAAAGTTGTGAACTCATTTAACACTCATATTCTTTTGGGTTTTACCATTCTAAATTCATTTATAACCCATTTATAGAATATAAATAACCTATATAATAACTTAACCCATCAATAGGTTGAGAAATGGGTCAATGACCATAGTTCTAAACAGGCGACTAATTAGATTTAAGCGTAACAAGTCTGTATT
This sequence comes from Syzygium aqueum, assembly GCA_031216185.1. NCBI lineage: Eukaryota > Viridiplantae > Streptophyta > Magnoliopsida > Myrtales > Myrtaceae > Syzygium > Syzygium aqueum. The sequence goes on from CM062231.1 coordinate 3,111,829, forward strand.
GATTCCTCATGCACGAGACACTGGCTTTCCTAGCATTTTTAGATTTAGTTAGATTTCTCGTTCTTAAGTTTAAGCGTACCTGTTCGGGCAAGGTGTTGTATAATGTTCCTTCCATGGCTCGAGTTAATTTTCTTTTCCCATACTTTATTTGTTCGATAATTGATTCTTTTATTTTTTATTTGCTTGAACATTGATGCGTGGGTATTTAGATACACGTTTTAAGAATTAAAAAAACGACAAAAAGATTGCGTGAAATAAGTTTTGGAGTGTCGCGACGCATACAAAGTTATTTATTATACTCAATCACATTCATCATAGTTAAGGGCATATACCGAATGTAAAATGCATAATGTGCGGAAGTATTTTGGTGGTAACACGAGAGAATTGTAATATATGACTCAAGACCCACTCCTTATACCAAAATACAATACATAAAAATCTCACTCAAGTATTACTATATAAGTTCTCTCACCACGCACAAAACTCCCAAATCAATACTTGCTAATACTTTAGCTCTCGCACTCATAGAGGTTTAACTCTCTCTCTCTATGTCGACTTGGGCGGCTCGTCTCTCTCCTCATGGAAGCTCGCCTTTTGCATCTGGCGACTTATCTTCTTGTCCTTCACACCAAAGTGAAAGGGAAATTCTCAAGCCAAAGTTCAAGTTGACAAGTCGAACTTTGCTTCCCTTCTTCTATTGTTTTCTTCTGACGTTCTTTTGACCAACGCTTGCACCTTGAAAGATTCCAGCTGTCTTCACAGATAGAGTAGGTAATGTGATTTTCCTTTACCAGAGCCGGTTAAGTACCGAGGTCCAATTAGCACTTTTCTTTCTCGCATATTAGGTGTTGACATCAACACCGAAGGGGGCCATTCACGGCCACATCTCAAAAAGGATCACTAAAACTTATCATGATAATCGTCGGTCAAAAATAGACCTGTCAAATGAGTAAATCGGGTTGGGTTTGGGTCAGGTCGAAATTAGCCTGACGCAAATTGACTCATTTTAACCCGTTTTGACAAATTTCTATGTAATACAAATTTAGTGATATATACTTAATCTGACACATATTGCTATAACACTTTGATTTTTAACCTAGTATAGAAAAAGTCGTATCCAAACTAAGATAGGAGTGTTGGAGTTGGCGAATACTTTGGGGACCCTTATTTATCATACTAGGGATGCCCACATGAGCTTAGGGAAACCGAAGTATAAACCGACGACATGTAACCCCTATGCACAAAATATCAGGGGTCTCACTGCCCGAACAGCGGGCGGGGGGCAGATAGGGGCTCGGGGGCAGCACCCCCAAAACAACATTGGGTTTGCTAACCCATTTATTATGGGATCAAAGGGATTCGGATAAGCTTGGGCTTTGGGCCCATTTTAAGTCTTATATATATTGTACTCGTACAAGAGATCATTGTAACGAGTGGTTGTGGTTATAAAACCTAAATATCATAATGGAATCCATTTGCAGGACATAGTCATATTCTGAGGTGATCTTGGGTAAACTCGTGTGTCAATTTTTCTATTATCTGTGTGATTGTTCTGATTCTATTTCGGATATCACCCATCAGAGAGCACAAAATAAGCAATAGTGAGATCGAGCAAGGGCAAGAGAGAGTCATAGAAGTGAGTTGAATTTAAATAAGTTAGAACCAATTTAATACCCGTATTATTTTAGACTTTATCATTCTAAACCTATTCATGAACAATTTACTGAATATAGCAAACACATATAATAAGTCAACTCATCAAATATTTGTTAAGAAATAGATTTATGATCCATTTTGATGGGTCTAATCAAGAGATAGACATTAGACAATAACTTCTCAATTGAAAAGATATTGTAAGGTGTGTGTGTGTCTATATATATATATATATATAGCTCATCTAAATCGTTGATTATGAAGACTCTACATAACGCTCGCATAATTTATGACTTAGATGTTTTGAGTCTAAATGACTTACAGACCGTGCAATAACTTCTGAATTTGTCAAGATGTAGCATCACATGAACTGCCTCATATTTTCTCCTTGGAACAACTTCTTGAGTGTAGCGAATGAATGTGAATCCAAAGCATCCCAAGTTTAAAATTTTGTTAGTTTCACGTGGGATCCATTAAGCATTTTTCGGGGAATAAACCGATGGCAAGCAATAAACCCCCTATCTTAACTTAGAATCCAACAGACTCGAGTCAAACTAACGGCGACTCGGGCAACATGACGTCGTCACCTCGTCCTGGTGATCCATCCGCATCTTTTTGTCTGCTTTCAGTCCCACCAAATAAAGACTTGCGTATTCAGGTGTATCCGAGCCTCCACCTTCTCATCCTTCGCATCCGAGCCAACTCGGCAAGGAAAAGAAGAAATTTCGAAGGCATCATCGTTGCGATGAGTACTAAATCTGAGCTCATGTTCATCCCATCGCCGGACCTTGGCCACCAGGTGTCGACGTTGGAGATCGCCAAGCTCCTTGTCGACCGCGGTGATTGGCTCTCCATCACCATCCTTACTATGAAGTTGCCCTTCGACTCGGACGCTGACTCCCGCATCGAGTTGCTCGCAGCCTCCATCGCTGCAGTTGTCCATTTTGTGATCCTCCCTCGGCGAAACCCCTCCCCGGATACGTCCCCAATGGCTTTCCTCAATCACTTCATTGAGAGCCACAATGCTGACGTCGGAGAAGCAGTGGCTGACCTCCATGCATGCGGCTCCCCACAGCTGGCTAGGCTCGTCGTTGACATGTTCTGCACCACGTTGATCGAAGTGACCAGCGAGCTCGGCATCCCTTCCTACGTGCTCTTCACGTCAGGTGCTGCAGGTCTCGGCTTGATGATGCACCTCCAGTCACTCCAAGACGAGCACCACATGGACCTGACCGGGCTCGAGGGCTCAGAGGCTGAGCTGGACTTCCTGTGCTTCAGGAACCCGCTGCCCGCCGCCAAACTCTTGCCCTCCGAAATATTCATGAAAGAAGTCGGCCGGCTACTCTTGAGCCATGCCCTGAGGATTAGGGAAACCCGGGGCATCTTAGTAAATAGATTCACCGAGCTGGAACCGCGTGCGGTGGAGGCCCTAGCGGTCCTCGGAGCGCCCGCGGTGTACCCAGTAGGCCCCATAGTGAACTTCAAGGTTGAGAGTAAAAAGGAGCCGGAAGGTGATAATAGTACGCAGGGCTTCGAGATCTTGGAGTGGCTCGAACAGCAGCCGGACACGTCAGTGGTGTTCTTGTGCTTCGGGAGCTTCGGGAGCTTTGACGAGGACCAGGCAAAAGAGATTGCCCGCGCATTGGAGCGGAGTGGGCGCCACTTCCTGTGGTCCCTACGGCAGCCACCTGCAAAGGGCAAACTAGCAGCCCCCCCGTGACTATGCAGATCCTGCAGAGGTCCTACCCGAGGGGTTCCTGGACAGGACAGCCGGGGTCGGCAGAGTGATCGGGTGGGCCCCACAGGTCGCGATCCTGGGCCACGCGGCCATAGGAGGGTTCGTGTCGCACTGCAGGTGGAACTCCATCCTGGAGAGCATATGGTTTGGCATGCCTGTCGCCGCATGGCCCCAGTATGCGGAGCAACAGCTCAATGCGTTCGAGCTGGTGGTGGAGCTCGGCCCCACGTCAGAGATCAAGATGGATTATCGAAGAGATTTCGCCGAAGGGAGCAACGCCGTGACGGCAGACGAGATAGAGGAAGGGATAAGGAAGTTAATGGAGGGCGAGGAGACCGAGGAGAGGAGGAAGAAGGTGAAGGAGGCGAGTGAGAAGAGTAGGAAAGCTTTGATGGGGGGTTGCTCCTCTTACTTGTCTTTGGCTGGCTTCATCGAGGATGTCCGGATACAATGAGCCTTCGTTTAGATAAGGAGACTGGTTGACTGGTAGTTTGACTACTTTTCTTTACTTGCTTTTATGAGTTAGTATTTTGCATCTTCGATTATTGGAGTGTGTATATTATAGTGATCTTGTGACTATAATCCATGTTAGTATGTTATAAGGGGAAAAGATCAATTGGGGTTTGGCCATCAGCTGTTCATTATGTAAATATCTGTTATTTGCAAAAATCACAATAGATATAGAAAACGTTCATAAATAATCAATTTATAAAAGTGTACATAGCCCGAAAGAGATTTCCGTGTTCTTGCACCTCTCAGTGAATGGGAATAATCCCAGATTCAAATTATAGGAAGTTGTTTGGAAAAGGAAATACGTCATCGTGAAGAAACGTGGAGCCGTATCGAAAACTAGTCATGGTCAAGGCAGAACTCGTGTTCGTCCCGTCACCGGGCCAGGGGCCCAGACCATCTCTTAATTGACGGTCGAGATGGCCAAGCTCCTGCTCGAACGCGACCACCTTGCCCACCGATCACCCTCCTGATCATGAAGCTGCCACTCGGGTCTCAGCCTAACATTCACGACCGGATGCGATTGCTCGCCAACTCGATGGCTGTGCCTGCTTTTGTTTTGATCATCTCCCTTGGGTTCCATCCCATTTTCGAGACCAACCCCACCAAGGTCCGCAACCTCTACAACGAAGGCTACACGGCCGGCGTACTTACCGACTCCTACTGAGGTCCCACAACTCACCTTCGCTCACCGGGCTAGCCTCAACATGTGCTTCACGTTGAGTCCCGCTTTCCTGGACCGATGCTTTGTCAAATATCTAAATTCAATCCTATCAACGATGCAAGAAAGTAATGAAAATTCGCACAGCACAAGAATTTACGTGGTTCAGCAGGGGAGATGTTCCGCCTACGTACGTCTACGGAGAGAAGAGATCCGTTTTACTAATAATGTAGAAAAATGTACAGCCACTCTTTCTCACCTCTTGCTTCTATTCTAGAAACCCGTTTCTCCTTAAATATATTACAAAATTGCCCACATAGCCTAAAATATTTAGCTTTCCCATATAAATCCTTCTATAACTGAACATAAATGCCTCTGGCAGCTCGGGGGCACTGCGCCTGTGAAAGAATATGAAATATAGATGTCTTCATCCCCGTACATCCATAAGAGGCACACTCCCGCACTCATTGAGTGTGTCCCTCACCTTCAATAGCGAGTTATATTAATTGAACCCAAACAGGACCCAAACTTCTCAATAGTGACTGGCTTGGTAAAATAATCTGCAGGATTGTTATTTGTGTGAATCTTCCACAAGTGAATGCTGCCATTTGACACAAGCTCCCTAATTTTGTGAAACCTCACATCTATAGGCATTGTTCTTGCATGAAACACTTGATTCTTGGTGAGATGTATGGCACTCTGACTGTCACAATGTAACACCGCACCTCCTTGCTCTAAACCCAACTCACAAACCAACCCAGTCAACCAAAGCCCTTCCTTAGCAGCTTCTATAACTGCCATGTACTCTACCTCTGTAGTAGATAATGCAATTGTGGACTGGAGCATCGCCTTCCATGAGATAGGTCCACCAGCTAATGTGAAGATATATCATATAGTAGACCTCCTCCTATCTAGGTCACCAGCAAAATCCGAATCAACATATCCCACTAGCTTCTTCGAACCTCCGTTGCGACTGAACATAATACCCAAGTCTGCAGTCCCGCTCAGATATCTAAAGATCCACTTGACTGCATTCAAATGCTCCTTCCCTGGATTACTCATGTATATGCTAACAACACTAACTACATGAGATAAATCTAGTCTGCTACACACCATAGCATACATGAGACTCCCAACTACGCTAGCATAGGGAACTCGAGACATCTCCTCAATCTTCTCATGTTTTGTGGGGCATTGCTGTTCACATAATCTGAAGTGGCTAGCTAATGGTGTCCTCACTAGTTTAGCCTTATTCATGTTGAAACGCTCAAGCACATTTTCAACATATCTCTTTTGAGATAACCAGAGCTTACCAGCACTTCTATCTCTATGAATTTCCATACCAAGGATCCTCTTAGCAGCACTAAGATCCTTCATCTCAAACTCATTATTCAACAAGGACTTTAAAGAGACAATATCATGCATATCCTTAGCAGTAATGAGCATGTCATCAACATAAAGCATCAAAAGAATAATCAAATTATCATCTAACACTTTAAAATAAACACAGCAATCATACTCACTTCTCGAATAGCCAATTTTTATCATAAAAGAGTCAAAACGTTTGTACCACTATCTCAGAGATTACTTAAGGCCGTAAAGTGATTTCTTAAGCAGACAAAAGTGATCTTCCTTTCCTGGCACTTTGAACCAGTCAAGTTGCTCCATGAAAATTTGTTCCTCCAAGTTGCCACGAAGAAACGCCATCTTGACATCAAGTTGCTCCAACTCAAAATCAAACATGGCTACCAAAGCAAGTAGAACCCGAATGGAAGTATGATTTACTACTGGAGAGAATATTTCATTATAAACCACCCATTCCTTCTGTGCATAACCTTTAGCTACAAGTCTAGCCTTGTACCTTACCTGCTCATTCTTAGACACTACCTCTTTCTTGCGAAAGATCCATTTACACCCAATGATCTTTCGCCCTTTAGGTTTCTCCACAATCTTCCAAGTCATGTTTTTCTGTGAGGATTCCATTTCTTCCATCATAGCTGACATCCATTTATCACTATCAACATCAGATATCGCATCCTGATAGGAAGATGGATCGCATGTACCTACTGTGAGGGCATAAGCAACCATATCCTCAAACCCGTATCTCACAGGTACTTTGTGAGTACGTTTTCTTCTACCTTCTGCGATGGTGTACGTATCTTCTACTGTCTCCTGTGATTCTAGTGAGTTACTGAATGATTCTCTTCCTCCTGCTATTTCTAGTTCACTCGACTCCACCTGCACAGTAGATCCTGTTTCACTTCTGCCATCTGCATGTGAACTGTTGCTTGCCTTCGCCATGTCAGATTTATTAAAGACAATGTCCCTGCTAACCACGGTCTTCCAGGCATTTGGATCCCATAGCTTGAATCCTTTCATACCTTTCTCATAGCCAAGAAAGATGCACGGCTTAGACTCTGAGCCTAACTTGGAATGATGTCCAATTTGTACATGAGCATAGGCTAGACAACCAAATATTCTCAAATTAGAATAGTCGATCGGATTACCTATCCATACCTCCTCAAGAACTCTACATTCAATGGCTATAGATGGAGACCTGTTAATGAGATAGCATGCCATATTAACTACTTCTACCCAGAAACTTTTACTCAGCCCCGCATTCAGCCTCGTACTTCAAGCGCTTTCCAAAAGTGTCATGTTCATCCTCTCAGCTACACTATTTTACTATGGTGTATCTGAAGTTGTGAAGTGACGAGTGATCCCTTCAACTCTACATAGTTCCAGGAATGGTGTATACCTATATTCCCCTCCGTTGTCTGTTCTCAAGCACTTTAGCTTCTTTCCTGTCTGCCTTTCTACTTCAGCCTTCCACTCTTTGAATTTGGAGAAGACTTCGTTTTTATGCTTCATGAAGTAGACCCAGACTTTCCTTGAGTAATCATCAATGAAGATCACAAAATATTCGACTCCACCTTTTGATTTGATCGATGCAGGACCCTACACATCACTGTGTACATAATCAAGTACATCCTTGCTCGTATGCTTTGCAGTTTTGAAACTAACCCTACTCTGTTTTCCGAAAACGCAGTATTTGCAGAAGTTCAATTTGCTGCTTTTGACACCTTTTAATAGCTTCCTTTTATGAAACTCCATCATACCCCTTTTACCCATATACCCTAATCGCATATGCCACAGATGAGTGTCATCTATATCGGACTCTACAGCTATATTCATAGATGCTCCACCTATTACTGTACTCCCTATAAGCCTATATAAACTTCCAGTCAACTCTCGTTTCATGACAACCATAGCTCCCTTGATGACTTTGAGAACTCCATCTGCTGCTGCGTACTTGCAACCATTCACATCAAGCGCACCCAAAGATATCAAATTTTTCTTTAGATCTAGAACGTGCCTTACATCTACCAAAGTTCTGACTATACCATCAAACATTCTGATTTTAATAGTCCACGTTCCAATGGTTTGCAAACTGCATCATTCCCCATTAGAACAGATCCACCATTGTATAACCGGTATGAATCAAACCAATCCCTATTCAGGCACATGTGATAAGAGCATCCAGAGTCTAAAATCCATGAAGCAGCGAACTGATTCTTACCTGATGATATAGAGAGAAGATCTCCATCATCACCGTCTGAGCTATCAGCCACACTTACTTGATTAAAATTTTTCTCACGCTTCTTCAAGTCTTTCTTTCTCGTATAACAGTTTCTTTTCATATGGCCTTTCTTTTTGCAATAATAACAAGATAATTTCGTTTTACCCCCTCTTGATTTCGATCAGCCCTTATTCTCGGATCCCCACTGGATTGTTCTTCCCCGTTCCTGCTCCTTGACTTTTCCAATGAGACCCTCACCTTGTGCCGTAGCATTGTTAACCCTCTTTCTGGTATCATTAGATAATAGGGCAGCAGTGACCTCATCTGTCTCAAGTGTCTCTTTTCTATATAAGAGTGTCGTCACCAGATGATCATAAGATGCTGGTAGCGATGATAACAGTAATAAGGCTTTGTCTTCATCTTCCATTGAAACCTCCAGACTTGCAAGTTTATTCAGAATCTGATTGAACGTGTTGATGTGTTTTAACAGATCTGAGCCTTCCTCCATATGTAGAGAGTATAACTGTTTTTTTCAAAAAAAAAAAAAGTTTGTTCGTTAGGGACTTAGTCATATGGATGCTCTCAAGTTTTGTTCACACCTGCGGCGCCAACTTGAGATCCACCACAAACAGCAGAACCTCATCAGATAGGTTCAATCGAGTAGCGGTTACCGCCCTTTCCTCTATCTCCCCCCTAATCTTCATCACTCATTTCTGGTTTCTTCCCTTTCCCTAGCAGTACTTTCGACAGGCCCTGCTGAATTAGAAGATCCATCATTATTCGTCGCCAGAGAGTGAAGTTGTTCTTTCCATTAAATCTCTCGATGTCGTACTTGACACTCGAACCCTTTCCTGCCATCTTGATAGCTCGCAGAACCAATCTCTAATACCAATTGTCGAATATCTGAATTCGATCCTATCAACGATGCGAGAAAGTAATGGAAATTCGCACAGCACTAGAATTTACGTGTTTTAGCAAGGGAGATGTTTCGCCTACCTACGTTCATGGAGAGAAGAGATCCGTTTTACTAATAACATAGAAAAGTATACAGCCACTCTTTCTCATATCTTGCCTCTATTCTAGAGACTCGTTTCGCCCTAAATATTTATATAGCGAAACTCTACATAGCACAAATTACAAAATTGCCCACATAGCATAAAATATTTAGCTTTCCCATATAAATCCTTCTATGACTGAACATAAAACGCCTCTGGCGGCTCGAGGGAGCTGCCCCCACGACCCCCGCCGGGGCGGCCCCCTCGAACCCCTTCCCACTCACTAGGGAGCAGAACCCCCGTGTTGTCCAATCATCATAGGGCCTTTTGAAACCGCCTTATAATCTCTTGGATGACAGAATACAAAACATCAACGTCAACATGCTCCATCTCCAGAGGCTGCAGGATAAAAATTTTAAAAAAACAATAAAAGAGGAGGAGTCTGTCAAACCGCCGTGTGACCACCCCAGCCGGAGACTCCGACTGAGAATGATCCTCTACGACTCTTATGGATCCAAAGAGACCCATCGGAGGTGTTAATCACGCTCTGGTCGCAGGGCCTCGGTTCATCCACTAGACTTTGGTTCCTATCTCCTTAGGTCTCAAGGACACGGAAGTACGAGCCTATAGAACAGATCCTATTCAAGTAAGGTCATGCCCTACTCCCCTCACTCCCTTCTTTAAATACCAGTTTTCCCAGGAGTGGCCTTTTAATGTGGGACTTTCGCGAACAGTCGCGCATGTTTAGGCGCACTCTCCCAATGCGATTGTCGTATGGATGGAATATAATAAAACATTTTTAGATTAAGTAAAAGGAGAAATGCCATTTCAAACGGCATTAACTGGATTAGATCTATTTCCTGCGGTAGTTTTATAGACAACACTTAGTTTCCAATTAGATATTGGAAGAAGACGGTCTTTTTTCCTAGCGTTGTTCATTTTTCAAATATATAGAAGAAAGTAATATCGGATAGCCCGGCTCAATTCCCAAGCATTCTTGTTTCTTATTTCAAACGAAAAATGAATTGAGCTAGGCTCACCAAACTTGGTTGGAAGGAGGCGACGGTGCTTTGAGCAGTGGAGGGAGCTTCCACATTCGACTCCATGTCCGACCCCTCTTCAAGGAAGAAGCCTTTCACGACTGAATTCTCTTAATATCACTTGCTTGTTCCTCACTCCCCATCCATCCTTTCCTTTTCTTTTCTCTCGACCCATGAGGCTAAAAGTGAGGAGGCGTTCTGATGTCTAAACGCGATAGAGAGATTGACTGAACAAGAAAATTCAACAGAAGAACAATTCGTCCTCCAAGTATAATTATCAAATCAAAAATATCCAAAATCTGATCAAACGAAACCCTAAAACAAGCTTATATATTCTCAAACCTAACCCTACTAGGATTAGTAAACATCAAAACGTAAAATTACAAAACTGCCCTTTACTAAATTAACCCATAAAAATACTAAAAAAATAGAAAAATCCATCTAAACGACCCTCGAATCGTGAAAATCCATCGTTAATCATTGCCAACGGCTGTGAGTATTAATCAACACGCCGTTTCGCTTCAGCCGACCAAATTTGAGCTCAATTCAAGATCGTTGACTTTGAGCCCGTCGGTTCGTCTAGTCGCATAACGGATCCATCGGTCCCCTAGGTGCATCATCCTCCCCTGCTAGAGAAAGATTCATCCTCGAATCTACTTCGCCTTCATTGTCGTCAATCTCCTCAGGATTTTCTTCCTCTTCAGCATAGTAAGGTGACAAATCTGCTACATTAAAAGTTTCAGATACATTATACTTACCCGGCAATTTGATCTTGTAAGCATTGTCACTAATTCGCTCCAAAACTCTAAATGGTCCATCAGCTTTAGGTTGAAGCTTGCCAAACCCACCTGCTGGAAATCGTTCTTTCCTAAGGTGAATACAAACTAGATCGCCTTCCTTGAAGACGACTTTTTTTCCTGCGTATATCCACGCGCTGCTTATACTTAATGTTTTGCCTGTTGATCTGATTATGGACCTGGGAATGCAACTCTTTGATATGCTTTGCGTGTTCTTCAGCTTCCGAACTAAATTATTTGAGAAATGATATCGGTGTGAGATCTAATGAAGTAATTGGATTACGCCCATAAACCACCTCAAAAGAAGTCTTGACTGTAGTTCGGTTCTCAGATCTGTTATATGCAAATTCTGCCTGAGGCAATGTCAAGTCCTACTGTCGCGGATTATCTCCAATCAAACTCCGCAGCAAATTCCCTAAGCTTCGATTGACAACTTCTATCTGACCATCAGTCTGAGGATGATGAGAGGAACTAAACCGCAATCTGGTTCCCATGTGCCTCCAAAGAGTGCGCCAAAAGTGACTCACAAACTTTACATCACGATCTGAAGTTATGGACTTGGGAACTGCATGTAACTTAATAATCTCCTGCAAAAATAATCGAGCAGCCTGTGAAGCATCAGAGGTCTTGTTACAGGGAATAAAGTGAGCCATCTTCGAAAATCTATCGACAACCACCATTATGGAATCCTTATTCCGCTGTGTTCTTGGCAATGCCAAGACGAAATCAAGGCTAACATCCTCCTAGGGGAGCATCGGGAATAGGTAGAGGCATATATAAACTAGCATTGGTACCTCTGGTTTTTGCCACATGACATACTCTACACCTCTCTACAAATCGCGTCACGTCACGCTCCATTCGGGGCCAATAAAAGTGCTCACATAGTAAGGCCATCATCTTATCCACTCCAAAGTGCCCAGCTAGACCCCCTGTATGACTCTCAGTAATAATGGATTCCCTCAAAGAACACTGAGGGATACACAGCCTATTGCCTTTGAAAAGAAAACCCTCCACAACCATAAACTGTTGAAATGGCCCTGTTTTACATTTCCTCCAAATATCTCCAAAAGAAGGATCATCATCATACAAATCCTTAAAAGAATCAAAGCCCAAAACTCTTACCTGCATCGTAGATAGTAGATAATGTCTTTTGCTTAATGCCTCTGCTACTTTATTCAGCGTTCCTGCCATATGTTTAATGGCAACACTAAAAACCCGAAGAAACTCCACCCACTTTGCATGCCTAGCATTCAGCTTATGCTGCCCATTAATGTACTTCAAGGCTTCATAGTCAAAATACAAAATAAATTCTTTCGAAATAAGATAGTGCCTTCAATGCTCTAAGCTCCTCACTATGGCGTAAAACTCCTTGTCATAAGTCAAATATCTTCTCTTCACTTCATTCAACTTCTCACTGTAGAACGGCACAGGTTTATTTTTCTAGCTCAGGACGCCCCCAGTACCAACGCCTGAGGCATCACAATGCACCTCAAAAACCTCACCAAAATCTAGAAGCACTAAAACTGGGGCTTCAGTCACTTTTTTCTTCAACAATTGAAATGCAGCGTCTGCCTCTTTGGTCCACACAAATCTGTCTCCCTTCAGACAATCCGTAAGAGGCGCAATAATAGTGCTAAAATCTCGAATAAACCTCCTATAAAAGGACGCTATCCTATAAAAGCTGCGTACCTCATGAATATTCTTCAGAACCCCCCATTTCGTAATGGCTTCGACCTTAACTGGATCCATCTGAATGCCTTCCTTCGACACAATATAACTCAAAAAGGTTACATAATCGGTTAAAAAATGACACTTCTTGGTATTAACATATAATTTCTGCTCCCTCAATGTCTCAAATACTCTTCTCAAGTGCTACACGTGTTGCTCAATCGAAGTACTAAAAACCAAAATATCATCGAAATAAACAACAACAAATTGGCCAATAAAAGGACGAAAAACCTGATTCATCAGCCTCATAAAAGTGCTCGACACGTTAGACAACCCGAAGGGCATCACCATCCACTCATACAGACCATCTCTAGTCTTAAACGTTGTCTTCTACTCATCTCCAGGTCGCATCCTAATCTAATGATAACCACTCCTCAAGTCTATCTTCGAAATGATAACCGCTCTATTTAACTAATCAATCAAATCATCAAATCGCGAAATAGGGAATCGATACTTGATTGTAATTTTGTTAACAGCTCTGCTATCTATGCACATCCTCCACGACCCATCTTTCTTAGGAACCAGCAAAGCCGGCACTGCACAAGGACTCATGCTCTCTCGAATTGGGCCTTTCTCTAACAGCTCCTGCACTTATCTTTGCAGTTCCTCATGTTCCTTAGGACTCATTCTGTAAGCTGCCTTATGAGGAATAACAACTCCCGGAATAAATTCAATACAATGTTGAATGTCTCTTATGGGCGACAACCCAGGTGGCATCTCTTCCGGTACGACATTAGCAAACTCCTCAAGCAATGGCAGAATTTAGGTAGGAATTTCGGGACTTTCAGAATTCCACTCCATCACTACAATTGCAAAAAGCCTAGGTGCGTTCACTGCCTCTTCTTGAAATTCTGACCTAGATAGCAAATTATTCTTCACTTCCTTTCTCAAATCCGAAGGGACCTAGGGCAATGGTTTAGCCATCCTTCTTGAAGGTATATGTATTTCTGAAACCATTATGTTATGTCTTTCTGTCAAACTGCCACGACCTCCCCAATAAAATATGACAAGCATCCATTGGGACTACATCACACCACACCTCATCGATGTAATTTTTTCCAATCGAAAATTGCACAAGACACCTTTTGCTCACCTTCACCTCATTCCCTTTTCTAAACCACGACAGCTTATATAGTTGAGGATGATCTTTTGTTTTCAACCCCAACTTTTCCACTATAGTCGTGGACACCACATTCTCGCAACTCCCACCATCTATTATCATGCTGCATATTTTTCCTCTATTAGTGCACTTAGTATGAAAAATATTATGGCTAAGCCACGATTCATCATTCACTACAACAACATTTAATATTCTTCTAACGACTATGGACTCACCAGAATCAGCATAGATAATCCCTTCCTGTTCCGCATCCTCTTCTTCACCTTCAGATTCATCATAAACTGGACCTTTATCAAAGACTGGATTATCAATAAGCGTCACAATCTATCGATTCGGACAATCAGTAGCAAAATGCTCAAATCCCTGACACTTGAAACACCGCTTGGCTGCAATTCCTCCCCTGCTAATTCCAGCACTACTCTACCCCTCCTTGGATGCAGGTTTAGCACTCGCATCCTTAATTGCAACTAGTGTCGAATTTGCTGTATATGTTCTCGCTTTTCCTCGGGATTCTTTGCCTGATCAACAATTCTGAAATTTGGAATTCACGTTCTTCCTTTTACACTGACCTTCCGCCTTCAAGGCCAACCTACACACATCCTCATAGATCCAATATTGCTGTAATTGGACAATATTAGAAATTTCATACCGCAAGCCTGCCAAATATCAAGCAATTGTTTGCTCGTCTTCCTCAGCCACATCAGAACGCATCCACAAATGATCAGACTCCTCGATATACTGCTTGACTGTTAAATCTCACTGCTTAATGTTGTGATACTCAATAAATGCCTCCTGCCTATAATGAGTAGGTAAAATTTTCTTTTGCAATAATTTCTTCATCTTATCCCAGCAGTTTACTTTTGATTTCCCCTATCTAGCACGCTACCTTTTCACACGCTCCTACCATATCGAGGCATGTTTTCGTAACCTAATAGCCACTAATTTAACTTTCTGCTCTTCAGTCAAATCATTAATATCAAAGATCCTCTCTACTATATGTAACCAATCAATAAACTCATCAGGATGAGCCTTACCATTAAACTCGGGAATCTCGATTTTCATCCCGAAAATTTGCGAAGAGCGCTCATTTTCAGGTCGTACTTCTCGATTCCGCCCTTGGTTCATAACCCCGAAAGGGTTTACGTCCTCCTCTTCATCATCGGATGAATCCTCAGATTCTGCTTCTTCTTCGGATTGAACGTCCAACCTCGCCTCTGCAAGTTGTTGCTCGAAATCCTGGATTCGTCTTCTCTGTTCTTCAATTTCTACGTCTCGCAGATCTCTTAGACGCGGTTGGTCGTCTACTTCAGGAATGCCTCCACGCCTCCGACCACCATGAGCCTGTTGTCCACGATTGCGATTCTGTTCAGTCATTGATTCAAGCAACCTGTGCTTTGGTACCAATTGATGCCTAAACGCAATAGAAAGATTGACTGAATAAGAAAATTCAATAGAAGAACAATTCGTCCTCCAAGTATGATTATCAAATCAAAAATATCCAAAGTCTGATCAAACAAAACCCTAAAACAAGCTTATATATTCTCAAACCTAACCCTACTAGGATTAGTAAACATCAAAATGTAAAATTACAAAACTGCCCTTTACTAACTTAACCCATAAAAATACTAAAAAAATAGAAAAACCCATCTAAACGACCTTGAATCGTGAAAATCCATCATTAGTCACAGCTAATGGCTGTGAGTATTGATCAGCATGCCATTTCGCTTCAGCTGATCAAATATGAGCTCAATCCGAGATTGTTGACTTCGAGCATGTCGGTTCGTCTAGTTGCATAACGGGTCTACCGGTCCTCTAGGTGCATCACGTTCGATGGGTGTGTCGATTGTCCGATGTTTCTGTAAGTGCTTGTGGTTAGAAACACTTGACACAGACAAGTCTACTCCAATTAGAACAGACAAGTTTCTGCAACAAGACACGTACCCAACAGCGATCACTAGGAAAAGCAAGAAGCTGGCAGTTTATACATTTGACCACCAACAAAGTGCAGCAACTCATGCGCCAGATCAAATATGGAAAAGCTTGCACTCATGTTTCGCACGACCATCTCAGCCGGCTGAGGAACTCTAAACCTCAAAGGCAAAAGTTGGTCAGTCGGGATACGCGGGATGATTTTTGTTGGACACACATTATGGGGAAGATGGCACCGGTCGGTGGGTGTCGGGCAGGTGGTTTTTGGTCCGACGGATCTTTTGTGACGTTGGAGGATTTCGCAAAGCAGCTCCTTAAAATTAGGAGAGAAGGCTTTGAGTCGGGGAATGTACTCCGGCGGAAGGTCAGATCTCGTGCTGTGAAACTTAGGGAATAGCTTTCTTATCATGTTGATCTTACTAACTCGGTCACGGCTTAGAGGGTGCATTCCTTAACAGGTACTTGCTCTAATGGTAGTCTCAGTTTGTACTTTGTACGTCCTAGGTACAGCTCTGATGCCAACTCAATGAAAAAAACTCATTCATTCACCTCGTGTTATGTGCCGCTCGCAAGCCCACCTTGACGGAAAAATTTTAAATTCTCGTGGGCGTCTGTCTACTCCACGTTCTCTCTCTTCGCGCTTCGCGCTCTATGCTCTCTCTCCCTCCAGTCACGTGACGACTCTGCTCTCTCTCCCTCTCCACTCACGACTGAGCTCTCATCCGACGGACCACGCCACCGCCTCCGGCTTGTCCGTTGCGTCTGCCATCGCCAAATCGCCTCTCATCTCTTCTTCTCCATCTTTGTCTCAAAAGCCTTCTTCGATGACGTTCTAGCCTCTCTCTCTCTCTCTTCCCCTCCCGACTCACGCGACAACGCTCTGCTCTCTACCACGCCGCCACCTCCACCCTGAAAGGTACAGATTTTCCGATGTACTCCAAAATGTGTGTAGTTTTGCAGTTGAATATAAATTTGGGGTATATTTTGAAGGGTATTTTTTTTCTTTACAGTGACGAATCTGCTCTCTCGTCCAACGAACCACGCCACCGCCACCTCGTCCATTGCCTCCGCCATCGCTTCCATTTAATATTTCCAAATTTCCGTTCATCTCTCCTCAAATTTTCTGCCCAGCTTGGTTTTCGTTTCTTTACTTGGAAATCAAAGAAGAGAGCTCGAAAGGTACATATTTTTTTAATTTACTCCAAAATGTGTGTAGTTTTCGCATTCGTTTATAAATTTTGGGACATAAATTTGAGGACAATCCAGAAATCCCAAATCAACAGTACAATTTGTGTGTACATGTGTTTTCTGTTTGAACTGGGATTGTTTTTAGTAATAGATACATCAATGGAAGAATTTTATTATAGTCTTTCAATATCACAATCATGCAGTTGATTATACAAAACTTCTTTATGTCGTATGACTACGACAATTATAAAATTTATTAACTTTTATCAAGTCCTCTGTATTTTACATTAATATATCATATGAACACAAAATTCCACCTTTATTCTGTTCAAAAGCGAAAGATTCATTTGAAACAGGATACAAGAACGGTTATGTGAGCAAGAAAATTCAATGCACCAAATTCAAAAATAAAGAAAAGGAAAAAATAAATCACCAAAAATCTCAAACTATATGACACACTGATGTAAAACAGTTCGCTTGTGATCATCTTGAAGAATGTGATCGCTGTAATCGCAGGAAATCTCGGCAGTTTTTTTTATTTTGGGGAAAACGATCATTCATGCAGTTTTCTATATTACCAATCAGGCAGTTTTCTACATTACCATTCAGGCAGTTTTCTATATTAGGAAATTTGTGATTGTCATTACTTTCACATATTCTATTTAAAAGATTTGGTTTATTAGATATTATCTTTAATTATTCGGTTTTTACCAAAAAAAAAATCTTTAATTATTCGATTTCCATTAGTATTATGACTCATATCTCTATATAAGATGTCCGTCTTGTAATCAAAAAATATACTATCATTGAATAAAAATTTTGAGTTTTTTGGAGTTATTTCAAATTTACGCTTTCTCTCTGTGTCATTTAGTATCAGAGCAGGTTTCTTCTGTGACGATGGTGAATAACGTGAATGTCAATCTCCCCACTGCTGAAGACCGTGAGAACAAGCCTATTACGCGGGCTGAGTTCAATCAGTTCGTAGGTTAAATCGATCGGAGGTTTCAAGAGATCCTTGATGCCATCCAACGTTTGTCCACAAACCATGCACCTGTCGTTCTTCCAGCCGAGCGAATTCATGTCACTTGTGATCCCGAAGATGCTATGGGGCATGGAGAAATCCCCCGACATAGGCATCAAGACTATGTCGAGGATACGGAAGACGAAGACAAAGATTTTCAAGAGATGCAGATTTGTGGTAGTCGCCGATACAGGGGATTCCAAGAGGAGCATGTTCGTGGGGATTGACGGCAGGGGGCCTATCAACGAGATTCTGAGCAATATCAACTAAAGGTAGATCTCCCTACTTTCAATGAGAATTTGGATATTGAAGATTTCCTAGACTAGCTTTGGGAGATCGAGAAATTCTTCAACACTATGGATATTGACAAGGATCGCCAAGTGAAACTTGTGGCATACAAGTTGAAGGGTGGCGCTTCAGCTTGGTGGGAACAGACTCAATTGACGCGACGTCAACAAAGCAAGGCTCTTATTCGATCACGGAGTCAGATGAAATAGAAGTTGAAGAAGAGGTTCCTCCCAACTGACTATGAGCAACTATTATTTCAACAATTCCAAAATTGCCGACAATCGAATAGATCGGTCCAAGCTTGTACGGAAGAGTTCTTTCGACTCTCTGCTCGTAATAACCTGGATGAGTCCGAGAGACAACAAATTGCTAGGTACATTAATGGTTTGTGACTTAATATTCAGGATCGGATTTCTTTACATCGACTATTCTCTGTCGAAGACGCCAAGGATATGGCGCGAAAAATTGAGATGCGATTGGAGAGGACTAGCCCTAATACTCGTGTTAGTAATTATTCGGATCATGGGTCATTCGGGAAGGAAGACAGCCTGATGTTACAAGTTCTTCTAGTCGACAAACCCCTGATTCGAGCCGAGTTCCAAGGGGTACTTTTGGGATGCCTAAGGAAGCAGTCGTAGCAAGCAATCGCACTCCCAATAAGAATATCCAAAATCCATATGCCAAGCCCCAACCGATCAAGTGCTACAAGTGTAACGAATTGGGTCATCGTTCCAGCGATTGTCCTCGTCGTAAAATGACCAATATCGTTGGACACGACGAAGTTGTATATGAGGAAGATTGGGAAGAGGAAGAAGAAGTGGGAGTGGAAGATGAAGTAGGCGAGCAAGTTAATTGTGTTGTGCGTCGTCTATTGCTTGCTCCACAGATAGAAGATATCTAACGGAATTAGCTTTTCCGCGCTCGATATACTGTCAACGGCAAAGTATGCGATATCATTATTGACAATGAAAGTTGCGAGAATATAGTGTCAAAGGCCTTGGTAGATCATTGCAACTAAAGACGGAGCCGCATCCCACGCCCTATACAATCGGATGGATTCGCAAGGGAGCAGAACTTAAGAAACAGAATGCAGGGGTTATGATGAACATCTAAAAGCGTGAAGAGATGTATATGATTGTGGACAAGGGCGACTAGCAAGTTGTGATTCGTGTTCTCAATATTCTTAAGCCCTTATTAAAGATATTCAGTGATGTTATGCTTAAGGATTTACCTAACGGATTACCTCCTTTGAGGGATATCCAGCATGAGATTAATTTTCTTCCAGGTGCTAGTCTTCCTAATTTACCGCATTATCGGATGAATCCAAAGGAAAATCAAATTCTACAGGAGCAGGTAGGAGAGCTCCTTCGAAAGGGCTTCTTGCGTAAAAGCAAAAGTCCATGTGCAGTTCCTGCGCTTCTCATGCCAAAGAACGATGGCACCATGCATATGTGTGTAAATAGTCATGCCATTAACCTGATTACTGTCAAGTATAGGTTTTCAATTCCACGACTTGATGATATGCTAGACAGACTTGCTGGATCACGGATTTTTACGAAGATCGACCTTCGAAGCGGATACCACCAAGTTCGCATCCGTCCTGTCGACGAATAAAAAACGGCCTTCAAGACAAGTGCAGGTTTATACGAATGGTTTGTCATGCCGTTTAAACTCACTAACGCATCTAGTACTTTCATGTGTTTGATGACTCAGGTTCTCAAACCTTTTATTGGCAAGTTTGTGATAGTTTTTTTTTATGATATACTCATATATAGTCCGGATGGGCGTCAACACATGGAGCACTTGAGGGATGTCCTACTAACCTTGCAGCAAAATAAATTGTTCATTAATCTGAAAAAGTGCAGCTTCATGGCAGAATGCCTCTTGTTTTTAGGTTTTGTTGTTGGTGCGGATGGACTTCACGTTGATGCAGATAAGGTGATCGTAATTCGCAATTGGCCAGTTCCAAAGAATGTTGGCAAGGCTCAAAATTTCCACGGCCTTGCAACATTCTATAGGCGTTTCATTCGAGATTTCAGTACTATTATAACCCTAATCACTGACTGTTTACAAAAGGGCAAATTCCATTAGGGAGGTGAAGCTTTGGCCAATTTTGCTCTTATAAAAGAAAAACTCTCCACGGTGTCGGTATTGATGCTCCCTGACTTTGAGAAAGTGTTCGAGTTGGACTGTGATGCTTCCGGCGTCGGGATTGATGCTGTACTTTCCCAAGAAGATAAGCCTATAGCCTTCTTTAGTGAAAAACTTAATGAAGTTTGCAGACGTTGGTCGACATATGAGTAGGAATATTATGCTGTCGTGCGAGCTATAAAGCATTGGCAGTCCTATCTTTATCAACACGAATTTGTTCTTAACACCAATCATCAGGCTCTTAAATATATCGAGAGTTAGAAGCACTTAAATCGAATGCATGCACGATGGGTTTCTTTTTTAGAGCAATTTAATTTTGTACTTCATCGTAAAGCATGACATTTAAATAAAGTGGCAGATGCGCTGAGTCGACGTGCTGCGACACTCATGACCATGCGCACTGATGTTGTTGGTTTTGATCACCTATATTCTCTTTATCCTGAGGATGATGATTTTGGTGAGATATGGGAGAAGTGTTTTGAAACAGGTTGTTATGGCGATATGATAATTCAAGAAAAATCTTTGCCCAAGATTCCTGGCTATAGTGCCGCGGCGGAGAATTTGGCGACCAGAATTAATGAAGTCCAAGCTGCTGTTGCTAGTCAATTGGTTGCTTCTAATTCAAAGTATAAGGAGGATGTGATAAACGACGATGTTTGAAAATTTTTGAGGTAGGCGATGAGGCAATGATTTTCGTGCAAAAGGAACGTTTTCCTGTAGGTACCTATAATAAACTGAAGCACAAGAAGATTGGTTCTTATCGCATCTTGAAGAAGATCAACGACAATGCCTATATAGTTGACCTTCCTGGTGATCTCAACATTTCCCCTCCATTTAATGTGGCAGACTTATTTGAGTATCATGCTTCTAATACACCCCTCTATCTTGGTCATAACTCGAGGGCGAGTTTTTCCAAAGAAGGAGGGAATGATGTAGAACAGTTAAGCTATGATTATCTTGAAGAATGTGATCGCCGTAATCGCCGAAAATCTCGGCAGTTTTTCTGATTTTGGGGAAAACGACCATTCAGGCAGTTTTCTATATTACTATTCATGTAGTTTTCTACATTACCATTCAAACAGTTTTCTATATTAGGAAATTTATGATTGTCATTGCTTTCACATATTCTATTTGAAAGATTTGATTTATTAGATGTTATCTTTAATTATTCGATTTCCATTAATATTAGGAATCCTATCTCTATATAAGATATCCGTCTTGTAATCAAAAAATATACTATTATTGAATAAAAATTTCAAGTTCTTTGGAGTTGTTCCAAATTTACGCTTTCTCTCTTCGTCACACACCTAAA
This sequence comes from Syzygium aqueum, assembly GCA_031216185.1. Taxonomy (NCBI): domain Eukaryota; kingdom Viridiplantae; phylum Streptophyta; class Magnoliopsida; order Myrtales; family Myrtaceae; genus Syzygium; species Syzygium aqueum. Next base: position 3,133,540 of record CM062231.1, read on the forward strand.
CTTTTTTTGTAATACCAAAAACCTCAAACTTGTGCATGTGCGACACATTTACTCTCCATCAAGATCCCGTTAATGAACACTGTTAAAAATTTGCGTATATGTACGGCAAAAGACAAATAGTGTTGGCATAACGTCCACGCGAGTTAAGTGAAAGAAAAGATGCGTTGTGTTGGCTAAAAAATCATTTAATTGAAAGGATAAATGTGTTACACGAATACAAGCTCGGGGTTTTTGATATAACAAGAAAAAAGTTCATGGTATATGTGTCTCGGTGTGCATAATTTGGGATTTTTTATATGAAAAAAAGATTCGAAGTAAATATGTCACAATAAACATAGTTTAGGTTTTTTTTTAAACCCTTAAAAGAAAGAATTGAACGCCATTCTTATTAAACACATTTTGCAGAACAAAAATCGTTTTGAGACTCGTTCATGCCCATTTAGCCAAGAAGGCCATGCACCCAGCGCCGAGCAGGAGGAAGAAATTGCACAACAGCAGTAGCCTCCCGTTGCCCTGCACCTTGGCGCTCATGAAGTCCACCGCGAGCAGGTCGACGAGCGCCATGTAGACCAGGATGCCGGCGGACACGGCGTCGAAGACGCCCTCGATGATCAGCGCCTTTGGGCTGTTCTCGTAGTACGTGTCGGATATCCCGATGCCGATGGCGATACCGAGCGGCGTGGTGAGGGAGAAGAAGAGGGCCATTATTATTGTAGGTCTTGCCTTGAACTTGGCCTTTCGAAGTGGGGAAGACGAAAAAGCGATTAATTAATGTGTAAATAATGACAATTACAATTCATTACTGAATAATAATAATAATAATAATTCCTGTGCCAGGGCCCATCAACACCTGATCTAAAGTCAACGGAGGCCGAAGGTAATCGACATCGTCCAACAATATAAATCGTTAAATAAGGCGAATTATTGATTGAATGGTCTCAACTTGATGTGATCGGACGTGCTTTAGTAGGCTATAGTGGTGCCCGCAAAATATTCTGTTAGTCTCACAGTAGGTTAAAGATCGTCACATAATCATTTGTCAATCGTAAATCATCCTTTTTTATAGAAAATTTTATTTTACCTCTCTTAATTTTGGTGCATGTTTAAAATTCCAAAATTTAAAAGATGCATTTCACAAACTCCCCCTCACTCTCTCGAATTTGCATGTTGTTACACTTGGCAACACGACTAACCTTTTTCCATTGGCACGTGCCATTTGCATGCCTTTTTGGAGGAAAAAGCACTAAAAAAATCTTAACTTATTGCACTTATACCAATTCAGTTTTACACATTTCATTTGTGTCAATTCAATCATAGACCTTTGTTAACTTGCTAATTTAGTCAAAAATCTTTCAATTATGCTAATTTAGTCCTAAACATTTTGATGGTTTATCAATTTAATCCTAAAATTTTTAACAATTTAATCATTTTGGCCAAATTTGGGCAAAAATTTAGTCAGCACCAGCCATCACCGTCCTACGTGGCAGTCTAGTCAACACCAGCCCTCGTCGTCCTACGTGGCATGGCCAACGATGATTGGTGCTGACATGGATAATTTTTGTAATTTTGATCAAAAATTCTTGACGTGACGATCTCGTCAGCACCAGTCGTCCTACATGGCACAACCGGCACTAAAATGGACAATTTTTGGAAATTTTAAATAATTTTTTGAAAATTTTCTTATTCTTTTTTTGTCTTCCCTTCTTCCTCTAGACAGTCGACGGACCTCGACGATGGCTAGCAACGGGCTAGAAAGAGGGTCAACAAGGTCAACCTCGATGTCGATGGTCGACCTCGCCGACCATCACTGAGGCCCGGCATTGACTAGAGGAAAAACGGAAGAAAAAAAGAAAGAAAAAATTATAAAAAAATTTATTTACATCAACGCTGACCATGTCACGTAGGACAATCAACTCTGACTAGACAGCTACGTTGTCAATTTCTTATCAAAATTAGCTGGAATGACTAAATTGTCAAATCGTTAAAAGGTTTAGAACTAAATTGACAAATCATTAAAAGATTTAGGACTAAATTAACGTTATTGAAAGGTTTAAAACTTAATTGGCAAGTTATCAAAAGATTTAGAACTGAATTGACGCAATTGAATACTTTAAGACTGAATTGACATAAATTCAATATATTTATGACTTTTTATTTGTGTACTTTTCTCCTCTGAGGAGATAAAGTGCAATATTTCCTTATCCGATGTGGTATCCAATGAGTCCCCTTTTGCCCATAACTCATTAAAATAACGTATAAAACCTATAAAAAAAAAAAAAAAGGTAAGATTCCCTCTATCAAATGTTATGTTGTGTTTGACTCCACTAGCCCCAATAACTAATGTGGCGTGCGTGCATTTACCAAATTAGTCGACCGTGTACGAGTTAATTACAGCGCACTTGTCCCGACATCTCGACACCGCTCACAAAAACAAGTGGGTCTCTTAGGGTACACATAGCAACGATTCTTTGCTCGAAAATCGATTCTGCTAAGAAATTATTCTTTTTTTATTCTGTGCCCGGGAACAATTTATAAGCATTTGAAAGAGTTTGATAACGACCCAAAATTTCTATTCTTAGAATAGAAAAAGAACAAAATATATTTGGTAACTACCCAAAATTTCTTTTTATTAATAATATTTTTGAATTTTTTAATATTTCTTTCTTTTTTTTCTTTCTTTCCCTTCCCTTCCTTGGCCATGGCCGATCACCAACGTCGGCGACCAGCCACAGGCCAAGGCCGTCGAGGGCATTGCGACCCATCTCCCTCACCTAGGTCGCGACGGTGAGGTCGGCCTTGCCATGGCTGGGCGAGGCCTCACCGTTGCAGCCGCAAGCCGCCCTCGCCGACCTTGGCCTGTGGCGGGCAGCAAGCCAGGAAGAAGACGAACAACAAACCAAAAAGGAAGAAGAAAATCAAGAAGAATCAAAAATGGAAAAATTGTTTCCAAAATCAAGAAACTACTTTTTTTTTGCTTCTTGATTCTATTCCAAACTAATTCTGGGAACAATTTTTTGCAAATTTGTGCCCGGGGACAAAAAATTTAACAAACGGATTTATGTTTTCAAAATGATTCTAGGAACAAAAGAACATAAATTTTCACTATTTTACAACTTGCCAAATGGCCCTTACTAGCAAATAAAGCCCAAGTTAAATCCGGCGACTCAAAATAATTAAAATCTCCAGACATTATCATGGCAATTTAGGAACTCATAAGGTCCCAATGAATGCAATGAGATGACTTTATTTACCTGGGTGATGCAACCGCCGAGTCCCATTCCTTCAAAGAACTGATGGAAAGTCAAAGCAGCCATCAGTGTCTTCACCGTGCTTGTACTCCCGGAAGTCCCCAGGGAAATCCCTATGATCACCGAGTGCATCACGATCCCCAGCTCCAAGACCTGTTTATTTATAATTTCACCCCCACAAAAACGCAAAGATTTGCATTCAGATCCTCCGTGTGAAGAGTTGAGCAGAACCCAAATTAAGAGCTAACGGAGCAGCAACTGTTAAAGAGTCCCGTTGACCTTAGAACCATTTGAATGAACTTGGAAAGATTAACGTTACCTGCGATACGACTCTATGGCGAAGGAGTTCCGAGGCGCCCAGTTCTTGATTCTGATAGGCCGAGCCGTGGGCGTGCCCATGAGCAGTATGGGTGTGCGCGTGTATATTTCCGGCGTGATCTCCACCGGCGGCGTGCTCCTCATACCCCTCGCCCTCCGGCCGGGCCATGCTGAAGTGTAGCCTCGTGTAGTAGGAGGTTGCGTAGGTGTCCACCATCAGCGTCATGATGGCTGAGACCATCGCCACGAACCCCGCGAAGGGAAACTTGCCCCACGGGTTGTTGTTGAGGCACGGCGACGTCAGGCTGTCGAAGGCATCGGGGAGGACGTGGATGAGGCCCGTCGAGAGGATCACGCCGGCCGCGAATGCCTTGACTAGGAAGAACAGGTCCTTCTCGGGGCGCATGGCCGGGATGAACTTGGCGAGCAACGGGATGCACACACCGACCGCGCTCGCGAAGAGGATGGCCACCAGCGCGCCCACTTTGTACTTGAGAGCCTCCTCCTTGTTGCGCCCCGCGCCAGTGCTGTCACACGTGCAATCTCCGAGGACGAGCGAGGGGAGAAGGACGAGCACGCACAGCACCAGGAACCGACGCCAACTACGAGGACAACGGCTCGGCTCGTTCGCCATCGCAATTCGATCCCCCGAAATCAAGAATGGCGACCGTTCTTACTTGGCCAGAGTGAAAACGAGAAGCCTAGTAAGGCTCCAGACATGTCCGCGAGCTAAATAAGGGGATCAGGCGTTGACTCAGCCTGCCATGGAAGGAATCTGCCCAGGTGCTGGCAGGCCTAACGGAGCTTAGCATGAGGACACTCTCTTTGCCCGTTTTGACATTGACAGACTGGTTTTCAATTTTGAACTCTATTCTGTTCGCATTTGAGTCGTCATATCGATCGTTAAAAGTTCAGGATTGCATTATTATATCCGCGACGGAGGCGATTCTTCTCTGTCGGAGGGGAGGGACAGGAGAACGTGGGAGCTCGCGACGCGAAGAGGGTTTGAAAAATTTTCTGGGGAAGTTAACAAGTGGCGACAGTTTCCCAGTGTCGAAACAATGTCGACATCCCAGTGCCGTGGCTTCAACCTGATGAATGTCAACGGTCAGCGTGCGGACGCATCTGCAACGTGGCCGGTCAACAGTTCTATCCCCCTCGCCGGTTTCGATTCATCTAATTTGGTTCCTTCGCATTAGCGAAGCAAAGCGTTATCGGCTTGAATCTCGAGGGGGGATTCGACGAGCGACTTGACGATCTGGAATTGCTTTACAAAAAACAAAAGGCGTGATGTCTCGTGTTCGGTTCCTGCTCGGTCCGCCAGCCACTTGCGACCGGTCAGTGAAGGACTGGTCTCGTTACAAGCGCCACTCGTTCCACATGTGAATTGCCCGATCTGCGATCGGAACGAGGAGGCGGGTGCAGTCCGGCGGCACAAAAAAGAGAAGAAATTTTTTCCATGTACTTAAAAGAAAGAATGGTGGGGGCTAAATTGGGTTCAAAGCCGGAAGAGAGGAGGAAGTGTCCCGGCCAAATCATGTTTTAGACAAATCGAACTTCTGATGCGTAATCCAAGCTGTGCAAAATGAGTAATTTAAGGAGACATGTATCTGTGTCTTATGTCATGGGCTCAGATGTTCATTCCAATGATGCCACCCCTACCCCCCATACACTTTGCTTCCGGTCCGTTTATTTCACATAAAATAAATAATTTAAAATATTTTTTTTCTAAAAATAATCGCTTTTACCTTTTAAAAAAATTAATCGATAAAAAATATTTTCATTATCGATAATAATTTATACCTAATAAATACTTTAATAGATAATGAAAATATTTTTCGTTCATTCATTTTTGTATGCAATATAAATGATTATTTTTAGAAAAACGTTTTTCAAATCGTTCATTTTTTGTGAAAGAAGGGCACCCTAAATTTCTTGCCGTATGCTATTTCAATCAATAAGTGGATGGTATTTTGGAAAAGAAAGGAAAAGGAGAGATACCCTATTGTAGGGAGCATCTCCTCCCTCCATATTGTGAGTCCAAATTGAAGTGGGCATGCTCTATAGTGACCAGAAAAAGTGGGATCTATAGAATGTGATAGAAAAAATCCTAATGTGGATTGGAATGTTGATAGGCAATGTGAACTCTCAAATTTCTCGAGTACGATTGTTTTTGCGGGTTAGTTCGGTACCTATAAAGTCAACCTCGACGAGATTCAGGGAGATGGAACGGGTCGATCCGTCTCTTCAAAGAAGGAGTTGTGTTGAATTGATTTTGTTTGTTGGTACAAATGAAGTCATCAGTGACGAGATTAGGGAAAGCAGAATAGGTTGATCCCTCCCTCGACTAAATATGTATATGAGCGCACGCATGCATGTGTCGTGACATCACGGGATCTCTCTTTATTCTCGATCATCGTTAATCAAAGAAGTTGGAAAAGTAAAAAACTTTGACAAATATCATGAGATCATTGCATAAGATTTTGATAGTGAAAGTCTGCAAACTTGAAATGAACGGATACCGATTTTCCAAATGAACCAAACTGATTTATTTTTTGTCAATGGGACCTAAACAATGGCATGCGGGGTATTGCCTTTGCTCTATCCAAATTTTTTAAATAAAATCTTCCTTTTTTTCTATAATCCGACAAAAATTTATTTGAAATTTGGTGATACAGCATGTGTAGCCCTCATACCTTACAAATGGTGCATGTCGGTTTGAGAAAGAAAACTAACATTTTCGCAATGGAGCCAAACACCGGAAGATATTACCATTTCATTACGTAAACACCCGGATGGCCAGTCATTCTATTATAAGTAAGATTAATATAACTTCTCTCCATAATATCATTTGATTTTTTTAATATTATTTTAGATCCCTTCTTTTCTCTGACTTTGGGCTATATAAACTATAATTTATGAGGAAAAGTATCAAAAAATTCATAAACCTATTGTATTTGTACCAATTTAGTTTTTAACTTTTCAATTGGACTAATTCAATCCTAAATCTTTTCACATTTGTACCAATTCAATCCATCCGCCCAATTTAGGCTAGATATTGCTAACGTGGACGCCAGTCATCCTATGTGGCACGGCCAGCACTGACGTAAAATTTTTTAATAATTTTTTTGAAATTTTTAATATTTTTTTCCTTCCTTCTCCTTGCTTGGGCTATGGCCAATACCCGACCATTGCTGGCAACTGGCCACAAGCGAGGGCCGGTGAGGGCATCGTGGCCCTCGTCGGCCATGGGGGAAGGTCACCCTTGATGGCGAGGGCGACAGCTGGACCCTCGCAATTTGGGCAAGGACGGCCATTGCTAGATATGGCAAGGGTTAGACCCTCACGACCTAGGTGAGGGTCGCCCTCGCTAGGCCGTGAGGGTCCAGCCCTTGCCCTCATTGGCGAGGGCGACCCTCCCCTATGGCTGGTGAGGGCCGCGACACACTCATTGGCCCTCGCCTGTGGCCAGTCACCGGTCATGGCGATCGGCCACGTAGAAGGAAGGGAGAAAAACAAAAAATATTAAAAGATTCAAAAAAGTTATTTAAAATTGAACATCTCAGCGTCGATTGTGCCACGTAGGACGGCCAACATCCACGCAAGCAATTTATGACCTAAATTGGCCGAATGAACTGAATTGATACCAATGCCTGAAAGGTGTAGAACTGAATTTGTACCAATGCAATAAGTTTAGAATTTTTTGGTGCTTTTCCCATAATCTATGCAGAGGACATCAACTGAAATAGAAGGATAAAAAGATTTTGGGTTCAAATCCAAAAACCCATTAACTATATTAGCTCTTTGCGTGGGAAACACAAATTTAACCAAAGAAACTCCGATGTTCAATGAGGACACCTGACCCCCGGGTCAGCGATACGTGACGCCTCTACTGCCTAAGGGCAAGGTTGGATCATGCGCTTGCCGATCACATTAAGGATACGATTTAATCCGGCACGCAAAAGTTGATATTCTAATTACAATTAATGAAATCGTAATAAGAATTTCGATTTTTCGGGCGGCGAAAAGTATATCTTATGTCTAAAGCTTTGATAACGTTATGAAAATATCATAGCCTCATGGGGAAGATATGTGCCAAGAGTGTTGTAATGGGGTCTGGTCTTATTAGCCGCAAAAATTTGGTCAACTTGGGGTGCCCATCGGCCTCGATCGATGGGACATATGCATTGACAATTAGGACTGAAGTTAGGCAAAAGGAAGAATATGGGCAGGACCACTGTAAAGCTTGCTTCTCGGGTATCACTGACCAAAAAAAAAAAAAAGGAAGACATTTCCTGTTCAATCTTTTTTTATGAATTTGTTAAAATCTATTCGAAATGATTGTCACGTTGATCGCGCCTACGTGCGAAAACATAATCCATACATTGCAATTAATTTGTGATTGCCGAAGTCCGTCTACGCTTGTGGTTAGTAATTTCTTTCTACGGATCGCAATTTGACTGTAGAGTCCTGTGACGTGGGAAATGTTAATACTCAATAATTGAGCAATCGCTTAATAATATACTTCAAATTATCGCAGGTGATCCTCGATAATTATGATATTCCGAAAAGTCCTTGCGAATAATGGATTAGTAAGCATCCCTTATACGTTCAATTTGGGAAAATAATAAAAAAATCATAAATCTATTATCCGGATGCCAATTCAGTCGTAAATTTTTCAATCTGACCAATTTTGGACTTCTTTGGTAATTTTCCCAGTATAATTTACCTCAAAGGTTCATAAGTTTGGATATTCTAACATTCGTATCTCTATAAAAGAAAATCGTACGCAACCTGAACCTATCCTAACTATTTCTCCCCAATCTTAGTAGCTTTGCCTCAACAATTGCAACATCAACCAACAGTTCGTAAATTTAAGAACCTACTACTGGGTAATTATCATCATATATTGCAACTTCCATTGATCAACAGTAACATCGACAACTTTATAATCGGTAATTTCTTTAAATGTTCGTAGATTATCGGGGGTCGAAGTTTATTCTCTCTTAATCTAAAAGCACGTATCAAACGGGCCCGATCTCGTATTCTTCTACACAGGACTATGATATTTCCCATCGAAAGTCTTCCGTAAGTTCCACGTCCGATGTTGTCTCCATGTTCAACCTATGATCATAGTCAAGCTAATGCGTTTGAATAAAATTCACACTTATTTCGCATTTAAAATTTTCGCGACTTGAATCCAGAAAGACCGCCACATTACAACAGAAAAATATCCTACGGAAGATATCGAAATGGTTATTTTTTCAATGGAATATCGACATACTTCCCCTAAGTTTGAAATTTAGAACCGGTAGCTTGTCAATAGCCATCTTGATGTTGCAGCACTATCTCTTGTCAAGATCCCAATCTATTGAGGATTCGACGATCTGGTAGGACCGAACACGGGAATCGGGACCAAAAAAACCAGCTCAATCCTCGAAATTCAAGAACTGATTTGAACAAAAACCAGCCAGTCCGATTCGCGAAATTTGAGGACCAAATTGAACAAAAATGGAAGTCCCGAGGCCAAATTGAACATCGGCCAAGGAGTTCGCGATCCAATCATAGAATCGTCCCACAAATCTTAACTCCTGTTTCTATAACGGGGAATATGTACGGACAGATCCGCGCACCATTGCTATAGATGCAACATGGGCGTACACCAACTCTTGAGAGACAAGACAACAACGTCGGCGCATCTTAATACCGACAACAGGGCTTACCAACGATCATAAATGCCAATTAATAACAGACAATCATCTTCTATGTGATTAGTATCTCAAAAATAAAAATCTTTTCTACACCACTTTGCTCTGAAGCCTCGCCAACGTTACGGCTACATTTATTTTGTGAAAAAATTTGATGTTTCTAGAAAGTCATTTTTCAAAAAAATGACTTTTTTGGTATTTGGCTGAAATATGAAAATAAACTAGAAAATGCTTTACGACATTTTGTACGGAAAATCCTATTTGATTTTCCTCTGTGATGTCCTTTTAATAATTTTTCTTTTTATTTATTTCTTTTTTCTTTTAAAATAATCGAATTTTATTTTTTTTTCATTTTCTTTTTACTTTTTCTTTCGCCGGTCGCCGGCCATGGACAAGCTCGAGCCTCGCCACAAGCCGACGAGACTCGAGATAGCCAGATTCCGATAAGCCGAGCCGAGCCGAGCCGAGCCTTGTCACCAAGCTAGAGGCCTTGCCCGCCCACCTCTAGCAAGGCCTCAAGCTCAAGCTCAAGCTCAAGCTCGCCGGCCTCAAGCGAGCTCGACCTTGCCAAATCGGTGAGCTCGTCCCTCACCTATGGCCGGTCACTAGCTGTCGCAATGGTCGGTCACTGACTAGCGCCATGGCCAACCATCCACCAAGGAAAAAGGAAAAAGAAAAAAAAATAATAATAATAATAATATCAGTTTTTTGAAATATTTTTATAAGAACAAATGTTTCATCAACTAAGGACCCGAGCCCGAGCACCAAAGACCCACAATCTGCCTTCATGCATTCGAGCTCGAGTGTCAGGGATTGAAGCTCGAGCACTAGGGACCCAAGCACGACATTTATGGACCCGGGCCCAAGTGCTAGGACATCGGGCATGGTCACCAGGGCTTCGAGCTCAACCTCGATGTACCTGGGAGTGGTTGCCAAGATACCGAGGTCCCAGGCTTGGACTAAATGGACCTAGGCCTAGGCGCCAGAGACTTGATCCCGAATGAAGAGGACCGGGAACAAACTTTGGCATTTTCATGCCCGAACGTAGAGTTTCGGATCCAAGCACCGACACATGTTCATATTTTACAAAATGTTTTCCAATTTTTCAAAGATTCCTGAATTTAGCGTAGATTTTCCGTTGACTAGAAAAACATTTTCCGTTAACTCATTTTGTTAAGCCAACCAAACACCTGAAAATGAGGAGACGCGAAACAAATGAAGCCTACAGAACCATTATATCTTCCCTAAGAGGTGCATAAGCAATGGAGAGGGAAAGCCTAACCTAAAGGTAAAGGAGTCTTTGGAAATTAAGGAAGAAAAGATAGGAATTTATATGCTCACAATATTCTATTCAAGATGGTAAAAGAATAATAAATATGTAAAAGCTTCAATTCATAAAACTAAACAAAAAGAACAGCGTATACCAAAAACATCTAACTGTATATGACCTTGCACTTGTTATATAGCACTCCATGGAAAATATTAGCACACAAAAGCTTACTACGAAAAATACCCAGCACTCGCAGTCAAAATGCTTAGCTCTTTTTCTGCACTTCCTGCGCTTTCTCTTCATAATATGCGTTGTTATCATAATACTCTTCCTGTCCATAGTCATCAAAGTACTCGTCGTCTTCATCGGTGTCGTCGTCTTCGTCCTTCCCGTTCTGCAACAGGTCTGCAGCCAATAGCTGACTCCTTAAGCTCTCTTGGATCCGATCCTTGATGGCTGTGCCCTAGCGAAATACAGAAGTTGCGAGTGAAAAAAAATGCACATTAAATCATTCAAAGCTACGAAAGTTGAGATTACTTACCATCTTATGGCAACCTTCTTCAAACATTTCGAGAAATCCAGCAACCCAGCGATCAGCATTTTCAACCCACTCATTCCTATGCATGCCAGCAGTTTTTGCCACGGTTTGAATCTAACATATGAAGAACGCACAAAAACATCATACACGTGTGGGGAAACAAAATGTAAGTAATCGCCGATGTTGGGCATTTTCCTTTTCAGAAAAAAAAAATTGTTATACACCCATGGGGAAATTCAAGAAAGACTGTTTCACTCTGAGTTCACATATAAGTAAGACAAATAAAAACTGATTGGAAAATGAAATTCAAAATAAACAGCGAAATACATCAGAAACTAAGGGCAAAAGAATGAAACAACTAGAGCATGATCTCCTACTTACCCTCTCTTGATGTTCCCTCACTTTTTCATGTAGCTTCTTTAGTCTCATATTCACCCGCAGTCGCTTTTCCTGCTCACATCATTGCATGAAAATCTAAAGTCGCTGAATAACGGAGAGATTATTCATTGCTATGTGAAATGTCAAAAACACAGAAATGCCTAACCACAGATAATAATTTGGAGCTACATCATGACATCAGAAAGACCATATTCATATGAAAGAAAAGGGTCATGCCTTCACAAAGCTAACACCAAGATCTTTTCTTGAATAACCCCTGTCCAAGTTCCGAATCACATATTGGTTGTAGTCTTTGACGATCCTCATTATGATGTCTGATGTAGAAATCCCTTCAGTGCGCTTGGTTTCTTTGAATTTCCCAATAGCTTTGACCTGTAAAACTCTTGTTAAGAAAATCGGAGAAAAAAAATACAGCAAACACAAGAAGCAGAAGATCTCTTACGTACAAATTCATATACGTCGTTTCCAGCTCCACTGGTGTCAGCATAACTATGCAATTTTCATGAAAAAGTATATAAGGGCAACATGTCTTACAATAAGTTTAGCTGACTAAGTTATTATCATATTGAAGAAAGATTAAAAATGACCTTTCAATCTTAGAAGCAAACATATCTACCATTTCTGGTTGCATGGCTAGTTGGGTGGGGCCTGGACAAGTCCCTGATTTAATAAATGGATATGTGTATGAAATTTTAGGCCCAAGACCGGGCAGGGTGGCATGCAGTCTTTCGGGTGTTGTCTCTAAACGTAGCACAGGCCCATCCAGACTCAACCATCTATTGAGTATACTGATTAGATATAGATGAATGAGGATTTGCAGGCATGTGGACATCACTGATTGCTAACCAGAACCAGAGAAGGGATTTTAGCAAACTAACATAACATGATTGTGCCAGCCAGGACACCAAGTAATCCGCAATTAGCATATCATCCATTTGATCCAAATGTTGTAAGAGATATCCTTCACATATTTGCGAATTGGATCAGATGATAGAGTTCACCGTCCATGGAATAGCTAGCCAAAATGATGGTCATTTTTTCATAAAGTCAGCTCTTATTTCTTCATATTCGTAAAGTCAACTTAAAACCTTTCAACTTTCTAGAGTTTCAGGCAATTTTAATACCATAGGTGCATGGGAACTAAAAAAGATTTGCGGTACCCTTTATAAAACGGACAACACAACATGAAATGCGTCTATAGGCACTGCCTACAGGTGAGACCTTAAGGAATGTATGTATTAGGATGACTTATTATACTCGTTTACCGCAGTCATGAGAAAACACTAAATTATCTTTTCTTTTCATGTGAAAGGCCTAGAGCAATTTGTTTACATCTCCTTTGGCGCTTGAATCAAGTAAAATGTCAGCAATATTTCCTAATTCATACTAACGCCCATGGAGACACTACAAGTGGTAGGCGAAATACATCCTCCTATCTAAAACTTTTTCTGCTACCTGACATGGGAGAGATTTCAACAGCACAGAACTTACTGTGTGAAAACAACAAAAAGTACCGTCCTCTACACATCCTCAATAGCTCAAGAACATTGTTTAGGGATTTAATAACTGCATCTAACTTAGTATTTGTATTCACTACCTGATAAGGAGAGTACTTTATATCAATCATATGGAGTTTCCTTCAAGAAATCGCATCTATATTTTCTGGGATTCGAATCAGTTTTCCCACAACAAATGTCGATAATGACTAACCATTCCGGAAGTCATAGAGTCAGTTGGAATGTTATGCCTGGATAACACACAAGGAAGATGGATCTCTTGTACTTCAGCATGTAATTCGAGGATACTGTTTTTCACTGCTTCACGATGAGGCACAAACTATTTGGTAAGCGATGAAAATTCAGGGATAGTGTCACACTAATTGTTCCTGGATGACAAATAATTAGCTTCTTACAGGATCATAAGGTAGCAGAAGGCAAACAGCATTCCCGTTTTTTACTCTTACTTAGCTATGTATCGATTCTTATCCAACAACAATGCAAGTAGGCTACTGCCGTCCAGGTTAGAACACAGGACACTTCTTTCTCTCATGTTTATATCACTCATTCTCTTTTACAATAGGAGCCCTCACAATTCCACCAGAAACATAGCCTTTTCATCTCTGACATCATCATCCAGTATACTTCATTCATCACAAAATCAACTATTTGGTTTAGTAGTCTTACGGAAGAGCATCATGGGCTACGAAATCGATGTTGTGCTTGTCAAGAAATTCTTTCGTCACCACCCAAGGAGCGTCAGGAATAACTTCATCTACCCATCTGACAAAGTGAATAGATCGACAAGTAAATAGTTTGCGTTTCCTGTTCTATAAAGAATATTTAGAACGAGCGAAGGTATCAAAAAGTCATGGATGATGAGAATGAAGTTCATCGTCACGATCATACAAATATAAATGAATAGCTGTGCGGTGCCTTCTGTTACATTTCTTTCGAATCAGAACCGTGGTGCAGACTGCTCAGAACCTTCTTTATTATAACCCCATCTTTGGCTTCATCATCTAATAGAACAGAGCGCCAAATAACAAGCGATCGACAGAAGAGCGAGCTTTAGGACAAAAAGATCAAGCAACATACTTGCAATGACGAAGCGATTCGTAGCGCTCTTCTTCTGTCATCACGGTCTTGCCTTTGAACTTGTGGGTGATCTCATCGTTGCAACATCCGACGAGCAAATAAGTATTTGGGAACCTACGGCCAAACAGAAAAACAATCAGCACTGGGAAAACCCATTTCCCGCATCGAATACCAGATCAAGCAAAAGGCACGGGACATAGCCGGAGCAGCTACTTCGACGACAATCCCACACAACGCGCAACACCCAGCAAAACTCAACCCCGCAAGCCAATCAAACCTCACAAGCATCAACCGCACGAAATCGACATCGCTAAGGAAATGGAAGAAGAAGCGGCCGCGAATCAAACCGCAACACCACGCCATACGGCAAGAAACGAAGACCCATCAAACAAAATCGAGGATTTGAAGCGAAAAAACAAAGACCCATGAAACAAAATCGAGGCTTTAAGGCGAAAACGCGATTAAAAAGGGAAACGGGGACGAACGATTTCTTAGCTTGCTCGAGGGCGCGGGCGTGGCCGAAGTGGAAGAGATCATAGATGCCGTCGGCGTAGACGCGGACGGGCTTGCTCGCAGGCATGGGATCGGCGGGATCGTTCTCTGGAGGCGAGGACGGAGGAGGAGGAACTGCTTGCGCCTGGTTCGCCATCGCCGCGCCGATCGAAGATCGCTTCAAATAACCATCGAGACCCCAGAATCCCGAGACTTGGAGCGTTGAACGGGTCTTCTTCTGTTCCCTTTTCCTTCGGCTTTGAATTTTCTCCTCTGTTTTTTTTCTTCCATTTTATTTTTTGGGCTTTTTTTTCCTTTCTTTTTTCTCTACTAAATTGGGGTCGACATGTGGGAGGCCGATGCTTGTGCTTCCCGTTTCCCCACATCACACAAGCACGCGCGCACGCGCGAGCGCGGGCCGCCATTCGCACGCCACTTGTGACCGACATTGCCGCGAATTGGCTGAGCGATTAGGCTCTCCATACCCAGTAGAGACTGGTCGGTCCCCGACTGCTGTATCGATGGGAATCAAACGATCGTCTCTCGATTACCTTGATGTTAAACAAGATACCGCCGGGCAGAATAATGCGCTCTCAATGCATTTCAAATTGGCCGCGACAACGTACATTTTACACATGGGAAAAATTATCAAAGGACGGTCGTAAACCTCGACAGATTTTGGACGACAATCGCTGATATAGACGCCGACCGTGTCACGTCGTGACATTACCTATGCTGACATGGACGATTATTTACTTTCTTCATCCTCCACCAATCGCCGAGCATCGGTGATGACCAGCGATAGGCCACAGGCTAAGGGCTCATCTCAAACGTTATGATCTGATGTTTTGCAGCTATGTATATTGGCTATCTGATGTTTTCCACCCTTGTATGGTCATGATGAGGCACAGCAAGTAGCAAATTCATCAAAGAGAAGAAAAAACAGACCGAGAAGAATTCAAATCCTAAAGGTATGCAAATGCAAGTTGCAACTCAAGCTTACAGCAGGACATTGGTTGGGATGATGCAGGGAAAATTAAAATCAAATTTAGACGTCAAAGTATCTAAAAGGGTACCTTAGTTTCGGTTAAACTAAACTAATACACTGTTTGTGTAATCCAAGGTATATCCAGAAACATAGCTGAAGACCACATCCATCATGGCCTGAACTCATCCAGTGAAAAAAACTCGAATTTTTGCCAAACTTTCAGAACAGCTGATGCATCAAGCGAGCAAAGGGGTGAAAATAGTCGAACCCTACCAAAACCCAAGAAAACATACTGCCTAGAGATGCAAAGACTTCTCAGTAACTAGTTCACAACTGATCCGGCAACGGCCAAACTTTTTTAGCACGCTAAGGGAAAATTAGTTGAAGCCTGCAAAATCCAAGAAAGTATACTGGTGCTGTCAGAGACTTCATAGCAAGTACTTCTCCACAACTGTCCGGCCAAGCTTTTCTTGAACGTCTTTTGGAGTTTCAATCTGTTGTGACATTAAATCGTTATACATATCATCATGTTGAGAAGATTAAGGAAATATACCATCCAGTAAAAGAGGCAGGGTACACTTACCGCATTCAAAGCTTTGAAAAGAGCTTTAACGGTATTATGAGGATTCCTTGAGCCGATGACCTATAGAGAGTTTATGTTTACAACAGAGCTTACAACTGAATAAGCACTTCAACTGTCATTTGTAACACGATCTGTTACCTTAGATTTCACGTTCTTGAAACCGGCTAAATTCAAAATTGTTTGAACAGTTCTTCCAGCTTTCATACCAGTCCTGGTTGAAGCTGGCCAGAGATATACCTAACCAAGCAACCATCTTCAGATAGATTTAAAAAAAAAAAAAACCAAGGGAAGCGCAGGATCTTTGACCATTTAAGTACAATACTTAAAACCCAGTACAATGTAAGAGTAAATTTAAAACCTTGGTTTTCTTGTAATTGGTCTGTACAGCATGTGCAATTGTATGCTCTTCATGTCTTTCCACAAAATGAAGATTCTGGAAGCATTTTTCGTATGCCTGATTGATCCAAACAAAATCATAAGATAAATGAAAAGGACTTCTTATCCATCCCAAATTTTCAAGATAATTTAACATCTGACACAATTAAACTAAAGCAGCATTTCTCTTCAACACAGTAGTTTTAGAGCCTTCACGTGAACCTATGTTCAAGCAAGCATACATAGAGTAACCAGGAAATGCCCCTACCACCCAAAACAAAGTCACACCATGTATTTCTAGATTATGCAGGACATTTCTATCCAGTGTCTGTTCAATCAGCAAATACTTTGTTGATGAATTCAACCCTTGAAATTCAAATTCCTCTTAGTAAAATAAGGAGTTACCTTTTGAATTCCACAATCATTAAGAATGACAATGTTCAAAAAACAATCATAAGCTAACTAGATAAAACATGCAAGAGTTCGAACTGCAATCAACCAATAGTGTACCTTTTGGAGAGCAATAGGAACGGCAGGGCCCTTCGCTTTTGCAAAACCAACAACACCATGGTAGTTTCCACATGCCAACATAGCAGTGTACTTGATCACTTGCCCACCCTGAGAATAGGGCCACAAATTTCATTCAAGCCACTCCATATCAATAAAGGAATCGAAGCACTTACTTAGCTCTAAAGCAGATGATACCTTTGTAACTTTACAAGTCCGATTCACATCTATCAATTTCACATCAAACCCCTGCCATCAATGACAGAACTTCATCATTATGTATTATTGAGTCAAATAATTTCAAAGGGTAAAAAGCCTTTGAGCCAGAATAATGGCATGTACTCAAACTATTAATGTCTGAGGCAAAAGAATTCTAAACACTAAAGAGATTAAGTTCCATGAGGTTGCCTTTTTCGTCTTACCTTTCTGTAGATAGTACAGGCAATGAAGTCATATAATAAGATGCAAATATATTTAGGACTCAAGAATCTTAGAAAGTTGTTCCAATAGCAGAGGCTACAGTAGTTGTTAACTTGTCACCACATTGTAGAAAAAAAACCAATGCCCTATGGCTGCCAATAGTAGTCTGCTATTTGCAAGAGTACATTAAGACAAAAAGGCACAGACCAGAGATCCTAGTTCCTCTAAGAAGACAACTGTTATGCATGAATTAAAGCAGAAAATGCCACCATTACTTACTTTCCTGTAAAGAGGCCTTCTCTTCTTTTCAGTTAAAGCATTTCTTTCCTCCGCGAGGTCCCTGATCTCCTCCTCTAGCACCTTTCCTTTCTTTCCAAATGTATGATCCAACTGTGCCAGCTTCTCTTCAAGCATCTTATCAATTTCATTAATTTTCTCTATCAACATGTCATCCTTCTCTTTCATGTCATCAAATTCCTCATCCTCATCATCATCAACCCCTTGTATAACTTGCCTCTCTCTCTCAAAGCCAGCCTGATCTAAAAGATCAACTGAGGGACCCACTTGTCCATGTTGAATGACTCCGTAATTGGCAGGATTATCAGGATCATAAGCCTCCTTCCAATCTACCAATCTCATAGCCCTATTTAGTTTCTGCTGAAGAATAAACTTTTCCTTCCCTTCTGCTACTTTCAAACGGTTCATCAATTCACCAATGACTCGATACTCTGGACGAAGCCTGAAATGTTTATCCTCAAACTTATCGATTCTGTTCATCCATTTATATGCATCATCAAGTGTATCTGTTACAAAGCACACAGAAACAAAGATTGATACAGCAGCACGATAGAAATCGCATTCGTCGCAGGAACTTCTAATTGCTCGAGCCCAAACATAAAAGCTAGGAAACTTCAGCAATCCAAACTGCAGTGGACATTAAACTAACAAGTATAACTGTTTAGCAAATCTAAATCAATCCCACTGGTCCAACTAAGACAAATTCAACAGAAATAAATTCTTGCATCGGAATCGTAAGACTGTTTTGTACCAACTCAGTATGACAATAAAAACTCTACATACCTTCAACTAGTGCCAAAAATCACCAGGGAATTGAAACCATGTAAGAGATAGAGGAATAAAATAAAGCAAAATGCAAGTACCAGACTCAACAAAATTCTTGAGCAACTCCTCGTGGCGCTTGCACTTCTTCTCAAATTGCTCGAACCTCTTCTTGAGATTGTTTGGACTGAATCGCTCGTCGTCGTCGTCGGATTCTGAGTCTGTGGGCTCCTCAAAAAGATCGAGATCAGCAGAGGCATCACCCTTCAGCTTCTCCTTCTCGAGCTTTTGGATAAGCGGGCCTACGCCCATGTAGTCTTCTTCATCTTCTGCATCAATGTCTTTGGTATCAAGGCCAGCCCTCCTCCTAGCCTCTCTCTCTCTCTGCTTCTCCTTCTCCACCTCCGCCAATAGTTCGTGAACAGCTCTCGATGCCGCCTCTTGGGAAGTGAAGAAATGGCATTTGGGAAGATGACGGAAAGGGAGATTTCTGCTAGAGGAATAGCAAGTATCGGAGTACAGGAAGGGTTTAGTGTGTATTGATCTCTTGGCAAGGCCCGGCTTGAAGATAAGACTGGACCAAGAGATTGCTACTTGCTGGTATAACCTACGGGCGCTCATACTCTCCCTCTCCTGTTCTTTTCAGCTGCTTACTAAGACGATAGAGAAAGCTATCAAAAGCTTCATGCTAGCAGAACTGCAGTTATAGATAAAAGTTCCAGATTTATGGTCAGTAACTTGTCAGAAATGAAGCTTCACTGCAGTAAACTGTTTAACTATGACTGTTGAATAATTTGGAGTATAAGCCGGTAGCATCAGAAGCAAAGAGCAGGATGCGATGGAAATAACAATGCAGAAGCACCAGTTTCATATGAATCACACAGAGAAAATATAAATGACCCCCATCTTTTTGGTATGAAAGATAAATTCATTAAAGAGGCACCAAGGAGGTGCCAATACACTTGGATCGCAGAGGGAGAACAATGTAGAAAGAGATGTATATTACTGAACGATGTAGAATCCGCCAACTACCAGTAGAAACGTACGTCACCTCTCTCAAAATTTATCTTTTCCTTCCTTTGTTCTTCCCCTAGTTCCTCTCTCTCTCTCTCTCTCTCTCTCTCTCTCTCTCTCTCTCTCTCTCTCTCTCTCTCTCTCTCTCTCTCTCTCTCTCTCTCTCTCTCTCTCTCTCTCTCTCTCTCTCTCTCTCTCTCTCTCCCTGCAACTACTGTTTTGTCATTACAGTCTCATTGAGCTCAAGTTACTTGGTTCACATCACCACACCTTCAACTCATCCTTAATCAACAATCTAAATCACAATACTCAAACAACAAGTAAGTCAATAAGAATCCATCATACCTATGACCTGCATCTATCAATTCTCTCTTTCTTTCTCCATGTATGCCATTACGACATTCGCTTGCCCAAACAAACTCAACGAAAATACATTCACCAGCTCAGCCGGTAAAACTAAATACCCATCTTCCTCTCACCATTACACAAAAAACCCAACAGCAAGAATCAGAAACTTCTCTTCTTACGCCAACAATAACAACGAAAGAAGCCGTAATCTGTAGTCCCCGTCTCCGTCGTCAAGCGGGAATGGCAGTGTGAAACGTTTCACGAACCGCGCATCGCCGAACTGAATCGAATGACAACACCCGGGATCGTTCGCCTATAAACTTCGAAGAATCTACTGAATTCGTGGAGAGAGAGAGAGAGAGAGAGAGCGAACCCGGTTCGGTGAAGGTGAGGCTCGACGGCGACGACCCTCGAGAGAGTCGGGCGCAACGAGTCGTCGGCGGGGAGAGGGAGTGCAAACTGCCGGCGCTCCCGCGACGGCGAAGGGGAGCTGTTGTTGCCTGGACGGCGACGGCGGAAATGGCTGCCGTGTGCTCGTTCCAAAGACTGACGATGGAGGGAGGCGAGAGAGGCAAAGACGGGAGAGAGGCGAGTCTCAGTGTTTCAGTCGCTTGGAGAAATTAACAGATAAAAAAAAAAAAGAAAATCAAAGAGGATTAGGGTTTAGAATAGGAAAATTACTGCAAAAAACTTCAAACTATGCCACTTGTAATTAGGCTTGTCAAATGGGTGGATCGGGTTTGGGTCGGATCATAAATGGTCCGATCCAAATTGACCCATTAACCCGTTTATGATCAATTTATACGCAATGCAATTTTCTCGATCCATACCCAACTCGACTCATACCCTACCTATACCCGATCAGACCCATATTGCTAAAACACTTTCATATTTAATTAAATCTAGGAAAATTCATATCCAAACTGAGATGAGAGTGCGAAGTGAGTGACCGCAAGATTGAGTAAGGGCGAGAGAGACGAGTTGAGTTTGAATTAGTTGTAAACTCATTTATGATCCATTTACAACTCATTTAACACTAATATTAAACTTTTACTCATTTATGACCCATTTACTAAATATAACTAATCCATTTATGACACATCTATTAATATATGGGTTAAATAATGGATTTATGACCCATTTTGACAGGTCTACTTGTGATAAATTTATCCTAAACTTTTTTTTGTGACACAAAAAACTCCAAACTATGTCATTTATTATACATTTACCCCACAATACTTTGATCTATAGATAGTTTCGTCTTTTTCCTTTTTCTTTTTTTTCTTTTCTTCTCTCTTCCCTCCGTCGGCCATAGCGAAGCGAAGCCGGCGAGAGCAGCCTCACCCAACCCCCTCGCCGGCTTCCCTTCACCATGGCCGATAGAGGGAAGAAAGAAGAAAAGGAAAAAAAAAACAGAAAAAAGGAAAGAGACGAAAATACCCATGGGCCAAAGTATCGTGAGATAAATGTATAACCAGTGGCATAGTTTGGGGTTTTTCATGTCACAAAAAAAGTCCAAGGTAAATTTATCACAAGTGATATAATTTGAAATTTTTGGTAATATTTTTCCTGTAGAATAACTTCATTTACTTTCGGATATTCACGTAACAAGTGAGCAACTGAGCAGGTCCAACAGAAGATCGGTTTTTTGCTTCTTTCTTTTTTCTTCTAAAGTTGTCTAAAGCAAAATAAAGATATGTTGGAGATGGGCTTTTCAGACCTAAAAAAAAATCCATCTTATATCACAAATTCTTCACATGGTATGTTTTCCTATTATTATTATTATTATTTAAAGTTAGTTGTCTTGAAAGGTAGGCCTGATTCATTAGCTAACTCTGAAACCAGTCAGCTCGATTCTTCTAAAAATTGTGACCCATCCACCCTAAAATTGATCACCCATATATTCATGTAATAGGCTTTTTCTATGAATATGATCCTAAAATGTTCTTTTTTTCCATAGAAAAGCATACTTTGATACAGCATATCTAAAATACAAACCAGGTGTTCGGGCTACATTCAGCCCTGCTAACCAAAATACCATACATCAAAGGTCAGAATTATGGACCCGGTGTACAAAATCAAGAACAGATCTGAATACATCATCAGCATCAACTTCTTGCTTCCCAAAACGAGCAAGTTCCATCTACGCACACATCAGCTTCTCCAAGAACACGCCGCCGGCTGTGCCGTCGGACCTCCTGGCTAATGTCCCGTGTTCACAGCAAAACATTCCACATCGTAGGAGAAGAATGATTGGCTGAAGTCCAAAAGTTTACCGACATTAACGAATCGACTTCAACTTCTATGTCACTGATATGCCAATCACAGGAGCTTATCCAACATTCCCCTCGCCTCAAGCTCACTCTCAGCTGCAACTCCTTTATGTAGAGGCAACCCAAAGATGAGCCGACGGTTCAAGCCCATGTGGAAGTTATAGAAGTCCAAAAAACAGAACAAGGAATGGTCGGGGAAGTCCCATGGTCTGGTCTCAAACCTTTAGAGCAGGCCATCAAAAATTTATTTCTTATTTTCGGCCATAATTTTACGAGGAAAGAAACATGTGTCCAGCCTTGGCAAACATATAGACCACCCATGAGAGAATATTAAGTTAGGGTTAATACTACGAAAACCCCAAACTTGTACTCCTATGACAAAATTACCCCAAACTAATATAGGGCGCGTTTGGCAAGTTGCCAAATAGTAACAATTTCTGTTCTTTTGTTCTTAAAATCAGTTTTGAAACAGAAATTCGTTTGGTAAATTTTTTATTTCCGGACACAAATTTACAAACATTTGTTTCCAGAATCAGTTTTGGAACAGAATCAAGAAGCAAAAAAAAGTATCTTCTTGATTCTGGAAACAAAAAAAAGAATCAAAACCAACAATGAAGCTTTCTCTTCTTGCCTAGAGCTCGTTCTACTCGTGGAGTTCGCAGCTGCTGCTCCTTCACCAACGAGGCTGCTCCTTCACCAATGAGATGAGTTCTTGCTGATGACTTGCAACTATAGAGGGACGCCGTCGCAGTGGCACTCGCTTGGTCAGCCATTGCCGATCTGGGTGAGGGCTCGCTCAAGCAAGTGCCACCCTCACCCATCTGGGTGAGGGCTCATGCAAGCGTGCGCGGCCCTCGCCGATTTGGGTGAGGGCTTGCTTGCGAGCCAATACTATGCTAACCTGTATTAGCCTTTCCGGGTCACATCTCAACCATTTTGTTCCTTTGTGTGAACTTTAGTCCCTCCCACCAAATTGGTGAGAGCACAATCTTGTCCTTGCCTTTGCTTATTTTGCGTGGCTCTGAATCTCCACAGATTCATTCTGCCGCCTCAAACTTCATAAATTTCCCATTTTTTGATGCCTGCCTACTTCATGTTTTGCATGTTGTAATATTGGGTTTCCCTCAAAGCCTAAACTTTCCTCGCCGATTGCACGATTGGTTCCATTCCCAGTTTTTTTCTTTTTCTAACTTATGAGGTTGTCTTATGCAACTATGGTGATATGGTGTTGGTTGAGGAGGTCAAAAAGGGAAATCGCACCTCTTATACTTACAACAAAGATGAGTAGAATAATATACATGTTGAATTCATTAAACAGTCAAGATACCAAAATACCCTACTTCAGTTGAAGAACAAGGTGAACAAACTGAGAAAACAGTATATTAGTTTTAAAAAACTTCTTTTGCAATCCGGATTTGACTGGGATAATGTGAATAAAACTGTAGTTGTCAACGATCTAAGTATTTGGGAATCTCACATCAAGATATCTTTTAACTTTTGATTATTTTGATGTCATTGTAAATGTAAGTTTTAAAATGTTTTATTATGTTGTTGACATGTCATTATTATGAAAATTACAAGATAATAGTGAGTGGACAAAATTCAGGAAGGATTAACTTCCCCAATATCATGAGCTGTGTATTATATTTGGTGGTACATATGCTACTGGGGATCATGCCATAGAAAATGCCGAAGATTTGACAATGTCAAAGGAAGGTGACAATGGTTGTGGCGATGCAAACGATGATCCAGAGGACTTAAGTGATCACCACATTGATGAGACAGTCTTTATATTTGACAATAGTACTGATCTAGTTCATGACAAGCACAAATTGGATAGGACTCCAAATGCCAAGAGGAGAAAAAAGAGTACCTCATTTTGCGTTGCTGACATTTGCAAAGCTATACAGGAGCTGATCAAAGCTAAGACAAGTCAATCTGTGAATGGTTCTGCCACCTCACAGATCACACAACCATATGTGGACCCCTTCTCCATATCTGCTATCATTGATGACCTACTTAGTATGCTTGACTTTGGCCTAGATCTTTACAGCAAAGCAGTAGAACGAGCATGTGTTAGTGCCACATGGAGGCATGCTTTCATCAAAATCCCAGCTAAATGGAAAAATGCACTTATTCAATCTTTTTAGTAGATGTTGGAAAATGTAATGTGGATTGCGTGGGGTTTCATTTGATTATATGATTTATGTTAGTACTTGATATTTGGTTTTTAAAGATATTGATCTCGAGACTCTTGTACTTTTTGTGGTGTCATGGGTACAACAAACTCCTTGGGTGCTATTTATATATTTGGTTTGCTTTCAATCTACAACTTATGTTATTGGTTGTTATTGGATTTTTTTTTTTTTACATATCTATATTGTTGACACCTAAATTTTACCGATATTCATTTAGTGATTAATTGCATAGAAAATTAGGGATTAAAATTTTAACCCCTAAACAAAAATATTTAAATCGCATAACATATAGTTTAGGTTCATTTTAATTTAGTTGCATTTGCATCAAATTGGTGATTGCAATCGAACTTAAATTTTATCGGACGAGACTCGGCTCGCTCGAGATGCTAGGGCCGGGAATTTCGCGTCACGTGGGCTTGGTTGTTTTAATTTGGGGCTTAGCCCAAGTTAATTCAACCCATTAAAATTGAATTAAGCCTTAAGCCCAAGTTTAAGCCCATTAGGTTAATTAAGCCCATTCAATTTGACCTAGATTAGTCTATATATACATATTATTAGGTCAAATTAAGAAGGAGGAACACAATTTCAGATCTGAAATTTCTTGGGAGAGAATTTTGCAAACCAGAAAAATTTTCAGTGAAATCACAAGAGGGAGAGCGTGAAAGAGAGAGAGACCGGCGGTCCCCCTTCCTGGTCGTGCCTTCCCCAGCCACCTGGACGAGCTGCTGCTTCCTCAACGATCCCCCTTTGGCGTCAACGTTTGCTGCTGCTTCGCTGATTCGACCATCAACGTTGCTGCTCCTCAATTCACGTTCTTCCAGTCAACCGAGGAGCCCCCCTGCGACGTCTCCTGCAGTCTTCCAAAGAAGTCCACGAGCTGCCCAGCCTCTTACGAAGATAATGCCATTGGTTGCTGGTTCTGGGCCCATCAGTCAACAAAATTGTCCCAGCATTGACCCAAGCTGCTGCTTCTGTTGCTGTTTTTCCTCGTTCACTTCCTCCCAGAATCGCTCACTCCACAGAGCTTATTTGTGGAAGCTCAAAACACGAAAGTTGTAGATCTACGAGTCCTTGATTTGTGGCTTTTGGAATCGGGTCAATCCGACGTGTATTGAGGAAGTTACGCCTATTTTTCCGGAATCGTGCAGTCCTGAAATTGCTGTTCCGAGACGGAAAGCCCACACCGGAGACGTCCGTCGTTCCTGCCGCTCAGTGAGCTGTCCGAACAGCCGCGCCCGCCGTGCCGTCACCGTTGTCACTTCCGGGCAGCCTTGTCCCGTCGCCGTCGTGAGCCCCACCGGATTTGTCGTCATCTCGATCCCGTTGTCGTCGTCCCGATCCGCGAGTCCGATCCCGAACCGAATTCAAATTTGGAAGTTATCCAAATTAGGTAACGATATTATCCGTTGAATTTTCAGAAATATTTAATTTCCTAATTTGGGTATTTGAATATTTTGTGGATATTGCATGAATATTTGTTAGATATGTTAGGATAATGCCTGATATATCCGCAGTGTTTGGAAATATTCAAATTAGAAAAATTTCCTAATTTAAGCAACGTATCTGGACGACTATCCGACTTTAACCCTAAAGTCCGATACGCGGCGATACGGGAAATTATCATCCTATCTATAATCACTTAGATACGATGATAAATTTCATTAGCTTTCCAAATTTGAATAATCAATTATCCGTTAATATCTATAACCCTTTAGATATGACCGATAATTTGATTTTTGTGTCTAATCCGAGTTTGAAACAAATTTGGCGGATTGCGTGGTTGATTCGAATTTGATTGTTATCCTTGTTTAAATTGTTTTCCTTTTCAAATAAAAAGAAAACCCAAAAAAAAATTTCTGTTTTGAGATTTAAATTAGAATTTTTGCATGTCTAGGGTTTTTGAATATATCCCGAAGGATAAGATAAATATCTAATTTAAATTAGGACTTAACGTGGCAAGTTTCCTAATTTAAATTAGGTATTATTTCAAATTCTAACGGATTATTCACGTCATTTTATTATTCCGAATTTTTAATCAAAAATCCCAAAAAGATCATCCTAGGATAGAATAAATTAGGATAGATTGCATGTTAATTTAGGCATTTTTACTATTCCGAATTTAAACAGAAAATACCAAAAAGGAAAGTCATTAGTTTGCATGTTAATTTATGTTTTTTTTAAATTTCGAATTTTAAACAGAAAATACCAAAATAGAGGTCATTAGGTTGCATGTTATTTTAAGTACTTTCATTAATTCCGAATTTCGTTTAATTCCGAATTTTCTTAAAGAAAAATACCAAAAAAATACATCATTACACGTCATTAGAATTAAGTCACGTCGTCGCATGACATATAGTTTGCATGTTGGGTTGCATTAATTCGCATGTCATATTTCGCACGTCATTGCATATAGACTAGATTTCATTTAAATAAAGCGAAAATCCAAAAAAAGATAAATTGAGTGAATGCTTTGTTAATTAGAAATCATATTAGGATTGTCTGTATGATTTTTCGCTAACAATGCAGATGCTTGCTGGATTCGAGGTAAGTTGTTCTCCTAAATTAGCAATTTATTTAATGCTTTGATTTCTGGGTGTTAATTTGGTGGTTTGCGCACCCGCATGAAAACCTCATATGTTAGTGGCTAAGTTAAAAATGGATCCAAATTGCCTGTCAAAATATTTTTGAAATGAAAAGGTACCGAAAGGGCGTTAGATTAGATCTAGCGTAATCAAGTCCCCGGGCTTAGAATCTCTGGTTCGTAGGAATAAAACATATCTCCCTATGTTTTATTTAGGTTTCTAATCAGCCTACCATAAATTGATTAGTGGCGACTCCAAGCATGAAAATATTTGCATGTTAAAGATTTAAACCCCTAAGTTGCGAATTGGTAGGGCTTGGGAGGGCCCGAGTTAAGATTAGTCTTAATAATCCATTAGCCCGAAGAAATGATCAATTTTTTTAGGGTCGCGACAGCTTGGCGACTCCGCTGGGGACTTGAGTAAAACTCTTAGTGGACTTAGGCCAGTTTTTCATTTTAAAATAATTTTTGCTTGGCAGCGAGGATCCCAGGTACGTCCCTAACATTTTAAGGTGTTAAATGTTCTTGCAGTATGGGAGGTATAAGGGGAGGCGTGATTGTTAACCCTTGTTTTGCAGGGAGGTGGTTGAATGTATGGTTTATTTTATGCACGAAGCGCTGTTTGACATAACCTGCTGTGCATGCTTTACATTTACACTACACCGCACACATTACCCGTTGCCGGACCTGGGCGGCATAGGTTTAGGATGGTACTGAGATAGCGGATACCCCGACCAAAACCATGTGGTACGGGTCGCCCTCCTCGGTCCCGAAATGTTTTTTCATGGTGTCATTGAGTACCCACCACGGTTGTATCCCACTCAACCCGGGTCGGCTCTTTGACCAAGCCGGAGTCAGGGGAATCCTAGCCTAACCACCACCATGACTGGTTTAGCTCGGTAATCCTCTCGTCTCCATTTTGTAAGCCAGAGTCTAGGTAGAAATCGAACCTCACTTCTCATGCGCATGTCTATGTGATTGCCATTTTTCCTACCCGGTGAAGTAAGTTTTTCTTCAACCCTTATCTCGCAATTTATTTACCTTTCGTTCTTTTCTTTGGTCGGTCCATGACGTTAGGTCGGTCGCGAGTTTTTGGTCTATACACTATGGGAGTGTCGGACATCCGGATTCTTGATGTTCCTAAGAACGAGCTCTGTGCCTGGTGGAGTCTGCTAAGTCCGACCAACCGCAAGTTAGTGGAAGGCCACGTCGGAAGGTTGCTCCCCCTACTGGAGGTCAAAGTCCGTACCGGCCTCGTTCGAGCATTAGCCCATTTCTGGTGTCCCGAGACATCCACCTTTATATTTGGTAAGCATGAGCTCACCCCGACTTTGGAAGAATATAGCGTGCTCATTGGAAAATCTTTGGGGTCAGAGGTAGTCTCACCACCTTTGGGAGTCGATTCCACTCTAATGCTGTCAGAATTTTTGAGTGTCGAAAAACATGACTTGGAAAAAGTTTTGAAAGCAAACCGTGGGTCATGCCCTTTCTCATTCTTGAATCAATGTTTTGAAAAAGCCACACCTTTTCAAAAGGGCAGAATCTTTTTACTAGCATTTTTCGGGTTCGTCATTTTTCCTCATTGCAAGAGCGCATGTAACCCGTCAATTGCCTGGTTCGTCCAACAAGTTTGTCTTCAAAAGAATTTTGTCAACACCATTTTAGCTGAAACTTTCATTTCCCTCACTAAATTCAAGCAAAATGGTGATAAGACATTTCACGCACCCATTGAGCTATTGCAAATCTGGTTTTTGTCTCACATAAAAGGGTGTGGTGATTTACTCAAAATTTCCGAACTCAGTGATTCTAGCCATCCCATTTTGAGCTACAAAGAAAAACAAGAGAACGCACCGGATTACCATTACTCCGAGTGGATCATTTTTATGAAAAACGCTCGACCCCAAGGTTTCCAATGGCATGCTAACTGGTTCAAAGTCGAGGAAGCTCGGCTTACGTGTAATGGTGTTGGACCGGTACCACTTTTGGGCTTCACTGGCGCAATCGAGTATTACCCCGCCAGAGTGTCTCGTCAGTACCAGATTCTCCAGGAGCTCCCTCCGGCGTTACAACCCGAGCTCCTCCATGTCGATTTCTCTGACCAGGGTGAGGATCATGAAGAGACCGTAGCTCAGCTCCAAAAGATGTGGAAGAAGTGTCGTCTCCTGAAGATAGCTCGACCCGAAGGAGAATTAAAGGGGGAGCAGAAATCCTACTTCGCGACGACCAAATATATCCGACAGCACAAGATTCCTCAGGAGCTATTCCCGAAGATACCCAAGGTGCCTCTCAAGTCCGCCAACCGCTCAGAGAACAACCGTCTCAAAAGGAAGGTCGAAGAAGCCGAAGAAAAGGCAGCCAAGATAGCCCGGGCTTATGAGCAGTTGAAGAAGGATGTCGCCTCCCATATGTCTATAGATCAAGCTAATTAAAAAGCTTGAATTTGTTTTCATTTCCAGTTTAAGTTTGTTTAGGAATCGAGTCATCTGTTTTTAATTCAATTTCATTTCAAGTCAGTAATTGATGTAAAAACTTTCGTCATTTCAATAAAGAAGTCTTTTCAATTCAAAGCGATTAGACCAATGTCATGGATCGGCGTGTAATATTTGGCTTGACACTTATGTATGCTTGTTTCATTTCAAATTAGGTAATTTGCCACAGATCCCCCTCATCCTCATAATACTCGATCGGTGACCAAGCGAAGGATGGCCAATCAAGCTGAGATTGCAGCCATGATCGATGAAAAGCTGAAGGAACATATGAATACGATCAATGAGCAGATCACGGCTGCAATGTCCAAAATGATGGGTGATTTCATGGCCAAGCAGCAGCAGGTCAATACCGCCTCTCAATCTGAGATTCCGCTTCCAACCCGTCAAGGCCTCCGCCTCGACAAAACTCTGGCAATGAACACTAATCCAACCCTTCAACCGGATGATCTCATTCTGATAGACACCAGTGCTTCTCCGTCGGTCCCTGCTCTTCAGTCACCCCCCAATGATGAGAATGCCAGGTTGCTGGCTAAGCTCGACCAGAGATTACGTGAAGTGGAGGGAACTCAAAGTGTTCCGGCCGTCGATTTGTCCGTTTTTACCCGAGTCCAAGTGCCCGAAAAGTTCAAGATGCCAGCTTTCGAGAAGTACGACGGCACCTCCAACCCGATTCAACATATTGATATGTACCAGGGGCTCATGAATAGATATGTTTCTAACGGACCTCTGATGATCCAAACCTTCCAAGCAAGCTTGAAAGATGCTGCAATGAGGTGGTATACCAACCACCAGATCAACCGGAAGGACTCGTGGGAAGAGGTGGCGAACCTTTTCGTTAAGCACTTTAAATTCAATCTCGATGTCACTATTACGAGAGAAGATCTGGAGAGAGCCGAGCAGAAGAAGGGTGAGACTCTGAAGGAGTATGCCACTCGCTGGAGGAACATGGCGGGGCAGATCATGCCGGAACCCGCAGAGCGTGACCTAATGAAGCTGTTCGTGTCCACCCTACCGCAGCCGGTTCGTTCACGAATGTTAGTGACGGCCGCCCAATCCTTTGGCCAACTGATAGCCATGGGTGAGGAGATCGAGACCGGGCTCAAGAAGGGATGGTACGGTGAATCAGGTTCATCGGCCAAGAGGTTTACTAATAAGAAGGACAAAGAACCTGTCCCCGAAGTCAACATGACTTATTTGCAGAAACCGCCAGCTCAAACCCCGAAGCTACAATTCAGCACCCAACAGACAACATCTTATGGGCGGCAAGGCCAGCAAGACTCACGCCAGCAGCGTAAAACTCGCCAGTTCGCTCCACTTCCGGGGACGTTATCTCAAGTACTGGCAGTATTAAGAAAGAAGAACTTGCTAGGCTCAGAGCCACAAAGAGCTAATGCTGCTGGCTATACAAAGTATGATCCGTCGAAGAAATGCGATTACCATAGAGGTGAGGTTGGGCATTCGACAGATGATTGCCAGGTACTCAAACATCGAGTGCAGGATCTACTCGACACTGGAGCATTTGCGTTGCAACCAGCTGGTAAGCCCAATGTGCAGAACAATCCACTCCCTGATCATTCGAACAGTGCAAATGTTGTCCTTGGCCCGGGAGTCAAACGGGTTCAAAGCTTCAGCGTCCCTCTCGAAGATATGTTCGATGCTCTAGTCCGAGCTGGTTATATTTCGACCGGCGAGGTGGTGTCATTCGCTGGCATAAGAGAGAAAGTGGATGAGTTGGTGAGAAAAGGAATGATTGGGACAGCGGATGAATTCGGAGTAGTGGCCGCTATACCCCAGGTTACCTTTGACTGGGATGAAGAACTCGCAAAGATAACCGATGAACAAGTGAAGTTGGATCCTGACATGCCCGCTCTCGAAGACGCCTCTGACGATGGCCTTGGGATCATTATACCTGACACTTCGGAAGTATTGACCCTGGCATCACCTCAGCCCTACGTTTATGAAAGTGACAAGATAGTTCCATGGTCGTACAACGTTGATCTAAAGCACGAGGTTCAGGATACTGGGGCATCAACATTTCGTGCTTCGTGGCTCTGCGAAGGCCGAGATGATCTTATCATGGTTCCAGACATCCGGATTACATCCCCGAGTCCTGCAAGAATGATATATGAAGAGAAGGAGGTGATCGACACTCTGGGGCAACCGAGTGGCAAGTTTGACTACTATGTGAAATATTCGGCTCCCCCGAGCTTCTATATGGACCCGCGTGATATCGTCCCCGATGGATGGGGAGGTATGGATGATCTAACACCTCCAGTGACAGAAGATCCTGATGATGCGATGGAAGGAATCACTGCTCTATTCAATTACATGCTCATTGGAGCTATCAAGGAAGAACCGTTGGATGAAATGGGCACAGGCCCACAAGAGTAACACTTTTCCTTTTCCGCACACTCCCCTCCGTGGGAATTTTTATTGCTTTCTAGGATTCGCCCCGTTTCGGGTGCTGCTTTCTGTTTCCGTTCTTAGGATTTGATTATTGCAATTTCAATTCAATAAATGTAATTCATTTCAAAAGATTTAATGAAATTACAAGTTTTATTCCAGTTTTGAGGGCATGTTGAGGTACATCAAACCAGCCCGATGACGATAACCAACGATTGAAAAATTTGTCATCTACGGTAAGAACTGAGGGTTGTGCTTCTCAAGAATTCTCGTTTCGAGATCTTCGAAAGCAAAATGAATTTCGAAAAACAAGGAACAATTTTCAAAAATTGCAAGTAGTTAAGCCCTGTCTTGTCTATTTGATCCCTGTCTTTTATGTTTCAGTACTAATCTCTAGGCATGCGAATGGACGGAAATCGTGGATCCTCATATATGTGATATGAACGGAGCAGTCGAAGCAGCCAACAAGAACATCAAAATTTTTTTTGGCTAAAACAGCTGAGAACTATCGTGATTGGCATGAGAGATTACCTTTTACACTCATGGCATATCGGACTTCTATCCGGACATCTACAGGGGCAACTCCGTATTCTCTTGTGTACGGTATGGAAACAGTTCTACCTGTTGAGGTTGAAATTCCCTCATTACGTATTCTTTCACAGGTACAATTGTCGGAGGTAGATTGGATCCAACAGAGATTAGACCAGTTGAACATGATTGATGAAATAAGGCTTAGAGCTCTATGCCATGGCCAGTGCTACCAACAACGAGTTGCTAAATCTTTCAACAAGAAAGTCAAGTCTCGACATTTCCAGGTAGGCGACCTTATCCTGCGGAAGTTATTGCCGATATCTCCTCTTGCAGAAGGAAAATTCGCCCTGAATTATGGCGGTCCGTACGTCGTGAAGAAAGTCCTTCCAGGAGGTGCTTTGATTTTGGCCGAGATGGATGGTCGTGTTTTTTCCAGTCCAGTTAATTCTGATTCTGTGAAGAAATATTACACTTGATTTGTACTCATTTTGACTTTGTTTCAATCAAGTCTCAAATTGAATTTCATGAATCGATTGACATTACTAAACTTTGTTTGAGGAAAGCCTTTAATCTGGCAATTTGTTTCTGTTCTAATGAAGTGATCATATTGCATGAGAGACTTCAAGATGACGAAAGGCAAACCATGTCCATACACGTCCTAAATAATAATCCTCAGTGCGAGTTGAGTGAAAATTCCGTGCTGACAAGGTAAAGGATTATCTCACGAAAAGTATAACGACCAAAATGATGAGAGGCATTCATTTCCTCTATCTAAACACTACAGGTTATCATTTGCTTAGCCCCTTTGAACGGAGTTTCATTTCTTACCCCTGTCAGAAATAATCCCATACTGGGGCAATTTCTTAGAAAGTTCAAAATGGCTAGAATTTTCTTGCTTTCACTTGCATCAATCTTCAAGTATATTTATTGCATGCAAATTTTGTGTTAGCTCAAGTGCCTTAGATATGACGAAGAGCATTCCTTTCTATACCCTTACACACTATACCCTTTGCATACCCAATTTGAGCGGTGAATTCATTTCAACCCTATTGGTGATCATTCCTGCGATGAACAAATGAAGTCATCTCAAAGCAAGTTCAAGATGAATTGGGGCAAGTGGGAGCTCGAAAGAAAATTCAATAGAAAGGACGCAAAAGGATTCCAATGAATCGAAGTGCTCTCTCTCGAAAAGAAATCTCTCGAAAAGAAAATCTCTCTCTCTCTCAAAAAAAAAAAAATGAAATGAGAGAGAAAAATGAGAGAAAGAAAAGCTTCAGCAATAATTGAGTCGATATGCAAGAACATTCTTCAAGGAAAAGACAATTTGGAGGTTCATTTGTGGAGCAATCGCAAGAGATAGATCAATTGGATGATCACCAATCTCCATGTTCTATAATACCCCCTTTGATGAAAATAGGCCATTCATTTCAAGCCTACCCGAACCTACGTTACAACCCGTACCGAAGTCTCTTCAGAATAGGGCACTTGAGTTAACGTAGAGTTTCAAATGCTTATAAATGTTGCTCGAAGAAGTGCGAGCAAGATTTCTCTATCTCATTTTCGCAGCATTCCTGACTTGTAAACCCGGAGCAGCTGATGATATCAATTCTTTCAATAGCCTCGACTCGAAGAGTCCGTTTTGCTAAGCCATTGACCAAGCCCATGTTTCAGTCCTTATAAAGACCTCTCAGATTGGCTAAGTTATACTGATTTTGAGAATATCCGAACCCTTGTCAAGCACGACGAAGAGAGTTTGAGTGATTCTTATACCCGCATTAAAGGTCGGGACAAAAGCCTTTCATTGAGAGTGAGTGGAAAGTCCTTTCTGATTAAAGGTCTCTCATTTAATGTGATCAAATTGTCAAAAGGACAAAATGATTGTTCTCATTGATAAATTCCTCAGTGAAGCTTGGTAATGCTAATGTGATCAAATGGTCAAAAGTCAAATGATTGTTCTTAATTGATGAATTCCCCAGATGAAGCTTGATAATGCGAGCAGATTCATAAATTATGTTTCCTCTGCCTCTGCGCACGTGGTATTTTAACATTTTCTCAGGTAAGAACAGGAGCGATGCCATTGGCTGCGTCACAAGAAGAATTCAGGTAAGCTTGTTATTTATTCTTTGTCGTTTCTCTTTTCAAAATACAATTTCTCAATTGATGTTGCTGAGTGGAGTACGAAGCACATCTCATTTCATGTTCGCCAAGTGGAGTACGCGGCGGCATGGTTTTTCATGGTGTTGCCAAGTGGAGTACGCGGCACACCCCAATTGATGTTGCTGAGTGGAGTACGAAGCACATCTCATTTCATGTTCGCCAAGTGGAGTACGCGGCGGCATGGTTTTTCATGGTGTTGCCAAGTGGAGTACGCGGCACACCCCAATTGATGTTGCTGAGTGGAGTACGAAGCACATCTCATTTCATGTTCGCCAAGTGGAGTACGCGGCGGCATGGTTTTTCATGGTGTTGCCAAGTGGAGTACGCGGCACACCCCAATTGATGTTGCTGAGTGGAGTACGAAGCACATCTCATTTCATGTTCGCCAAGTGGAGTACGCGGTGGCATGGTTTTTCATGGTGTTGCCAAGTGGAGTACGCGGCACACCCCAATTGATGTTGCTGAGTGGAGTACGAAGCACATCCCTTTTCATGTTCGCCAAGTGGAGTACGCGGCGGCATGGTGTTGCTAAGTGGAGTACGAAGCACACCAATCAATCCAATTCTTTCTTCATATCATGCGCTATTTCGCACCTGTAGGAAACTACAGGTAACAGATAGGCAATCCAGTACCTCGAAAACCTTACTTCCAGTTGACCAGAAGTTTGGAGATCGAGGGAATTGAAAGCATTATAAAGCATTCTGTCACTCAGACGCTTTTTGGTGCGATCCGTATGTAAGTCTCTTTCACCGCTCCGCATGAAGTGAGAAGCCTTAGCATACGTTCCTTATTGTTTGCATATCATGCATCATTGCATCTAAAAAAAAAAAAAAAATCAATCAAAATCATTCATCATTTTGCATGGTTGAAATTTAGGTATCATTTAATCTTTGAATGCAACCTCTGCGAGCTTACCTTCAAAGAGGGGCAGCTGTTGACACCTAAATTTTACCGATATTCATTTAGTGATTAATTGCATAGAAAATTAGGGATTAAAATTTTAACCCCTAAACAAAAATATTTAAATCGCATAACATATAGTTTAGGTTCATTTTAATTTAGTTGCATTTGCATCAAATTGGTGATTGCAATCGAACTTAAATTTTATCGGACGAGACTCGGCTCGCTCGAGATGCTAGGGCCGGGAATTTCGCGTCACGTGGGCTTGGTTGTTTTAATTTGGGGCTTAGCCCAAGTTAATTCAACCCATTAAAATTGAATTAAGCCTTAAGCCCAAGTTTAAGCCCATTAGGTTAATTAAGCCCATTCAATTTGACCTAGATTAGTCTATATATACATATTATTAGGTCAAATTAAGAAGGAGGAACACAATTTCAGATCTGAAATTTCTTGGGAGAGAATTTTGCAAACCAGAAAAATTTTCAGTGAAATCACAAGAGGGAGAGCGTGAAAGAGAGAGAGACCGGCGGTCCCCCTTCCTGGTCGTGCCTTCCCCAGCCACCTGGACGAGCTGCTGCTTCCTCAACGATCCCCCTTTGGCGTCAACGTTTGCTGCTGCTTCGCTGATTCGACCATCAACGTTGCTGCTCCTCAATTCACGTTCTTCCAGTCAACCGAGGAGCCCCCCTGCGACGTCTCCTGCAGTCTTCCAAAGAAGTCCACGAGCTGCCCAGCCTCTTACGAAGATAATGCCATTGGTTGCTGGTTCTGGGCCCATCAGTCAACAAAATTGTCCCAGCATTGACCCAAGCTGCTGCTTCTGTTGCTGTTTTTCCTCGTTCACTTCCTCCCAGAATCGCTCACTCCACAGAGCTTATTTGTGGAAGCTCAAAACACGAAAGTTGTAGATCTACGAGTCCTTGATTTGTGGCTTTTGGAATCGGGTCAATCCGACGTGTATTGAGGAAGTTACGCCTATTTTTCCGGAATCGTGCAGTCCTGAAATTGCTGTTCCGAGACGGAAAGCCCACACCGGAGACGTCCGTCGTTCCTGCCGCTCAGTGAGCTGTCCGAACAGCCGCGCCCGCCGTGCCGTCACCGTTGTCACTTCCGGGCAGCCTTGTCCCGTCGCCGTCGTGAGCCCCACCGGATTTGTCGTCATCTCGATCCCGTTGTCGTCGTCCCGATCCGCGAGTCCGATCCCGAACCGAATTCAAATTTGGAAGTTATCCAAATTA
This sequence comes from Syzygium aqueum, assembly GCA_031216185.1. Classification (NCBI taxonomy): domain Eukaryota; kingdom Viridiplantae; phylum Streptophyta; class Magnoliopsida; order Myrtales; family Myrtaceae; genus Syzygium; species Syzygium aqueum. Next base: position 3,170,171 of record CM062231.1, read on the forward strand.
GGTAACGATATTATCCGTTGAATTTTCAGAAATATTTAATTTCCTAATTTGGGTATTTGAATATTTTGTGGATATTGCATGAATATTTGTTAGATATGTTAGGATAATGCCTGATATATCCGCAGTGTTTGGAAATATTCAAATTAGAAAAATTTCCTAATTTAAGCAACGTATCTGGACGACTATCCGACTTTAACCCTAAAGTCCGATACGCGGCGATACGGGAAATTATCATCCTATCTATAATCACTTAGATACGATGATAAATTTCATTAGCTTTCCAAATTTGAATAATCAATTATCCGTTAATATCTATAACCCTTTAGATATGACCGATAATTTGATTTTTGTGTCTAATCCGAGTTTGAAACAAATTTGGCGGATTGCGTGGTTGATTCGAATTTGATTGTTATCCTTGTTTAAATTGTTTTCCTTTTCAAATAAAAAGAAAACCCAAAAAAAAATTTCTGTTTTGAGATTTAAATTAGAATTTTTGCATGTCTAGGGTTTTTGAATATATCCCGAAGGATAAGATAAATATCTAATTTAAATTAGGACTTAACGTGGCAAGTTTCCTAATTTAAATTAGGTATTATTTCAAATTCTAACGGATTATTCACGTCATTTTATTATTCCGAATTTTTAATCAAAAATCCCAAAAAGATCATCCTAGGATAGAATAAATTAGGATAGATTGCATGTTAATTTAGGCATTTTTACTATTCCGAATTTAAACAGAAAATACCAAAAAGGAAAGTCATTAGTTTGCATGTTAATTTATGTTTTTTTTAAATTTCGAATTTTAAACAGAAAATACCAAAATAGAGGTCATTAGGTTGCATGTTATTTTAAGTACTTTCATTAATTCCGAATTTCGTTTAATTCCGAATTTTCTTAAAGAAAAATACCAAAAAAATACATCATTACACGTCATTAGAATTAAGTCACGTCGTCGCATGACATATAGTTTGCATGTTGGGTTGCATTAATTCGCATGTCATATTTCGCACGTCATTGCATATAGACTAGATTTCATTTAAATAAAGCGAAAATCCAAAAAAAGATAAATTGAGTGAATGCTTTGTTAATTAGAAATCATATTAGGATTGTCTGTATGATTTTTCGCTAACAATGCAGATGCTTGCTGGATTCGAGGTAAGTTGTTCTCCTAAATTAGCAATTTATTTAATGCTTTGATTTCTGGGTGTTAATTTGGTGGTTTGCGCACCCGCATGAAAACCTCATATGTTAGTGGCTAAGTTAAAAATGGATCCAAATTGCCTGTCAAAATATTTTTGAAATGAAAAGGTACCGAAAGGGCGTTAGATTAGATCTAGCGTAATCAAGTCCCCGGGCTTAGAATCTCTGGTTCGTAGGAATAAAACATATCTCCCTATGTTTTATTTAGGTTTCTAATCAGCCTACCATAAATTGATTAGTGGCGACTCCAAGCATGAAAATATTTGCATGTTAAAGATTTAAACCCCTAAGTTGCGAATTGGTAGGGCTTGGGAGGGCCCGAGTTAAGATTAGTCTTAATAATCCATTAGCCCGAGAAAATTGAACAAAATTTTTTTAGGGTCGCGACATATATTGATGTTCTTGTATTTGTGTGATGATACAGGTACTATGGAAGAGGGATCAAATAGTGCGTCTAATCGGCAGGTAGATCCAGATGAACAATTCTTGGATGATGATGATCTTCACATATTTATAGCATGGTTGTGCATCGTTGCGGAGGACATGTCTATGCATACGAAAGAACCTATTAGGGATAGTAAACTATCAAAACCTGAATGGATAAAGGAGATTGTTTATGGACATTTATATAAAATATATGAAGCATTCAGGATGGAGAGACATGTTTTTATGAACCTATGTGAATTAATGAGGGCAAAAGGTTGGTTAAAATATAGTCGGTTTGTTAGGGTAGATGAACAAGTTGGGATCTTCTTATTTATGGTTTGTCACAATAACTCCAATAGAGATTTACGTGAGAGATTCCAACGTTTAGAAAAAACAATTAGCTAGTATTTCAATACAGTGTTGAAAGCAATTCTTAAACTCTCAAATGAGGTTATCAAACCACTGTCCTTTGATGTTGTCCCATAGGAAATTCTTATGGATCCTAATCATGAACGATGCTTCAAGGTATGGCTTTTATTTTTAGAGTTTACACTATCAAATACATGTAGATGATAATCTTGTATAACTTTAGATTTTCATAAATGTACAGGACGGCATAGGTACTATTGATGGCACCCATATCAATGCTTTTGTCCCTATATCTCAGCAAGTCCCATTTAGAGGCAAGAAAGGGAATACCACCCAGAATATGCTGTGTGTTTATTCATTTGATATGAAATTTACTTTTGTGTATTCTGAGTGGGAAGGATCTGCCAACGATTGTCGAGTGTTTTCGGCAGCACTCGAGACTCCTCGATTGCAATTTCCTCGACCACTACTAGATATTTGCTTTGTCTATAAGAAGAAATTTTCTTTATGATTGTATTGTGGTTGCATATCATAACAAATTTATATATACCATGTTATAGGCAAATACTACATGGTAGATTCTGGTTATGCATCACTTACGAGATTTTTAACTCCGTTTGAAGGTGAACGGTATCATTTGAACGATTATAGAGGGCGTGGGAGACGGCTAAGAACAGCAAGAGAATGGTTTAACCGCAGGCACTCTTCACTAAGGAATGTCATTGAGAGGTCATTTAGGGCATTAAAGAATCGCTTTACCATTTTGAGACTATGCCTCCATTTACAATTAAAAAGCAAGCACTTATTGCAGTTGCATGTTATGCTCCCCATAATTATATTCGTGACCAGGACAGGATGGACAAAAACTTTTCCCTTTATGGAGATCCGGAGTATCCGTTTGGAGCTAGAGAAGTAGAGGTTGCAGATGATACATCACATGAGCAATCAGCTGAGATGAACATGCTTAGGAAAAGTATTGCAAATAAAATGGCAAGGGATTACAATATACCTGAGATTCCATGATATCGTGTTTCCGACTTTTGGAATATTATTTTTAAATACTAGATGACGATGGGAGATGATCCTTATGTGTCTTGAGTTTTTGTGTGCCTCTCTTGTTTGTTGACTTGTTTAAGTACGGCCTTTAGGATGTACACTTATGCACAAAGTGATGAATTTCAATAGCGTTTCTTGTATTTATCCTCATTCTCCCTTGTTGACTTTGGATTGAAGAACATTAGCCATCGACCGGATGCTCAACATTTCGAGCCTTAATGTTTCCCTCGCAATGGACACCTTATAAATCTCCTCTTGCCAACCGTGAATTCAGGAGGCATTGTTGCATTGAGATTGGTGGGGGCAAAAGTCGAGAGAGGAATATGAGGTCCTTTTATATCAAGTGATTCTATCAAAGAATACTACACCATGTATATACCAAGTATATACCATGTTTATACATATCACCATGTACATATGACGAACACTGATAGGAGTGATAGATGGAAGAGTTTATACCAACTATATACCTTGTTTATACATATCACCATGTATATACCAAGTATATATATATCACCATGTTCACCATATTTCCTTCACTTACAAGAAAAAAATAAATTGGTAAGTGCTCCATGAGAATTAAATACCAAGTTTTAAAAAGCACTTGAAAAAAATTTGGAATAGAAATTTTCTGGAGTTACCAAACGTATTTTTGTTCTTTTTCTATTCAGAAATAGAAATTTTTTGCAGTTACCAAACGCCTTCAAATGCTTAGAATTTGTTCCCGGACACAGAATAAAAAAGAATCATTTCTGAACAGAATCAGTTTCCGGGCACAGAATGATTGCTAAACGCACCCTTATTGACTAGCAAAAATCCCAAACCAGCGGACATGTGACCATTTTATCCTCCGTTAGTTTTCTTTAAATTTTATAATCAAATTTTTTATATGGATGGCACGTGGCAGTTAACGGGTGTACTAACTTGGGGTTTTACCCTTCGTTTGTCACAAGTATACCAGGTTTTTGATTTTTTGCAATATTAATCCAATTTAACTAAGGATAAATTTATCACAAGCATATCAGTTTGAGTTTGCTTCAGCATGAACGTATGAATTTTCCCTTGGATATATCACATGTACAGTGAAATTCATTGAGCACCTCCTACTTTTCAAAAAATCCTTCGTAAACCACCATCAAAGGTAAGGGGCTTGAACCCTTTTTTGAGGGTGTCAACCCTTTTAGTTTTAAGACACAGGGAGGCAAGCCTCTTGAGAGAGGGGTTGACCTCTGACAATGGGCGAGAGGAGATTTTGGAAACCACGGTATATCCATTGAATTTCACTAAAAAGCGAGGGTTATTATGGATAAGCCCACTCTGTTATAACTCGTGAGCTTACAAATAACTGCAAGTAATATCGGATTCATTGCTCTGGCTGACTTGACTTGACTATGGCGTTTTTTTTTTTTTTGGTAAAGGACTTGACTATGGCGTTGAGAAATAGCACTATCAAGTATTACAGAGGTAGAAGAACCTTTACTAATCAGCTGTTCACATATGACCACTTAGTAAGTTTATTGCATCACCTCAAGTTATATTTCCTCCACAAGGAGGAATTGTAGGGATTGTCTCCTATATTTGCATCAGTAACATATCTTCTTTACTTGGAGCAATAATTGAATGGCACATGTTGTATTGTGCATAGTTGTTTTTTATGTTGTGAACCTTTATGACAAAATACTTAAGACTTTCGTCTGCACCATATGCGCAAAAGACTAAGATATGGTTGTATTTTAGTGGCGATATTTTGCAGCAGTTATTTTAATGGAAAGTACTTTCACATTGATCAGGTCTCATCCAACATGGCTTGAAACATCTCATTTTACGGTATTCTCTTATTATAATTCATGTCCCTAGAATTGACCGGTAGTTTACTGGATCTTAAAGACATGATTTAAAATTATCGGTTCACAATGTCAATCTCACTTCGTCAGCTACACGACTATACCTTTTGTCATTTTGGTGTAGGCGGTGTATGGTACTCTTTTTGAAGCAGAGCATAGATCTACCTTTTATATCCCTTATTGGAAGGTCCCTTTAGCTTCATGGATTGTGCCTAGGCAGCAGAAATTCCGGAAAGATATCAAGGTTATCAATGACTGTCTTGATGGACTCATAAAAAATGCAAAGGAGACCAGACAGGTGAGGGTACCCGCTATATAGAGTGCATTTATATAGCTGTTGAGATTGAAAAATACGCACGGCTTGTTCTCTTGGCAATGGAAATTTCCACCTGGACATAGTTTTTGTTTGATCGAGGTAAAGAAGCTTTCCATTACTCTGGCGGAAGGGCTCAGGACAGCAGCTGTCAATATTAAAAACATTAGGAGTTGGAAGAACGTAACTGATGATTAGGTCACAGTACAGATAAAGGCTCCATAAACAGCAAGGACCATTCCCTTACCAAAAAAAAAAAAAACAGGAAGTACCATCCTAAGTTCAAGTATTTTGATGTCATGTTATTGTGATAAAACCTGCGTATATTCATAGAAAAGTAGATGCAATTAAAACACCGGTGGTTGAGTTATTCTCATGTAATTGGTCACAGTGCTTGAGTTTACTCTGTTGATGGCTTTCGCAATAATTTTGAAGATGTATTCTCGGATGCGGTAATCTATGAAAGTTAATCCGCCCTCCCTTTGAGAAAATTTGCAGCAAGGACTCCATTTGCGGAGACCTGGATTGCAAAATGCAAATGAATCACACCTTCGTGAAGTAGGAGCAGCCTGTGTGAATCCTTGCTGTTTAATTCTCTGACTTTCAAGTTAAACCATTGTGATGATTATCTTTAAGGGAACTAATATGCAGGAAACAGATGTTGAAAAGCCGCAACAGAGAGATTACTTAAATCTCGAAGTGGGTAGACATGTTTTAATTCTTTTTTCCTTTCAATTTAAGAGTTGTTTGCATAATTCAATGAGCATATAAATTATTAAAACCAGGCAATGTATTTTTGAAGTTTGCAGGACGCCAGTCTTTTGCGTTTTCTAGTTGATAGGCGCGGAGTGGACGTAGATGTGACCATTTTATCCTCCGTTACATTTCATTTAATTTTACCGTCAAATTTCTGAGGTGAATGACATGTGACAGTTGGCGGGTGTATTAATTTAGATTTTTACCATTCATTTGTCACAAGTATATCAGGTTTTGATTTTTCGTGATATTAATCTAATTTAACTAAGGATAAATTTATCACAAGCATATCAGTTTGGGATTTTTTATGGTCAAAAAATTACTTTAGGATAAATTTATTACAGGTATATCATATGGTGATTTTTAGTGATCAAAAAATTAATTTAGGATAAAATTGTTAAGGATGTACTAATTTAAAGTTTTTCATGATATTAACTTGCAAATTTAACGTGCACGTCATTTCCCATTAGGCTAGCTCGACACTTTACCCCACCCCAATGAAAACCCGGAAATCCAAAGCTAGCTAAACATCAAAGTCGTAACTCGTCCTTTTTAATTTCTGAGATCGGCAATAGACGTGCACGTTTGAAAATTTTCATGGTATTAATTCTTTTTATATTTTTTGATATTCAATCTTTTGATAGTGGTAGGCGCACCGACCCACCATTGAAGGAAAAACGCGATTGTAGCATCAAAATTAAACCAGACAGATAAGGTAATTTAACAATGAAAAGTTAGCCAAAAACACAGCAAATGTTTCCACCGAAATGTGGCGAACGTTGCCCTCTTTATCTTGGGTTTCTTTTATGGCCGGTGTTGTCACTGAGCTGGTCACTTCTTGAAAAACGAAGCTTTGCCATCGATGGCTACCGTTCCTCTCTCGCAGCACTCGCTCTCCGTTGCCGTCTTCGACGACGGCTTCAAAAGGAGCGATTTTGGGCTCATGGGTGTCTCCAGATCGCATCGCTCTCGCTCTTACGCTGCTAGGCCAAGAGGGCCTCGAGTCCGGTATCATTTGGATGCTACTTATGCCAAACCAACAGATAACTTCCGTTTCTTCTCGTTTGTTTTCTCGTCTGGTTATGTGCTTGTTTTGGCTGTGGAGAAGCTCTTCCGTAGTCTGCGGTGATGGGTGATTCATTGTGAAGATTTTCAGCTGACTGGAGGTTGCGAAGTTCAATGTTTGAAGTTCTGGGCGAATGCAAGAACTGTCGATTAGTTTCTGAATGTTATTTGGCCTTTTGAGTCTTGGCTTAATGATACTGAATGTTGAAATTTTCATGCTGAAGTGAAACCTTCAAGAAAACAAATCGTATAGTTTCTAAAAAAAGGTGAAGCTTTAGGTGATAGAGACCCAATTCCTCCCTGCCTTCTTGCAAGAAACTGAAAGAGAGAGAAAACTGGGTTTTTATAAGTTTGGCTATGGGCTAATGTACGGTCTACGGAATGTTCTGTTTGAGAGAGCTTGAATTCAGCGAATGGATAACTGCGCTGAGAGATACAATAAGAATGCTTGGGTTTTTTTGGACTTAGGTTAATACTAATTTGATTTATATCTTAAGAAAGCACCCCCACAGATTTCCTTTGAGGCAGAATCTTGGAGTGAAAATGGTGAAATGGAAACTGTAGCGTAGTCCTATTGGTCTCTAATAGAAATGTCTGTAATTCTTTCTGGTCATTTTACATTTAGAGTATGGAGTCTTCTTTTGGTTTAAACGAACTTATTGGAGTAGGAAAGCTGCACTTTTTCTCATGCTGAAGCTAATTTTAAATTACCAAATAACCAGAAATGGTTCCAGTTTTTTGTACTTCTGCTAGCATTGCATGATTGATTGTAGCTTCACTTTGAATGTTTATTATCAAAACTTTTAATGACAGATGTCAGTCAACAAGTACAGAAGAACCTAGAACAAAAAGGAATCTTCTCGACAATGCCAGCAATCTTCTTACTAATTTGTTGAGTGGGGGAAGTCTGGGATCGATGCCAATAGCTGAAGGTGCAGTGACAGATTTGTTTGGCAAGCCTTTCTTCTTCTCACTGTATGATTGGTTCTTAGAGGTATGTATGCAAATTGTTGAAGTTCTTCGTCGTTTTTCTTATTTTCTGCTTGTCAATAACGCTGATGGTTGACATCCAATTAACTTATGGCGGTCTGACAAGGATGTTGAAACAAACTACCAGGCTTCTTGGGAGCTCACTATTACGTGTTGCTGCTTGCCAGTCTTTATAAATGTGTAGACGGTTCATAGTTCAATTGAACTACCTTCTCGGTTGTTATGTCCCTGCAATTTTTTATAATGCCAATCATGTCAAAAAGAAAATTACAAAAGTTACTTTATCTTCTATCTTGCACTGGTTGTGAAGGCACTTAGTCTCACTTTATTCATTGTGCAGCATGGAGCTGTTTATAAACTTGCTTTTGGACCAAAAGCATTTGTAGTTGTATCCGATCCCATAGTTGCAAGGCACATTCTTAGAGAGAATGCGTTTTCGTATGATAAGGTAATGAAGTTGGATGCTCCCATGGCCTGTCAAGGTTCATCTTGTACCATTTATTTGCTTGTGCTTGAAAAATAAAATAGTGAAGTTTTCCGATTTTGTAATTGAGATAATCTGGTAGTGAAAATGATTGGATAACTAGATCTAGAGACAATTTGGTGATTGAGTATATGCTAAAGTAGGAGTTCTGTTGCAAGTTTGAGAAAGAGAATGGAGTCTACAAATTTTGGATGATCAGTATAGGCTACATACTTCAATTTGAAAGTTTCGTCATATCTTAGTATCCATTCCAGTGGTTCACAAGCAAGTGTTTTGTGCTATATAGGGAGTTCTAGCTGATATTTTAGAGCCAATAATGGGAAAAGGACTTATACCTGCCGACCTTGACACTTGGAAGCAAAGGAGAAGAGGTGAGCAAGTTCAGATTATGCCATTTTCAGTTTTGGACATGGGTCTAGACCAATCTGGAGTATCTGCCTATCAGTTTTAGTTTAAGCTTGAGCATGATGCACTTTCCTCCACATGTAGTAGTTCGTATGTAATTCTAAATGTTTTCTTACAAAAAGTTATTGGCCTGCTTCCAAGTAATACATTGTATACATCATCTAGAGAGGCATGCTCAGAACTGTTTTAGAAAAAACAAGTGTACAATGATCAACTCGAACCAGATCCTTGCTTTAGTCATGGCTTAACAATCATAACTGCGTACTTTTCCTTCAAATGGGTGTCTAGGAGATCAATGGAAGAAATATTGTTATGGTTTATTTTGTTTTGCATCAATGTCATCGATTTCAGAAAGTATCTTTAAGATTCAAAGCAGAATTCCTTTTGTTGGATTAGAGTTGCTCCGTTGACAATGGTAAGTTGGATGCTAGTACCTCAATTAATTCCCTTTAGCACTGTACCTTTTGTTTTATAACAAGCTATTTATTGTCAAATCCTTATTGTTGATACTTCATCTTTTTTTCCTGTTCTTTGTCATCCTGTCATTAGCTATTTGTTGTAAAATATGGCTGGACCATTGCCTGCTATTCAATAAGCTTAAGCTATTAGAGTGTGATGAGAATATATTAATCATGAATTATCAAATGTTATTGTAATGAAGTGTGGTGCTCGGTCTATTTCAATTAATGTATATTTAATCACTTTTGTTGCCTTGGTCATCAACAAACTATCAATGTTCTTGTTTTGATTCATGGGTAAAGCAAGTGTATGTGGTCTTGTCTAAAATTTAGCGTAACTTGTCTTGAAAACTACAGTTATTGCTCCTGGCTTTCATTCGTTATACTTGGAAGCTATGACCCAAGTGTTCACAAAATGTTCGGAGAGGACCATCCAGAAATTTGAGAAGCTTTCTGAAGGCACAAATGAACATGGAGAGGGGAAAATTGAGCTGGATCTTGAAGCAGAGTTTTCGAGTTTGGCTCTTGATATTATAGGCCTTGGCGTCTTCAATTATGACTTCGGATCAGTCACAAAAGAGTCACCCGTCATCAAGGTTTTGATGAGTTGTGACTTGTCTTCTTCCTTTAGTGGCATTCATTTTGTTTAATCTCTTAAAGATGCTTCCTTCTCGTGTATACTGTTCTCAGTTCTATTGCAGTTAAAAAATCTATAAAAACTTAAGGATTCAAAAGTTTGTCAGTTAGAATTTTGGTTCCTTGTGTGGTTTTGATTTACTGCCGTCATTTAAAGGAAAAAGGCTCAACATAGGACCACAATATCAGAATAATGACCCATTGAGTTTGCTTCAGCATGAATGTATGAATTTTCCCCTGAATTTATCAAAGACCAAAATTTTCAGTAAATTTCATTGACACAAACCCCCCCCCCTCCAAAAATAAAATAAAATAAAACCGCCCCTCCTTGTGTCATACAGTGAAATTCAATGAGCACCTCCTACTTTTCCAAAAATACTTTGTAAACCACCATCAAAGGTAAGGGCTTGAACCCTTTTTGAATGTGTCAACCCCTTTAGTTTTGAGACACAGGGAGGCGAGCCTCTTGAAAAAGGGGTTGACCTCTGACAATGCATGTGGAGGAGATTTTGGAAACCACGGTATATCCATTGAATTTCACTAAAAAGCGAGGGTTATTTTGAATAAACCCATTCTGTTATAACTTGTGAACTTACAAATAACTGCAAGTAATATCGGATTCATATGCTCTGGCTGACTTGACTTGACTATGGCGTTGAGAAATAGCACTATCAAGTATTACAGAGGTAGAAGAACCTTTACTAATCAGCTGTTCACATATGACCATTTAGTAAGTTTATTGCATCACCTCAAGTTATATTTCCTCCACATGGAGGAATTGTAGGGATTGTCTCCTATGTTTGCATCAGTAACATATCTTCTTTACTTGGAGCAATAATTGAATGACACATGTTGTATTGTGCATGGTTGTTTTTTATGTTGTGAACCTTTATGACAAAATACTTAAGACTTTCGTCTGCACCATATGTGCAAAAGACTAAGATATGGTGGTATTTTAGTGGCGATGTTTTGCAGCAGTTATTTTAATGGAAAGTACTTTCACATTGATCAGGTCTCATCCAACATTGCTTGAAACATCTAATTTTACAGTATTCTCTTAATATAATTCATGTCCCTAGAATTGACAGGTAGTTTTCTGGGTCTTAAAGACATGATTTAAAATTATCAGTTCACGACGCCAATCTCACTTTGTCAGCTACACGACTATACCTTTTGTCATTTTGGTGTAGGCGGTGTATGGTACTCTTTTTGAAGCAGAGCATAGATCTACCTTTTATATCCCTTATTGGAAGGTCCCTTTAGCTTCATGGATTGTGCCTAGGCAGCGGAAATTCCGGAAAGATATCAAGGTTATCAATGACTGTCTTGATGGACTCATAAAAAATGCAAAGGAGACCAGACAGGTGAGTGTACCCGCTATATAGAGTGCATATTATATAGCTGTTGAGATTCAAAAATACGTACAGCTTGTTCTCTTGGCAATGAAAACCTCCACCTGGACATAGTTTACGTTTGATTGAGGGAAAGAAGCTTTCCATCACTCTAGCGGAAGGGCTCAGGATAGCAGATGTCAATATTAAAAACATCAGGAGTTGGAAGAAAGTAACTGATGATTAGGTCATAGTACAGATAAAGGCTCCATAAACAGCAAGGATCAACCTAAGTTCAAGTATTTTGATGTTCATGTTATTGTGATAAAACCTGCATATATTCATAGAAAAGTAGATGCAATTAAAACACTGGTGGTTGAGTTATTCTCATGTAATTGGTCACAGTGCTCGAGTTTACTCTGTTGACGGCTTTCGCAATAATTTTGAAGATGTATTCTCGGATGCGGTAATCTATGAAAGTTAATCCGCCCTCCCTTTGAGAAAATTAGCAGCAAGAACTCCATTTGCGGAGACCTGGATTGCAAAATGCAAATGAATCACACTTTTGTGAAGTAGGAGCAGCCTGTGTGAATCCTTGCTGTTTAATTCTCTTACTTTCAAGTTAAACCATTGTGATGATTATCTTTAATGGAACAAATCTGCAGGAAACAGATGTTGAAAAGCTGCAACAGAGGGATTACTTAAATCTCGAAGTGGGTAGACATGTTTTAATTCTTTTGTCCTTTCAATTTAAGAGTTGTTTGCATAATTCAATGAGCATATAAATTGTTAAATCCAGGCAATGTATTTTTGAAGTTTGCAGGACGCTAGTCTTTTACGTTTTCTAGTTGATATGCGCGGAGTGGATGTAGATGATCGCCAGGTAAAATATGACTTCATAATCTTTCAAAGCTTCAGGTAGTTGAAGTTTCCTCAGGGGTTAATAGTAAATTGCTATTGGGTTCCTCGAACAATGTGATATCACATTGCGCACAGTGCCTCGAGTTGTTTGCTGTCCATCTTGGTTTTTTTTTAAATCGTTGTCATGCCAAGATTTGTCTCGTTTTTTATTTGACCATTAGGCCATATTTAAAGGGTCCTTAATTCCAATTGGTCTGATTAGTCTTGGGTCCGCAATTTTAAGTAATATTTTTCAAGTAATTTCAGGTAATAAAATATCTGCGATTCCATGTAAAACATCTTTTCAACCTGAAGATCTACGAGCATATAAGTGCTTGTATAAATTTAAGCATAAGTATATTATATAGAGAAATTTGTAAGGATGTCTTTAGTAGATCTTTTTTGGCTTACTTTTGGGAAGGGGTGATTCTGAAACCAGACCAAATCAATCAGTTTCCTTTTTTCTCAACCAAACCAGCTGATTAACCAATAAAACTGAAGAATACTGCTCAGTTCAGTTGCACTTTATTAGTACTGTATTTCTCTTTGCTTTCACCACTCTTAATTTTCAACAACTGTTTCTATTTGATCATTTTAGATGCCCATATCTCTAAAGGGTGATTAAACACTGAACTAATATCTCTTGCAAAGTCTGAAGCCCAGGATATTAGTTCTGTATCCATCTCTGGTTAGAGGTATGCTCACACGTAGTGGATGCAAGTTGCTCATGCCTACACTGGGTCATATGCTTCTAAAAATTTATCATAGTAATGCATCTATGCTTTTGAAACTCATCACCTGAGTCACACATTTAGTTCAGACATGCGCCTTTGGCCTTTTCTGAACAACTCGTTTTAACAGTTGAGGGACGATCTTATGACTATGCTCATCGCTGGCCATGAAACAACAGCTGCTGTTCTTACCTGGGCTGTTTTCTTACTTGCTCAAGTATGTTTCCATTCACCAACTTCTTTGTGGAGCAATTTCAATCTTGTATTGTGTTGGAATGAGTTTAACATGTCTGTGCTGCTTGAAATTTACTTGCCTAAAGCTGTCATTTGAATTATTGACTTTAGTTTTCTGAATGCAGAACCCATCGAAAATGAGAAAAGCACAAGTGGAGATTGATTCAGTGCTTGGTCAAAAGAGGCCAACTTTTGAATCTCTAAAGAAGTTGGAGTAAGTTATGTATGATCTTCCTTGTTTATCAATACATTTGCGAATACTGTAGTGATATATGATGTCGAAGTTGATTCATGCCCATCTTTTAGAGATTTTTCTCTCTTTAAGGGAAATAATTCTTAGCTCAGAACCAGAGCCATTGTTCCTTAATCTCATTCTTGAAGACAAGGCTTAACTAAATGGAAGTGATTGGTGCTACTTCTGCAGACAGTAATCTGTATATGTTAATCTTGTGTTAAGAGAATTTTTCAGCCCCATGTGTGAGAAGCACTTAAAAAGCTGTATATTAATTTCTCTGCTTTTACTACTCAAAGCTAATTCAAATTGATTGCATTTGTTATAAGATGTTTATTTCTATTGCAATGTAGAGAAAGAGAGAGAGATAGGGAGATTGTTTGCAGAATTTACCCTCAATCTTTTCCAATGATGGTTTTTGTATGCTCTATAGCTGCAACTTCTCGTATTTACATCCCCATAAAGACCGTGGAAAAGAAAGTTCTCCTGGAAGTGCTTTTGTTTTCTCTTATCAAAATCTAAGTATGTTAGTAGCAAGCTCATGCATGTTTATGAGCTGTATGCAATAATGGGAAGGTTTCTCTACACTAATCCTTGATTCCATTGATTGGTTTTGTATCTTGCCTATGTATATCTTTCTTGATATTCAAAACCCATATGCCTTTTCCATTCTTTCAGGTACATTAGACTAATAGTTGTGGAGGCACTTCGTTTGTATCCTCAACCGCCTTTGCTTATTAGGCGTGCCCTCAAATCAGATCGATTGCCAGGTGATACTAGCTACTAAATCGTAAACATGATTGCTAATTAAGTTTTACACTCGATAATTTTTACCGATGCTTCATTGGAATAAAAAGCGCAGTTGTCGCTTAATCTCCTCCTATAGTTCAGTGATCATTTCGGTGCAATCGCAGATAACAGGAAAAAAATGCTATCAGTGGTTGAGATGACTGCTTGTGATAGGAGATATTAAGCCACTTGTGGATCAAATAAGAGAGAATGTATTTGAAAACTCTCAGTCTCAACAAATTTATGTCTTAATTGATGCTTGTCTGAGTGGGTCGTAGGCATTACCATCTCAAATTCATCTTGAAGGAACCACTTTTGGTGGTTTTCCAGTTGGTCATCCTTAAAATTAATGATAAACATGGTTTGCGATGAGTTGCCTAACTGCAAGTTCTCTTCTCTGTACGAGCTAAAGGGCTATCCTGGGAAGTCCCACGTCTTATGATTTTTGTTAGAGAAAGTCCAAGTAATAACCAATAGGGAGTATCCAATTGACCAAGTGAAGTTATTTCATGGGACAAAAGTGTATCTTCAATTCTAGCTGAGTTGGCATTATTCCATGGGACAAAAGTGTTTCTTCTATGCATCACTGTAGTAGCAGCATGTCAACGAGGAATGAAGACATTGTTAGATTTTTGTTATCATTTTTTCTATGCTAGTCCTCATCTTATTTATGAACTAGAATTCTACATTTTGCTGTCAACTTTGTCTTTCAGGGGGTTATAGAGGTGACGAAAATGGCTATCTGATTCCTGCTGGCACAGATATCTTCATTTCTGTGAGTAATTGCATTGCTTGTATATTAGTTCTTATCGGTTTGTACTGCCACTTTTGTGAAGCTAAAAATATAGTCTAGCCCTTTCGCTTCTGCTCATTCTGGTGAGCATAACCTTTTGACCTTTAAATTAAATTATTCAGGTGTATAACCTTCATCGATCTCCATATTTTTGGGATCAGCCCAATGAATTTGAACCAGAGAGGTTCCTGACACAAAGAAAGAATGAGGGGGTTGAAGGCTGGGCGGGCTTTGATCCGTCTCGGAGTCCTGGAGCGCTGTATCCGAACGAGGTCACCTTCTAAATTGGAATCTCCATGCTTCAAGCACTTTGTCTCATTCTACTCAGCCAAAAGAATGGCTCACGTCCTCTGTCAAATGTAAATTGTCTGTTGTGATGATCAGATCATCTCGGATTTTGCATTCTTGCCATTTGGTGGTGGGCCTAGGAAGTGTGTCGGGGACCAATTTGCCCTGATGGAGTCGACAGTGGCATTGGCTATGCTGCTTCAGAAATTTGATGTGGAGCTGAAAGGATCAGCCGACTCTGTGGAACTTGTTACGGGCGCAACAATCCACACAAAGAACGGGTTGTGGTGCAAATTGAGGAAGAGATCTGATCAACTGCAAATCTGATCATCAAAATGCACTACAAGCTATTAAAGGTTGGGCAAGTCAGCCTTTTCTCGGGTTGTTCTTTCCATCTTTTATCTTGCTATTGATAGATAGATCTTCGTTTTCTTTTCACAGACTCGAGTTCACCAGCACGGTACAGATTCAACCGGCAAAACCCCTCTTTCCCTACCTATAGTTGAGATCAGATGCAAGAATCTGGTGCTCTATAACAATGACTTCTCTATGAATTTATGTTATATGAGGCTTGAATGGTAAGTCAAATGCAGAAAAACATACTGAGCACATGTTGCGTGCGTCAACTTGGACGTCTGTGGTTTGTATGGACAGAATTGGTTTGCTACCAAAAAAGAGTGAACGGCTTAATTTGGAAAAAAATTCGGGAACCCAGTGGCCATTGAAATTTCACTTTTACAGTATATTTTACGTTTTTTTCAGCGGAGAGCTGACCGTTATTCAGGCACTTTAGCAGATATTGCCAATACGATTCACTGCAGCAAATTAAGTATCCCATTGACAATTCTTAGCTCGATTTGGCAACTACAACACTGAACTGAGAGATGATGACAGAGATTTCAATTTGCAACACGAATCTAGATTGAATGATTATGACAGGAAAGAGAAAAGGTTGGTTGCCACAACGACTTCCAACATGCGCGCGCGTGAGAGAGAGAGAGAACATCCTTGAGATACGAGAAAAGATCCCTTTACACGTCTTATGAGTCGTCACCTATGCTCAGCTAAATTGAGTATACATAATTTGTGGCAATTTGTCACTATGCTCAGCTAATCTGCAGAAAGTGAATATACATGAGGTTGGGAGCTCCTTTTTTGCCTTATATATGTTGGTAGCTAATTGAGAATGCTCTTGCCATTCTCAACTTCACTGAATACACGGGAAGGTCAATAGGTAAATTCACCTATGCAATTTCTTATCCTGCAAGTTCTTCAATGCAATGCCCTGAAACTGCAAGTGCATCGAACCAACAGGCTGTCCCTGCACAGGGCCAAGCTTACGGGCCAATACAATCAGAAAGTCAAAAAGAAAAAGCACAAATTTAGTTGTTAAGATGCATACGGTGTTTTGGAAATCACTCTGGACAGTGAAACACCCAGGAATTTCTTGTGCTCTAAAACCAACCTGTCCCTGAAATCAACAAACTTCCTCCATCAATTTAATTGTTGAAAGAAAATCTACTCATCGAGACATTGGTTAACTAGATTCTGTACCAGTTCCTGCAAACTTTGTTGGGTCCCACAGTGAAAAACTCGCGACGACACTGAATGTAGACGTCCCTAATAAGATCAAGGTCAGGATCAAAGACCAGAAGATATGGCCAAAAGTATCACAGAAAACTATGCGTTCGAAGTTAAGGACAGAAGGCAAGCATGTAACACACAAACCAGGCCGCCCTGTAAATTGCCATAATAACCATTGCGAATGGGACATGCCGATTCTAGTTGTCCCCGCATGCAGTAAAAAACATGAGCTCAATACCACCATCCATGACAGGCAAAATCCGTTTATCAAAGATGATAAGATTCCATACCACTCCTTGCATAATTTGATGAGCCTCATCAAGGCCATCTAGACTAGCTGTTCTGAAATTTGATTCCTACACAATTGAAAGACAACGAAATGAGAGAGACCATAACCACAGGATAATCTTGAAATTGTGTCTATTAACACTTTCTAAACTGGATACCGTGTTTTGCATGCCCTGTTGGGAAATCCAACGGTTATCCTGGTCTTCTGTTCTCGAACTTGCTTGTTCCTACAGGTTAAGCACAAAGCTAGTTGAGTTAACCATCTCTCCATGAACAGGCTAGCACTCTCATAATAACGGAATGAACTAAAATGAATAAGCCTAACCATATCATGTAAGTTATCTTGAGTCCTAATAGTTGCACCTCCTTGCTCAAAATGCACCACCTGCAACATGAATAAAGTCATGGTCAAGGGCTGGATCACGCGACAGTTGCTGCAACACATCTGCCACTCAAAGTGTCAAGTACCAAACCTAAACTGACCTTGCTTTTCTTACTAATTTTCTTTCTCTTAAGTGACTTGATCACGTTCCCATGTTTCTCTTCCGGTGCTTCAGCATTTTGGTGAACGGTAACTAAGCCAGGCTCCGAAACACTCCACCTAGAATTAAGCCTCGAATACCGTCTCGACACTTCCTCTAAGGCCTGAAATGCAATATCGTAAGCTTCCTGAGATAAAGACCCCTGTTCCCCCAGTTTAATTGCTCGCTTACAAAGATCATTAAACCGCTGCATTCTGGAAGCAAGCAATTCACTTGATTTTTCAGCATCAGTTTCCCTGATCTTTGCATTCTTAGTCCAGCGCTTTAAAATATATTGGCAGGGGATGCTAGAAACGCCAGATGTTTGAAGAACAAGCATTGCATGTCTACAAAGGAAACCTCTGTATTCAAATGATTTACATGAACAAAAAATTTCTGAGTCAGCTTCCTTCCAAGAAACAACAAAATTTTGACTTTCCCTAAAATCTTCAACTTGAAAGATTGCAGCTGGTTCATTTCCGTTTTCTCTTTGCAGATGACACGACTCAACTCCCAGAACCTCGTCCTGAAATTGCTTGAAAACTGCATTAGTATAGATTGTTGACATTTGCTTCTCAAATGTTGAGGCAGACCTTAATACAGGTGACTTGCACCATGATTCGGCATCCGCTACAGCCTCCCTTTCATACATTTCTTGCAAGTACACCTTGTATTGCTTCAAAAAATCCTTAAAAGAAATTCCCCTATTTAAATACCTATCAAGAAAAGCCGTCACGCTTCTAGTTCGATCAGCTGTGGACATTCCAGCTAAAAAGGCATCCTGCATGTAAATTGGGACCCACTTTTTACGATCTTCATATAATGAGCAAACCCATTCATCCTCCCCTATTTCAAACTTATGAATCAGTTTCTGCCATCTCTTCTCAAACTGTTCATCCGTCCAAGACAGATACACGCACTTGTTAAACTTATCCATGAATTTATCATATTTATCTAAAACATGTGCCAAAGTTAGAGGAACATTTCTGAAAATGTGCCACAAGCAAAAACAATGGCGTATATCCGGAAATACATCTGCCACAGCTTCTTTCAGTTGTTTGTCTTGATCCGTTATGATAACTTTAGGAGCTTGATGACCCATTGCATTGAGCCATGCCCGCATTACCCAACTATAAGACGATTTCCCTTCGTCCCCAATTAATGCACATCCAAGCAGTAAGTACTGAGCATGGTGATTGACTCCAACAATAGGAAGAAAAGGAATACTGTAATTTTCTTTAACATAGAAGACATCAAAGAAGACCACGTCACAGAAACTGGCATAATCATGCCTACCTTTAGCATCAACCCAGAACACACTTCTCAAGCATTTGTCACGTCCCAAATCTATTGCATAGAAGAAATTGGGATTCTCCTGCTGCATGCTCATGAAATATTCCAGCATCACTTGTGTATCTTCCTCATTTAGGACAGCTTGTAGACCTTTCTTTTGAAAGGCTAAAGCATTAGCCTGCTTGGTCCTGCCACAGATGGAATTATAGAAGTCATCTGGGACAATGTCATGGTTATGCTCCTTAACAACACTATATATAATCCATATGCCATCTTCCCTCCTCTTCATATTCATTCTGGCTTTGCAGTTCGTCTTTATACAGGGGCGTGGATGGACAGTTGAACTGGACTCGCGCTTGCTTCCAAACCTAGAACAGGCTATCTTTACATCAATAAACTTCCCAGATTTCTTAGAGCGACGACTAGCTTTAATTGTGATGCCAAATCCAACAGAGCGAGCGTACTCTCTGTAGAAAGAGTATGCTGCTTCCTTCGTTTGAAATTCTAAGCCAATCCAAGGCTCTGTACTCAACGATCTATGATGAACATCAACAATGGAGTTTGTCTCCGCCTGATTCATAATACAAACACCATTTTCCTCGCTGTTGTACTGGGGGGCTACCATAATATCTTCACTCCCATTAAGAGAATTTACATTTCCCCAGCTAATTTCACTCCCATCAAGAGAATTTACATTTTCCCCACCGTCACACTGGGGTGCTACCAGAATATTTTCACTACCATCAAGAGAATTTACATCCTCTTCCTCAGCAAGCATTTTGCTGGAAGACTCTGCAACATCCAAATCTGCATTTTTGTCAGAGTCTAGCTTCTTTATTCCATCCGAAGGAAATTCAAGATCAATCTCCATGTACTAATTTATGAACTCTTAGATTCCTGCAAGACCATGGGAAGAATTTTTCGCAAACTTCAGGCGAAACAAAGACGTAAACTGTCTACAGATGAAAAATCCAGAAAGCATATTTTATGAATAATCATATGACAATGACCAAAGATTCTAGTTTCTGTGGGCTAGAATTCACACTACCAAGGTTGAACATACTTCAAGACAAACTTAGTATGCAAGTATCAATTCAGTGTTGGTTGTTCGAGGATCTTTCAAAAAACTTTAACTTTTATGGAATGATGAAAAAAATGGGTATTCCAGTCCACCATAGTCCACAAGCCAGGTCAATCTGAGCCATTACATTCCTTTTAATCAACTTAAAGGACTAAATAACTCAATCAATCATTTGTGTGTGTGTGTTGATTTTTCTGCTAACTCTGACGAAAATTGAACAAATTTTTTCACATGATTGACCTGACCCATATAATTGTAAGCCAATGACCGATTAAACAGTAACGCTCAGAGTCGAATACAGAAAAGAGAATTCACTAGAAAACCAACCACCAAAGCCTTCAGTTCAGGAGCTCAAGTCAGGGATGGCACTACCATATGATCAGTGGGTGCAAGTGCCCCCGCTGAATTTTCAACATTCTCCAATTAATATATCGTTTTTGTGTTAAAAAATTGCCAATAGACTTGCTCTTTGACCCCATTGGACAATGTAACGTGATGACTGTAAACCCATGTTCGCCTTACAAGTTAACAAGGTCAGATTACATTCAAATAAAATCCAAGTCTCATACAACAATAGTACCTCCGATAATGTAAAGTATTTCTTTACTCATTGGAATTGGATATATATACTTTCTCACATCATTGTGCACTGTTGCAAATCTTCATGTAAATGATTAACAGACTTCGGGAAGAAACTAAATTTACTCTGCTCATTTCAAACAGAAGCATATTAGTTGAGGAACAATCTGCGGTCACTTTGCCAAGAAAATTTAAGTTGGCATAGAAAAAGAAATGATGGTCACGGTACAACACTTTCCAAGCACAGAAACATGTCAATCACCGTAAGAGGTTGTTATCACATAATTCCTCCTGACCCTAGTTAATATTTTTACGCCCCATTAATCACGAATACGGAGAAAAGACGCAAATTATGGATATAAATCTTTCGTGTATGCAGAAGTCTGATAATTAGTTATTTTTCCTACTTGTATTATGAGGAACACTATTATGTTTCCTAAAGTTTGGTTATCTTTATCGCCACAAAACAGAACAGCCTTCAGAGACACTTTTCAACCCGTCCAAAGTTCAAATCTTTAACCTTCTTTTTTCTTTTAACTCCAAAGAAAGCAGACACCATTGAGACAATAGCCTCTGGGACTACACGTATAATCTCCCATTGTTCATATTCTCCCTATTTCATGTATGCCTCGTGGATAATGACAAACTCCGCCCTAGCGCCGCCCTGGCTCAAGTGATGATCAGACGCCTGAGACACGGTCGAACACAGCCGCGAGCCATTTGAAAACCCACGAGGCGGCAGTCCCAACCCAATGTAATACTCGGATCACCAACCCGATCCCATCGAATCAAGGACGAACACAATAAAGAGCGTCGAATGAGGGGCGAGGGCGAAGCCTCGAGGACCCAGAAACGTGAACCAGACGGACATTGAGCCGAGCGAATGAAGAAAGCGGGGCACCGAAAGGAGATTACCCAGACGAGAGAGGAAGCCATAGCCTGAGACCTCGTCCGAAGTGGCGATCGTTCAGTTCCGGAGCTGGGGCTGCGCAGGTGAATTCGGAAGCTTCAGGTCTGATCTGATGATTGTTGGTCCTGAACCGACGACGACGACGACGACGACGACGACGACGACGACGAAGAAGAAGAAGAGAGAGCAGAGGAGAGGAGAGGAGAAGCAGGTGACTGACTGAGAAGGAAGAAAGGAGGCAGTGGGAAGGAAGAGTGAATTTTTCTCTTTTTCTGTTTAAATGAATTTTTGTTAGTGAGACGAGTGCCAACAGCACTTATTAAAAAAATAATAATAACGATGATGATGATGATATTGTAATTTTTAATACACCGATTATTTTTTATGCTATGCCTTGCCCCAATCACTTTTTTGAGGATTGGATTATCACGAACTAAATATACTTAACAAGTGTCTTGAATCACGGGTTAACACGATTTATGTAAATGTATTGTCGATCATGATACTTCATCATAAATTAAGCGGAAAAAAAGATGTGCGTACCCAGGATTGTAAATTAAGGTGATAAAGCGATTGAGTGATAAAGGTTGATTGCCATGAGGACAGATAATAACATCAGTCTCTAGATTTTATTCAAAGAGTAATACGATCCCTGCAAATTTTATTGGTCCATTTAGATTCCCGAACTTTCGACTCATCTCACCGATGAGCGGAAAAAGTTGACCGCGTTAAGAATAACGGCACCACCAGCATCTTCAATATATCAATTAGATTAACAGGATCCTTAAAAATTTTGTACAATATTTGATGTTGTTTTTTGAACTTTTAATTAGTTCGATTTGGTCCTTAAACTAGTCCTAAGGTGTTTTTATATTATTCGGTAACCACAGCAACGTGAGAACCCACAAAAATGCCGTACCTAAGAGGTGTTTTCCATGATCACTCGAGGGATCGATCCACTGTCCTCAATGCGTCTTACACCGAGGGATCTTGACATACCTTTCGACACAAAATGCCATACCTCGCAAACACTTCAACGATGTTCGATAAACAATCGATAGTTGTTCTAGTGCCCTTCGGCAAGCGGTTTGAGTCTTGACGTTTGCATCCGAGGGAAAAACTAAACCCCATCGTCTTAAGTCTACCACCAGGATTCAATCATAGACATGTCGTCCAAGCTGAAACTAGCAAAATCCGCATGAAAACAGAACCGAACCTCTCATACCATCACGTTGTTTCTGCTTCCCGGCTAATCTATTCAGATTTCAATGAGAAAATCACACTTGCATTCGCAAACATCTCAAAAGGTGAAGTAAAACCGAACCGAGACGTTCTTTCTCTAAGAAAGGTCAGTGAACAGCCAGCTCTGGACGTAGCCTCATATGGGCTAGAGCCGACAGAAGAAAACAGAACGAACCAGCTCAGCTAGGATGTCACATGATAGGATCATGAAAATGCAAAGAGCTGAAATACACGAACGACAAAGATGAGAATGCGCAAACACAATGAAGCTTATACAGAAGCTCTGTTCCAGTTTACAAGATAGTTACCCCAGATTCCTGTGTGTCCTATTAAAGTACTGCATTAGATGGATATCCGACAGACTTGAGTTTTGGGAAGTACCTAATCGAAGGAATGTGCAACAGGGACGCGCGTGTGGACACACAGTACTAGAAAAGTTTCAACCCTTCAACCAAATCTACTACATGCAATCTTAGTTTCGCAGGAAAAGAACACCTATGCGATATCCCCCAT
Organism: Syzygium aqueum; assembly: GCA_031216185.1. Taxonomy (NCBI): domain Eukaryota; kingdom Viridiplantae; phylum Streptophyta; class Magnoliopsida; order Myrtales; family Myrtaceae; genus Syzygium; species Syzygium aqueum. Next base: position 3,193,482 of record CM062231.1, read on the forward strand.
TTAGTATTTCTGAGGCGGTTGTTGGGTCAGCAACAATCCAAATCGCTTCTTTAGAAGAACTCTTTGCCTTGAGTATTTGTCATCAGGCGAGAAGCGAGCTGCAGAAAGAACATGATCGAAACATAAATAAATAAACAAAAACACTTTATGCTGTAGAAACATCATTAAAGAAATTCTGCAGCAAACAATTACTTGCAATATGTGACGCATGATTCAAATAATATGGACTAAGAACACCAGGTGGTTGAAACATATATGTTTCATCTCCACTGAACTGCAGCTCCATTGGAGGAAGGAAGCGCAGGATAGTTAAAAGCGACTTTTGATCTAAGTCCATTAGCATTCAAAGCTAATCATTGCCATTAGACTTTTTAGCTTTGCCAAGATGGACTACGAAGGCAGGATTCAACTGAGCCCACACACGAGAAGAATATATGGATAGATAACAAATGGAAATCCAACTACTCCCACAAGGGCAACAAAATGTTCTTTAACAGTGGTAGAGAAAGAAGATAACTTAAAAAACTGTAACAGCCTTACATTCTATCAAAAACCATCTCGGTCCAGTGCAATATTCCCACCAGGACCAAACAAATATAACAATCAAATACCTAACTCAAGAAAAGCAAATAAAACATCAAATGAGGTGAGGTCTTACCCGGATGAGCAGATTGTGTAGCGAGACCCAAGGGTGTTTCTTTCTGCATACAATCAAACAGCCATTTCAGAACATGGATCGGCAAAATAGTTCGAAGAGTATATGATAATCTGTACAAGCAGAAGACTTCATTTTTTTAACCAGTGAAAGGTTAATTTTCATGAGGACCCAAGTGGGCACTGGCTGATATACAAAAATCAATTACCAGTCAAAGCATGCACTTTATAAAGCGAAAAAGTTGGATTCTTGTAATTAACTGTCTAATCACTGGACGAAAATCACTCTCTGGCAGGACAATCGCATGTTACAATTTAAAAAACCAATGCCCCTACCCAATTCTATGAAATGCTGTAAGAGAGTTGAACCAACTATTGTAATATTCAACAATAATTTTCCTTTAATCACTGCAAGGCATTACCAATACCGAAATCCCCAGACAATTGCACAAGGACTCTAAAGTAAAGCTCTTTTACCGATTCGATTTGGTGAAGCAGTAGACATAGAATTAAAAAGCTGAGCTCTTTTTCCTAATCTATTCAGCAAAGTAGCAGGCAAAAACTACGGTGTCGCATTAAACTCGACATCTATTTTCCTAAGTACGGCGTCCAGATGAATCCAACCAGCAGGAGCGACATTAGTAGCATTACCACCATTTCAGGAACCACAAACAACCCATGTATGGACACGACAGTTCAATATCTAGAACAAAGAATAAGACAGTACCTTTGTGGTGTACACTTTGTCACCATTATCGTTTATGTAGAACTGAAGATACATCGTGGCTCGATGAAACCTGCAGATATCGGAGCAGAATCAATAAAAAAAAAGACCCGGAATAGCATAAGTCCACCATCAACGTTCCAGAAACCGAAAGCTAGGCATCCACGCAAAACAATGAATACCCAGTAAGCTCAAACTATGATAATCACCAGAAACTTTCAGCAGATTACGATGGCGAGCTTCCATGTGGTTCATTACGAGCCAAAGCTGAAACTTTTAGTATTCACAAGAAGGGTTTCACCATGCGAATAAACCATCGTTTGAATCCGTAGAACTGGCTACAGAGAGAGAGAGAGAGAGAGAGAGAGAGAGAGAGAGAGAGAGAGAGAGAGGCATACACAGGGCAAGAACTGAACGGAGACAGATCAGACACCGGTCGGCGGCAACTTCAGCTTCCCTGCGAGACCTTCAATGGCGACGTTAGCGCGGAGCAAAACTAGGGCTCACTGCGGAGAGCTTTAAATATGGTGCCAGGCAGATTTTGGTAGTTTTGTAATTTGGTCCTTTAAATTTTATTTTATGCAATCAAGCCCTCTAACTTTCTAGATTTGTCCAATAAAAACCTCTGAGTTTTATTTTGTGCAATCAAACCTTCTGACTTTTTTTTATTTGCATAATTAGGTGCTGTTGTTACCAATACTGTCAAATCAAAAAAATTGCTTCTTTTGTTTCTTGTTTTTCCACTTTATTTTCTGCTGATTTGACGTCAAATTTGCGTCACGTGTCATCTTCTATTACATAAGAAATGCCACATCATTAATTAACTTGATAGAGATCGGTTAAATCGATTGCCGAGAAAATTAGAGAATTTAATTGCACAAAATATAACTTAGAAGACCAAGTCACACAATTCATTGAACAAAAATTCTTACATGTTTCAATAGTAACACATTGTTCCGTGGAGCTAAGGTCCAAACAAGAAAATAAAGATGTGTTTCCACGACTCTACCACTTAGTCAATTCTATCCAAAAAAAGCTAAAGAACCAAATTGCACCGCCATTAAAATTATAAGGACCAAATCTAGTCCTAACCTTTTAAATCTCTAAGGAAGTGATTTGAACAGAATAAATATGTGAAGAACATGGAAAGGAAATGCTTTTAGGGGAAATGAGGGCGAGCCTACCAAACCGAATGGGCGTTTTGTAAGACGAGGAACACCGAAGGGGGTATTACCGGACCGGACAAGCTCGAACCGAACTTAATCAACCAATATTTTGAATATATTTGTGATTCTTGAGTTATTGTTCATTTTTGGCAAGAAATAAAATGGTTCGAATAGGATATGCCCTAACTAATACATAGAGGAAAAGTTATATTTTTCTATACAAAATAGAGCAAATCATATTTTATACCGCCTATTTAAACATCACCTCAGTTGAGAGTGTTCGTGTCAAAACTCAATTCTGTTCGTGTGATAAACATGTTTCTTTAATACGATTAATAAACATGCATGTCCATTCTTTTAACTCGCTATCAATATTAAAATGACATTTTTATAGTCGTGTGATTTGGTCCAGTTTAATCGAAATATATTAACTTGTCAATCATATTAATATGACATGTTTAAATACATGCATGCACGTTTATGAATCATTTAATCAGTTTGTCCGAGAGCTCATTTTCATAAAATAAGGTCATTTTCATAATACATGAGCTTATTTGGTAATCTATCGTGTTTGGCTTTTCAAAATTACGACAGGTTATCGAACTAATCATGTTCAAGGTTGACAGATATAAGACGTGATACAAGCATAACAGAATGTATTAATCATCAGCCCTGACAGAAGATGAATGCATAGAAATGGTTGGCCAAAGAATGCAACATATTATAGTCATGTATTTTTTCTTCTTCTTTTTTTGTTGATAACTCAGGGACACGAGCATGAAGACCCAACAACCTAGAAGCCCAAAACCTATAAATCGATTGAGTTCCTTGTATGGGCAGCCCTGACCCAGAGCAATTTGCACGCAAATCATTAGGACCAATTTAATAGACCAATCTAGTAGTATTCCTGAGATTGCTCCTTTGTAAGTACTCATCACTGCACATTATAAAACCATTCGACTCCTTTGCAAGTTATGGTCGCATGAGAAGAATGCCAAGATTGCCAATTTTATTCCCACTGGAAGTGGAAAAGCCTGCGGTACTCCCCACCAATATACCCCTACATTCTGCAATGCATAGGGTGTAGAGTGGACAACCATCAATTTGCCATGCTAATCCTCTAAGACCCAAGTAAATGAATGTCTCCCAAAAAGCATAAATTACTTGTGCCAAGCCAATTGATTAGCTCAATAAATGCTTGAGATAATGGACAAAATCCCAAAATGATCCATAAGCCGCCATCAATCAACCGGAGTTGCAAGTTCACAATTCTTAGGAGGACTTAGTGTTCTGCAGAAAATCTCAGCCTGAAGACCACCTAAACGCATGTCCAAATTCATAGCATGGCCGTTAACTAAGAGATTCGAGGTTTAAAAAAATTGGGAGAGAGAGAGAGCGAGAGGAACCATGCTGGCAAACTTTAACATTATAGATGAGACTGAACAAATGGAGAATTTACTGACTGATTCTCAAGAAATCCTATCTATTTGACCTGGATACAATCCAAGATACACAAGAACAGCAGCCTGTACAACTGACGATGACCCTACCTCAGCATATCTCGACTTTCCTCAGGATTCCATAAATAATACAACAGCTGATCTATGGTGATGAAAATCATTAGCCTATCTGCTATCTTACAAACACTACAATTGGAGACTTATGTAGTACTTCCATTTGAGATATAAGTTCGCCTGCCGCCCTTTGGCGAACTACAGCTTCTGTTTCCTGTCGAACACAAAAATGAAAGTCATATATTGACAAAGATCCAACAAAAACTAAGATCAATGTACTCCATGTTCTCACCTCTGTTATCTAATAGATGTTAAGCATGTCTTGATGCATCCTCATGCAACTGCGCTGCTCTGACATTGGATTCATCCTGGTACAATGGAGGAGCAGAAAACCCATCATAAAAGTGTCTCCATTTAAATGACACGACCATATCCGACTAGATCTGGCAAACTCACCCGAATACTATAAGTAAAACTGCCTGGGGATCTGAAGAAGTCCATCTGTCCCTGCAAGAATAATCACATAAAATAGTTATGCAAGAGATCTATCGAACCTCGTAAACTATTCTAAGCCAATGATACTTTACCAGCCCATGCATGCTGTGCTGAGGAGTGTAGTATCCATCATGACTTGGCGCTATTGAGTTGAGTTGCCCCTACAACGGTGTAATCCAGAAGCTACGTTAATAACCCAAACTGCACGGTAACAATTTATAATATATCTGTCCGCTTTCTTCATGACGTACCAGCCCTTGAATTGTCTGCTGACTCCCATAGTAATTATCACGAGTAGGTGCCATTAAATTAAGTTGTACCTAAAAGAAAGTTCCAGCACAAAATTAGCTATACAATGAATTAATAGCACCCCATATGCAAGGATAAAGAACACCTCCTACCATTCCTGGAACGCTCTGCTGAGTGCCATAGTAGCTATCAAGGGTCACTGCTCTTGAGGTTAGTTTCTCCTATAAAAAAGAAAGAAAAGAAGAACTCAACTCAACAACATGAACATCCAGCATTTTTCCATTCGGCATATACTAGCGAAAGTTTTACAGCATTTAGCAAGCCGTCTAAATAAAGGACCCCTTGGCCAAAAGTAGAAGATTGGTCAAAGATTATCACTCCAAGAGGAAGAACGGGGACAAACCATTTGCTGCAAGCTTTCTTGTGTCCCAATTGTCATTATATCTGGCTCAGAGGTCACCTGTAAAAGAAAGGAATTGGTGTCACAATCAGATAGGAAGAATGCCAGTAAGAAGCAATACCGATCGCATTGACAACCAACCTTTCTTTTCTTGGTCGGGTTCTTCTTTTTATTTGTTTTGCTCATTCCTCTGCCTTGGCTGTCATCTTCTGCACACAATAGAGCATGAGTTGCTGATGTCCCAGCTTCAGCAAGACTCTTACTAATAGTGTTTTGATTAATGCAGTTTCCAAAAGCTTCCTCAATTGCATGGAATGCTAGACTGTAAGCCTCCTGGGACATCGATCCCTCTTCACTCAATCTCATTGCCCGCTGGCATAAATCATTGTACCTCTGTACTCTTGATTGAACCTGTTCAGATTCCTCTGTCATCAAAAGCCTGTTCCTTGCATCTTTGGTCCATCTTCTCAAAATATAAAAAGATGGAATTGCAGAAAGACCACGCATTTGTAGAACAATCAGCGCGTGTCGACACAGATAACCCTTGGACTCAAACAACCTGCATATACAAGAAATTTCTGACTTCATCTCGTTCCACGTGACAATGAACTCTTGGTCCTTCTCAAAATCTTGAACTCTGAAAGTCATGCCAGTCTCATCTTGTCTTTCCTCTTTGGGACGACAAGCAACTGCACCCAGAACCTCAACTTGAAACTTCTTAAGAACCGCATGCGTGTATGATCCCGAAACACTCTTCTCAAATGGAGATGGAGATTTCAGTACAGGTTGCTTACTCCATGTATCAGACTCTCCTTTGCTTTCCTCTTCATACCTATCTTGCAGAATTGCTTCATACTGTTTTACAAACTCTTGCACGGTGGTCTTCTTATGCACATACTTATCAAAGAAGGCATTTACACTATCAGCTCGCTGAATGCTACACATTCCAGCAAAGAAAGCATCCTTCAGAAAAGTTGGCACCCAATGCCTGCGATCCTCATACAATGAGCGCATCCATTCGTCGTCTCTTAATTCACATCTGGTTATAATCTTAGCCCACCTTTTCTCGAATTCTACCTCTGTCCAAGACCTATTGACACATTTTTCAAATTTCGCCATAAAATTATCATGCCTTTTTATCACATGGCCGAGATTTTCAGAAAGTTTCCCCCATATTTGCCACAAACAGAAGCAATGACGAGCACTAGGGAAAATGTCTGAAATAACTCTTTTAATGGTTGTGTCTTGATCGGTGATTATTACTTTCGGATGCTGACCACCAACGGCTTTCAACCAAGTTTGCATGAGCCAAGAGTATGTAGCAGCACTTTCATCCGACAATAATGCACAACCAAGCAACATGAACTGATAGTGCTGGTTCACACCAACAAATAAGGCAAGAGGCATCTTGTACTTGCTTCTAATGTAAGTCGTATCAAAGGAGATTACGTCATTGAAACTACTGTAGTCATGCCTACTCTTCGCATCAATCCAAAGCAAACTTCTCACGCGCTGATCATCAGCCAGGTCCACCGCATGAAAGAAATTTGAATTTGAGCATTGCATCTGTGAGAAAAACTCGAGCAAGATCCTTGCATCTCCAGCTTCTAATAGAAAATTACGACCTTTCTCGAAGGGATTTTTCACGTCATTCTTCTGACCAACCACATTTTTATATTCAGCAAACTGTCTAGCCATTGCAGCATACATCTTTCTCGTCTGTTCGCTGATAGCTTGGGCTGGTAAAAGTTCATGGTTATGCTCCTTAACAAAGCTATGTATAACCCATTTTCCATCCGACCTTCTCTTCACGTGCATACTTGCTTTGCAATCCGTCTTAGCACAAGCTCGTCGACCAGTTGCATTTTCTGGATCTTGCTTGCTTTGGCGGGCCCGAGGCCGATTAAAAGACTTGTCATATTCTCTTTTTGTCCCATATCTAGAACACGCGAATTTTGCATCAATAAATTCTCTAGACGTCTTCGAACGACGGCTGTTTTGTATTGCAGTGTTGAAACCCATAGACCGAGCGTACTCCTGATAAAAAGAATAGGCTTCTCCATGTGATTCAAACTCCATACCTGAAAGCGGTTCAAGGTTCATATACTCTTTCACCTCCATCATATCTGCTGTGGGGGGATTCAAAACACCTCCATCTGGAGCATGGGACACATCTCCAAGATTGGCCAGAGTTGTAGTTACCATATCGCCATTATGCAATTTTTCATCGCCATTCAGCATGTTGTCAATACCATGCGGCTCTCCTTCTTCCTTCTCATGTCCACCGGAAGGTAGCCTGAGATCAATGTCCATGACTTCAAACAATAAACTTCAACAATATGCTATTCTTCGGTACCTGAAAAGTGGAGAAAAAGTCGGCATTAAAGCAACTTAAAATATGAACCATGTTCATTCGAGTTAGAGCATACAAAGGGCATGACAAACCACACAAGCCCCATATCAATAACAAATGGTCTTGCAAATATCGACCTCTTATATGATCCAATCAAAGTGCATTCACATTTTCAAAGCATTTATTACCTGCACTGCAAGCATTCACATGAGAGTGGCATAAGAATCAGCATAGGGTGATGGAATTACACAGCTTCAGAAGCAAACAACAGCCCATCTCATAGGATGACCACGATATAAAGAAAATGGACTCATATCTTTAACCACCTTGAAAAAGAACGGGACATGCATATGATCCTTTTGAATCCAAAAGAATAACATAAAGGGAAAAGAAGGAAATGACAAAAAATATATACAACGGTTCCTTGTCTGATATATGGAATCTGGTATGAGCACTGTTCTCAGCTCAGACAGGAAGCCATTACTTAGAAATGCAGTCAAGCCCGTTTGAAATTGCGAATGCTCAGGGCTATCTCCTGTTCATCCAATGATTCTGCAGTGAGCATCCTGTAGCAGTTGGGGTAGAATTCTCTTTCGTTTTTTTTTTTTTGGTCTGAGTGGATTTCTCCATTTAGTATGGGCAAAAATGGACAATAAGCCCATTTTGCAATTCTCAATTACAATGATGAGCTCCTATACATCTCTTTCTAAATAAAAAAAAATTAAAAAAAAGGACAAATGACACTACTGCAGTTTTGCAAAATTAGATGAGGCAGGTTCTCTTTCAAACAAATTTCCAGCTTCACTAAGGTAAATCGAAGATTGGCTTCTAAATAGCGAAATACTTATTCCCACGCGATAAGCCGAAAACTTGTAAAGAAAAAAAGTAGAGAAGCACGTCCCCAAAAGGAGAGAATTCGGAGCTAGTCGATTATGTTGGAAGAAGAACACTACACACATCCCAGAATCAAAACCCCGCATTTCGCCTCGCTCCCAGTTCTCCGAATTCCCTGACAAAAGAAAATACCACCACCCCCATTTCCCTCCTAGAAATGCCAATGAACAAGATCATCACCAGTTTAACTTGCCGAAACCAATGGCCGAGCTTTCCCGTTACGATTTTCCACCTATCCCGAAGGCACGACTGTTGCAGGAATGGAGGAAGACGAAACAAGAGGAAACCAGAGATTGACAAGTGGGCAAACGATCGAAAGCCGACGAGAAGCAAAACGCCCAGCGGAATCTCGCTCGCATCGGCCAAAAATCCTTACTCGATACGGTCACCCACGTAAGCCTCGGGTGCCAGAGGGAGAGAGCGAGCGAGCCCGAGAACTCGCCCACCCCAAGAGCCCGAAGCGCGCGCGCGCGCCCCGACGCGAGCTCCGGGGGGGGCCAGCGAAGCTCCGACCCCCGCGACTACGCGCGCTACATACTACACATAAGAAACACACACACACACACCAACAAGCACCCCACCCCACACCAGCCAACCCAAATTCAAAGCCGCTGCCCAAGTTCCAACACCGTTGCAGCTACGTTCGTCCATCAATGGCGACGCGCGCGATCATCGACGACCCATCGCGATCGTCGTCATCAGATTGCGGAATCCCACTGGGGAGGAAAAAAAGAATCGGCCATAGAGAGATAGAGAGAGAGAGAGAGAGAGAGAGCGAAGTTGGTCTTACGAGCATCGACGGACTGAAGGAAGGCGGAAGCGGCGATTGGAGCTCCAATCTCTGGGAGGGAGCGTGGGATCTGACTTCTGAGAGTGTGCGCGCGGGGGGGGGGGGGGTGGGGTGGGGAGGGGCCGCCTCACGCGACGGGGTGGAGCGAGTGGGGGTGTGGGGGCGGAACGTGGAAGGAGGGCCAGGGGCACAGATCGCACTGCCGCCGTTAGGGCTCCTTCGCCATTGCCATCCGATTTTCTCTCTCCAGTCTCTCTCTCTCCTCCTCCTCCTCTTCCCCCGCTTTCCCCCCCCCCCCGCCCCACTCGCGCTTTGCTCGCACTCGCACGCCCCGCGCGTGCCGGAGCAGTACCCCCCCACCCACGACCCGCGGGCGCGTGCCAGCTGTGAGAGGGAATTTCCCGCACCGATATTATTTTTCCCGGTTTTGATTTTAGAAACATTTAGTTTTTTTTTTCCTTTTGGTCGTGGGACTTAGAAATAGAATTGATACCACGAAAAACCTAAAATAGTACGTATATAATAAATATTTCTAAAATTAATTTTTTGATCATAAAAATTTTCAAACTAATAGACCCACGACAAATTTACCCCAGAATAATTTTTTGACCACCAAAAATCCCAAACCGATATATTTATGACGAATTTACCCTCCATTAAATTGAATTAATACAAAATAAAAATAAAAAACAAGTTTTCTAGTACAAACGAAAGGTAAAACCCCAAATTGGCACATTCATTAACTACCACGCATCATTTAACTAAGCAATTTTGACAGTAAAAATTTAACAGAAGGTAAGTCTATCGCGGGTATACCAGTTTGGGATTTTTCGTTATAATAATCCTAAGAAATATTAGTTGATGATCTCATAATCTGAAGTATAATAGCTTTTGTCTCGCTTTTTCGACCTTTCAAAATTATTTTTGTATTAAATAATTAACGGTCTCTATACCCGTTTTCGTTCTCGAAATAATCGCTCAATCTCTTCGGCGTGCCCGTCGAGGCTACTCTCGACGATGAAATGCGGGAAGAAGTATGTGATCAGATACGTTAAATGTACGAAACTACGTTGTAGTTGCATGCGTTTAAATTCATACCATATGTAATGAGGAAAAAAAATACAGAAAGCGGACAAAAAATGTGTTATGATGAATTGGATTTGAATGTATACCAAATCATGACTCCTATGCTGGTATTTGCGTTTATTTAAGTTAAATGAAAAAGAGTCGAGAAAGCGGTTTTAATAAATTTTAAGTTTTCTATAAATATGTCGAAAACAAAACCCGTGTGAAATATGGGCAGGTATGTCTGTCTTACACAGTTTGGAGATGAATTATTAAAGGGTTAATACCGTGAAAAATTCAAAATTGGTACACTTGTGATAAATTTACCTCAAACTATTTTTTTGATCACAAAAAATCCTAAACTGGTACATCTGTGACAATTTTATCCCGAACTATTTTTTTACCATAAAAAATCCCATACTAGTATATTTGTGATAATTTTACCCCTGACCTAATTTTTTGGCCACCAAAAATTTCAAACTGGTACACCCATGATAAATTTACCCTCTGTTAGTTTTTGTTAAATTTTACTGTCAAATTGTGAAGTTTAATGGCACATGGTAATTGACATGTGTATCGATTTTGGGTTTTACCCCTCTATTTATCACAAGTTTATCAATTTGTAATTTTCTGCGATATTAATATAATTTAACGGACACTAACAGAGGGTAAATTTATCACAAATATATCAGTTTTGGGTTTTTAGTGGTCAAAAAATTAGTTCGGGGATAAAATTATCACAGGTATACCAATATAGGGTTTTTTGTGGTCAAAGAAATAGTTCGGGGTAAAATTGTCACAGGTATACCAATTTGAGGTTTTTTGTGGTCAAAAAAATAGTTCAGGGTAAAATTGTCACAAGTGTACCAGTTTAGAGTTTTTCGTGGTATTAACCCATTATTAAAATACATATTTACTAAATACAACCACAATAATCCCATGCAATTTGTCCAGAATAAACATATTAATATAACGTCCGAGTAAAATTAATTATTAATGGAAAAAAAAGTCATGCTTAAGTGGAACCTTGGTCGATATGATGTGACGCATGCCACGTCTTTGGTTACGTTGTAAATTAAATAAGGATGAGACGGTGGAAATGAAGGAAAAAGACCATCCGACCGCTCGGTGAGGGTGACCCGATTCCTTTGTTTATTGAGTTCAATATATTACTTAGCATAAATTATAGAAAGTCAAAAATAAAATATGACATTTAATTAAAATAATTCAATTTCGATTACCCTATATCATAGTTTATTGTATTATAAATTATAAGCACATAATTTGATCCACTTGCTCGATAATCAACGCATCAACATTGATGGAAGACCACCGAAAAAGAAGCTTCTTTTTTACATGCGGGCGAAAATTATAATGGAAATTTATGGAAATATGGTCATTGGAAATGTAGTGCCGGTACCTGAAAAATTCCCCCAAAAAAAAGGGCGTTATTTGAACTTTTGTTTTTACTGTTTATTTTAAATCTCTGAGTTTTTGTTGTTTTTTCAATTAACTCTTGGAATTTTTAATTTTTTTAACCAACCCTTGAAATTATATAAATTTGACACGGCCGCACCGCCTGAAAAATGCATTTTCGTGATAGTTTTTGCACTTAGGCAAATGGTCCATGAACTTTATTCTAATGTGTAATGTCGTCGTTGAACTTTTAAAATTTCCAATATGATTTATGGACTTTTGGTATATGTTCAATTTAGTTTCTGGATTGTGTGAAGATATTTGATGTTGTCTCTGAGTTTTAATTAATAAAAAGACAACATTGAACATCTTTATGTAGTTCGTGAACTAAATTGAATACGTATCAAAAGTTGAACGGCTATATTGAACAAATTAAAAATCCAGAGATTCCATTGCATATTGAAGTAAAGTTCACATACCGCATTGAACAAATTTAAAATTCAAAGATTATATTACATATCGAGTCAAAGTTCATGGACCAAATATGTCATTAATCCAAAAAAAGTTACCGTGACGGGTTCTTCATGGGGGGGAAGATCAAGTCAATAGTGGCTTAAATCTCTAAGTTTTTGTTGTTTTTTCAATTAACTCTTGGAATTTTTAATTTTTTTAGCCAACCCTTGAAATTATATAAATTTGACACCGCCGCACAACCTGAAAAATGCATTTTCGTGATAACTTTTGCACTTAGGCAAATGTTTTGTGAACTTTATTCTAATATATAATGTCGTCATTGAATTTTTAAAATTTTTAATATGATTTATGGACTTTTGGTACATGTTCAATTTAATTTCTGGACTATCTGAAGATATTTGATGTTGTCCTTGAGCTTAAATTAACGAAAAGACAACATTAAACATCTTCATATAGTTCGTAAACTAAATTGAATGCATATCAAAAGTCGAACTGCTATATTGAACAAATTAAAAATCCAGATATCACATTGCATACTGAAGTAAAGTTCATATACCATATTGAACAAATTTAAAATTTAAGGACTATATTACATATCGAGCTAAAGTTCACGGACCAATTATGTCATTAACCCAAAAAAAACTTACCATGACGGGATCTTCGCGTGGGGGAAAGATCAAGTCAATAATAGCTTACTTCTTGGAGGTACAATATTTTGACCTTTTGCTCCCCGTATGGTCCGACGGCCACGTCAGCTCGGATCGAACGGATTAGGTGTCGGACGGAATTGATTAGAAAATTCACTTGAATTCTAAAACTTTAAAATGAAAATTTAAGAATTTGATTGAAAAAGGCACGTAAATCTCGATATACTTAAGGGCCGACCCTTATTTTCCCCACTCAAACAAAGCATAATCTTTCAGAAAAAAAAGAGAGAAGAAGACAAAAACTCTCTCTCTCCCTCCGTTTTATTCATCCATAAGAAGAGCTTTGGAATTTCGCCCCTCTTCTTCAACCTCCCGTATCTCAGCTTCGCTCCTCGACTCTCCGCCTTCCTGGTCAGTCCGTAAACAGCCCAAGTTCGTGCGGCAAGGCCCAGAACCGCAAGGTGAGCGGAGAAGCAGCATGACCCGTCTTCTTCGCTCTTCGGTTCGTGCTGATTCCGTCTTCAAAATCACGGCTTTTGTTATCCTCTTCTCTTACGTGGGTATGCGTGCTTTCGTGCATGAATCTCGGGATCGGAGTTGGGTGGCTGCTTGTAGATTCGCACCTCTTTGAATTTTCTCTGTTGTTGTCGCCTTTTGAAGATGGAATAGCGATGGGAAACGAAACGGCATTCACTGGTAGCGAATGTTCTGCATGCTGCATGTCGAGTTTTTGGGTTGCTTAATCTCCGCAGGTAGCCTCTCCAGATATGTTTAGTTTTCCTTGTGAGGTTGAGTCTGTGATAAAGAAAGTATACGGTCTCTCGATTTGTTTCTTAAGAAATTTGTGGGAATTGGGTATGATACTCCAAAATGGGTGATTAATCCCAAACACTTCTGGCTAGGCAGAAAGATATGGGATTCCTTGTGGTGGTTCCCTCTTGAACTGTGCGAATATCACCCTTGCTGTACTGATTTCCCCGTGAGAGATGGATGGAAACGTCTGCATCTCAACTAGAATCATACGGTTGATATGGTGTATCGGGCGATTTCGTAACAGTGGCCAATGGTGCAAAGATAATGACTGAGGTATAAAATCATTAGAAGTGGTTAGGACTTGCGGGTGGAATATATGAATGTGTCAGGACCCAAGAACTAGAACTAAGGTAGTAATTGAATTTGTCAACCGAGGAGAAAAAGATTAGAAGCTGACGAGGATGCTATAGAATTGAAGTAAACAAAGAACTTGAGTTAGGAAGAAAAGAAGAAGAAGAAGAAGAAGAAGAAGAACGAACTCGATTAAGAGAGTATTCGTATTCATTTAAATATATGGTCTTACAGCTAAAGGCAGCACATTATCTATTCTAAAAGCTGTAACTTGCGGCTGTCACAGAAGTCTAACAATTTACCTCATCCCTTGTCTAGTAATTATCTGGATGTAGAAAAACGTTATATTCCGAATTATTCTCTCGAGTTTAGATCATGCACATCGACATGATCCTTTCCATATATTTGTAAAAAACGACATATCTATGGATGACTAGAATGACATTTTGCATTTCTTTTAGGTAGCCTGTGTATAGAGGGTATGGTTATCTCTATGGAGAAAGCTTTTCATAGATTACTACATCCCAATAGTTAAAGAAAAATTACAGACCATATTAGTTCCATTATGAGGAATGTATATCAATTCACTTGCATCACTAATGTGCTTAAGGACGGTTGCTTAAGCACGTACAGGCCCTTGCACAGATAAGTGATGGCCTTTTGTGCATGCAATTTTTGTTCAATGTAAATTTGTGCAGTTTGGTGCATTGGGTTGATGATATTTAGGGTGTAATTTAGTTATACCAGGCAAAGGATATATATAATTTGCCTTATTTAAAAAATATCAGACAATATAAATTAGCAAAAAGGTTGTCACAGGAGGAAATAAAAGAGACATGCCAAAATTAGTTTGCATGAAATTCATCTAATGCTATGCATATGCCTAATGATTGTTTGTAATCATTGTAATCTAGCTTCTGTGACCTAAGCTGTCTCTTGTTTCTTCTGGTGTTTTGGACGCGTAAATTCATATGCATTGTTAAATTGCCCTTATATAGACTATTTGGATCCTGATTCCCCTCACTAACCTTTAATGGTGATGGATGTCTATGTTTTCTGAGTTTTCACTTGGAAACTCTTTGCATCCCCTTTTCTTTTAATGTTCATGCCGAGTAATAAGGCTTTTAATATCACAGACTCTTCCAGTGTTCTGCTTGTTACATAGTTGATGTCTGTTGCTTTTATTCAGGTCTGATCCTCGTGTTTCTTTTTAATATTTGGCTTATTGGCATTTCTCTTGATGGCTCTTATCAAGGGCTATCATTTTACTTTAACTGGCTCAGGAGAACTTGTTTATATATTTTTGCCTAAAGTCCAGCTGAAATTGGCAGGAGGGTGGGTCGATTTCGTAATCTCATGTTTGCTTCTGATACTACAGGAGGTTAAATACCTATAAATCGAAACATTATCAGATGTGATCATGGAATTTTCTCTCCCCTTCTCATCCCAAAAAGATCGGCTCATCCCAGGATTCAAGTCCAACTTCCTTCCTCCAATTTCTCCTTTGAAATTCGCAAGGCATCATTTACTTTTCAGGCACACTGATAAACAATATGCATACAGTTGTCCTTGCCTTTCATCGCTGAAGATCGTTAAGAATCCTTCATTGGACAAGCATGTGGTGAGGCAAAACAAAATTCGCTTTGTTCTGAAACTGAAAACACTGCTCCTCTCTAAACCCAAACACTTCATCCCGCTTCATATTCTTTCCAAATGCCGGTCCTACCTTTCACTCTCAGATTCTCGCTCTATTCTCTCTATGATACATCGATATCCAACTATTTTTGAGCTCTTTACCGTCCCTACACCACCCACACCATTTAATGCAACAAAATCGTGCTCGCAGCTCTGTGTTCGTCTCACGCCAGCTGCATTTGCTCTTGCAGCCCAAGAATCCAATCTCAAGTCAGCTCTATCCAATGTCCTGGCTGCCAAACTGCAGAAACTTCTTATGCTCTCTTCTCACCATCGCCTTGTTTTATCCAAACTGGCTCACCTTGCCCCTGATCTGGGTCTACCTCCAAATTTTCGTTCTCGCCTTTGCAATGAGCATCCAGATAAATTTAAGACTGTTGATACATCCTATGGCCGTGCTCTTGAGCTCATCTCGTGGAATCCAGAGTTGGCTAGACCACTATCATTTACAGAAGTTGATTCTCGTGAGCTCATAGTCGATCGGCCTTTGAAATTCAAGCGCTTAAAACTCCAGAAAGGGCTGAATTTGAAGAGACGCCATCAGGACTTCTTGATCAGGTTCAGGGAGTTGCCAGATGTATGCCCCTATACCACTGTTGCATCCGAGCTAAGGAAAGAATCCATTGAGGCAGAGAAGAGAGCATGTAGTGTTGTACGTGAGATTTTGGGCATGACAGTTGAAAAGAGGACTTTAGTAGACCATTTAACTCATTTCAGGAAGGATTTTGCTCTCCCTAATAAGTTGAGATCTATGATTATAAGGCATCGAGAACTGTTCTATGTTAGCTTGAAAGGGCAGAGGGATTCGGTCTTTCTAGTTGAAGGATTTGATGACAATGGTGGACTTTTGGAGAAGGACCAGTCTTTAGTTATTAAGGATCGACTGATGGACCTTGTTATGGAAGGGAAGAGGATCAGAAGAGAAAGGAGAAAGAGTGAAATGAACAATGATGACATTAGTAATTTTGTCGTGGAATCCGAGGAGGCATACCAGGACTATGGGGAATTTTATGATGATGGTTTTGAGAATTTATTTGAGTCCGAAGATCCTGATTGGGATAGTCATTTTGACAGTGATGATGAAAGTGATGAGCTGCTGGGGGAAGGGGTGACGGGAAACTTTTGGATTGCAGATGCTTCTTCTAGTCTCAGAGGGATAGACGCACGTTCAGAAACTTGGTGATAAGCGAAAAGTAATCACAATACTGTAAGTCCTCGAACACAATTTTAAGGCAGGACGAAGTCCTTAGTGGTACAATTGTTACTAGAAACTCGCAGAAACCATTGCACATCCTTCTTACTGATGCAGTTGAATGGTTTTGTTTTCTCATCAATACTAGTTTCCTCCTCATTATACTTACTGTGCAATGATGTTGGTAACAGACGAGCAATTCCAGCTAACTTCCTTTTACAACCGATGAGTACCACGGCTAGCAGTCGGTATCACCCCTACTATCAATTGAAGATGCTACTATGCGAAGGCCTCAACCTTTAGCCAGTAAGTAACAATCACTATCACTGGCACATGGGATATATGCTCCGTTGCAAAAAGGATTGGATGGCCTGCCTACATTCCATCTGTTTAAAGCTCATGACCTTCAAGCTTTGTGGATATTATGATTTGTCACATCATTACTTAATTTGCTGGCTGAGATATATACTCTATGTTGCAGGTTGCAAGTTCAGCGAGCATAGCAGAAGTTGTGACACAAGTGTGGATGATTTTTAGCAACATTGTCAGGTATTTTGAACTTGAATCAGTTTTGTCTTGACTCTGAAGAATATGCAGGTTAGTTTTCTTCAAGCATGTACTGGTAAGAGAAGACCATGTGGCGGGTTGGTCTTTTTCAAGCATGTACTGATTAGGAAGGCAAACGAATATCAGTAGGTGACGCTTTGGTTGGAGGCTTTAAAGAGGGTCAGTGATGTGCTAATGTTGCAGAGGTCCATCAGTCCAATTGTCAAGCAATTTAGTTAGCAGCATCACTGGCTGCTGGAAACGATGGGCCTTTCTTACCATTGAAACCGACTCTGCCACTGTCTATAATAGTTGCAAGGGGAACCAAGATGGTTCGGAGTTGGAAGGCCAAGTTCAGGCTAAATAATGTATGCAGTCGATTCTAGTGTGTCGACAAGCAAATGTAAGCTACAACTGTTCAGCTGCTATTGTTAGAAAATGGGATGTCCCCAATGGATCAGAATGGAATACTCTTATCTAGAAAATTACACATTTAACTCTAAATTTATGTGTAGTCAGGGTAAAGTATGTTTACGCGGATATGATGGTTCTTGGGCTAAAGTCAGTGTGGAATGTGGATATTTTGTTCCATGACAAATAAATTGTGCGGTTGTGCCCTGGTGTTTTCAAGGTAGAAGCAAGTAGCAATTCGAGCTTGTATGCGATGACATGGAGGTCGATTATGTGGGTGTTTTTCTACAACAATTCCGGATCTCGTGCATCTATGGTCGAACTCATGTGTTGCGGATGATCCGGGTTTCGGCTAGCTATAAGATCAAATGCATTTGATCTATAGCCCATACGGTGTCCATATGCATTTGATCTATAGCCCATACACTGCGCATGGTTGGGGCATGAATGACAAGGGATGTGTTCATCTCTGGACGGACTACCATGAAGTATGTTCTTTTTGTGCTGTGATGATTATACAAGACTACCATGAAGTATGTTCTTTTTGTGCTGTGATGATTATAGTATATATAAGCACAGAAGTAGTCACTTTATTAGTTTAAACTTCAAAATTCTCTCTACACCCTTTCAAATTATTTCTACTTAAAATAAAATTTCCGATCATATATGGATATTGCTAATAAATAGGAAGTTACTGACCGCGTGCGATCTGTTACTTTCCATTATTGTAACTTACTCAAACATATTAAAAGCTACTTCGCTACACAAGAAGATTACTTTCACGAT
Organism: Syzygium aqueum; assembly: GCA_031216185.1. NCBI lineage: Eukaryota > Viridiplantae > Streptophyta > Magnoliopsida > Myrtales > Myrtaceae > Syzygium > Syzygium aqueum. Next base: position 3,212,057 of record CM062231.1, read on the forward strand.
TATGATGGAAAGTTTGCTCCCGTGACAAACTTCGTAATTTTTCAAGATTTCTTAGTAATTTCATTACGTAAAAGTAATTTAGAACTTTCCGAAATTAGTCGAAAACTTATGAACATCTCAAGAAAAATAGGAATATGATCAGCATTTTTTTTCCGCATTGATTTCTAATTTCTCAGTTATCGATGTAATAATTTCCCAACATATGTCTAATTTCCATAAAATTAGTAAGTCCAAAGTCATCATTTTTGCTGAAAATCTTACTCAAAATCCTGAACGCCACGCCCGTTAGAATTCCACTCGCTCGATCCAATGGTGCTCGTCGTTTCTTCGAAAATGAACGCCAGAGATGCCCCGAAACATTATTATTTGCGAAAGAGCCCATGGGATTTTGGAATATGCGGAATCGCCGACAAGGGAAATGGTTTACTACAATTACACGATAGTCCCTCAACTAATATAATTTTTTAATTTTAGCTCAACTTGCAATTTTGTCTCAAAATTCTTGAACTTCTAGTTCTTGGCCTATACGAGAATTTTCGATAATATTTGAAATATCAAATAGTTCAAGGACTAAATTGGATATATATCAAAAGTTTAGGAAGTGTATTAAATAAATTAAAAGTTTAGCACATTGGGTCAAAATTCAAATGCCACGTCAAACAAATTAAGAGTCCAGAGACGACATTGCACATTGAACAAAAATTAAAAGACTATTTGTGTCATTTTCTCAAATGGTTTATGATAATATTTTTTGGGTTAATACAACGAAAAATCTCAAATTGATACACTCATAATGAATTTAGACCAAATTACCACTAAAAACTAAAACTGATACGTTTGTGATAAATTTACCTACGGTTAGTTTCCGTTAAATTAGATTAATACCACAAAAAATTCTAAATCGGTACACCCTTTAATCGCCACGTGTCATCCAAATCAGTAATTTAACGGAAACTAACATATGATAAATTTATCACAAACGAATCAGTTTAAATTTAGTTTGTGGCACATGTGTTCCGATTTAGAATTTTTTGTGGTATTAACCAAATTTTTTTTTTCCGAATTTTCGTGATCACATAGGTCGTCGGGAAAGACAAATAAAACGACAAAAGTGGGACCCACCAAAAGCCCACCCCCCCGGCCACATTTAATAACTCACCCCCCACAACTTTACCTGCTCACCTAATGCTCGTACACATCTCATCTGTACATAGACCATACCCTATAACTTCCCCCACTTAACGTTCGTTTATATATATATATATACACATATATTTTATTCATATATAAACTTTTATAATTTACTCTCTATATTTTTTTTGCTTCTTCTTTTCTTTTTCTCAGGTCACTCGCAACTTTGCGCAGAAAAGCTGTCCCCCCTTCCCTCCCCTCTCTCTCTCTCTCTCTCATCTCCTCCCTTCTCAGTTCTCACTCCGCATCTCCTCCGCTCCCCCTCCTTCCTTGATTCCATGAATCCGCAGCTCCTCTCCTCCTCCTCCTCCTCCTCCGTCGCGGCCGTAGTGCCGGCGGACCTCGCCGCGTTGCGGTAGCGGCGCTTGCTCAGTGGCCGGAGCGGGACGGCATTGTCCCCGTCAACGAAGGTGTCATTATGGCTTTGACTCGGTAAAGGAGCTCTCTTTCTGTGCGTGTGCGTGTGTGTCTCTCTCAGTCGGTCGCGGGGCTCGCGGTGGGCGTGTTAGGGTTCTCGGTTCGTTCGTTCGTTCGTTCGGCGGAGACTTTTGTGTCTTGCGGAAATGGCGAGGAAGCACGGATGGCAGCTGCCCGCCCACACTCTGCAGGTACTGATTGGCCCCCGGCTGGCTCTCTCTTCCCATCGCATTGTCGTTTCTTGTGAAGCCCTTGCTCGTTCGTGCGAGCTGGACTGTGATTCGCTTCCTCCCGCGCGCTTCTTTCCCCCCCCCCCCCCCCCCCCCCGGTCCTCCTCCTCTCTTTTTTTCAAGCGTCTGCTTTCTGAGGCATTATGGGAGAGGGAGTGAGGTCCCGTGTGGCGTTCGTAGATTTCGACGAGCTGTTTCCGGTTTGTGGTTCGTCCGCCCTTAGAGCGTGGTCGCGGGGGTGGAGGAGTTTGTTTGGCGTACTTTGCTTTGAAGCTAGGTTTGTGGACGTGTGAATGGAGCACCCATCGGTGGGATTTCTGCAATTTCTAAGTTGAAGTGCGGTTAGAGCGGTTCTGATGGACCGTCTGTGTTGCTCTTGCCGAAAAGAGAGTGGGAAATAGCTAAGGAAAGGGCACAATGATTCTTTGCTGGCCACTGATTTTGATTGCCGCGTCGCCTTTGATCGCCCCATCACCGCCTGCTTAGTGCTTCCTCGTATAAAGTTCTGTGTAAATAAGAAGATACGATAGGGGAGAATTACCTTGTGTGAACTTTAGTCTGGCCAACTCGGATATCTAAAGCTCACGTAGGCAACTCTGGGGTTGAAAGAAGTGCCGTGAGCTGTGAAGCTTTTGTTGGTTTGCTTGTGAGAAATCGGTGAGATGAGCTTTTATTCGTAGTTTGAGAAACATGAAAACAGGCGAGTACGAAATTGTGGAATCTTCTAGTCTCTATGATTTTTTTTAAATAAAAAAATTGTTGATATGAGAAAACAAAGCTGTGTCATCTGCGGGGACAGTTTTTGGTAAATTGGATCCAATACATCAGTCAATATTATGGAACTTTCCTTGTTCTAAAGGATGTTACTCATAGCCATCTAAAAAATACAAACTACCATTTCTCTTAATAGCTCACATGGATGAGAAAGCCGTCCTTTATTGGTCGTTTAGGGAAACTTTAGTGTGCTAACTATACAAAAAGCGATGAGACGAGGAGTTGGACAATTTCATGTCCATCTCCAAGACAACTTGATATATAAGTAGCAAGATATCTAAAATGTGTAGCTAGAGGGAATGAGATAGATTCTTGCATCTCTTCGATTTGCCATTCTGCTTTTGGTTCTACTTCCGGATGCTTGATTTTCTTTTGGAGCGTGAGGTCTTTATTCGCGGTGGTATTTTTTTTGGTCAACGCTCATTCTTTTGTTCTTTTGGGGATTCCACCATAGCTCTTTTATGCTCGTGCTGGGGCTTGGATATCTGTCGCCCACATTACCGCTTGATTTTATGTTAAAGAATTTTTCTTTCTTAGAGAGGAGCGCTGGTTATTGTTCATCGATTGGTTAGATTTTTGGAGTACCACAGGTCCTGTGCTCTTTCTAGGGATTGACCACCCCTCCCTTCTCTCTTATGTCACCAGACTGAGATGCAGTGGTGACTGGTGAGAGGACGGCTGGGTATGAAATTGTATGCTGGTCTCAACAGCTTGGCAAAGAACCTTGAGTTATTTGACAATGTTTTATCAATCTCTCGGGTAAAAAATATGTTAAAACATCTAACACAACTCTCTAGATGTCTTGAAATTGTCTCTAGTTGGCCTTGTTAATTGAGATCTTTGATGGTCCTCTTGTCTTTTTCTACTGTAAAGCATTCATCATTGCCAAACTTACTCTGGCACCTAGATTGCTCTTTTATATATTGTGGTTGAGACATGATGTTCTAAAAGCTTGAATTTTCACTATGTAGGTTGTCGCAATTACTGTGTTCTGCTTACTGGTTATTGCCTTCTATGCTTTTTTTGCACCTTTCCTTGGTGGACGTGTGTGGGAATACATCTTGATTGGCAGTTACACGCCTGTGGTATGTAAAACTCTTCTCTTTATATTTTGAGGCTTTCTTCTCCCATCTTCATTATCTTTATTTTTTTGATGTGATTTTATATTAGTTTATTTGGATATTTTTACCCCTCCTTTATGGGCCGTTCTTAATTTGCTTTTGGAGTTCAGGATTTTTGTTTTTGGTCTTTCAATGAGAAGACTGGACTGTTGAGTAGTTGCTATCATAGCCAGTACATTATATTTTGCTTCATTTAGTTCTTTGCAAGTGTTATTTAGTTCTCACAAAGGTATATGCCTTGCTTTTCCCCGCTGGCATTGCAGGCACTTCTTGTTTTCATTCTTTATGTCCGGTGTACTGCAATGAACCCTGCAGATCCTGGCATTATGTCAAGATTTGACCCACAGTCCAGAACTCAAACTAACCAGAATAATGGGTTGTCTGCAATGGACCCTTCTGGACATCTTGATGAAGTTGGTGCTGGTGTGCTTTCCTCTCCATCATCAGTTTCCAAAAGTTCCATAGCGCCAACTCATACTAGTAAGAAAGTCTTGGATGGAGATGTGGAGAGAGTAGATACTTCTTCGAATCCCACCCCCATCGCGAGGAAATCTGGTTGTAGAACTGGAGGAATTTTGTGTGCTTTATTTGTGCGTGAAGATTGTCGAAATGAGAATGGTTTGACTGAGCAAGAGGGCACTGCTGAAGATGCTTTGTTTTGCACACTGTGTAATGCTGAGGTAAATTGTGTGGCTTCATTTTGGTATTACTTCACAGTTTCCTTATGGTGCTTAATGAGCACTTATGCATAGTCAGTTTTTGTATGGATATCTGTTCTAGTGAGAAAGTTTGTTGGAATTTATTCTGAGCCATTTCATTATATATTTGCTTAGAAGGTTTGGTAAAACCTCTTATCCCTCCATTGTGCATACTTGTGTGCTATTCCTGATCACAACTCCGTTGTGATTATGGATGAATATAAGTTACAAAGTTGAAGGGGTAGAGAAAGAATTAAAATAGATGCGGCAAAGTGGGTGAAGAACCTACTTTTTAATTCAAACGCCCAGGCCAGAGAAAATGGATACAAATATGAAAATTGGGTCTCTATAAATAATAGCCTAGCGAGATGCGATTTCTTGAGTTTTCATATAATATGCTTTGAAGCCATTAGAGAAGAATAGTAACATAATTCCTAAGTCACCACAAACCATAAAACCCTTAACACCCACACACTAATCTCTTCTTCACCACAGCCACCACCTACCGTGCCCACTACCACTTGCCTGCCCCATCGTTGGCCTCGCTTGCTTGAGTGTCTCTCTCATGTGTAGCTCCCCATTTCCCCCTGTCTCATCTCACTCTCTCTCTTGAGAACCTGACGACAACTGCTGTGGTCAACTGCTCCAACATGAGATTGCCCTCCTCTTCAAGCTGCAAACCTTCCCCTTCCCTCTCTCTCGCATGGCCGCATGCTCATATGCAGCAACCGTATGGAGGTTGTGGACCTTGGGTGACCTCACGTTGGAGGCCGCCTGAGGTAGCAGCGTCACAGCATGGTCGCACTAGGCAGATACACAAGCACACACCCAACAGATGCCCACACTTACCCACCAAACCATCATCATTGGCATCAAGCACCAGCGCTAGCACCGCCAGTGCCAGCTAGTTGCCTTCTAAGATCACTGCCATGCTAGCCATTAGTGCCTCCACATCCATCCATTAACTGATGTTGCTATCATTGATCAGTTGGCTAGTCAATGTGATAGCCTCTATCTTGAATGAGTATCCACTCCTATCACTGGCACCATGGATCATATCCTTTGCAGAAGAATGAGAACTGCTTCTATGCCATGTGCTGAAAAATTCTGCGCGCTTGTGTATGCTCTTACGTATGTGTAAAGTGGTTTGTCCCACCATTATCTGGTCTGCTGGATGAGACATATGTTCTTTGCTGCAGGTTCGCAAGTTCAGCAAACATTGCAGAAGCTGTGATAAATGTGTGGATGGTTTTGATCACCATTGTCGGGTACAGTATATAGCTTGAATTGTTTTTGACTTGATTTGATGATTAAGAAGTTCACCTATTTTTACTGTTGGCTAATCTCAACCCATATTGCATTGCTGTAGTGGCTTAACAATTGTGTGGGACGGAGAAATTATGTCACTTTCATATCTCTCATGGCCTTTAGTTTGCTTTGGGTGAGTATAGTGAATATTCATTTTAAAGAAATTGTTTCTCAACTGCTAATGATGCCATTGCTTGTCTCAGCTTGTCATTGAGGCGGGAGTTGGTATTGCTATCTTTGTACGTTGCTTTGTTAATAAGAAAAGTATGGAGACTGAAATTGTCGACAGGCTTGGAAATGGTTTTTCTCGGATCCCTTTTGCATCAGTGGTGGTATGTTTCTTGTCAGTAATGTCTTCGACTATTCATCAAATCTATATAATTGACTGTTGCATTGCATACTGGCTGTTCGTACTGCAGTGTATTAGTCATCAAATCTAAATCTAATTGACTTATATATGTCGTGCAGGCTGTTTGTACTGCAGTGTCTGTGTTGGCTTGTGTACCTTTAGGTGAACTTTTCTTCTTCCACATGATACTGATTAGGAAGGTGAGCAGATAAATTTTGTAATCGTAAACAACTATTTTAGATATCCTGATCGTTTGTAGCTGTAGAGTCACTTGTTCTGGAGAAGCTGAGTTTTAACTCCATGGGGAAGTTAAACATGCAAGTTATGTACTGTCTAATTAAATCTAGACTAGTGTCAGAACCAGTCAAGAGACTGGTTCACGTACTGGTTAAACTAGTGAAGCCACCAGTTCAACATAATGTTTAAATTCTCCGCCAAAGATTGAGGTCAAAGTGGCCATCCATTTTGAGATGGGTGTAGAATGCCCAATCCCAAACAGGTTGCATGTTGGAAATTTTTTTGGCCGTTTTTTCTTCTTTTACTGTTTAGGTCTTCATTTTGCCTGATATGTAAAAAGTTTATACCAATCCATGAGCAAATGTTTGGTCAAATGGCTGAACAATCCCAGGAAAGTGTGCTGACATGGACTTCAGCTTATTATTCCTAGATTGTTTCGTCTTTTATTAGAAGAGTCAGATGATTGGATCGGTTCGACCTGGTAAAACCGTTCAGCTTGATCTATTGAACCAGGGAATGCCAGTCCAATCCATGGTTTGACCAAGTTTGTTTCTTAAGGATCAACTGGAGCAGGCATAGCCTGCTTCATGACTAAACCTGCCATTTCCATTTGGTTTCAAAACCATTGTTTTAGAAAGCTACTGGAATTTAAAAGAAATAGGAGACTGAATTATTATTTTTCTTTGTTAAACTTGATGGTCCATTTTCTTCCCTAGGGAATTACAACTTATGAGTATGTGGTGGCAATGAGGGCCATGAGTGAAGCACCTGCAGCAGCATCCATAGATGAGGAAATTCCTAATGTGCTGTATTCTCCATCAGGATCTGCTACAACTGGCTTCAGTGGTGGCAGTTCTCTTGGTTTGCAGTACAAAGGTTCATGGTGCACCCCTCCAAGAGTTTTTGTGGACTATCAGGTACTTCCTCGATGTCTATGATGTTTTTATTAACTTTGGTGCATTCTAGTTTGACTTAATGATCCAAGTGAGTGCCATGGCATATCCTTTGCAGCAGATTCCTGTCCCTGTAGGGCTTTAGATGGCTGACTACTCAACTTTGAGATCACTTTCAATAAGTTAACTGATTTTTTAGAATATTCAATTGGATTAAATATCTGTCCGACAAGTGACAAATGCTGAGATGTGACTAAATTGAAAGTGTCTCCAAAGTTAATTGACACAGAAATAATTTACTGAATCATTTTTACGAAGGTCCAGTGCTTTTTGTCCTATGTTCTCTATCGTGATGTGCTTTTGCCTTTCCCTACTGATCAGTTACAGGGTTTTTTACCCTCTCGGTAAAACGCTGATATGCTTTTCACTTTTCATGATCTGTTTTCCTCTTTAAGTGCTGATTCTAGCTTCATCATCATTCTCCCTCTTGTGTGCGAGTTGAAGTTACTCTTTTTGTTTATGTATTGGATCTCATAGATTTCCTTAGGCAACATTTTTTCATTGTTAATCTCCCAACCATTCGGCTGGTGGTATGCTATATCATACCATCTTTTTCATGTGTATGGTGTTTCCCTTGTGTGGGTTTCTCGCTTTGATTGCAGAAAAGCATTTTTTTTCCCAATATGCCAGTAATAAGCTTCGACAAAGTTGTTGCGTTCTTACATAGCTATTATACCGCTCAGGACGAAGTTATACCTCACTTGGAGCCTGGGATGGTTCCATCAACTGTGGACCCAGATGCAGCTGGAATTGTAGACAGAGGGCAGAAGGCTCTGAAAAAGCCAGTTCGCATTAGCGCATGGAAGCTTGCCAAATTGGATTCTCATGATGCCATGAGAGCAGCAGCCAGGGCGAGGGCATCGTCCTCGGTATTGCGACCTGTTGATGGTCGGCGTTTACATGATACTGATTTAAGCTCTAGTGAAAACATTAGTGTGAGAAGTAGTGTGAGCACTGACATGGGGGCAAATAAGGAAATTAAAAACGATCTGAGGATGTCTCAGTTTAGGAACTCGTTTGCTCCTAGTCAGGGTAGCCAGGAAGAGAGTGAATTGTATACTCAAAGTGCTAGTAGCATGAGCAGTCCGAGCCATGTTCATGAGACTGTTATGCTTAGCCCTCTACCGCAAAGCTATGGTTTGGGTGTTCCAGTTCCTGGAATTGTTCCTGATCGGCCTGTAACTTCCGGGGCAACTTATTCTGGTCTGAACAATCCAGTAACAAATCCTGGACTAGGGCTTGATAATAAAACTGTGCAAAAGGGAAGTAGCACCGACCCATTACTCCTATCGGCTCCAGCCCACTCTATTCTTAGAGATGTCAAAAGGACATCAGTTGTTTGGGACCAAGAAGCAGGTAGATACATCTCGGTCCCTGTATCTGCTTCAGAAGCTCGAAATAGATTATCCAATCAGACCTTGACAAAGCCAAATCCTAGAGTAGAAAAGAGCAGTTATGGAAGAAAGCTTCCACAGCAGGAATCTTCATCTTCTGAGGCAGTATCGTCGGTGCAGCAGGCAGAGAAACTTACATACACGGGGGATTCTATCTTCTTTGGTGGTCCACTTTTGAGCGTCCCAGTAAGGGATAATTTGAGAGCCGAGGGTAGTCAAGGTTCTAGAGAGGCTTTGGAGAGGGTGGCACTGAATTTACCACGTGAATCTCGGTTTAAGCGGGATGCGGCTTCAAAGCAGTTGCCAGTGTTCATTCCGGGGGGACTTGATCAGAATCCTCCATCTGGGTCTGGTTTAAAGTAGTGATTAGGTGATCAAGTATAGGATTCTGACTCTGAATGCTTGGTACCTCCTCCAACCGTCAAGTTTTGGTGAGCTGAGAAATCTGAATTCACTTGAACATAAGCTGCTTGCGGACACACGGCGATTGCAATTTGTGCTGCTGACCAGTTCATTCCGGTGCATTTACTGACAGATTTATCTGTTAGCATAATGACGTATTTACTCTGTTCAGATTTGTTAATGAGGAAGTGCCGGGGATATTTCTACCCTTGTCCAAACTGAAGTTATTTGGCGGCCGCATGTTGTAACGTCGTCAGCATTGAGATATTCAGGGCCAAGTTTTATGTTTGTCTCTGGTGAGCAGGTGCGACTGTCGTCTTTACTATTTAATCTTGTTTGTACATGTAGAGAGCAACCCATCCAGGCATTGGAGAACTTTGCTTTCATCTAATAGGTGTAGGTTGGCTATTCCTCGTGAATGTAACTGGTACTCCATTAATCGACTTTTGCTGCAGCTTTAGGACCAACATTTGCTTGGTTCCTTCAAGTGTACCCAACATGCATATTCTCGAGCGATGATTTCAAATTCTCATTTGCACTGGCTCAGCATTAATCTCATTATCTGTTATATTGCCTAATCTGACTTGTCTGGGCACGTTTAGATAATGTATACCAAATATCTAATTTTCCCCCTCACCTAGCATTGTACAAACCACAATATAGTGATATGGGCGAACTGGTAATCTTTGCTAGCCTTGTTTGTGGCCATGCGTACTTTCAGGAAATCAAGTTGGTGTTGGATCGACCTTTGTTGCTATAGCTTTTGAGTGAGATCATCTGAACTCGGTGAACACGCGAGTTAAATCGCCGGGGGGGGGGGGGTGGGGTGTGGGGCTGGTTGGGTTTCTGAATGTGAAACTCTGAAAGAAAAATGTGGCTGAAGGCCAGTTGTGGGTGGTTTGGAAAAGCTCACATGCACGGACCTGTCTTTGATATGACTTGCTTAGTTTATTACTTGCCTAATAGAAGGAGGCTCTCGAATAACTTTTCACCGAGTTCTCATTGATTTTCCAAATCGTTACTTGATTTGAGAGTTAATGCAATTTGGTAATTTGATGTCAGCATTCGCTGCTTGATCTCGAGGAAGTCTCCTCGCAAGCATCGACAGTGAATGAAATCCATTATATAATTCAAGACCAAGTAACTCGGAATGCAAGATAATGGGTTTAAGAGGATGGAGTTTTCTAACGATGAATTTGGATCTAATTAGAAATCCATGATCTTTAGCCCTGGTTCATGAATTTGATCTCTTGACGTTCAAGGGTAAGACTATTAACTTAATCTCGCCTTTTAGTCATGAGATTTATCTTTGTTTGATTTGACTCGGATATTGTCATTGTTTCCCTGAGTGCCCGTCTGCCTCTTCAACATACACACATCTGACTGTCGTTTGCTTCTGTCCATTCCGCTTGTCTCCATTGCATGAACTAGAAGGGGTGGATTCAATGAGAAACCAATTGAGTTTCACAGTCGGAGGAAACGGCAGGCGATTCATACACGAGACCGTTCGATACAGCTTTTCGAAAACAGAGGTTCGACCATGAATAAGGATGCTGCAGTTTTTATATGGTATTTGGACCTCGGAATGGTATCGCCTCTGGTTTTCAGCAGTTTTTAAGAAGTTTGCATCAGCCCAATTTTTAGGCGGCGTAATTTTAAAACATGCATCACAAAACACGCGAGTCATGGCAAGCCACGTCGCACAACTTGACCGCTGTTTTAGTTGCAGCCGGACCATGAATTTGAGGTACCATCGCAACATGCTCGAAGATCGTGCTTTCCGCTTAATCATAAAAGTATTCTTTGGGCGAGGGGGACAAAATATAATTTGACATGTTGTTGGGGACGAGTTAGCAATTTCTCTTTTCTTTTTGCAACTTTTCCTGTCGATTCAATGGACTTCATTCCTACCCTTACTTTAACTTTATTTAGGTGTCAGGGCGGCGTCATTGCGGGCGGTATTTGGGAGAGCTCTTGGTTGACCATGTGAGTAGGTTTGACCTTTTGAACTTGCCCCGTATCTTAAAACTACTAGTCCCACTTAATTTTTGTGGGCATCAAAACCGGAGAGGACATCACTGTGATTCCAGGCAAGCAAAAAATAAGCCCGTTTTTCATGCGCCACGTGTTCCTCGTGGGCCCACCTGCCCGAAAAAAACAGAGAAAATATTGGCTACCCCAAGTGGTACCAGGTCAGCAAAAAAACAAGTCCATTCTTTGTATGCCACGTGTCCCTGCGGGCCCACCGGCCAAAAAAAACCTCTCTCTTTCGCTCTTTCTCCTCGCCTCTGTCTTCTGCACTTGCTTTTCTTCTCTCTTTTTTGCTGCCACCATGGCCTTGGAGCTTGAGCTTGAGCCCAACATCTCGGCGTCCATTGCCACATAGCTCGAGCTCGTGGTTGTGAGAATGTTCGAGCTTCAAGCTTGCGGCCATGGCTGGTCATGGTTGCTTGAGTTTGGAATCCCGTCGATAGCCGCTAGATCTAGAGACTTATGGCCAGTGATACTCAATCCGGAATCTCGCTGTCGCCATAGCCGCAGAGCTCGGGTTCGAGCCTAGAGTGCAAGCTCGAGCACAACCATTTGACCATGGCTGCCATCTGTTGAGCTAGCGGCCATGGCGGCCCGAGTTGCGACGACTCGAGGCCATGGATGCTCAAGCTCAAGCTCAGAAGACGTGTAGATGGAGCTTCGAGCTTGCGGCTATGGCTGTTGGACCCGGAGTCTCGTGGCCACAGACACTCGATTTGAAAACTTGTAGCGGCCATGGACGCGGAGGTCGAACTTGAGTTAACGGCCATGGCCAAGAAGAAACCGCAGTGAAGAGAGAGAAGAGAAGACAGAGAGGAGAGAAAGCAAGTGCAGAAGGAAGAGAGGATTTTCTTGCAAGTGGGCCCACGAGGGATACGTGGTGCACGAAGAATGGTCTTAGTTTTCGCTGACCTGGTACCACTTGGGTACACAATATTTTCTCGAAAAAAATCTCTCTTTCTTCTGCACTTGCTTTCTCACCCCTCTTCTCTCTCTTCATTGCAGTTTCTTCTTGGCTATGGGCTTTAGCTCAAGTTCGAACCCCGCGTCCATGGCTGCTTGCATGTTTTGAAATCAAATGTCCGTGGCCACGAGCCATCTGGGTCTAACTGCCATAGCCACAAGCTCGAAGCTCCATCTACACGGCTCCTGTGAGCTTGAGCTTGAGCTTGAGTATCCGTGGCCACGAGATGTGGCAACTCGGGCCCGCCATGGCCGCCAGCTCAACATATGGCAGCCATAGTCGAAATGTTGTGCTCGAGCTCGCGCTCTGGGCTCGAATCTGAGCTATGGCTATGGCGATGGCTAGTCTACGGATTGAGCATCTTGGGCCTTAACTTTCTGGATATGGCGGCCATGGACGAGAGTCGAAACTCGAGCGACCATGGCCAGCCATGGCCGCGAGCTTGAAGCTCGAACATGCTCGCAACCGCGAGCGCGAGCTATATGGCCATGGAGGCCGAGATGCTGGGCTCCAGCTCAAGCTCTGGACCCACGTTGGCCGCAGTGAAGAGAGAAGAAAAGCAAGTGCAGAAGAGAGAGAAAGTTTTTCCAGGCAGGTGGGCCCGCGAGGGACACGTGGCGCATGAAGAATGGACTTTTTTTTTGCTGACGTGGAATCACGGTGATGCCCAATGTTTTCCTCGCCGAGAGAGCCAGTCAAGATCTATACATTCTGCCCTGTTGCGGGGCCCCCAAGCCCATCTGGGCCCACTTTTCATTTATGTTGAATATTTTATTTAAAAACTTTGTTTTAATAAACGGGAGTAATTAGCATAATACCTGTTCCCTAAACCAAACTTTCTCACAATATTACTAGATCATAGATATGTTCGTTTGCAAATTACAAGCAATAACGACACAAATGGTCCTCGAGCCGTGGCTCAATATTCAATATGGTTCCCAAGCTTTTGATTTGTTCAATGTGATCCTTGAACTTTGACCCAATATTTAATGTGATTCTTAAAATTTTAATTTATTCAATGCGATTCTTGGACTTTTGATATATGTTCAATATAATCTCTAAATTATATGAAGATGTTTAATGAATTAGGGACAACATTGAAAATTTCAATATAGTTCAGGAATTACATTGAATATCTACCAAAAGTTAAGGACCCATATTGAACAAATTAAAAGTTCAGGGACCATATTGCACATTGAGTTAAAGTTCAGGGATTGTATTAGATGAATTTAAAATTCAGCGATCACATTAAATATTGGACCAAAGTTTGAAAACTATTTATGTCATTTTCCCTCTTTTCTCCTAATCCAAACTCCCTAGGTCTAGAGTTGACAGACTCGGGTTCGGATCCCGGGTCGTGTCGCTGCTGAGCTGAATGCCCGGTTGGCAATTCTTAGGAGTCATTGCCTGCCCCTTTGACACAACCATAAGCCAAATTCCAAGTCCGCTATTCAACGTTCAATTCAGGGGTCCTTGACATATATACACGTTGCAGTTTTGTAAACGCCACGCATTCAACGCCATCAAAGCCAATGTTGAACGAAAAAAAAGTTCCCCATCCAAATTCTTCAAGAAGTGGTGACCATTTCACTGAAAAATTTCTCTACCATCACATTCAAGTATGCCATCTGTACCCTTTACAAATCCCGAGTCTTGAATTTTGGGGTCCGCTCATAAAATCGAGGGAAATTGTCCGATTAGTCATAAACATATTATACGGAATATTATACGGATATCTATTCAATTTTAAAATTTTCAATTTTACCGAGTTAGCCATGAACTTTTGTGCGCAATTCCATTATAGTCCTTCTAATCAATTTTCGCAGAAATTGTTGACGTGGCGGTGTGCCATGTAGGACTGCCGGCGACGACTGTGCTGCCACATCAGCAATTTCCTATGAAAATTGACCGGAATGACTACACTTTAATTTCGTGCGAGGGTACATGACCGAATTAGCAAAATTGAAAAATTTAAAATCGAATTGACACCCATATAATAGGTTAAGGACTAAATGGATGATTTTATTTTCCACTTTATCTATTCCTTAGATAGCCTCGGTATAGATCGCACACTGCTCTACATGCTTATAAACGTGCGACGCGCATTGAATTCTGGTTATTCAACTGTATTTATGACCTAGCTATGATAAAGAGAACGAGTATAGCATTTGGACATATAAAAACCCAATAATTATTTAAATGTTGGGGTGTTGAGAATATGTGTCGAGCTTAGTGTCTCAAAAGGGTTAGTGTACCGTCGGGCGGAACGGACCTTATTTCAAGTAAGTGGTTCCTTAGAGAAGTGTCTTCGGTACATGAAGAAAGGCACGCATTGAGTACACGCATGTAATTTCTTGTTGCTCCATTTTTAGGAGGAGAACCTACTTATAAAAATTGCTCTTTAACGATGCTTAGACGCATAGAACTTCTATTTCTTTTTCTCTTTTTCTCCTATTTAAGATGGGAAAAATCAGCACATGGAAAAATATATAAATGAAAAAATCCATTTTATTACATTTTTGCCACCGTTAGCAAATTGGTGCTAAACTTAATAATTTTTCTTGGCCTAATTCCAAAAAAAAAGAGTATTAATTTTACCTTGAGTGACAATTCTGGCTCGAAATTTTCTTTTGTCTCATAAAAATCAACTTTCACTTAAATGTCGAATCTGGCCCGATCAATTTGAAAATTTTACATCACGAGGGCCAGATTTTGAGATTCAGGTAAAAGTTGATGCTTTTTATTAAAATAAAAAAAAGTTTTGCTCAGAATTATCACTCAAGATAAGATTCGTGCTTTATTATTATTATTTTTTGGAATAGACCTATTTTTTTTTCGAAATATCTTATATATAAAATAAGCTAGGAAAAATAGGTGTGAAAGGGATACTTTTAATTTTAGATTTTCTTTTTTATAGCTCCACATCATGGAGACATTCTGAGCACAACCCAAGTGTTTTTACCACGAAACATGTGTCAGACCTTGTTGGGAATTTATCTTCGAAAAGAAGAAAGATGAAGATAACTTAAAAGGTCTGTGCAAATCTTTAAAAGATTAAAAAAAATAAAATAAAATCGGTGACGTTAGATGAATGAACTTTCCACATGAATCCCGAATCTCGAATCTTTAAAGGGAGGATTAAACAACTCAAAAAAAAAATACAAATAAAAAATTAAGCACGTCTTTAAAAGAAATTAAAAGCAGAAGACAAGATGACTCCACCCAAAAACCAACATTACTTAATCTCAATTGACAATTGGTGAATCACCATAATTCACCATATGTAAAAGAAGAATAACTAAGTTGGCGATCGGATGAATAATCACGAGTTCAGCGCCGGCCACGAAAATAATTATTTTCAGACTAATTGCAGTGGGTTTTGGGTCAAAAGCCATGTAGTTACGATGATTTTTGGGTTGCTGCAAGGGTGTAAATGCGTACAAAATGTTTTAAAGCGGGGCCAAAATAGAATAAATATAATTTTGATTTTGGGGGGGGGGGTTCGATTGGAAAGTTTGATAAAATAGAGGAAAGGAAGAACCTCAAATTAGAAAAAAGGGGAAGAGGGAGTGTCTTTATCAGCCAAAGCCAAGTACAGTCGTCGCCTGACCTGTCTTTCTGCTCGCATGGGGGGAAGGGCGGTTTGGTCGGTCGCCCCGTGGCCGCCACTTCGAGACCAAAAAGCCAACATTTTCATATTTTGCATCATTGTCCAATGACCTTCATGTCCTCCTCGCCATCCACCAGTCCATGGAGTAAATTGAGAATCGAGCAATATGGTTTTCAACCGTAACTCCCTGGTTCGACAAGAGCGAGGAGTGATTGCCAGGGCGAGAGGATCTAGATAAAGAGCAGCTCTCGATTGACTTTTAGGATGACGAAGACGAAGGGGGTATGAGTAAAGTGAATTGTGCACTGAATAAGAAGAGAGCTTTTCTTGGATTATGAAGTTAACTTATGAGAGACGTTTTTTGATATAACGAAAGAGTAATGCTTAATAGTATTGTAACTCTAAGGGTGGGTTAATCCCAGGGTATCACAAATATGGCTTGAGGAAAACTGGTCATGCATTCACCACGTCATTGGTTCCTTGGAAAGTTCGTGAATTTCCAGTTAAAATGGCATAAATCTAAGACGTGCATTTGGTTGAGTTTTCCCAAGAAATTCAAAGAACTTTGGGCCTCTGAAATCCTTTCGAAAAAAATTAGGGCATTTGGTTAATTTTCTTTTGGATTACTCCGGAGAAATGCCGCATTGGCAAAGCTAAAAGCTCAAGGTAGGCTAGGTCTTTGAAATGCTATTATGGAGTTTAATGACTATTTATTCTTCCAATTTTGTGCTCGCCGATAATTGCGTATTTCACTCTTACTCTCTAAAAATACTGTTCATTTTCTTCCTCATAAACTTTGCGTTTGCCGATTGTTGACATCGCTGAGGTAAAGGTCGTTGAAGTCAATATCGCGCAAGTCGAGAGTCTAGGATTGCTGTGGGCCAAGGTTGAGGTCAAGGGTCGAGCAACTTAGATCCAGCCCTTTAGCAGCGATTGCCGAGGTTTGACGGCCTCCTTCGGCACCTCGTGTTCCCTATTAGCTCATGTATCTTGCTTAAACCCTTGATCTTCTGAACAATATACCTCCCACTGTTCATCATGAATATGTACTGCAGCGATGGATATACGGTTTCGCTTTCGGGGGACCTTGCTATTGTCGCTCTCGATCGGCTCTCCACCTCGCAGAATTCGCTCACCGCGGACTCCCCAATCCTTCTCGAAGGGACCGATTAGGGTCGCTCTGAAGTTGCCTGGGGTTGCGCGACCTCAGCGACAGGCTATCACCTCTATTTCAGGTTCGCTTGAGCTCCACCCTGGTCTCTTTATGCTTCCGCCTTCATTCTCTCTCTCTCTTTTTAAACTATAGTCCTTTATAATTTTGTGGCAAACATAGTGTTTACTCAAACACAGATTGGCATTTTTGCAGAATCCATTTTTACCTAATATCCTTTCGATTTATGTAGAGGTATTTCGCGAAAAAGCCGAACCAAACGCACTGGAAAACGAGAGAGAGAGACTATCAAGCACTTAAGCACTTAACGCAATAAAATAACAGAAATTGTTATTGTTTGCCGACTTGCCGAACACGTCCTGATTACTATTAAGCACTTGACGCATCAATTTTTATTCAAATGTTCACCTGTAAGCCATCGTAGACTCGTAGTGTCATATCAACATCGGGGGTCGGTGTTTTTCCCCCAAAAAGCAAAAAGAGAGGGCGGGCGGTGGAACGACGGCGGCCGCAACGCCACCGGCCGGCAGGGGCAAATGGGTAAAAGCGCAGAAGGAAACAAAGGGAAAAAGAGCGGCAGCGCGCGGGAGAGAGGCCCCGGCCCCACCTTGCCCCTCCGACGGGGCTGCCGGGGGGGGTGGCGCGTGGGACCCGCTCGGGTGACCCCACAGCCACTACGAGCGAACGAAGTGTGACTCCCTCCCTCCCCCCATCCTACTTATTCATCTCTCTCTCTCTCTCTCTCTCTCCATTCAATTCCATTCACCACCGCCAATCACCGTCATCGTCTCCGTCATTCCCCTCCCCCCTCCCCCCTGCTCCGCGGCGGCGGCGGCGGCGGCAGCACGGCCCGATCGGAGAATCGCCGGTCGAGACACGAACCGCATCCTCCCTCTCTCAGGCAATCTCTCTGTCTCTGTCTCTCTCTCGTTCGTTCCGCTTTGGCCTTTTTTTTGGGACAGTTCCGCCGCTCTTCAGCCGCCGTCGCGCGCTGCGTGCTGAGCTCTTGCGTAGTCCCGTGTGTCCGGCGGCGATCGCGGTCCCGATCCGCGGCCGATGAGCATCGTCCGTCCATGCTGTGTGTCTGCCGCGTCCTGCTAGAGCCTTGGCCCGCTTCGGGGAGATGATCGCGTCGCGTTCCGTGTGATCTCTCCCGTCGCGATCGGGAGTCGCGGATTTCTTAAAACACGGATTGCTGATCGTAGTTTAGTAAGCTTCACTCCGATGTTTATGTATGTATGCATGTTTATCCGGCTAGATTCTGATCTGCCTTCGGTTTCGCCATCTCCAGTTTCTGCTCCGTGCTTCTTTTTCTTTCCCGTTCTCCTTTTCGGTTCACTTGCTCTTTGACCTCTCTGCTGATATATACTCTTTCGGTTGGCAAAGTTTTGGCACGATTTCGCCACTCCCTACGAATCCAAATCAGTTTCCCCCCTGCTTCTTCGCGCGATCAATCTCGATGATTCCGATCCTTCAGTCTCAGAAGCTTTTCTCCTCCTCCTCCTCCTCCTCCTTCGCATCTACAGATTCCCCTTAAATCAGATTCAGTCCCCGGAGATCTTCACACTCGCGCGAGATCTTCTTTCTCCGGCCTTTTTCACTGAACCGGTCACTCTCCCTGGTAGTAGGTGCATGTTACTAAGTAAATCGCATCGCGCCATTTCTCGCTTCTCGTCGAAGGTCAGCCATCTGCTTCCGGAATCATCCGCCGCGGCCCCTCACTTTCGGTTTCTCCGATCGTCGGACGAGCGTGCCCGGAGAGCCTCCGCCGAAGTTCGGCGGACAGCCGTGACAATTAGCTGTTCTCCAGTAGAAGTAACTTTTTTTCTCGGCTAAGCGATGCCAATCGGTCAATTAATCAAACGAGCTGTCCACGCGGTGAAAGAGATCTCGAAATCCATCGAGGAGCGAGAAAACAGAGAAAGCTAAAGGGCTGAGAAAAAGAGGAGAGACCGGGCAATCTGCCCCATTGATTGTGGGCTCCGCCTACCATGCTTTCTTTGGTTTATCTGGTGAAATTGCACAGATGGCCACCCCTTGGCTTGTTTTGCTTAAACGATTGCTTCTCTTTTTCCCTGGGACCACGCCACCCCCCCGAGCTTATGATCCCACCTGTCTCTTTTTTTTTTTTTTTTGGGGGGGGGGGGGTCGAATTATGATTTGTTTACATAAACCATAGTCGTGCTTTCCACGTCACTGAGTCTCTGCCCAAAGGAGAGCGCTGCTTTACCATCCGTGTATTTCTTTCGATCCATTTGCTGTTTGGTATCATGATAAGTAGCAAAGCCCTACCTACTGTGTTAAAATGATAGTAAGGATATATCGATTTGCCGTAGGGAATGGATCTTCTTGCTGAAAATAGAAAGGTGGTGGGTGTACGTCGCTGTCTTGGCCGTGTCTTAGGTTCGAAATAACTGCGGTCCTTTTTTGGGTTTTTTTTTGGTCGTGCATATATATGGCGAGTAGCTCGCGCTGTACGGTGGAGTTTTCATTTCCAAATGACTTTTTAACATGGGTGACCATCGACCAAAAAAAAAAAAGACATGGGTGACCAAAAAAGCGGTAATTCAATTGGAAGGAGACGCGGCAACAACGTGAGATCCCCCTTCACATGTATGCGTAGATCACAAGATTGCGGTAGTCAGCGATCACAAGAAGTTTTTATTTTATTTTATTTAATATAATATATTCTGGAGTATAGTGATGCAACATGTGATCTCATGATATTTTCTAATGATGCTAATCGTATCATTCCTATTTAGAGAGAGCAATTCTTGCTTGTTTCCCATTTTTTCTCTCGTCGTATTTTCACCTCTAGTCTCGCTCTCTAGTTGGTATCCTTGCACATTGCCATCGGTCGATGTCTAGAAAAAGGGTAGTGTTAATTTAGCATGGGCCATCTGCTATCTAGCATAATTTGCTCTCGATTTGGTCATTGTACTTATTGCATGAGATATAGAGTCGTCTTTTTGGGTTATTGAAGGACATAGATTTCTGCCCAAAAAATCGCATAACTTTCTTTCGAAATGCAAAATTAATTGCACTTTCAAGTATTATAAGAAAACTTTTACAAGCTTGTATATTGCTTTGGATTTTTAATATGTACATGAAAAGGCTTCGATGGGAGATGAAAAATGGTTGCAGATCTTAAAGCGGTGTACCCTTTAAAGTTTTAAAATACATGAGACTGGCAGCTAAGAATCTTGAGGAGGTGTCATCGTGGTCTGCGCATGTGTGTCTGATTTGGGTGTGTGAAATTGAAGGGACCCCGCTTTGGATCCCACGTCGGTGTTGTCGGTATGCTGTACAAATCATGGTTGGCATGGTTGGTGCCTAAACTATCCGTGCATTTTGCATTAGCCGAGATCATTCTGTTCTTTAAGATAGTATTTTTAGAGTACAGATCTTGAATTGATTCTTATTTGTTATTTAGTGCGACAAACATGCTCTGGTTTTTCTTTAAATTCAAAACATTTGAAATTTTCAAAAAATGTAAAAATTTGATATATTATTTGATATATAATTTTTTTAGTAGTTTTTGTTGAAATGCGAACCGTATTATATATTTTGGTGGGATGGTTAAGTCGAAACAAGCACGGGATTCGAGACAAATGGATTTCTTTCTATTTTCTATTTCAATTGTCCAGATGCAGGTGTACATCTTTTTATGAGTAAAGCAGGTGTACAAAATTCAAATTATATTATATTAATGTTATACAAAAATACAAGTTATATTATACCTCAACGCGTATTTTTTTGTTTATGAAACTGGAGCGATAGATTATTAGAATTGTTCTACTATATATGTTCGTCACAATTTATGGATTTAATCTGAAAATTGTCATTTCTATGAATTTTTGTATTTATTAATGAATTACCGATAAAATTGTTAAAGAAAGATCAAATGAAGTAGAATATTAATCTACGTATACTATAGATATGTGTGTATCTGATTCTTTTAATCATTCTCACTGTATACTTCTGCTTAAAAATAGATAGATGGATCTCTAACTTTTATTTTAACAAACTTTCGAGTATTTTTTTTTATCAGAGAACTTTTGAGATTTTGTCTGATTCTATGATCCCTAAGAGGCATCATGCCTTTATAATCTTTAACAGTTGGATCGAAAAGCAAAAAATCACAGCCATCTAGGCTGAGATTTGATGGTTGTGATTTTTTGCATTTTTATCTAAAGGTGGAAGATTATAAAACATGGTACCTCTTAAGGACCGAAAAGACTCACATTATATCTTTATCTTGTTACTTGGATTTTCTTAGAACATCTTTAGAAGATATAAATGTAAAAGCCTATTCGTTTTCACATCTGATTGTGTCATCTTGTACGAAATATTGTCAGCCCTCCTCTCAATCCAGTTGAATAATGTAATGTCTATTTATTCGTTGTGCTTTTGCTTATTTTATATTGGCATGGCATTGCATTGCATGGAAGCTAATATTAACACCTCATCTTTACTGAACTCGGTACGACTTGGTGCATGTACAATTTTCAATCCATCGACTCATCTGGATTGTATAAATGCCTACGAAATAGTTCAACTGAATATTCCCACAATCTGATGTTCAAATGTCCCGCATGGTAACAAGTTTTGTTTGTTCAAAATTATCAAAGGCCATCATTCGTGGTCATATAAGATCTTTATTAGTTCTCCTAGAATCCATAGTTTGCTATTCTCGTTTTCCAATTATGTTTTGCATAGCTAATTGTAACCTTGGAATGAATTTGCCAGGCTTTCTGGACGAAAAAGGGTACTTCTAGCTTCACTTAGAAATGGAAGAAGAGACAACAACCAGTCCAGTTGTTCCTGTGACGAAAGCCATTGATGCAAGCGAGATCAATGCTGATCTTGTTAAGGTAGCTAGTAGACTGCATTCCTCCCCACCCTTTTTTGGCTATATGCCTTATACTATATATTGCTGTTGAATTTACCAACTTTAATATGGGCTTCTCAAGTCACTCGCTCTCATTTCCACTTAGCATGTACTTAGGATGAGTTTCCGAACATTCTGCGGATTTATATACTTTGGCTAACTTTGTAGTTCTGATCACCTGTTCTCAGAAAAAGCTAAAGATGGGTAAAGCTGTTGCCCTTTGCAACTTCATTTATAGTAATATGGCGATTGCTATCGTTTCCTAGTCAAAGGATTTTGTGAATTACTCTTGAAAACACAAATCTTAAAGTGACACGTTCCTCCCTTTCTATTAAAATACCGAATTGCCAAGGACAAACCGTCCCTTAGATACAGTTGCCACAATACTTCTGAGCTTTTAGTTTGGGGAGGATCATGAAAGACTATAAAGCTCTAAATGGTTGAGATAAATTAATTTATGGTGTGCAAACAAAGAAAGTTGAACCGGAACCTTTGTGAATGCATTCAGTGGTACTTTTATGAATAATGATGATCTTATTGTAGGCTTTAAATGGAGACGTGCCTCCTGTTGCCAAGGAAGGGAAAAAAGAGGAGGAGGAAACTGCCTTGGACGGTGAATTCATCAAAGTAGAGAAAGAGTCGTTTGAAGGGAAGGACGGTCACCACATGGTGGAATCAGCTTCGTCACAGCATGATACATCTTCTCTCAAGAGAAGTTCAAGTTATTCTGTCCGTGAATTGCTAGAAACCCAAGAGAAGGTGAAAGAGCTAGAGATTGAATTGGAGAGAGTGGTTGGGGCATTAAAGCGTACCGAATCTGAGAATATTCAGTTGAAGGATGAGGTATCACAAACAAAGGAGCAGTTGGAGATAAGTGGAAAGAAGTATGAAGAACTCGAACATAATCACAAGAAACTGCAACAGCAGATTATTGAAGCTGAAGAGAAATATGGTCTTGAACTTGGCACTTTGCAGCAGGCATTAGAAGCCCAGGAAGCGAAATACAAGGAGCTGATCAAGGTGAAAGAGGACTTTGATGGTCTTCAACTTGAGCATGAGCACTCAAGGAAGAGGTTGCTAGAGTTGGAGCATGAGCTCCAGTGCTCGGCAGGTGAAGCACGCAAGTTTGAGGAGCTGCACAAAGAAAGTGGTTCACATGCTGAGTCTCAGACGAAGAGGGCCTTGGAGTTCGAACGACTTCTAGAGGTAGCAAAGCTGAGTGCAAAAGAAATGGAGGATCAGATGACTTCCCTGCAGGAAGAAATGAAGGGCCTCTATGACAAGATTGCTGAAAATCAAAAAATGGAAGAAGCGCTTGAGAAAACGACAGCAGAACTTTCTGCTGTCCAGCAGGAGCTGACGCTTTCAAAATCACAAATGCTGGAACTTGAGCAGAGACTTTCTTCGAAGGAAGCTACTATAACTGAATTGACGCAGGAGTTGGACCTTATAAAGGCTTCTGAATCTCAGGTGACGGGAGATCTTACAACCCTTCAGGATACTTTGGAATCTACGAAGGATGGTCTTCAAGCGAAGGTTAAAGAACTGGAGCAGATGACATTAAAGCTGGAGGAGGAAATGAATATGAGGGGAACATTTGAAGGTCAGTTCAAAGCCCAGGAGGTACAGTTTTTAGATGTGCAAGAAAAGCTGACGAAAGTAGTCACTGAGAAAGAAGCTATTGAGGCAACTGTGGGCGATCTCAATGCTAATATGGCACTCATGAAGGATCTCTGTGTGGAACTCGAAAGCAAATTGAAGCTATCAGAAGACAACTTCTCCAAAGCAGATTCTCTTCTGTCTCAGGCATTGTCAAATAATGGAGAACTTGAGCAGAAGTTGAAATCCTTGGAAGAGCTCCATAGTGCTTCTGTAGATGCAGCAGCAGCAGCTACACAGAGGAATGTGGAGCTTGAGAGTATTGTTCAAGCTTCGACTGCAGCAGCGGAAGAAGCAAAGGCCCAAGTGAAAGAGCTAGAGCTGCGTTTTCTAGCTGCAGAACAGAAGAGCAAGGAGCTGGAGGAACAGTTGAATTTGGCAGTACAGAAAAGCAATGATGCAGAGAGAGAACTGGAAGACTTTGCTGCTAAGGTGTCAGAACTCACTGCCACACTGAGAGAATTGGAGGGGGGAAGGGAACAACAAAGTACTTTAATACAGGAATACCAGGATAAAATTAACCAGTTAGAAGCTTCCCTGAGCCATTCATCTACGAGACATTCCGAACTTGAAGAGGAGTTGAAGAGCATTTCGGGAAAATGTGCTGAACACGAGGACCGTGCCAAAATGACCCATCAGCGTAGCCTTGAGTTGGAAGATCTGATTCAGATCTCTCACTCCAAAGCAGAGGATTCAGGCAAAAAGGTAAGTGAATTGGAATTGTTACTTGAAACAGAGAAATACAGAATTCAGGAGCTTGAAGAACAGATGAGTTCTTTGGAAAAGAAATGTGCTGATGCAGAGGCAGATTCCAAGAAAGTCTCTGACAAGGCATCCGAACTAGCATCAGAAGTTGAGGCATTCCAAGCAAGGTCTTCAAGCTTGGAAATTGCACTGCAAACAGCTCAGAAGAAAGAAAAAGAGCTGATAGAGTGTTTGAATGTGGCTACAGAGGAGAAGAAAAGGTTAGAAGATGCATCAAGCAGTTCCGCTACGAAGCTTGCTGAATCAGAAAATCTTTTAGAACTTTTGAGGGATGAATTGAGTCTGACACAGGAGAAGCTAGAGAGCATGGAGAGCGATCTCAAGGCTTCTGGATTTAGAGAGAGTGAAGTCCTGGAAAAGCTTAGGCTTGCAGAGGAGCAAATGGAGCAACAAGTGAAATTGTTGGAACAAACTACATCGAAACATTCGGAGCTCGAATCCTTGCATCAATCTGTAACACGGGATTTCGAGCTGAAACTCCAAGAAACAATGACAAGCTTCTCCAGTAGAGATTCTGAGGCAAAATCTTTATTTGAGAAACTGACAATTCTTGAAGACCAAGCAAAAGGTTACGAAAGTCAAGTTGCTGATGCATCGGGAAAATCAGCCTCTTTGAAGGAAGAATTGGATCAGAGCGTGATGAAAGTGGCTCTTTTGGAGGTTACAGTTGAGGAACTCAGAAAGCAGATCGTGGAAGCTGAAAATAAGGCTTCACAATCCCTTTCAGACAATGAGCTGTTGGTCGAGACTAACGTCCAACTCAAGAACAGGGTGAATGAACTCCAGGAATTACTGAATACGGCAATTTCTGAGAGGGAAGCCACTGCTCAGCAGCTTGTTTCGCATGTCAGCGACATTAACAACCTGAAAGATCAGCACTCTAGAGCTATAGAACTTCATACAGCTAGCGAAACTCGCATAGTGGGGGCAGAGAAGCAGTTGCAAGAAGCTGAACTCAGGTTCAGTCAGAAAGATGCAGAAGCTAAAGAGTTAAATGAGAAGCTCATTGTGCTAGAAGACCAAATAAAAGCGTTTGAAGAACAAGCTTGTGAAGTATCTACAACTATTGAAAAGCAAAAGGTTGAGCTGGAAGAGACTGTATCGAAGTTGAAGCATTCAGAAGATGTTGTTGAGGAACTACAGGCCAAGTCAAGTCAGGCACAGAAGGAGAATGAAGGGTTAGCTGAGGCCAACCTAAAGCTTGCTGAGGAATTGGCTGCTTATGAAGGTAAACTCAATAATTTACAGGTGAAATTTTCAGCAGCAGTAGCTGAGAAGGATGAAGTTTCCGAACAGCTTCAATCATCAAAAAAAGCACTGGAAGAGTTGGAACTGCAGCTTACTACAGAGGGGCAATCACTGAAATCTCAGGTCTGATGTTCTTATGTCAGCATATCATATCAATTGGTCCCAGGGAGGAATTTTCTTAAATTTTTTTGTGACGAAAGTTTTGTTTTGTTTCGTTTTATTCAATAGATAAATTCGCTAATGGAAGAGAAGAACTTGCTTGGTGAAACATACGGCCATTCCAAGAAAGAACTTGAATCTTTGATGTTCCAGCTGGAAGAACGAGTAAAGGAGAAGCAGACAAGTGAAGATACTTTAAAATGTGAAATCGTTAATCTTAAGGCTGAGATCCTGGAGAATTCTGCGCTGCAAACTCGTCTCAAGGAACTTGAAGAGAAGATCGCTGAGAAGTCCATTACTGAAGAGGTTAGGAAATCTGAGTACCATTTATTTTTTCTAATTCATGTGAGGTCACAGAAAGCCACCGGCAAGACTAGTTAGCTAGGAATAGGCGTCTTTTGTCATACTTCAAAGTACCTCTTTTGACTGGAGATTTGGACCAGTATTAAATGGAGTTTGTGTTATTCAATGGGACAGAGGGAACGAGCCGACGCAGAAATACTCGTGGAACGAGAAGCATCTTTAAAGGAGTCCCTTGAAAAACTTCAAGAGAAAAGCAAAGCGGTTGTAACTCTGGAGCAGCAAGTCGCCGAGCTTGATCATAAATTACAACAAGCGGAAGCTAAACTACTAGAAAAGGTCGGTTTCTTCCGAGAAAAGAAAAGTCATTTTTTTTAGGATGAAGCCATCCAATATAACAGGAAAAATACGATTCAGTGCAAATTCATGCCATGCTGCGGTAAACTGAGTGTAAGTGCATTCAAACAAGTTACTGCACACCGAAGAGGAGGGGGTCATATGCAACTGAAAGTATATATGAGTTGGCCTCAAATCCTCTTCTTTCCATAACGTCCTCAAGCGACAATGCACTTTCTTTGTAATATGTATGGATTGTCAGCATTGACATACCGTGTCCCAGTAATGATTTATTTTTGTTCCGACTACCTCGGTTTGGTTTCCTTGCTGATAATCGCGTCTTATTTTTGCAGGAGACCGCTGGTAGTGAAGTCGAGGTAAAGTCCAGGGATATTGGATCCCCCCTCTCAACCCCATCCAAAAGGAAGAGCAAGAAAAAGACCGAACCATCCTCTTCTCCGGCGACCTCAACCTCTTCACAGACGCAGGCTCAGGCCCATGACGCTTCCCCTGGCATGACCTTCAAGTTCATTCTCGGAGTCGCCCTCGTCTCCGTCGTCCTCGGGATAATCCTGGGGAAACGGTACTAGCTCGGACTTGTCCCCCCCAAACGGGAAAGGTTTGCTATCTCGGTTTGAAGTTTTGATATTTGGGTTTTCCTCATTGCGAATTTATTCCTCTATTGTTTCGTTTTTAGCCTGTTTCGGTAAGCACGGGTTGCTGGATGAGCCTGTTTCCGCATGGTTTGTAGTCGTAGCGTCGAAGCTGGTTTTTTTTTTTTTTTGTTTTTTGGTCGGAAGGTCGAAGCTGGTTAGGGAATCTGTTTTTTCATTTATTTCCCTCGCCCTAAGGCACAGAGAAAGGGGTCTCTCCTGGATTTGATTGATGCATTGCTGTTGGTTGTATGTCGCTCTTCCTGATTATTCTCCTGAATGTGATTAAGTTCTTTTTGAGTATTTCATCTGTTAAGTTATGGAGAAAAGTAAAAAAAAAAAAACTAATATTTTGGAAATTTCGCCATCCATTTGAATATGCTTTCCAAATTAAGTGGGTACTCTAAATTTTGTCAAATTACATCAACTAACGTGTATTTCAGCACAAACTTGTCTGATATTTGCAATGACCACTGGCTTATTGTATGGTGTTGAAATTTTGCAAAACCAAGATCGTTACTCAGTGGCATTTTCGGTTTCTCAAATCTCCTTTCTTCTAAAGATTGACCGGTGTATCGAATAACCTTCTTACGACGAGTCCGGAGTCGACCCCCAACTCACTTTTCAGGTCGATCACCAAAGAACAAAACACCTCAAATACCCAATGTAGTCAAACTTAGTTCGACACAAGCTCGAAAACGAACTTCTACATGGCGATTTCCGACAGAATTGTAATGGAGGAGGTAAGTAACACTTGCACTAGATGGAAAAGTTTGTATCTACTCTTGGACATTCCGAAGTTAAGCGGTCAAATATGTCTCATGGACGAGAGTTTTTGTTTTAAGCATGAAATGGTTCTTGGATAAAGTTGAAGTAAGAGACACCATTCGGTGGCCGAGGCATGCATACAAACTCCCACACCCACCTCAAAAAGGAAGTAGATATTGTGTGGTGGTTGCCTTTTGCTTAATCAATGATGCTAGTGCCGGTCTGGGACCATCTACCCCATCCCATCTGGCTGAAACTAACTAAAATCAACCCAAAAGAATTTATCAAAGTCCTCTCAAATTCCTCATTGTGAGTGGATTAGGGTTAGCTGCTCATGTGATGATCTAATCGGATTCAGACCCCGACTTAAATTGTGTTGGCTTTCGAGTCGTTCGTCATCGCGCCGTGTTGAGTTTGTGTTTTCGCGAATGTTTCCCATCCGCTTGCTCCACGCAAACGAGATCGCAACGGTTAAGGCGACCATTTGGTCGTGCAAAATTCAATGAATTCGAACCCGCCCATTGGTTTAAATGGACCAAATAGGTTTTTATGGAATTCTTGTATGCCTGCTTATTTTAAGTAGGATGTTCCTACATCGTTATCCCGTGGTACTTTAGAATATCCCACGGTAACGGCACGCACGGTGCCGTCCTTGTTAAGGAAAGGAGTCCGCCCCGCCCTGTGTTGCTCTTTAGTTTAACGAAAGAAAATTATAATTGGAAGCATAATATATGTACAACTATTGCCTGTTCCAAAGGATAAGGTCATCTGATTGAGTCATCACCCGTAGTATGATTTCATGAGTTTTTCTGTATAAAAAGGTCATTTGATTCTTGGGCACTATTATATTTTACAAAAAAATCATCCAAAAAATCTTAAATATATTATACGACGGTCAATTCAATCTAAACTTTTAGATTTAGACAGTTTAATTATAAATCTTTTGGCGATTTATCAATCTTGACTGAAATTCATTAATGTGGATATCGACCAGCTTATATATTGAGGTACAGGTTTGCCAGTCAGTTAATAGACTTGTGCGAAACATAAGTAGATCTGTAGAGAGCTGAGACTTTCTCTCTTGTCATTCCAGGCGCGAGAGGCTACTATACCTGCCTACTCATAGATAGCTAACCGAAGTTGATATAGTGTCTATCTTAACCACCCAAGAGGTTGCGTGTTCCCTCCAAATTATTTTCTTTCCTGAAGAGAGAGAATACGGAAAGAACATGAAGACGAGTCTCCTCCATATCGGCGAGTCCCTTTTTCCATATTTTCTTTTTGAGCCTTTTAAAGTCCTGCTTAGGACTGGACAAAAGAAAATTATAATTGGAAGCATAATATATGTGCAACTATTGCCTGTTCCAAAGGATAAGGTCATCTGATGAGTCATCACCCGCAGTAATGATTTCATGAGTTTTTATGTATAAAAAAAGTCATTTGATTCTTGGGCACTATTACATTTTAGAAAATATTATCCAAAAAATCCTAAATATATTATATGACGATCAATTTAATCTAAATTTTTTTATTTAAACAGTTTAATCATAAATCTTTTGGCGGTTTGTCAATCTTGACCGAAATTCACTAACGTGGATATCAACCATCTTATATAACATGGCCGATGCTCATGTGAACGATTTTTACAAATTTTTTTTCCATTTTCTTTATTTCCTATTTCCTTCCGCCAGTCGCCAGTGCCCCGATGATGGTAGGTGGAAGGCGAGATGCCATCACCCTAGCAAGGGCTTGCGAGCCTTGGCTTGTTGCTAGGGACCTCTGCTAGCCATCGTCGAGGCCTTGACGACCAATAGAGGTAAATAAGAAAAAAGAAAAAGAAAAGGAAAGGAAAAATCAGAAATTTTTTCTAGAAAAAATTACAAAAATCGTTCACGTCAGCGCCGGGTATATCACATATGATGATTGGCGTTCAAGTTAGCAAACTCCTGGTAAAATCGGCTAGAAGGACTATATTGGAAAATCATCGAAAGATTTATGACTAAATTGGCTCAATTGAAAAGTCTAAAATGAATTGACTGTTGTACAATTAGTTTATGATTTTTTGGATAATTATCTCTTATATTTTGATTTCCAATGGAAGAAAGAGCTCACAGCTGAGTAGAGGCGATTGACTCTTGGGCCGATTCCCACCCTGAAAATGAGAATCGCCCACTGGTTACTAAACCCACTCGAGAACCTAACCACCAGTTCGGTCCAATTCTCGAGTGGGTTCATGGAACTAGCTGTGACATTTTAAGAACTATCGCATTATCGGTTCTAAGTGACATTTCATCAAACATATTGTGTGTATTGTATGAGGAGTAAAACAAGGCCTTAGCAAACTCGGTTTTGAATCCTAACTAATACGAAAACAAGTTGGTGCGCACGAAAGCTATGAAATACTCTTGGATCATGGACGAAATAGTCTGAAAGAAGAGAAATGATTTCTCGGCCAAACACTACAAAAAAAACAAGGATTTTGCCACGGAATTTAGCGACGGAAATTTTTTCGTCACTAATTTACGACGAAAAATAAATCCGTTGCTAATTTGCGACGGAATTTACCACGAAATAAAAATTTGTCACAAATTAGCAACGGAAAATAAATCCGTCGCAAAAATAGCGACGGAAAATTAGTTGTCCCAAATTAGCGACGGAACTTGTGACGGAAAATAAATCCGTCGCAAATTAGAGACGGAAAATAAATCCGTCGCAAATTTGCGACGGATTCGTCGCAAATTCGTTTAGCGACGAATTTTGCCAAATTTTTCGTTGCAAAATTCGTTGCTAAAACCTTGTTTTTTTGTAGTGTTCTAAAACTAAACCCAAATTCTTCTAAGTCTAATCACGATTATTATCATGTCTCAATCTCTCGTGATAAGGACGAGGACTACTTAAGGAACATACTCCATCACAAGACAATCTAAATATTGCCTAATGAAATCAATCTAATGCAAACTAACAATTATTAATTGAAATTCAAACTAAATTGGATGATTGTCACATGTTCAAATTCAAAGAGATTGGACGATTTGCTACACGTCCAATTCTAAGAGAGATTAGATATTACAAATTTAAATTAGATAAGAAAATCTATTATAAACTCAAGATATTAGATAATCTCTTAAATTGTTGTTGTCCCAAATAAGCTTTTTTAGATTCGATAGGTGCAAATCTTATCTTATTTTTTTTCAAGATTTCGATATAGATAACACAGATATCTATTTAGTTAAATATGCCAGTTTTCCTCCTCACGTAGCTCTTATGTATGCGTAAATATATGGGTAAATAAATTATAGCAATTTTCAAATAGATTGGAATCGGGTGGATGTATGAAATATAAAATCAATGTATCTATATGGGGATATCTATAGGAGATCATATAAAAGAGATATTCTTATTTAGACCTAACCAATCTGATCTAACCAATTATATGAATTACTCCTAAAGGGTTACATCCGAACGATGAGTAAATAGAGGGCATGCATTCTATTAGAGAAATATTTAGAAGATTCCCTATATTTCCTTTAATTGATTGTAATTGATATTTTCCCTTTTTAGATAGTCATCTTATAAAACCGATAAATAGATTTGTGTACTCTTTATTTGACAATGATTGCTCTTAATTTTTTTTTATCACATTCTTGACTTGGTATCAGAGCCCTATTGTTATTTGAGAAAGCGTCAATCAAGTCTATTTGTAACAACGACATCCACATCAGTCATGTTTCTCCACAGTGTTCGTAATGCTAGTCATATCGGCCCATTTCGCAACAACCTCCCATAGTTGTTTGACATTCCTCCGTTACTCTAATGAAAAAAAAAATCACCAAACTTGCCGTCCTTAGACAACTTAGATAATGACATTTACTAATTCGTCAAATATGAGTAATGTGTCATTGTATGTAAAAGTGTAGAAGCATATCTACTCAACGTTCCGACAGAATTAGCGACAGATTCGAAAAATTGGTCAGTATAAACATTTCCGTCGTTAATTCCGTTACAAATTAGCGACGGATTTGAAAAAAATGGGCGCCATGTGCCGCGAAGATCACTTCCGTCGCAAATTCCATCGCTAATTAGCGACGGAAAATAAATCAGTCGCAAATTAGCGACGGAAAAATAAATCCGTCACAAATTAGCGACGGAAATAAATCCATCGCAAATTTACAACAGATTGGAAAATGCCCTTTATTTTTGGAATCCGTCGCAAATTTACGACGAAAAATAAACCCATCGCAAATTTCCAATGAATTTTGCGAAGAAAAATAAATCCGTCGCAAATTTGCAATGAATTTTGCGACGAAAAAAATAAATCCGTTGCAAATTTGCGACCACCAGCTATTGTCGCCGTCGCTCGCCTTCTCACTGCTTGTCGCTGTTGCTGTCACCGCCCAACAGCCGCTCGTTGCCGTTGTCACTTGCCCAGCTTGCCGTTGCAGTCATCGCGCTAGCCCGACCGAGCCTACCGCCGTCCCAGCCATTGCCTCGGCCACTCGCTGCTTGCCTGGCCGTTTCCCGGCCGTGCCACTTGGCCGCTCGTCGCTTAGCCGCCCAGGCCATCGCCCGTCGCTGCGCCCCGCTTGCCTGGCCATTTGCCCTGCCATGGCCGAGCACCTAGCTCGTGGCCAAGGGCCGTGTCGACGACTGTGCCAAGGCCTCGCTCATTGGCCGATCATTGTGTCGACTGCCGTGCCGAGCCCATTGGAGCTGCAGTTACTCCATTATTTAATCAATGTTGTGACATTCCGAATTTCGACCCATTTTTGGGATTTATAAAACGTGTAATTTGTTAGTGTGCTTATATTAAAATCTCGCCCGGGAATTGATCACTCTCGGTTATTATTTTTAAAATTGAGATTTCGCTAGAATCGCATTCGATCGAATTTGGTCGTTATTTAGAGCCCAAACTTTGGTGTCGAGTTTCTTGGAGTTTCGGGACGAATTTAATTGGACGGTGTCGATATTATTGTGGCCAGCGTCGATATTGCCCGAGATATATAAAAAGTGAAATTTGGATCGGGTGCAGATTTTCGATCAGTGTACCTCCCTCTGGATTTATTTTTGTTTAGTGTCTTTTTAGCCTTTTTTTTAATTGGAAATTAGGATTTTTCGTGGCCATTGGATCTTGGCTTGCTCACCAAGTTCAATTGTGAGCCCTTGGATGAGAGTGAGTGGGGTTGTGATCTTTTTAAATTGATCTCTCTCTCTCACACGATCATCCCCTCCCCCTCTTCTGCCTTGTTGACTGCTGCTGAGCTTCCTTTGCTCCCCCACGTCCTAGCTGCTGCCCCCATACTATTGCTGCTGCTTCTACTTCATTTTCTACTGCTGCTTTGCCATGACTGAGCTGCTCCTTTCGCTCGGTTTTCTTGCTTAGGCCTTAGGTAATTGCTCCCTAAGCCTTGGTTAGGATAATGGGTTACTAATGGATATGTTTATGGGTGGATTAGGGCTGTGGATAGTTGGTTTAGTGGCTGGTTGTGCTTGGTTTGCTTGGTGGTGCTTGTTGGTTGATTTTCGGTAGGGTTGCTGCTGCATTTTTGGATTTTACTATTTTTACTGTGACTTGTGTGGGCTGAATTTGAGAAAGTGTTCTTCATGAAAGTTGTTCATAACATCTTGAAGTATGACATAATTTAATTTGAGAATTTTTGGAAGGTTTTTTGGGCCATTCGAAAGTCGGTTTTTAGAACGTCACAAAACTGCCCGATTTACTGTTCACCCGACCTTCAGGATTGTTCGAATTTTTATAAATTTTTTCAGGTCTAATTTCAAAATACTTCCTTCACAAAAATTGTTAGAAACATTTGTGGCTATGACATATAAAAATTTCAAGGCTTTTCAAAGTGATTTGGGTACTGGATGAGACGCATTTTTATGGTCAGGGGGCCTGACCGGACGGGTTGGTTTTCGTCTGACTTCAAGTGACAAAAATAGGTGTTTACGGTTGGAAACGAGTTTCAAGTTCCGCATGGAAAATGTTTAACAAGATGTTTTATGCAACATATCCAAATTTCAGAATTTTGGAAGTTTATTTACTATTTATTTCAAATGGATTTCGGTCACTGTGTAACTGTCCAATTTGGATCCGATTTTGTATATTCTCGGTTTTTTTTTTCTCTCTCTCTCTCTCTCTCTCTCTCTCTCTCGAGAATTATTCGGTGTTATCGTGGCGTTTGTGGATGAATTTGATGTTTGAATGTGTCCGACTTGAATGTCGGATGGGTGGGCTTGTTTGGTGAACTCGGGATTGGAATTTGATTAGTATGACGTGCAAGAATGATAAATTGAATTGTGTGGCACGTGTACCTGAAAGTTAACGGACTTGAGACGTGTTGACGATGGTCCGTAGAATGAAATTTGACGAACTTGGGACGTGTTGACGGCGGTCCGTATGAAAGCATGAATAGCCGGTATGCTAAATGGATGTCGACTTCAGACGTGTTGACGGTGGCCCGTTAAAGGTGTTTGACCGGAACGTGTTTACGTCGGTCATTGGAATTGAGCCCGGATTGATCGAAGGGCTACAGACTTGGGACGTGTTGACGGTGGTCCGTGTGAAAGCATGAATGGCCGGTGTGCCAAATTAACCGGAGGCGTAGTGGCGCGGGCTGTGAGAATGGACCTGAAGCGCAGTGGTGTGGGTCGTGAGATGGTTGGTTGGGCACGTGTGCGAAATGTGATCGGTTGGATTGGCTTGAAGTACGTGTGGATGTTTGATCGGATTGATTGATGGTACGTGTGGCTCGTTCTCACGGTTATTATATAACCATTTTCAGATCCGCAACCGTGATCGATGCAGAGGTGTCGCCAGAGTACCACAAGAATGAAGGATAGATCAAATTACCCTGTCTTTTGAGCGCCTTGTTTTTGTAAAGGAGATAGGCTTATCAACCACTGCCCCCTCTTTTGAAAATTGTGGTTGAAATTGGTAGCCTAGGTTATCGTTTTGTAATAGCGACTGCTTTATGATGTTATGCAATTATTTTTTTGTGCTATCCTTTTGCCATCATGTTAATTGTCTTGGTTGTTTTATTTCGTTTCCGCTTGCGTAGTTCGTTTGGGTTGACGACGCGTCCTGAGACGTCGTGTTCAATACGACCGTTGAAGGGGTGTCGTGAGTTCGATAGGGTCCGAGCCGTGACAAATGTTAAATATAAATTCTAGAAATCAATTTTGCTTTTAATTAGATTTAAAATCCAAATCGTCCGTAAACAATATTCGTCGCACAATTTGTCGTTAAAGAATTAATAAAAAATCATCACTAAATCCGTTCCGGACCAACGTTTGTGGCAAAAGTCAAGATTTGGAATGGCAAATTAGTGACGAATTTCACCACGGATTAGTTGGTCGCAAATTAATGACAAAAGAAAATCATCAAAAATTAGCGACGAATTTTTCCACGAATACATTTTGTTGCAATTTTTAGACAAAAAAAAACATTTCGTCGCAATTTAGAGACCAAAAAAAAAATTTCATGGCACATTAGCGACGAATACAATTCGTGGCTAATCTGCGACTAATTTTGCCACGAATAATTAGCAACGAATTTTGCGACGAATACAGTTCATGGCTAATTTGCGACGAATTTTGGGACGAATAAAGTTCGTGGCTAATTTGTGACGAATATTTTTTCGTCGCAAATTAGCGACGAAAATTGATATTTCCCATCGCTAAATTTTGCGACGCCGAATTAGCGACGGATTTTTTTCCGTCGCAAATTCGTTTAGCGACGAATTTTGCCAAATTTTTCGTCGCAAAATTCGTCGCTAAAACTTTATTTTTTTTAGTGAAAATAAAACGACACCAAATTTAACAAGGCATTCGTTTTTACATGATTAATGAGTGGAACCGAGGCTATAACTGCCTATCAAATCACTCGGAAATTTCGGCCTTGAAATAGAGAAAGACGGAGAGACCAGTCGCAGCTACTTCGGAGACATGATTTTGGTCACAGATAAAGATCGAACACAGGTCTTGTGAGGAGGCGTTCCTAGTAGCAATTATGGATTTAGCTAGCGCAAGGAAGATTCGGGAAGCGTCACCTGTGGAGATGAGCAGCGGTTGCGAAGCTTCAAATGCGAACTTGCTTCGAGTTCCTGCAGCCAAGAACAGGGGCGAACACGGCGGATTTGAGGGTGATGGGGAAGAAAAAATCCGAGAATTGTTGACGAAAATCCAAATCTTGCTCTGATTTCCCTCCGAGTGAGTGAGGTTGCGAGATGAGCGATTCGTGTCCTGAGAGGAGAGCGAGGATGCAACCTGCGAGCGCCGAGAGCAAGTCGCGAGAAAGAGCATGAGTGTGGTACTCTAAACTAGTAATTGGGATTTCGAAATACAAGAATTAATATACAAGAAGTGGATGTTTGCCGTCTTATGTGACACGATTGACGCTGATGTAGATATTTTAAATAATACTCTAATAAATTTTTGTTATTTTCCTTTTTTTCTTTCTTTTTTTTCTTGATTTTGGCCAGCGAGAGTTGCTGAGCGTGCGGCTGATGAGGCTATGATGGCCTTGCCTAGGGCCATCATGGCTTCGTTGGCTTTGGGCGAGGTCTTCTTGGCCCTTGCCCAGAGGCCCACGGAGGGTCGTGGTGACCTTTCTGGGCAAATGAAGGAAAAAAAGAAAGAAAAAAGAAAAAAAATAATAAGAAAAAAATTATAGAAAGCTCAAAATATTATTAAATAATATCTATGTTTGTGTCGGCCTCGTGTCACGTAGGACGACCGACGTCCACATTAGGGGTTTTCTGCTTAAATTGGTCGGATGGATTGAATTTATACCAATGTGAAAAAGCTTACGACTAAATTGATCCAATTGAAATGTTTAGGACTGAATTGATACAAATAAAGTAGGTCAAGGACTTTTTTTGGGTACTTTTCCCAAAATAAGCCCATAACAAATTCGATGAAACCGATAAGTGATCGATGAGGCTAGAGAGCTCGAAAAAGGTGTAACCTAATGGGCTCCTAGGACGACAAAGGGATGGGAATGGATCAAGTTGAACATTGAATAAGGGGAGTGCTGCTAGACAAAATGTGTCAACCTTGACGAGGACATTAGTGATTCGAGAGGGAATTTGTGACACCCCAATTCCAACATTAGGCGGATGAGGTCTTTGTGATATTATTCATAACTAAGATCCACTTTTCACTTGGTCACCAACTTGTGTTGTTATTCCTACTCTTGGTAGAAAATTGAATCTAACAAATTCTTGAGAAAGGATCAAGAAAACTCAACGCAACTATTCCACTTCTTGAATAACCCAAAGAAGGGTTTTCTTTTGCACTATTTTGGATACGAAAATACTAGAAAAAATTGATCGAGAAGTGGTCTTTTTGAAGGCTCGACACAAATGAAACCGCTTAAATCGCTGCGTCCTCTTTCAATGGCACTTTGCGGACACGGCCAAACTTTATAGGGCTAATCAATTGAAGTTTCCCCTCAATATCCTGCACGTCTTGGAAGAAACGTCTTGACACATTCGTAGTGTTTGGACTAGGCGATGATCTTGACATATGTTAGTCAATTCTTTGAGTAAATTGACTGATAATAATAACTGATATGAGGGGGCCAAGACTAAATTGTTCACTAAATGTATAGAATGAAAAATGTCAATTGTCTTATCAATTTGGGGTCGTAGACGTCATATGTTCAAATCCCATTAGTACTTGCACCCGAAATCATGCTCACCGATGGGCATACCGAGGATAAAGTCATTAATTATTATCTTTTTCCCATGTCGTTTGTGGACTCTCAAGCGATTGAATCAAGACGGAAGGCCCGTCTCCCTTCGGACACGTTCCATCGATCGAACCTGAAATTTGAATAGCTAATTTCTTGGACACGCGCCCATTTAATCTCGATAATGAACTTCCGCTGTGACGAAAGCAAAGATTGCACAACCTTACTTTTCCAAGATCGTGCGAATCCCCACAAAAAGGGAGAGGAAAAAGGAGAATTCAATCACATTGCTCCCCCTAAAAATAGACCTAGTTTAAAAAAAAATCAATTTTAGGTCTAGGGACAATTCTGATTCGAACTTTTTTTTTTGTCCCATAAAAAACACCAACTTTAGGTCGAGTGACAATTCTTGATCTCAATTTTTTTGTCTCGTAAAAAATCACCAACTTTTATCATGATCCCAAATCTGACCCTCCGTTGACTTTCACCATTGTTTGAGAAAGAAGATTATGGTGGTGAGCTTGACGAATGTCGTCCTTGGCGTCTATCGATAGGCGGTGGTCAATTTCAGATTACGTTTGGCCAGAGAGATTCAATCTGAATATATTTTTGACTTGTCGGTGAAGTAAATGAGACGAATAATTTTACCGTTATTCTTCAAATTATGGCTTAGAGAATAAGACAATGAATATTGCTTTAAATCCAATCAGCAAGCCGCGTGGATTTATTGCTAAGGTGGAATAGTCAAGTTAAATAATCAATGACTCTAAGTTAATGGGGGCCAGATTTGAAATTTAAGTGAAAGTTGATGCTTTTTCACGAGATAAAAAAAAATTGAGACCAGAATTGTCCTTTGACCTAAAGTTGATGTTTTTTTATGGGGTAAAAAAAAATTCGGGTCAAAATTATCTCTTGACCTAAAATTGATATTTTTTTACGGGACAAAAAAGGATTCGAGCCAGAATTATTACTCAACCTAAAGTTAATACTTGTTTTTTGGAATTAACCCCCTAAATATATGGAAAAGGGACCAAATCTGCGAATCCCCGAAAAGTTTGGGGGGGGGGGTGGTTCTCTCTTGTTTTACGTAAGAACAGAAATTTTGATTCTTTATTCCCAAAATTGAGGAGCTATTAAATAATTTATAAAAAAAAAGAAAAAAAGAAAGCTTTTGACCTTTCACAAAATTGGGTTTTTCTTTCCTTTTTTTTTTTACCCGACAAATAAATACAATTTGCCAAAATCATCCCTCCTCCTCCAAAGAATTACAACGCCAAAAGCGAACCAAGATTTGCCCCGTCCCCCCGCTTCGGAATCGCCGTTGTCCGTACGCTATTCCGCCTACCGTTCGAGCCTCCCGAGGAACTATCGGGTGCCCTCGACCGTACGGTAGCCGCCCATGCACCGACGCCCGCATCGCCGATCACGGAGCCGAAATCTCGCCCTTTATTACATCTCCGGAATCGACGGGGGCATGGACGCTCGCTCGTTTATTGAAATGAACGCCCGTGTCGTATTCCGGCATTGCCCCACGGAGACTCCGTCGCAGCCGTCCGATCTAGCGTGGGTTTCGGGGAAAAAAGGAAAGACGAAAAAGTAAGATCAATCCGACGGCTGCCACGCGGACGCGGTCAACAGCGAGAGGTCCTTCCAGCCCAGCTTCAGGCAGCCGCCCTCCTCCACCAGCGTGTAGCCCTTCCACGGGAACATCCCGAGCAGCAGCCCGGCCTGCGCCGCCGGGTTGCCCGCCAGCGACACGGGCCGGAACCCGACCCGACGGAGCTCCTCCCCCCACCGCTCCACCTTCACCTCCCCGGTCCGCTTCGGCCCGCCGACGGCCACGATGTTCCTGATCTCGCACCCCAGCAGCTGCTGCTCCACCACGTGCCGCTCCACGCTGTCGCCGCCCAGCCCGTCGCCGAGCGCGTCGAAGAGGGCGCTGTAGTAGTGGAGCGCCTCCACGAACCGCCCGAGGAAGTTGCCGCCGTGGCTGAGGTCCTGCTCGACGGTGGTGATCAGCTTCGGCCGCAGCAGCGTCAGCAGCCGCAGCGTGGCGAGGTCGCTGCCGGTGATGTCGTAGAGGCAGTGGTGCATCCAGTGGACCACCACGGCCTCCCCCGGGCGGACGGCGAGGCGGCCCGGGTCGGCCAGGCTCCCGATCTTGCCCTCCACCGGGTTGAACTCGAAGGGCAGGCCGAGGGA
This sequence comes from Syzygium aqueum, assembly GCA_031216185.1. Lineage (NCBI taxonomy): Eukaryota > Viridiplantae > Streptophyta > Magnoliopsida > Myrtales > Myrtaceae > Syzygium > Syzygium aqueum. The sequence continues at coordinate 3,251,579 of CM062231.1, forward strand.
GCTCGCGAAGTCGGCCAGCCGGCGGCCGGTGGAGTCGAGCAGCTCGGAGCAGGACCCGAACCCGGTGATCCGGATGGACCGGATCTTCCGGGTCCGGGAGGCGAGGATGTGGAACAATCCGGGCCACTGGAGGCCCTGCATTATGTCGAGGTCGATGACGTGGACGCGATCCTCGCCGTCCAGGGCCTGGAAGATGGCCTGGTTGGCGGTGAAGTGGGAGAACTTCACCAGCGGCGAGATGGAGTTGTACGACTGGAGCGCCTGGAAGATCCGCTGCGACTGGGCGAGGGTCAGGTCCCGGGCGGCGAGCGGCGCGTACGACCCGAGGCACGAGCTCACCACGCGCGCCTGCAGCGCGTGCGCGAAGTATGCCGCGACCCGCTCCGGCGACGACCCGAACGGCGACGACAGGACGGAGATCTCCGGGAGGAGGTCGTTGGCGTCGTCCAGGTTGTCCATGGCGACGCACTCGGCGCACTGGAGGAGGAGCCCGAGGAGCCTCAGCCCGTCGCACTCCCCCTCGTCCGCCGCCGCCGCCGCCGCCGCCGCCTCCTCCCGCTGCTCCTGGTCGGCCTCCTCGGCGGCCTTCTCCCCGGAGGCGGCGGCGGCGTCGTCCCCGCCCGAGAAGTGGGGCCGCTTGGAGGGTGGGCGATCGTCGGCGGAGGAGGAGGGGGTATCGGCGCCGGGGAGTTCCCGGTCGCGGTCGGCGCGCTTCCCCTTCATGGAGGTGGAGGTGGAGGAGGAGGAGGGGCGGAGGAGGGGGTTCGGGGCCGAGGAAGCGATGGGTGGTTGAGGGACTAGCGAGCTCCGAAGCATGATCGATGGGGAGTGGGCGGGGAGGTTCTCAAGGCGTTAGAGAGAGAAAGAGGTGGGTGGGTGGGTGGGTTGCGGATAGAGAGAGAAAAAGCGGGAACGAACTGTCAGGGAGAAGAGAATCGAATGGAGGGGAAGAAGAGGTTCTGGGGAAGCTTTCGTGCTGGGGTGGGGCGTGGGGGGAAGGGAGGAACAAAATCCGGGAGGGAAAGGACAAGACGAGTTTTGTACAGAGGAAAGTTGCAGAGATGTTTGGTGTCAGGGTCAGAGCTGTAACGTGGAGGAGATAGGAGAGATAAGAGAGGGAGTGTGAGGGAGACGGGTGGTGGTGGTGGCCGGTGGGAAGATGGAATGATGTGGGGAGGGGGAGGGGGTTGATAATTCAACCTGTCGTTCGTTCCTCCGGTGGTAAATATCAGCCCCCCCTCACAAAATTAGAAAAAAAAAAAACTTGTGATAAATGTGACGCTGATGCTCTACTATGCTCCAATAATTACTCCATTAATCGTCACATGATTAATCATCGAGACATCGTTATCGAGGGACAATCGAAAAGAAGTCGCGCACCGTCGCAATGGCATTATTTTTGAACTTTCGATTCGTTCAATATAGCCATTTCATTATTACTAAATATTCATTCCGGTCTCTAAACTTTAAATCTGTCCAATTTAATCACTCGGCTCTCTATGACATTGGGTCCGGAGTTTATGGACTATTCGTGTCATTTTCTCTATTATTGGGATACTTATTAAATTTATAAGGCGACGTGGCAAATTGTTATTTAGTATTCGATGGGTGTATGCCGATTTGCCAACTTATGTAACCGCTTGCAATTTACCGTGATGTTTCGTATATTAATTCAATACACTAGTCTTAATATTCTTTAGGATTAATACCACGAAAAAAAACTTTAAATTGGTACATCTGCGATAAATATATCCTCCGTCAGTTTCCGTTAAATTTTATTGTCAAATTGTTTAGTTGGATGGCACGTTGCAGTTTCTTTTTTTTTTGGTCTAAACAAGTCGCAGTTGAAGCATTCGTGGCTTTTCGTTGTATTAATTCAATTTAATTGAAACTAATGAAGGATAAATTTATCACATATACACAAGTTTGTGATTTTTTATAGTAAAAAAATTAGTTTGGTGTAAATTTATTACAGGTGTACCGGTTTGAGATTTTTGACGATCATCAAAATTAATCTGGGGTAAATTTATTATAAGTATTTTTAATTAGAGTTTTTCGTGATATTAAATCTTATTCTTTATCATTACTTTCCACTCATTAAGGCGAGAATTGATAGGTCTCTTGGAGAGTTCGGACGTGTCATTGTCCGAAACGAATAAATTAGAAGGCGGGATCGAGGCCTTTGGTTATCCTCGTTAGGTACTCCGTTTGATTGTGTCGTTATGTCCGTTTGTTTATGGTGGGGAGATAATCGCGATTAAACTACTAATCCCAACCTCCTAATTGCTGTCATCATTGGATTCTTGGGATGCTGTGTTTACACACGATTTGGTTAATAATGACACTATAAAGCTTCGTCTCTTGTTTTGGGACTTCGATGTGTCTTTTGTTGTTTTTGTTGCTTATGTTTTGCTTGAGAGAAGGGGTTGGGTCCGACTTTGGGGCTTGATCTTTGGCCACCGGATGGATCGTGACATGGGGCAGTGGGGTTTCGGGGGGGGGGGGGGGACTTTTTAATTCGCGATTATGCTTTTCTTAATCATAGTTTAAGCAGCTAATCAAACATCATCTCCCCGCATTACCTAATGCAGCCAAAGGGATAATTCCATCTAATGAAGTAAGCAGCCTCAAATGCATGTGAGTTCATCGTGGCTCCTAATGCAAGTGCCCAAAGTTTTTGGCTTGTGTGACCGTCAAAATTCCCACAAATGACTGGATCAAAAAAACGCTATTTTTTGCTCAGAAACTGTTCCAAGAAATAGAAATAGAAAAAACTATTTCTGATCAAAAATTGTTTTTGGGAACAGAAACGTTGCTATGCAGAGCCTTAAGTTTGCTATTGAGGAGAAGACTTTATGCACACGAATGGTAGCACATGCAATGGGGACTTGTATGGTACAATGTCGAATCGTGCCCCCATGAATGTCGGCCGCTGGCTTAGGATGGAAGTTGAGCCGGTCGCAACCGGTTTTCAATCCCGGCACATCGTTGGATGTCTGATCCATTAGCAATTGGACGTCGGAGACACTAAAAGTGAAATGTACGATGCTTTACAAGTGGATTTGTTAAAAAAAAAACTCAAATTTAATGATGTTTGATGACATTATGTTCTCGGTTTGATAGTGCAAACCTTGGTAAACCGTTTTGTAATTTCAAAGGATCCAAATTTACAACGTTGAGTTCTTGGTTAAACTAGAACATTGTAAACATTAGTAAGAAGTTTGTAATTTAAAAAAAATTTCTAATTACACGATGTTTTGTTCTTGATTATGACGGACCATTATGAACCTTTGCATAGCATGAGAATTGAAAAAGTATACAGTTATAACGTCTTATCATTGTTTACGACGAACCTTCGTAACTCTTTGTAAATCCTTATAATTGCAAAAAAAAAAAATTCAAATTCACGACATTTTCTTCTTGGCCATCGTAATCCTTTGTAAATCTACAAAATTCAAATTTATTTTGGACTTGATGGAGACTTGAAAATTAGCGCGTGCCTATAAATAATGCTCGGCTCATTTTCATATAGCTTTTCAGTGTTTTAATTCCAAGCCCAATTTTTGTGTACATACGATCAGGTTTGGTGTTGGGCCTAAAAGCCATACCCGGCCCATCCATATCGATTAAAAATATTATATTTTCTTTATGAGAACGAACGTTTCCGACGGTCCATCATCAACGAAAGAACAAACTAGAAGGAAATGACTGGCATGGGCCGCTCGTTTACACTCTAAACTCAAGTGGGCCCGACAAGATGCCTTATCCACGATGCGTTGTAAATTTTGGCGTGAGTGCTTTTGTTCCAAGATAGGCGAGATTTGGAGTAATGAACTTTTCTAGGCATTGTCCGTTAGGGGTAAGCATGGTCCGGGTAGATAGTTTTCACCTTAAAATCGGGAATCGTTTGCTAGGAACCAATTTCGAAAAATTGGAACCGAAAACTACCGGGGAACCGGACCATTAGTCTGGTCCGGTTCTCGGGTGGGTCCAAGGAGCCGATCCCCAATCCTTACAAATTTTTAGGAATGCGGACATAGGTGGTGTATGACTATTGCCAACTCGTGCTATAAGGTGTTGGGTTAAGTCCTGTAATAGTGCCTCCAGTTTAGTTGCTATGACCGCAAAAGCTTAAACTTTTAGAACAGTTGACAGTGGTCCCACAAAATCTCACATGGTATCAGAGCTGGAGGCTCCGAGTTCGAATATTTGCAGGCTCCATTTGCCTATGCAATTAAATATTTCCATGCTTAATACTAGATAAAAATACCAAACTAAGCCTAAGGGGGAGTGTTATAATAATTAAATATTAAATTATGCATTCATCTAACAGTTTAAACTTTTAGAACAATATACGATGATATTTAAAATCATCTGGATGACCACTTTCATCCAAATCAAATGAAGTTAGTCACATCAGATCCAGGTCGAGGAAGCGGTATCTAGTCACCAGTTAATGGGTTCCGCAGATAGATCATTTGAGGGGTCTGGATTCTTGTGGTCAAATGTGGATAAACAAACAATTCCACTGTAGGAATCAACTAATTCGAATTTCTTGCTATCTGCGACAAATGATGTATCGAGATCATATGATTCGTATCTGGGAGAATGGCGTGTTCTCGAACAGTTGTTGAGGTCATGCTTGAGAAGATCGAAGCTGTTCAACTCGTTCGAGCTCTCGAGATAAGCTTCTGTAAAATGGGGCTCGGAGAGAAGAAACTTCCAAGATCGGCATATGCACGTAAGTTGAATCAGAGGTCTTGCGGGGATCCTCACGAAGATCTCCCATAGCATGTCATCTGGAAGACCTTCCATTTGATCTTGCGCATAGCATTTCTTTCAACTTCGCGAATTGCTTCTGATTTCAAGTAGATTTGTCAAATGGGTGGGTTGGATCGAAAATAATCCGATTCAAATAGATCCATTTAACCCGCTTTGACTCATTTTTATGTAATGTAAATCTAATGACCCGACCCATATTACTAAAACACTTCTATATTTAACTCAATATAGGAAAACTCGAACCCAAACTGAGATGAGAGTGTAGAGTAAGTGAGCACGAGATTGAGTGAGAGCGAGATAGTTGAATTAAGTTTAAATAAATTATAAACCTATTTATGATCCATTTAATACTCATATTACATTTATGTCCATTTATGATCTATTTATTGATATATGGGTTGAGAAATGGGTTTAGGACCTATTTTAACATGTCTAATTTCAAAGTAAATAGGGGGAATTTGTCTTGAGGCAGCGACTCATTTCTACTGTGTGAAGAATCTATTTGTATTGCGGCACTGCGACTCGGAAAAGAAACATAATATTGTGTGATCTCGAGTCTTTGACCAAAGGAAGATAGCAATTATCTGGTGAATTGATGGTTAAGTTGGGGGCCAACATGACTCGGACGTTTATAAGTCGTGGAATTTTCTCCTTCAGAGACTGGCTCGAGATGTTCAGTTTGACTAAAGTTTTCAGCCAGCAAGGAACAATTGGATGTTCCATTTGGAATTGGAAAAATTACCCGATCAGTCTTGAACATGTTGTATGATTGCCAATTTAGCTCTAGATTTTCAATTTTTATCAATCTAGTCCTAAACTTTTGTGCGAAACTCCAATGGAGTCATTTGGCAATTTTTGTAAAAAATTGCTGATGCAGCGGTCTAGTTTTATGGACCGTCTTACGTGGTACACCGTCACGTCAGTAATTTTCGGCGAAAATTAGTTTGAAGGATTACGTTGGAATTTCGCACAAAAGCTTAGAAACAAATTGGCAAAATCGAAAATTTAGAACTATGATTGATATCCGTACAATAGGTTTATAACTGATTGGACAATTTTTGTGTCACGCCTCGAACCCCAATGGGCTCGCGACACCCTTTCAACGGTCGTAATGAACGCGACGTCCCAGGACGCGTCGCCGACCCAAACGAACTACGCAAGCAGAAGCGAAATAAAATAACCCTGACAATAAAGATATGACAAAGGGATAGAACAAGCGAGATTTTAATGAACACAAAATAATAACCTGAATCCACAGTATTCATACATTATGCCGCTACGGTTAAATCCACATCATCATCAAAAAGGAACAGGGGGTTGGGTAGACTACTGATAGCACAAAACGGGACTCTACCAAAAAGAAAACTTCCTAGCCCTACTCCTAAACATCCCTATGGTGTCCAATCCGGATCGGACCCTGAGGAATCTGATTCTGAGTCCGAGTCTATCTCGATCGGGTTTTCCTCCTCATCTCCCTACTCGACCACCATAGGCTCCTCTTCGGGCTTGGGGTCAGGCTCTCCTTCGGGTTCGGGCTCGGGCTCGGGAATAGGTACCAGTACTGGACTGGGGTTCGCTGGAGGACTGCTGGGATCTGACATCTCGCCATCGGGAGCGAACTTGTCCCAAGGCTCCCAATTAACCGCACTCTCATTGGTGTGTCACAACCCTTCAAAACCTCGGATTGGTCATGAGTTCACCAACCCGACCCTATGGGACCAAGCCAAGTAGTCGTGGCGCTCCGGTTCATCTCGTCCCACAACTACCCAAACATAAGTGCGATGCCTAATATATGTCTCGCCCGAGTTTAGGCCCGGGTACACATTGTCCTTATGCAGCATATGCACGGGGACCCCAAAACGCTTAGGTGGCGACATACTCAAGGGCGGAGATCTGAAAATGGTTATATAATAACCGTGAGAACGAGTCTCAATAAGCAACACCCTAAACCTCACCTAGGCTAATGCGTACCCAGACAAGTTTAACATGCGAATCACCCAAACTATACAACCGATTTCACATGATAAGCTTACCTCGCCTCGAATCATGAACCAATCCTGCATATTAGTCCGAACATGATAATGCAAGAATAGTTCACCACCATATCACAATCAACCAGCATACGCACTTCCCACTCGCATTCAATCAATCCATCCAAGCAACCACATGCACATTTAACCAATCCGATCAATCACATCGCGCACACGGGTCCAATCAACCTTCCTCTCACGGGCATTCAAGCCGCACAATTCGATCAATACCAATGGCCGCCGTCAACACGTCCCAAACCATACTATTCAATCAATTCCAGTGGTCGCCGTCAACACGTCCCAAGCCACACCATACAAGCCATTTCAATGACCGATGTAAACATGTCCCGGTCCAACACACCTTTAACGGGCCACCGTCAACACGTCTCAAGCCCGCATCCAATTGGCACATTGGCTATTCATGCCTTCACACGGACCGCCGTCAACACGTCTCAAGTCCGTAGCCCTCCGATCGACTCGGGCTTAAAATTGTCAGGCTAGCACACGCCATTCAATCAATCAATTTCACGCCAATTGCATCAAATAACCCATATGCACAACTCAGCCCAATTCACATTTCGCCATCTCAACATACGAACTCGACGTTCAAGTCGATCACGCACAATAATCCAATTCAAACATATTATTTAACCAAATTCAAATAACGTAATTATAACGCAACATAATTAAATTAAAACACGCCCTAGCCGTTCTAACTCGAGATTAGTCTATAAAATACCCAAAATACTAGATAGGGTTTAGGAAATCACTTATTAGGTTTTGGCCCGGGAAAAGTCAGCTCGAGCCTAAAATGGCCCGGGTGAACAATACCGAACTAGGTGCGGGCGCGGGCCACACGGGTGCTTTTGCCGGCCAACACGAGGACGATGGCGGGATGGTGGGCCTAGTGCACGGGCGCGGTAGTCGTGCGGCGTGCCCGGGGCGCATGGCCGAGCGGGACGGGCGACGTGCCCGGGCAACGGGCTGGCTTGAACGGGCAACGTGCCGGGTGCACAGGCGAGCGATCGAACGGGACGGCCAAGGGTCAAGTAGCAGGCAAGCGGCCTGGTCGTGCGGGCAACGGCTCAGCCACTGTTTGGGGAGGCTTGGCCGCGAGCTAAGCTGGCTGGCCGGCGGGGCTGGCTGGCTGGCCGGCCGGGCGGCGATGGCGGCGACGGCGACAGGGACAGCGGTTGCGAGCGGCAATGGCGAACTGAAGGGTAGAGGTCAGCCGAGAGAGAGAGAGAGAGAGAGAGAGAGAGAGAGAGAGAGAGAGAGAGAGAGAGAGAGAGAGAGAGAGAGAGAGAGAGAGAGAGAGAGAGAGAGAGAGATGAGGGAGAGGGCGAACCGGCGACAACGGAGGGGCACGACGCGGCTGCTAGCGGGGTCGGGTGGCGTCGGGCTGGCCTGCTGGAGCGACGGCGAGCAGCGGTGACTCGGCGGCAAACAACGGAAGGCCAAAGGGAAGAAGAGAGAGTTGGCTGAGGCGGGGTGGTGCGGCTGGGGGGGGGGGGCTCGGCGGTTGCAAAGGCGACGCTCAGGCGTCGGGGCGGTGTTGGCTGGACGGCGGGACGGTGGCCGGGACTCGCTGGATGCGACAGCGAGCGGTAGCGAGCCAAGCTCGCGCGCTTGGGAGGGGAGGAAGACAGCGCCGGCCGGAGCTGCCGGGCGACGCAGCGGTGCAACGACGGTGCGAGAGAGGCGGCGACGTCAGTGGCTAGTGGAGCGGTGTCGGGCGGAGGCGGAGGGCGGTCGAGCGGCGGCTGCGGAGGTGAAGAGGAGCTGCGGAGGCGAACGGGAGTTGGGGGAGGAGGAGAGAGTGGCCGAGTGACGAGGGCGGTCGATGAGGCTGCAGGCGGCGGTGCAGCTCGGTCGGGCTTCGGCGGCGTGAGGCGGACGACGGGGGCGGTCGGTGGTGGGTGCAGTCGGCAAGCAGAAACAGAAACCGAACCGTTCAGACCAAGGGAGAAGGAAGAAGGAGAAAAGAAGGAGAGAGAAGAGAAAGAAAAGAGAAAGGAGGAGAGAGAAGAGAGAGAGTCGCATGGGGAAGAGAGGGAGTTGCATGAGGGGAAGAGAGAGAGAGGCAGATGTGCAGGGGGGCGGATGTGCATGGGGACGGCGCGCGCGGCCAGGGGGAAAGAGAGAGAAAGAGAGAGAATAAATGTGTCTTTGAGTGCAATCTAATAGCCCGATTTCAAACTCGAAAATGATCCTATGGTCCAAATTAATCCTAGAATATATTAAGAGACAAAGGCCACAGTAAAATAAAAATAAAATGACTCAAAACACATTACGAGGGAGGTTTACTAGTCCAAAGTCGCACCCGATCAAAAATCCACTTTTCCACTATTCCTGATAATCTCGACACTGGCCACAATAATATCGACACCATCCAATTTATTTCGACCAAAAACTCCCGGAGATCGACTGCCAAGTTTGGAGTCTAAATAATGGTCAAATTCGATCGAGTGCGATTCTAGCAAAATCTCTATTTTAAAAAATATAACCCGAGAGTAATCAGTTCCCGGGCGAGATTCTATTATAAGCGCACTGACGAATCACACATTTTATAAATCCCAAAAATGAGCCAAAATCCAGAATATCACATTTCGCAACCACCTATTGCTCAACAGTTTGGTTAATAAGATCGAATTATGCAATTTGGTTGATCTCTCAAAGTTTTGATGAAAGGTGCTCTTAAGAACATTTCAAAATCTGTAACTGAATAGAACTAAAGGTCTTGCTAGGAGACTCCTGAAGATCTCCATTAGAAGGTCAACTAGAATGCTCATCCTTCTTTCTATAAATTGTTCAAGTGGCTAATGTCTTTAAACTCCATAATTGCTTCTAACTTGACGTAAATTATGATGTTTTTTCATTGGACGTAACGATGCCTTCTGACTTTTCTTGAAGACATCGTAACTTTTTGAAATTTCAATAAGTAAAAAAAATCCATGTTTGTGTCATTTATTCTCGGTTACCACTTATCGTTGTAAACCTTTGTAAATCATCGTAATTAATGAAGTCCAAATTTAATGTTCTAGTCTTGGTTACAATGGACCACCGCAAACAAATTGTAAACCGTGATAATTTCATAAAATCGGAACTTACAAAGTTCTCCTCTGGGTGACGTCGTTAACATTCATAAACAGTCATAATTTTAAAAAAATAATGGGATATATATATATATTCACTAGAAGTCCTAAAATTTATCATGAAAGTGCAATTAAATCATATAACTTGCAAAAAGTATAATCAAGTTGTAAAACTTGTCAAGTTGGTTTGATCGAGTCCTAAAGTTAACACCATCAAACTTATTAACGGAAAATGCTGACGTGGCTTATTTTAATTTTCTCTTTCCTAGGTGGTTTCTTTTAATTGTCAAATTTTATTTAAATTAAATTTTAAAAATAAACTAAATAATAAAAAAAGAAGACAGAGAAGACCCACGGCTGTTGTGGCCAAGCCTTTGCCGTTGCCAATGGCCTCTGCCACAGCCGTCGAGAAGGGCCAGCGGAGGTCGCCTGGATAGCCCTTCCTCAACCCAGCCATCACGTGTCCAACTTGGTTGGATTTGGATTCGATCCCTTAAGTAATTGATATTCACTAACCAAATTATTCGTAAACATGCTGATATACGTAAATCAGAGTTTTTCAAGTTTTTTTAATCATTTTATAATTTTAAAAATTTTTCAATCAGTCATATGTGATATCTATATGTCAATACATTGAAAGAAAATGGATCTATTCTGAATATTCAAATTTTTTTGCCTCTCCTTTTCATTACTTCAAATATTGCCCCCAACAAAAGAACATGGATCTATTCCGAAATTACTCCCGAATTAAATAAATAAAAATACAGAAAAAGGATATAATTAGCACATTCTGATAACTATCAATTTCATTTACTTTCTCTAGCATGTAATTACCCCTTTCCTTTCCTTTCATAGACAATTGCTCAACTTCAAACATGCATTTAGTGCGTGCCCCAGCACCAATTAAAGCGACTGAGAATATGATCGAACATATTTTGATGAGCCATGTAAGACGATTGATGTCCAATTGCCAATTGCCAAGAAAATAACAGGAATATTATGGTTTAGGGACAAGAGAAAGTGAATCGAGTATATATAGTTTAGAAAATTTCTCATTATTTTCGCAATTCTAGGCACATGATTAATAACACTAAACTCCTTATCTCTCGGGATTGTGCATTATCGCCCTTGATTGTGCATATTCTTGATTGATCATGATTGATTATAATTGATATCGTAAAATTTTGTTATTTTAGATTGTCATATTGCAAAACATATGAATATCTCCTAGACATTTACTTTTTGCATTGACTAGTTAAAGATAAAACACTACATGTATTCATTATATTATCTTCCTTTGGTAACCCTGAATTGACAAAGACCTTTAATAAAGATATAACAATTCCAGTGGGCGAAAAAGATGTCTTCTAGGTGCTAACATCCAAAATTACCCCTGGTGGGAGTGGGTCGATTGCAATTCACAAAGGACGTAAAACATGGCCCACATAGCATGAATTCGGAGAAAAGCCGTGGGTCAGGTCCAGAAGCATCGAAAAGATTTGGAGCAGTTATAGACAGGACACGTCTTAGAAGTGTCGACAGGTTGACAAGTCCAAAATCAGAAGTCTTGCACATGACGTCGACAAGTCCAAGATCACGAGCCTTGCACGTGACGTCGACAAGTCCAAGATCACGAGCTTTCCATGTGATGTCGATGAATTAAGCACGTGGTGTTACATGGTAAAGAAATTCATTTCCACGTGTCAAATGGTAAAGACATGACGGTTGGCGTGAAGATCAAGGAAGCTAAATAGTGAAACATGGGAAACAATAAGAAATAAGGAGACATGTGGAAGAAAATCAGCTATTATGTGATGTCCAAGGGGCGTAAGCAACATCGACAAGTTAGGAAGCGGTTAAAGTACGAAATGTAAAGAAGTGGAAAACAACTTTCAAGGAGAAGTAGCCGATCGACAGTTATCAGGCCGCTCTATAAATACTCAAGGATTTCCGACGTAGAAAGGACCTCCCAACAAGACAACAGACCTCCTATCTATCTTTATTTTCAGCACAATAGGAGTAGTACTAGTTACAGCTTTTAGATTCCACGTCGTAGATTCAATTCTGGCGCAAGTCTTTATCAGGTCTAGCATTGTTGATTAAATTCCAATGTTGTGCCACCAGTTCAACGTCGTCGATTAAATTCCGGCATTATGCTTGGAATATAGCTGTTGATTAGATTCTAGCCATATTCTCTTAGGGCACGTCATTGATTAGATTATGGCATACCTGGAATTGTAATGTTGTGAACTGGTTATGTCATTGATTGGATTCCAACATAGCTTGGTCTTGGCATTTGCAAGGTGTCATCGTATTGTTAGTATTGTTGAGTTGGGTGTATTATCGAGTTAAGTTGTAAGGCACAAGTTGGGTTTATAAGACGCATTTGACATTCTCTGTCCGAGCTTAACTCCAGACCCTGGTCTCCTTTAATAAAATCCGAAACGCAGCGTTCGGTGAAAGATTTTCAACGGGATAAAATCAGTGAAACATCTTTTTGGCACGCTCAGTAGAACCCCTATTGAGTTAAGTAGAGAGAGTGCTATGCCACGCACCCGAAGTCGCACAAACTCGAATAATACTACTGACGAACAAGCTGCATCGATGGCAGAAGATAATACTCGTGCTGAGGCATCATCCGCTCAACTTCTTCATAACGAGGTTGCTAACCAATCTCGAGAGGAGGTCATAAATATGTCGAGACAACGCGTTAAAGATAGAAGGCAAACTGAGCTCACACCAGTTGCACTTTCTACTATGAGGGGGATTATTGAAGAAACTCAGAATGAGTTCGCAAATTATGTGGTAAGGCGCATGACTAAGGTGGTTAAGTCTTTGATCATCAACACTTATCATAAATGTACTCAAGGTCAATATGGAAGGTCCATCGTGCTGACCCAACCGAGAATAGGATCTCCATCAACATTGGGAGGTCCTACAATACAGTTTGGGATGATGACCCAAGGCACATCGACGATCCCGCCCATTCGAATACTACTGAGGGGAGAAACCTTGCCAGTAGCACCTAGTGAGGGATTTCCTCAGGCTAACGGGGGGCCAAATGGAGGGGTTGCTTGACAGACGATGATCGATGAGAACTCCCAGGGAGGACATCAAGTTACTCAGGCACAAGGTCCTCGTGTGATCTAGGTAAATCCTCTACCCGTAGTCTTGGATATTCAAAATCTTGTAGTGCCTTTGCCTAGGAGGCAAGAACAGCTCCAACAAATAAACAACCAACCATAACGTCAGGCACCTTAGCCTGTAGTGCCTAACGTAAATCAGCATTTTCCACCCCTATGGGTCCAAATGTTCAAGTCCAGCTACCATTACCAGCACAGTTAAACCCACCAGTTAATCCCCCTATGATTGCTTATAACGTATCAGCCACAACCTCAATACCAGCCACAGTTACCACAACAACCATTCTACCAATTACCTAATCAAAATCTAAACCAGCCATTACCATCTAATTATGTTGTAACTCCTGCGCCTGCCATGGGTCAAGTAAAAAATTAGTTGGTAATGGATCCTATGATGAGGGGATATAGACATGATATGGGATACTTCCTGAATATCTATAGAAAACCATATCCTGACTGGATGGATACCATACCATATCCAAGGGGTTTTAAAATGTCAGAGTTTACATTATTCACTGGAGAGGAAGATTAGTCCACTTTTGAACATGTTAATCATTTTCTGGCGCAATGTGATGATGCGGCTCATGCTGATTATTGAAAATTGAGGCTATTTCCCTTATCTTTGTCGAAAACCGCTTTTACCTGATATACTGTTTTACCTGCAAATTCGGTTACATCATGGGAACATATAAAAAGATTATTTCATTGTCAATTTCAAAGAGCTGTGACGGATTTGTCGGTAGCTGATCTCTCAACTATGAAATAGTTAGCCAATGAATCTGTCGATCAATTCATTTTCAAATTTAAAAGGGCAAGGAATAAATGTCTAGTCCCTTTACCTGAGAAGACTTTTACGGACCTCGCTTTTAGACTAAAGTTTGAAATCTGAGAAAGAATGGTTGGACAACCTTATTCAAATCTGTTTCAGTTGTCAACCATAGCTACTAAGCACGAAAGCCTCATTTAGGAAAAAGACAAAAGGTATGATCGACGAAGTGAAGTTCGTTGGGCTGATGCTATCGAGAGCGAGGATGAAACCGAATCAATAGATATATCAGATGTGGCTCTCGCTAAAATGGTGATTGATAAGCTATATATCTGCCAAGCTTTAAAGCTAGCAAGAGTTAAAGAAAAATAAAATGTCATGACCAAGGCTAAGGAACCCATTTTTTATTCTTTCGGTGTTAATAAGATAGAAGAAATATTTGACTTGTTGTTAGCTGATGGACAAATCAGACTCACGGAGGGTCAAGTTTTACCTACCAAAGAGGATTGGTGGGAAAAAGTATTGTAAATGGCATCATTCATGAAGCCATGCCACCAACGACTGCCTGGTATTTAAAAGAAATGTCCAGGAAGTAATCAAGCAGGGGAAGATAAAATTCACGGAGGACAAAAGTAAATCCTTGATAAAAATTGATGTCGATCCTTTTCTTGTAATGACAGGGATGGTGTCATTGAAGACAAAGACAAGGGGGCATCAGCTATATCATTTTTGCGAAAGGTGTAAACGGCTGTTGGAATGGGATAAACATTATTCCAGCAGTTGAAGATGTCCGCCCAGTGAAGTTCTCGACGAATTCTGCAATTTGGCTCTCACTGACTTACATGATGAACAAACTCCTTCTAAAAGTGTCAATCGTCATAGGAGCCGTCGAGACCACAATAAAGCCATTAAATCATTCAAGCAGAGGTACGAAGAAGGTGATCTGACCATTGATACTTTGGGAGAACCTAGTAGTAAATTTGATTACTATGCTAGTTATGCTCCAACACCTTCATATCATGGGAAGATTGAGCCAAGTGGATGGGGCCCTAATTTCTCTGATCGAGGAGATCTCCATACAGACCCACATCCACCACGTCAGTAAACTCTGAAAGTATCGAGAGACCCACTTGTGGGTCAATGGTATGAGGCCCGCATAACTCAGAATCGCAGTTTAAATCTGACACGAACTCAAAAAAGGAGAATGTAGAGGAAAAAAAAAGAGTATCAACTCCAACAATAAGTGAGTCAAATTCACATCAAGCATGTTAAGCCGACTCTGATCGCAGTACAAGAGGTCAAGCCAAAGTTCCCCAACCATAGAAATTTAGTTTGGAAAAGAAAACTAGAAAACCAAGCGTAAACATATGGTTGACCTCAACAATTTTCACCAAAACAAGATATTGAGCTTGCCCAGAGTGAGCCGCAACAGTTGTCGAGGTCAATCTCGTCACCGAGTTCTTGCATGGTTCGAGTGCGCCTTCCATCGAACCTCCAGGTTATGACGGTGGAGCCTGATCATCTTGCAAAAGTCACAATGGATGAGAAAGAAAGAGCCTGATATAGAGGAAGTGGTTGAATTTGAGAAACCCCTACCCAAGGGTTCAAACCACTTAAGGGCTCTAAATATCAATGCAAAGGTTAATGGCCGACCTGTGTCTCGGGTGTTAGTGGACAGGGGATCCACACTGAATCTCATCTCATATCGTTTCTACAAGAAATTGGGAAGGCGCGACGAGGAGATTATCCCATCGAACATCCAATTATCTGACTTTACTCAAGAAGTCTCAGAGGTTAAACAAATTTTCATTGTTGACTCAACCATTGGCACCAAAACTTCCAGGACGTCCTTTTGTGTGGTTGATGCAGATGGCTCTTACAATTTGCTATTGGGCCGAGACTGGATCGATAGTAATCAGTGCATACTGTCGACTCTCCATCCGATGATAACATTTTGGAATGGGAATAAGGTAGAATACGTTAAAGCAAACACCAAGTCGCAAACAACCCGTGCACCAGAAGACAATATATCCATCAGTAAGCCACCTTTCATTGACTCCAATAGTATTGCATTCTGCCGTTTTGACAAAGAGATCGTTGAGTGGGTCCCGAAGAGTCAACTGGTGGGGCAATTAAATAAGGTTGTGTATGGAGAACCTTACGTTGTCAAAAGACCTCATTGAGAGGTACTCGGCCTATCGGGCTGAGCTCGTAGAGCAATGCATAGAAGTTGTCGATGGAATCCTTGAATTTGAAAAGTCACCCATAAAAGAGATTGAAAAGTCGATTGAAACTCAAGACCCGTTACAGGAAGTGAACCTTAGGCTAAGTAATGAACATCGACTTACTCACATAAGTTCATTGATCGATGATGACTTCAAAGTCCAATTGGTAAGACTCTTGAAGAAGTATAGGGATTGTTTTACCTGAGACTATAGAGAAATGTCATGATTAAGCAGAAACATCGTCGAACATTGACTGCCCATAAAAAAGGGGTTTAGGCCTCATAAACAGCCGCTCAGATGATTCGCTCCGGAGGCTATCCTTAAAATAAAAGAAAAAGTGGAGCAATTGCTAGCGGCTGGATTTATTAGGACGGCGTCGTACGTCGAATGGTTATCTAATATAGTTTCGGTAAAGAAAAAGAATGGAAAGTTACGTGTTTGTATCAACATTCGAGATTTAAATGCAGCCACACCAAAGGATGAGTACCAGATGCCAATCGCAAATATGTTAGTTGATTCGACTTCTGGAAACGAAATCATGTCATTAATGGATGGTCATTCAGGCTACAATCAAATATTCATCGCTAAAGAGGATGTCCATGAAACTGTATTCAGGTGCCCTGGGGCTATTGGCACTTTTGAATGGCTAGTCATGCCATTTAGATTGAAGAATGCAGGGGCAACTTGCCAGAGAGTCATGAACTTCATCTTTCATGACATGATTGGGGACTTTATGGAAGTCTACATCGATGATATTATTGTCAAATCGGACCAGATATATCATTTAAATCATTTGGAACAAGTTTTCATTAGGATGCAAAAATTTGACTTGAAAATGAATCCGTTGCAATGTGTTTTTGGAGTAAGGGTTGGTAACTTTTTAGAGTTTCTGGTTAATCAAAGGGGAATTGAAATTGATAAGAATAAAGCTAAGGCCATTTTAGAATTGCCGTCCCCTACAACTAAAAAGCAACTTTAGACGATTTTAGGAAAAATAAATTTCTTACGTCGATTTGTCGCTAACCTATTAGGAAAGATTGAGGTGTTTTCTCCACTATTGAAGTTGAAGAATCAAGAAGAGTTCGTATGGGAAGAGAAACACCAACATGCTTTTGATCAGGTCAAGCGGTACTTGGTTAATCCACTAGTATTGATGCTGTCGAGAGCGGGTCAACCCTTGAAATTGTACCTGATCGCTACCGATACTACCATCGGATGTATGCTGGTGTAGGAGAATAATGAAGGCAAAGAGCAAGCAGTGTATTATTTGAGTCGGATGTTGAATGATCCTGAAATAAGATGCACTGCAATTGAGAAGCTATGCTTGTCATTATATTATGCATGTACAAAATTACGTCATTACATGCTGTCGATTACGGTACATGTGATACGTAAAACAAACGTGATTAAGTACATGTTGACTCGGTCTATTGTTAAAGTACGAATTGCCAAATGGGCGTTTGCTTTGATTGAAATAAATTTGGTTTATGTTCCGCTTAAAGCAATAAAAGGACAAGCCATAGCAGATTTCATTACGGAATATCCTTGAGCACGAGATGAAAATAGTGAGGGATACGTTCATGTGGTCCTATGGCAGCTTTACTTCGATGGATCTAGTACCCCTGGGTCTGCTGGGTTGGGATCATGATAATATCCTTTCATGGACAGAAAATGAAACTTATGTCAAAATAAATTTCGAGTGCTCCAATAATCATGCCGAATATGAAGTCTTAATTGTTGACCTAAACATCTTGGCCAACATGAAAATACGTTTTGTCAAAGTTAGAGGGGATTCTCAATTGGTGATAAGGCAATTGTCTGGGGAATACCAGTGTCTTAATGAGAATATTATATCCTATTATTCACTAGCCAAAGAGCTCCTAGAACGCTTTGACAACTTTGAGCTGATCCATATTAAAAAAGAAGATAACATGGAGGCCAATGACTTAGCACAAATGGTTTCCGGTTACAAAATATCAAAAGAGCTTGCTGACGGTATTATTATTCAGACCAAGGTTTTACCATCGATAAACAACAGAATCATGTGTATCCAATCGATGGAAACCCTTGTCGACAACGCGATTGTCGACGAAGTAGTAACTTAAGATTGGAGAACTCCATTTATAGAGTATCTCAACAACCCAGTTTCTAGTGATAAAATTTTTAAAAAAACTTTTAATTATCTGGTGATTGAAAAGGAGTTATATCGCAAGACTGTGGATGGGTTATTGCTCAAATGTATGGGACAGCAAGAGTCTGTAATAGCAATGGCCGAAGTTCATGAAAGCATATGTGGAGCTCATCAATCATGCATAAAAATGAAGTGGTTGCTCCGTCGACATGGTTACTTCTAGCCAACTATCACTCAAGAATGCATAAATTATGCTAAGGGATGTGAAGCTTATCAAAGGCATGGCCCCATTTAGCATGTTCTTGCGGCCGTAATGAAATCTATCAGCAAACCTTGGCCATTTAGAGGCTGAGTGATGGATATAATAGAAAAAATTTACCCCCCTTCGTCAATGAAACATAGCTTCATTTTGGTTACCACTAACTATTTTACCAAGTGGGTTGAAGCGGCCTCGTACAAGAATATAACACAAAAGACAATAAAGGAGTTCATCGAGGAGCGTATTATCCATCGATTTGGCATCACAGAATCTATAACTATAGACCAAGGCACGGCCTTTACTGGACAAGAGGTGATTTGTTTCACCAAGGCTAGAGGCATCGAGATGATTTATTCAACTCTTTATTATACCCAAGCCAATGGTTAGGCTGAAGCCTCCAATAAAGCCATCATCGCACTGATTAAATGACACTTGGAGGATAATCCTCGAGAATGGGATGTGTTGTTGTCGATTGTATTATGGGCTTATAGAACATCTAAAAAGACTGCTACAAGAATTAGCCCATATATGCTCACTTATGGACAAGAGGCAGTTCTTCCTGTTAAAGTTACGGTTCAATCCCTACGAGTCAGACTCCAAAACAACTTGGTCAAGGAGGAATACAACGAGTTAATGTATGCCAACGTTGATGAATTGGGAGAAAACAGAGCGATTGCCTTGGAAAAGTTGATTCTCCATAAAGATAGAGTTGCCAAAGTATATAATAAACATGTAAAGTATAAGCAGTTTGAAATTGGTGGCCTGGTCTGGAAGATCATTTTGCCAACGAGTTTGGACAGTGAAAAGTTTGGTAAATGGTCACCAACATGGGAAGGACCATTTGTGATAACCGAGGCATTCGTCGGGAATGCTTATCGATTAATGGATATCGAGGGAAAGGAGTTTCCTCGTACTATCAATGGCAAATATTTAAAGAGGTACTATCCTACTATGTGAGAGATGCGGGAAATGGAGGAAGAAGAGACTGAAGATTCCGAATAAGTCCAATTTCATTTACAAACAAAAGACAGATTACTAAAAAAAAAATATCTTTTTGGTTTTCTTTTTTCTCTTCCTTCTTTCCTTCCTCTCTCTTTCTTTCTTTCTTCTTCTTCTTCGTCTTTCCTTCCTTCCTTCCTTTTGAGCCCAGACCCACTAGCCGCTTTCACCCTCGCAGGCCGAGACCAATGTGTTCCCTAAAGTGGGCTACGAAGTGCTGCATCTAGTCCTCCAGGCGCTGGTTCTCTGTCTCAGCCTGTTCCTTAGCTTCTTTGAGGTCCGAGACCGTCTCTTCCAAGTTTGATATCCGCCTTTTGAGCCGTTGGATGAGCTCAAGGTGGGACCGCACCAATTCATCCGACTTCTCAACCATGGTGCCAAAGGATGTGGAAGCAGAGTTGACAAAAACTTCACAACGAGAGTCCATCGAGACTCCAATATTGATTTCATCCCGTTCGGGGCAGGAGACTCCTCACCTCAGTCTTTTCTCCACCCCCCGGGCACGGCTCAGCAATTGATAGCCCAGAGGTAAAGGTAAATGTCTTTTATACCCTTGCAGAGATAGATGGGGAAGATGACGATGACCTCTACTAAAAAGGGAAGGAAAATATAGAGCCATCCATGCCTGAATTATCCAAAAAGCGCCTGAGATGGTTCTAGAATCCCCAAACTTCATTGTCCAAAAGGCGTGAGTAAAGCCTCTGTACAAAACTGCAAGAACAAGAGGGAACAATGCATGGTGTTTTCCCGTGGCTAAGGCTACGGCAATTTGCATATAGTCTTTGCAAACTTTAAGGGCAAGACTAAAGAAGAAATATTTTGATAGCCAAAAAAGCAAGAAAAGAAGATGCTAGTCCTGGGTAACAGGACCCGAAGTTCGATAAAATCGAGATAAAAAATTGCTGTATGCTAGAACATCTTCAGAAATGAAAGGAGTGGGTAGTATAGGCAAATCCTCAATAGCATGATCGACTAGTTCAAAACCCACTATAGCAAATACATCGAGCATAGTGATGGACATGTGGCCCCAAGGGAAAAAGAAGCAATTGCTGGAAGATGACCAGAAAGTGATGGTGGAGCCCAATAGCCCGCGTTCCAGGTCATAAGATGACATATTGACCTCGCGAGCGATGTTAATCCCAGCAGCCGTCCATAAAAGTTGAGTTTCTTGATCGGCCTTCAAGCGAATAAACCATCTGTGAAAATCCTATTTGTAAGAAGGGAAACCTCGAAATCGAGAAGATCCGGTGGACCATACATCCGTGATGAAAGAATGTTGCAGTGCCAAAGTCACACTGTGCTTATACGAGAAATGGAATTGGAGATTCACGGGAATATTAAGATGGTCCATGAAACTAGGGCCCAGAGAGAAACATTTGGCTTCATCCTCGACAGCTTTCAATAAAAGGAAAGAGCAATTATCAACGCGCGGGTCTTCTTTGAACTTGTCAAAAGCCGAGATGTAGTCGCCAGCAGAATATTCAGACTTTTTGGACGCCATGAAAAATGATGGATTGAGATCGGAAAAGGTTCAAGAAGGGATTTTTAGGGTTTTAAGAAGCAGACGTGACGGTAAAACAAAGCTCTTGCGAAAATACAAGATGAAGAAGACGATTCGAAAAGCCGCGACTGTTTGAAGAAAATATAAGGTGACATGTCCAACAAATATTGGATGAAAAATTCATATTGGCTGCTCGAAAGGATGTCGGGGGATAGAAAGGTATGATCATTGTATGGGGATTCATACATGGATAAGGTATATCTTTAAAAGAAATAAATTCAAGTTTATTCCTTTTAAAAGGGGGCATATGTTGACACCCAAAATTACCCCTGGTGGGAGCGGGCCGATTGCAAGTCACAAAGGACGTAAAACACGGTCCACATAGCATGAATCCGGAGAAAGGCTGTGGGTCACGCCCAAAAGCATCAGAAAGATTTGGAGTAGTTATCGACATGACACGTCATAGAAGTGTCGACAGGTTGACAAGTCTAAAATCATGAGCCTTGCACATGACGTCGACAAGTCCAAGATCACGAGCCTTGCACATGACGTCGACAAGTCCAAGATCACGAGCTTTCCACATGATGTCGATGAATTAAGCACGTGGTGTTACATGATAAAGAAATTCATTTCTACGTGTCGAAAGGTAAAGACATGACTATGGGAGTGAATATCAAGGAAGCTAAATAGTGAAACATGGGAAACAGCAGGAAATAATGAGACGCGTGAAAGAAAATTAGCTATTACGTGATGCCCAATGGGCGTAAGCAACATCGACAAGTCAAGAAGCGGTTAAAGTGCGAAATGTAAGGAAGTGGAAAACAACTTTCAAGAAGAAGTAGCCGATTGACAGTTATCAGACTGCTCTATAAATACTCAAGGTTTCCGACGTAGAAAGGACCTCCGAACAAGACAACAGACCTCTTATCTATCTTTATTTTCAGCACAATAGGAGTAGTAATAGTTACAGCTTTTAGATTTCACGTCGTAGATTCAATTCTGGCGCGAGTCTTTATCAGGTCCAGCATTGTTGATTAAATTCCAATGTTGTGCCACTAGTTCAACGTCGTCGATTAGATTCCGACCTTGTGGTTGGAATATAGCTGTTGATTAGATTCCAGCCATATTCTCTTAGGGCACGTCATTGATTAGATTCTGGCGTACCTGGAATTGTAATGTTGTGAACTGGTTGTGTTGTTGATTGGATTCCGACATAGTTTGGTCTTGGCATTTGCAAGGTGTCATCGTATTGTTAGTATTGTTGAGTTGGGTGTATTATCGAGTTAAGTTGTAAAGCACAAGTTGGGTTTAATAGATGCATTTGATATTCTCTGTTCGAGCTTGACTCAAGACCCTGGTCTCCTCTAATAAAATCCGAAATGCAGTGTTCGGTGAAAGATTTTCGACGGGATAAAACTGGCGAAACACTAGGTAAGCCAAAAGTCATCATTACGCCCAATGAAAATGCATCACTATGTACATCGAAATCAAAGCAATTATGGAGTTTAAAAAGATATTTGATACTTGAACAACTCTACAAGAACAGTGGAGAGCTTTCCTGTGGACCTTCTAATGGAGATCTTATCGAGGCTCCTTCTGGTTCGATTTAGGTGTGTATGTTAATCGTGGAATGTTCTTCTTTCTAGTACCTCTTCATCAAAGCTTATCTCGAGAGATCAACCGGGTTGCGAAAATTCGATATTGTTAAGTGACTTGGACAACCTTTGGAGAGTGCAGATGCGATATTCTCCTGAAGTGAACTATCTAATCTCAAAAACTTAATTTATCCAAGATCACGAGAAGGTCCATTTAGTTGGTTTCGCGCATTGAATCGTTTGTTTATCCGCTTTTGACAATAAGATTTTTTTTTTATGGGAACCCATTAACTGGTCAAAACGTGGCCGTTCCTCAACCCAGCTTTCATGTGTAAAACTTTCTTGGACCTTAAGTGGAGGTGGTTGGGAATTTTGTCTTTCAGACTGAAGAGTACCTCGGAGAAAAATAAGTTCTGCTATAGTAAAGAGACTTCTGTTCGTCTGATTGAGAATCTCGCTTTATTTCGATGTGCTTTCATATGATAGCTCTTACATATAGTTTCCAATTCATTAATGATTAAGATTCTCTCTTGATTTCCGTGTGCTTTCACACCCTAGCTCATTCAAATAGTTTGGAATTCACGAACGGATTGTTGCCTAATTTGTTGTTTGGTGAATTATGGACTGCTTGAGAATAATAGTACCATCGCCGACACTTCGAAGAGTATGGTAGGTGTTTAATGGAACATAAGCGAATGTGCATGTGATGCTAATAGAAAGGTCGTTGCCTTAACAGGGTTGTGATTTTTACTACTACATGGCATAAAGATAAATATCAAGAATCTAATACTGTTCAAATTTTTTTTCTTCATTTCTCTATCAAATGAATTTATCAAAGTGGCGATGTAGAAACTTGGAGCATAAAAAGAATGGGAAAAAAAAAGTGAAAATGTTGGGTTCACATAAAGCCCATACCTTCAAAAGACTTTATGTCACTAAAAAATTAAAGCTGATCGCGGACCATATCCAGACCCATTCATTCTTATACATGACACCGTCTTCACCGACGGCTTATCCCATGAGAGACGGTCACACATTTTCTTTGTCATCGTTGTCATAATTGGGACATGTCATTGTCCCCATATACCATTATTGTGATAGTTCTTGAATTTTTCTTGCATCTTTTGTGTCACCAATTCGAACCTTGTTTCCTCCTCTCTTCTTGTTTTCTCATAAGGTGAGGCCGACATGGGTCTAAGCGCGAGATCAAAGAAGATGTTGGAATTTCGACATGGATTTGAGCATAAGATCAGGGAATGGGTCGCAATGAAAAAAGAAGTGCACTATATATTCAGTTCAATTAGGGTTAGATGACGTTGGATTGAACCAATCAAATAGAGGGCAATTAGAGGTCGCACTGAGAATGAGTATAGCAAAAAAGCGAATGCTTACGCGGTCGAAATAGTTAGTTAAACTTGCTTGACTTGTGTGCGGATTTTCCTAAAGCATTTCATCACGAATATAGAGACTTAAAATAACCATCTCCTTTCTAGTACGTGATATTCTAGTAAGATTCCAAATGGAAAAGTCAAATTGTTCCTTGCCAGCCGAAAATCTCATAGATTTTCACATATGATTTAACAAATGAGCAATTTTCTAGATCAACAAGAGTCATAGCGGTTTAATCTAGACAAAACATTTCTTGTATATAAATTAAAGATCTCCAAATGATCAACTCGTGAATATTCTGCTTGATATACTATCTTCATGCTTATTTGTAGAAGATTATGCACCGCAACCATTTGATTATTTACATTTTGATTTGTTACTTCAATAGCTTCAATGGTTTAGAAAGGGAGGCGATCTCCAGGTAACTAAGCGAGCTCTCATATAGTTTTCAATTGGAAAAAAGTTATCAGGATAAGATTCTTCGTGAGATATTCCTATGGATGTATGCAACTTGTTGTTGGAGAGGCCTTGGCAATTTGATAAGGAGGCTGTGCATGATGGCCATAAAAACACCTACTCTTTTCACAGGGGGAAGAAATACGTCACTTTTGCACCTTTAAGCCCATCCATGATCCACAAAAGTCAACTTAGGGCGGAAAACACAAACAGGGAAAGTCTTTTTTTGAGTGAAATGCGGGTCGAGAGAGCCATTTATAAGCAAAAGACTGTTTTTGCCCTACTCGATGTTAAAAGTTAAAAGAGTGTGGAAGAGAATCCTCTACGTCCTAAGATGTGCTCCTTGGTTATTGAGTTTGGGGATGTATTCCTTGAGGATTTGCCGAGTGGTTTACCACCTTTGAGGGGAATTGCGCATCAAATCGACTTACTTCCCGTCGCTTCGCTTCCTAACAAGGCTGCCTATCAATGCAATCGGGAGGAGATGAAAGAGTTACAAAGGCAGGTGGATGAGCTAATTTTTAGAGAATACTTACGGGAAAGCATGATTCCTTGTTAAGTTCCAGCGCTACTTGTGCCGAAGAAGGATGGTTCTTTTAAAATATGAGTGGATGGTCCAACCATCAACGATATAACCATTAAGTACAGTTACCCTTACCTAGACTTGGTGACATGCTTGATAAATTGCATGGCTCTACCATATTTTCAAAGATTGATTTGAGAAGCGGCTATCATCAAATCAGTATGAAAGAAGGGGACTAGCAGAAAACAACATTCAAAACCAAAGCAGGCTTCTATGAGCCGCTAGTTTTGCCATTCGGTCTTTCTAATGCTCCAAGCACTTTCATGAGCCTAATGAATGAAGTTCTTCGCCCTTTTATGGGTCACTTTGTCATTGTCTGCTCTGATGATATCCTCGTTTGTAGCAAGAGCAACGAAAAACACTTGTCTCACTTAAGACAAGTCTAAGAAGTATTGAGAAAACAGAAGCTGTACGCCAAGATGGAAGTGTCAATTCTTCGCTCCAAGCATCATAATCCTTGACTATGTGGTTTCCAAAGACGAGATTTTTGTAGATCAATCTTGTTGGAAAAATATCATTATGGAATTTTGATGATACAAAAACTATCTTAAGTACTAATGTTTATCATGACGAGTGCAGATGACGAAATTGCTTAAAGGATTGTCAATGATTCCTTGTATTAGCAAAGCCGAGAGCTCGGCTTTGACTATTAGGAGAATAAGTGTCAATGTGAGTGGTATCTCAAGGTAGCTTGGAAGGACCAGTCGAGTTAGTGTTCTTGGAAGTCTTTGGGTATTGATAAAGGTGGAACCCACGATAGTCAGATGAAGCGACTACAACACTACAAAAAAACACTGGATTAGCGACGGAAATTTGGGAAAAATCCGTCGCTACTAGCGCGTCGCAAATTTTTGCGACGGAAAATTCAAAAATTTGTAGCAAATTTGCGACGGAAAAAATTCGTCGCAAAATTCGTCGCAAAATCCGTCGTAAAATTCGTCGTAAAATTCGTCGCAAATTTGCCACGAATACAGTCCGTCGCAAAATTAGTCGCAAATATTTCGTCGCAAATTTGCGACGAACTCCATCCGTCGCAAAATTCGTCGCAAAATCCGTCGCAAATTTGCGACGGATTAATAAGAGCAGTCTCGATTCTATCTAAGGTCTCCAACGACTCTCAAACGGCTAGCTGGGCATCCTTGACGGTCTCCAACGGATAGATTGAAGACCTCAATATATAAGGAGCAGCGAAGCTAAGAAGATAGTTAGACACATTGAATATTGCTAGTGCAATTTAAGCTCAAAATTGTCTCTAATCCTGTTTTGTATTGGTTTAACACTGTAATAGTTAATAGTTAAGTATACAAGTGTAAGTACAGTGAGAGTATCCCGATAGTGGGATCTATCGTGTGAAAGGAACATCACTAGCCTATTGTAACTTGCTTTGCCGATTGCTAGTGGAATTCAACCTCTGTTAAGGTTGTTAGTGTGGAGAGTGAACGTAGTCTTGGGAATAAAGTACAACCACTATATATCGTTGTGTGATATGTTTACTTCACTCTATTTTACATACTAGCATCACACACGCCTTCTTGTTGACAGTTTAGTACTCCGCGAAAGTTTTAGAAGCATCTTCATATAACCTATTCAACTTTCCTTGTAGGTTGTATTGTTAGCCTCAAACAATCCAAGGTGGAGGCAATCAAGATGTGGCCGGTTCCAAAATCTATTTCTGATGTTAAGAGCTTCATGGTCTTGCATCTTTTTACAATGATTTGTGAAAAACTTTAGCACCATCATGTTACTTGTTGGTGAATGCATAAAGAATGGGTCTTTCGAATGGTCCCGGGATATCCAAAATTCCTTTGAAGTTATCAAACAAAAGTTATGCGAGTCTCATTGTTTCCCTTTCTGATTTCGATAAAGTATTTGAAGTGAAATGTGATGCAAGTAGAGTTGGCATAGGAGTTGTTATTATCTAAGCCCAAAAACCTCTTGCGTATTTTAGTGAGAATATGACATGGTCAAAGAAGAATTATTCAACTCATAACAAGAAGTTCTATGTTATTGTGAGAGCTCTTAATCATTGGGATCATTACTTGAGACCTAAACAATTTGCTCTTCATTATGATCATGAAGTTCTCAAAGTATGTAAGTGGCCAACACAAGCTCAATTCGAGACATGCCAAATGGGTAGAATTTCTTCAATTCTTTTCTTTTGCCTCGAAATATAAACATAAAGAAACTGACGTTGTTGCAGACCGCAGATGCACTATCAAGGTTATAGTCAATACTTGCTATCATTGACTCCCGGATTCCAGTTCTCACACAAGCTCAGATGGGGGGTTTGTCCTTATTGCACAGCGCGGTGTCTACTCATTCTGACTTAGACACTGATGAAGACTTAGACACTCCAACTCCTAAAGTGACATTACCTTCCCCACATTGCTCAAATAAGACATTCTAATGAATCAAGTATTGTAGAGAGCGCTGCAGCATTACTGAAGGCTGATGTTAAACGAGGTGAAGAAGCTTTTAGAATATTGGAAATGTCCTTAGAAGATACATCAATTGATGAAATTGACGAAAATATTTTCATCGATACATTTGAAGCATAGCAAGTGTCTCCAACCAAATTGAGAAATTTGATGAAGAAAAGGTGGACTCTATATTTTGGTCGCCACTACTTTCGTCTAGTGAACCAGGTTTCAAAATTCTAGAATCAAGAACCTATGCAATCTTAGTGGAAGTGTTCTTCAATTGTCGAAGTATGTCTGATGTATTTTCAACATTTCTACATGCATTGAAGATTTTTTTGGATGAAGCCAATGTATTATGTAGTTCGTTGGAAGGCCGTTTGAGAAACTCGTTGGAGTTAAGATCCTTTTCAAAAGAGGTGATTATTACACTACAAAAAAACATGTAATTTGCCACGGAAATTTGCGACGGAAATTTTTCGTCTCAAATTTGCGACGAACTTTGTGACGGATTTCATTTTCCGTTGCAAATTAGCGACGAAAAATTTCCGTCGCAAATTTGCGACGGATAAAAAATTCGTCGCAAATTTGCAATGAATTTTTTATCCGTCCCAAATTTGTGATGGAAAAAAAAACCGTCGCTAAATTCATCGCAAATTTGCGAAGGAAAAAAGTTCGTCACAAATAGGAGACGGAAAATAAATCCGTTGCAAAATCCGTCGTTAATTTGCGACGACCAGTTTTCCGTCGAAAATTTGCGACGGATTTTGCGATGAAAACAAATTCGTCGCAAATTTGCAGTTTATCAGCCCTTCCGTGATATTCCAACCCAACCGTTAATTTCTCTCTCTCTCTCTCTCGCTTTTCTCCCTCTTTCGTGTGTTTGAAATCTGCAAAATCCGTGCACGCACATATCAATCTCGGTGAAGCTTTTTTACCGGTAAGTATCATAGCTAACTTTGTGACTATTCATCGTTGGATTGGAATTTCTTTTTTTTATTTATAGGTTTTTGTTTATTTTTTTTCGTAACTTCATCACCGGTTTAACGACCGGCAACCGGCGATAGCTCGCCGGCCTTGGGAGGAGGCCGAACGGCCACGGCCGCTATGAGGGGAGGCCGAGGTTGCGTTGAAATTTTTATCCATCGCAAATTTGCGATGGAACCTTCATTCCGTCGCAAATTTGCGACGGAATTAGGTTTCCGTTGCAAGGTCAACCTCGCCACCGCCTAGATCGGAGTGACGGCGAGGTTGAACTCGCCAGCCGCAGCCGGTCGCCGGACCGGCGACCTGAGAAACATAATGGGGAAAAAAGAGAAAAAAATTTGAAAAAAATTAAAAATTATTAAAATATGATTCTTAAGTGATTATTTTTTTTAGGTACGTGTCCAATTGAAAGTCTCGCAATCCAAGTGGACGTTGCAATTCTCATCAAATTGATCACTTTCTACTACCAAGATTTCAGTTAAATATTTGGGTAAGTCTTCTTTACATGGTAATTTTTTCAATTTTTGCAATTTCAAAGTAATTGTTGCGTGAATAACAAAATTATAATTTTCATAATTTTATGATTTTAATTAAGAACAATAGATATGATTTTTTAAATATTTTACGAGAATTTTTTATTTTAATACAGACACAATGCAAAGAGAAATGGCTTGGATGTATAATAAGAACTTAATTGGACGTCGAGAATTGACAGATGAGTTTCGTACTGGGTTGGAACTATTTTTAGACTTTGCTAATAGTAAATATGAGTTCATGGATGGAAATAAGTTAAGGTGTCTGTGTAAAAAGTGCGGTAATGGTAAATTTCCTGTGTGTGATAAAGTTAGAGAACACCGTTATAGATTTGGATTTACTCCGAACTATTATAATTGGACTTCCCATGGTGAACCATTTATATCTGATGAAGGATATCGAAGAAGTAACCAATTTTCATTTAGGGAAAAATGTGACTATTATGATCAATTGAACCCATACGAGAGGATGGTGATTGATGCAGTTAGTCAAAATTTTGTTTCAGAATCGAATCATGCAAGTACTAGTTTTACTCCTACACGTGAATAAGTGGGTACTAGTCATGCATCACAATTAGAAGAGATATGAGTAACGGGTTTTGATGAGAATGTCTATAATGAAACTTTTCCATCTAATCAGTTTTGGGATGTGTTGAAAGCAGCAAATGAACCTTTATGGGCAGGTTGTGAGAATCACACTAAGTTATTGGTGACAGCTAGACTGTTAAATATCAAGGCAGAGCATAATGTGTCTGCGGATTACTTCAACTCTTTTGTTGAAGTAATGCGAGAATCAATGCCTCGTGATAACATCATGCCAAGTGATTTTTATGATATGAAAAAACTAGTGGATAACTTCGGTCTTCTGGTTGTAAGGATTGATGTATGTAGTAGGGGTTGTATGTTATATTAGAAAGATGATGAAAATACAGAATCTTACAAATTCTGTAGCCAACCTAGGTACAAAATTAATAGGAGGCTGGGTCGTAATCAGAGGCGTCGACCATGCAAACAAATGTTTTATCTGCCCTTAATCCCTAAATTGCAAAGGCTTTATGCGTCTAAAACCACTACTGAACACATGACTCGACATGCAAATCATGAAACAGAAGAGGGTCTAATGTGTTATCCTTTAGATGCAGAGGCATGAAAACATTTTGATAGAACATACTCTGAGTTTGCGATGGAGTCTCAAAACGTCATGTTAGGTCTCTGTGCCGATGGATTTGCTCCATTTGGGAAAACATGAAAAAGTTATTCATGTTGGCAAGTTATCTTAACGCCGTACAATCTTCCACCTGGTATGTGCATGAAGACACCTTATATGTTTTTGACATTGATCGTGACAGGCCCGCAAAATCCGAAAAAGTTAATAGATATTTATATGCAACCATTGATTGAGGAGTTACAACGGTTATGGGTTGAAGGTGTCCTTATGTATGACGTTTCTACCGATCAAACATTTGTAATAAAGGCTGCCCTTCTTTGGACGATAAATGACTTTTCAGCTTACGGAATGTTATCTGGATGGAGTACAGCTGAGATCTTAGAATGTCCGATATGTTTGGAGAGATCAAAGTCATTTAGATTAAAACATGGAAAGAAGCCTAGCTATTTTGACTGTCACAGACAATTTTTACCGATAAATCATCCTTTCAGAAGGAATAAAAAAGAGTTCATCAAGAATATGATTGAAAAAACACGTCCACCATTGAGGTTGACCGGCGATCAAATTTGGGAGCGTGTGCAGGACTTTCCAACTGTTGTTGAGAACCCGCACGGCACGACTTTTGCGTATAGAAGTACACATAAGTGGACAAAACACAATATATTTTGGGATCTACCATATTGGAAGGCCCATTTTATTCATCATAATCTTGAGGTCATGCACATAGAAAAAGGATATTTTCGATAATGTCATAAATACTGTGATGGATGTTGCCAGAAAAACAAAAGACAACTTGAAC
The DNA here is from genome assembly GCA_031216185.1 of Syzygium aqueum. Taxonomy (NCBI): domain Eukaryota; kingdom Viridiplantae; phylum Streptophyta; class Magnoliopsida; order Myrtales; family Myrtaceae; genus Syzygium; species Syzygium aqueum. Next base: position 3,282,437 of record CM062231.1, read on the forward strand.
ACAAGAAAAGATATGAGAGATATTTGTGATTGGCCAATACTAAATGTGGATGCAAATAGTAGGGGACCAAAACCAAAAGCAGTTTATACATTGGATAAGGAGCAGAGGCGAGTTGTTTGTCGATGGTTGAAATCTGTGCAGTTTCCTGATGGATATGCTTCGAACCTCGGGAGATGTGTTGATTTGAATGAATGCAAGTTGACAGGTTTGAAGAGTAATGATTGTCACATATTGATGGAAAGACTAATTCCAATAGCTTTTAAGGAAGTTCTACCGAACTTTGTATGGGGCGTCATTACAGAGTTAAGCAATTTCCTGCATGATATTTGCTCGACAGTGTTAAAAGTATCGTACATGGAGAAACTAGAGAGAGATATTCCAATTATTCTTTGCAACTTAGAAAGGATATTTCCTCCATCGTTTTTTGATTCGATGGAGTATCTCTTAGTTCACTTGCCTTATGAGGCCAAAGTTGCAGGTTCCGTCCAATTTCGATGGATGTATCCATTTGAGAGGTAATTTTTTTTTACAATACAATTCAAATTACTTTATTATATATTATGTTTCAATAAGCTTTTTTATATTTCAACTAGATTCTTATATCATTTGAAGAAAAAAGTAAAGAATACAGCACGTGTTGAAGCTTCAATTTGTAATGCATATATTGTGGAAGAAGTGACAACATTTGCATCATATTATTTTGAGCCGCACGTGCAGTGCAAGAGGCGGAGAGCAGGCAGAAATGATGAGGGTGCAATTGATCCCAATTACAAAACATTCTCTATTTTCAATTATCTGGGTCGACCAAGCGGCGCATGTCAGTTTCGTTACTTAACAGGCGAAGAATTTCATGCAGCCCATACATATATTTCACTAAACTGCCCAGAAGTCAAGCCATACTTCAAGTAAGTGTAAATTTGCAAATATATGTATTGTGTGTCAAATATTTGCTAATATGTAAATGGTTTTTAATATTAGGATTTTCCAAACTTCAATGTATGGACTACAACTAAATGAGTTTGACCGTTTGTGAGATGAACAATTTGCAACATGGTTCAAGACATATGTAAGTTGCCTATGGACCTAAACTAAGTTATTAAAATTTTATACATCATTTATTAAAATATATATTATTGACTTTTCATGTGTAACCTTAGGTTCACAGTAATCATGATGAACTTAGAGAGCAAGGATTGCTATATCATCTGTCATGAGGTCTACAGTTAAGAGTTCGAAGTTGGATAGCATATTTCATAAATAGATATAATTTTCACATTCAAGAATATGGAATGGAAAAATCCACAATGAATAGTGGTGTGTCTGTTCGGTCATCCAATGGTGACAGTTCAGAAGATGATTTTTATGGCTTGTTGGATGAAATCATAGAGATAGAGTACCCTGGACCATTAATGATGCGGGTTGTATTATTTAAGTACACGTGGTTCGACCCTGTCAAAGGAATGAAGGTGCATACGAAGTTTAATTTGGTTGAAATAAATCACAAGAAAATGTATATGAAATATAAACAATTTGTCTTGGCACAACAAGCAATTCAAGTATGTTATGCATCATATCATAGTTTGAAACGTGACAAAGCTGATTGGTGGGCTGTATGTAAAATCAAAGCACGGAGAAAAATCGAGGAACATTTGAAGGATAAAGCCTACCAACAAAAGGAAGTGTGTAACAAGGTTGAAATTGAGGAATATAATATTCCAACTTTACGAGATCTATGTGGAGCAATGATAGATGTGGATACAACTGAAATTTGCGAATTAAATATACAAGAATGTTCAGAATCTGATTTTAAGACAGATGATGAAGATGAAGATTAAGACGAGGACGAAGACGAGGATGAAGACGAAGATTAAAATTTTTGTTACAAAATACTAATGATGTGTAATTATTATTGCAACGAGTGTTATTTTGGTTATCATCATCATTATTATTGTTCTTGTTATTATTGTTATTGTTCTGTTTATTATTATTATTGTCGATTATTCTTATTAATTTAATTGATCGTCAGAAAATTTGTCGCCAAATGACGACAAGTCAAATATTATTCGTGCGATGACATTTCCGATATTCTATTTTCCATTGCATTTAGATGGTTGCTAATTTCGTCGCTCATTTATGGACAACAACTTATTCGTCGCCACTGTTCAACGAAGAATTAGTGATGGAAGTGAAATTCAAGGCAATTTTCTGATGGCATCGAAAATGTCCTTTATTTTTGGAATCCGAAATAAATGAGATGCAAAATTTTGGATAAAAAAAAAGACATCCCAAATTGACCATGGTAATTTAGTTCATCGCATATTTGCGATGAGCGTTGTGTTGTCGGTCGCAAATTTGCGATGGACTAAACACGTCCGTCGCAAATTTGGGAGGGGATTTTTCCCGTCCCAATTTTGCGATGGACTTACGGACAAACATTTTCCGTCGCAAATTTGGGAGGGAATTTTTTCCGTTCGAAATTTGCGACGGACTATTTAATCCGTTGCAAATTTGCAATGGATTTTTTTTCCCGTTGCAAATTTTTTATCGGTCGAAAATTTGTGACAGACTTTTTTTTATCGTCGCAAATTTGCGATGGACAGATGCTTAGTCTGTCGCAAATTTATGATGGACACAAAAAGTCCGTTGCAAATTTGCGACAGACGGATGCTTAGTTCGTCGCAAATTTGGGACGGACTTTTTCAGTTTGTCGCAAATTTGCAATGGACATCTGTGTTCCGGCGCAAATTTGCAAGCGACATTTTAGGTCCGTCACAAATTTACGACGGAACACATCTATCCGTTGCAAATTTGCGACGGACCTAAAATGTCCGTCGCAAATTCCCTAAACTGGTCTGCTTCTTCTTCTTCTTTTTCTTTCTCCCCCGATGCCGTTGCCGTGTACCCTGCTAGCTAGAACTGGGAAGCTCACCCGCCGCCGTCGCCGTCACTGCCTGCCCGCCCGTGCTGTCGATGGTCGCCTGCCGGAGCTCGCCACTGCCCAGCTCGCCCGCGCGGTTCCCGCCCGCCTCGCAGCCGCCCGAGGCCGTCGCATCGTCGCTGTCGTCGCCTTCCCTCCGACGTGGTTGGCTGGTCGCCTATCGGAGCTCGCTCGGGCACCTCCCCGCCTCGCCTCGTCGTCACCGAGCAGAGGACCGAGGCCGTCGCTGCCTAGCCTCGCCGAGCTTGCTCACCCGCCAGCAGCTGCCCGACGCCGTCGCCCCCTAGTTGCCGCCCAGCCGTCGGCCCCCAGCAGCTGGCCGAGGCACTCGCCGGAGCACTTGCTGTTGCCGTCGCTGCCCTCGCCTTAGCACTGCCACCCAGTTGCAGGCCAGCCACCGCTGACGTCGCCCAAGGTCGTCGTTACCTCACCGCCGCCGTTGCCGCCGCCCGACGCCGTCGCAGCAGCCCGATGCCGTCGCAGCCGCTCGACGTCGTCGCCGTCACCGCCGCCCAACACTGTCGCCGAGCTCCACTGTCGTTCGCCCGGCCGTGGCCGAGCGCCTGGCCAACTAGCCACCATTTGGGCCCACACCCGCGCCGGGTCCGCCACTATCTGATCGGCCAATTTTTCTTGTCCTTGAACCAAGTAAGCAATTTCCTAAACCCTACTTAGTATAATGAGTATTAGTCGGACTTGTTTAGGGATTATTTAGTGTCTGATTGGTTGGCTAAGTGTCGCGACCTAAAAATTTTATCATTTCTCAGGCTAATGGATTATTAAGACTAATTTTAATTCGGGCTCTCCCAAACCCTATCAATTCGCAACTTAGGTGTTTAAGTCATTAACATGCAGATATTTTCATGCTTGGAGTCGCCACTAATCAATTTGTGGTAGGTTGATTAGAAACCTAAATAAAACATAGGGAGATATGTTTTATTCCTACGAACTAGAAATTCTAAGCTCGGGGACTTGATTACGCTAGATCAAGTCTAACGCCCTTTTGGTACCTTTCTTTTCAAAATATTTTGGCATGTAGTTTGGATTCATTTCAACCTAGTCACTAACATGTGAGGTGTTCATGCGGGTGCGCAAACTACCAATTTAACACCCAAGAAAGCATTAAATAAATTGCAAGATTGGAAGAATTACTTACCTCGAAGCAACGTAAGCGTCTGCATTATTAGCTAGAAAATCACATCAACACCTTAATATGATTTCTAATTAACAAGCAATTCACTCAATATTTTTTTGGATTTTCGCTTATTTAAATGAAAACTAATCTATATGCAATGACGTGCAAAAATTGACATGCTATTAATGCAACCTAATATGCAAACTACATGACATGCGACGGCGTGACCTATTTCTATGACGGACAAATGATTTAATTTTGGTATTTTTCGAATGAAATTCGGAATTAAAAAAATGCCTAAAATAACATGCAATCTAATGACTTCTTTTTTTGGTATTTTCTATTAAAATTCGAAATAAAAAAATTACCCAAATTAAGAATGCAATCTGTTCTAAGGAAAATGATTTATTCTATCCTAAAGCAACTCATTTTTTTTTTTGGATTTTCATGGAAATTCAAAATTTAAAAATAACCAAAATAATCTATTAAGATTAGAATAATACTTAATTTAAACTAGGAAATAGATGATCTCAAGTCCTAATTTAAATTAAATAATTATCCTATTCTTTGGGACAAATTTAAAATTCTTAGACATGCAAAAACTCTAACTTAAATCCTAACTGATATTTTTTTTGAATTTTCTTTTTTTTTAAGGAAATACATCAAACAAAGATAATGACCACATTCAAACCAACCACGCAATCCACCAGATTTGTTTCAAATTCAAATTAGGCACAGAAATTGAACTATCAGTCATATCTATATGGTTGTAGATATTGACGGAAAGTTGATTGTTTAAATTTGGAAAGCAGATAAAATTCATTATCGTATCCAAGTGATTATGGATAAGATAACAATTTTTCGTATTACCGCGTATCGTACCTTAGGGATAAGGTCATATAGTCGTCCAGATACGTTGCTAAATTAGGAAAATTTCCCAATTTTGAATGTTTAAAAAATATTGCGGACATCAAAAAATTATCGTAAGATATCTAATTATCTACCAAATATCCACGGAATATTTTAAACATTCAAACTAGGAAATTAAATATTTCAGAAAAACATTAGGATAATAATCTTACCTAATTTCAAAATATTTCCAAGTTTAGAATTCGATTCGGGATCGGGTTTGTGGATCAAGGCAACGACGGCGGCACGGCGTCGGGAACGGCAGCACGGCGTCGAGACGACGACGCGGACGTCTCGGGACAGCAAGGCGGCATGGGGGACGACGGGCGTCTCCGAGTACTGTTCCGGCGGCGGCGACAGTGTGGTTGGGCGTCTGGTGGCTGGCGGACAGCGGCTGTAGCTGGGGCGGTGCAAGGTGGTTTGCGGCGGCGCGGCATGTCTGGAACGGTGGAGCGGCTGAGGGGAGCTCCGGCGATAGTGCAGGCGGGCGTCGGTGAGAGAGGCAGCAGTGTCGACGTCCTCCAAGCGGCGGCGTGTAGCGGCTGAGGCGTGGCAGTGCATGGCGGCGGGACGGGATGGACAGCAGTGGCGGGCGCGGTAGAGGGCAGACCTGGATAGCAACGTCGGAGAGGGGTCTCCGGGGAACGCCAACGTGGCTGTGGACAGCGGCGACGATGCAACAAGAGAGGCGGCATTGGCATGGAGGGTGGCGAGGATCAGCAGGTGGCTGTTCTGGTGGAGCTGCTCCGGTGGAAGCGAGATGGGGGGGGGGGTGGCGCGGCGATTGGAGGTGCTCGACAGTGGAGAAGCGGAGGTGATGCACGGCGGTGTCGCGGCGGCGATAGCGCAGGCGACGGCTTTGCCGGCGGGCAGTGGCGCGGGTGGCGGTGAGGCGCCGGTCTCCTCTCTCTCTCTCTCTCACTTTTCTCTGAAAATTTCTGATTTGAATACTCTGTGTCCCCCCTAATTATGACCTAAACATATATATTTATAATGCTAACCTAGGTTAATTAATCGGGTTTTCTAGTCCTAGTGGGCTTAGACTTGGGCTTAGGCCATTAATTTAATGTAATTCTAAGCGGGGTAAATTAATTTGAGCTTTTAATTAATTAAACATAATGGACTAATTTAAGCTCAAATTAAAACAACCAAGCCCGTTTGACTTGTGATTTTCGGCCCTTGCCTTTCGAGCGAGCCGAGTCTCGTTCGATAAATTTTAAGCTCGTTCGCCATTGCCGGTCCGATGCAAAATGCAATTAATCTAAATGGACCTAAACTATATGTTATGCAATTTTAATTAATTTTTTGTTTAGGGGTTAAAATTTAATTCCTAATTTTTATATGCAAATTATGACTAAATGCTCGCAAAAATTTAGGTGTCAACACTAAGTAAGGGGTCGATTTCAGGATTGCATGTGACTTTGATCGATGTTTGACTGGTTAATTTGTCCATTGTGTGGATGATTAAGCATTCAATGATGATCGGGTGGTTGATTAAGCGTTTTCTCAGAAAATACTTGAAAATTGAACAATTTTAGAAAAATTCATAAAAAAATTCGGGAAAATTTAAAAAACGTCAGATTTTGGGAAAATATTAAATTTGGTGCTAATTTATTTTTAAAAATTTTTAAAAAATAAAAATTTCATAATATCACAAAATGACAAAAAAAAAACTATGACCACCCATTTTGAGTGAAATTTAGATTTTTTTAGGTGCAAAAAAAAGAATAATAATAAAAAATTCAAAATTTTCATAACTTTATAAAATGGCTTAAAATACCTGTGGCCATTCATTGTGAGAGAAATTTTAATTTTTTTAGGTACACAAAAAATTAAAAAATATAATAAAATATAAAATTTCAAAACTTCACAGAATTGCTTAGAAAATATGTGGCCATCAATTTTCAGTGAAATTTAAACTGTTTTAGGTGGCCAAAAAAAATTTAAAATTTAAAAATTTCAAAACTTCACAGAATGACTTATAATACCTGTGGCCACCCACTTTTAGTTAAATTTAAATTTTTTAATGTGCCCTAAAAATTTTAAAAATACAAAAATTTTGAAACTTTACAGAATAGCTTAGAATACTTGTGGCCACCCACTTGTAGTGAATTAAAATTTTTTTAGTTCCTTGAATTTTTTTTAAAATAATATTTTAAATATTTTAAAAATTTATAAATTTCAAAACTTTACAGAATGTCTTAGAATATCCGTGGTCACCCACTTTTAGTGAAATTTAATTTTTTTAGGTCCCCAAAAACACTTAACAATAATAAAATTTTTTTCCTTACAAAACTTTAAGAATGACTTAGAATATCTGTGGCCACCCACTTTCAGTGAAATTTTAATTTTTGTAGGTAGACAAAAAAAATTTCTTAGGCAAAAAAATTCAACAAATCAAATAGATTTCTCCTTCACAAGTCAATTTCTGACAATAATGTGAACAATTAATTTCTGGCATCATTTTGATTTCTCATACTTGATGAATTATCGTGTGGAGCAACAAGTAGATCGTATGGTTAATTATGGCTATTGACGGCTTAGCATGGTATATCGTGCTCATATATTGATGTTTGATATCAAAATGAGTGCAATTCATAGTATATTTTTTTGTAGGAAATTACACGTCATAAACACTCGGCATTGGCTCATTTCGAAGAAACATTTTCTCAATCTTTCCATCAAAATGGTAAGTTTCGTCGTGTATGTCATTATGTGTCCGTAATATGTGTTAATATTTTTTTACATATTTATCTAACCTTCTTACTTGTCAGTATAAACGTGGAGGTCACATGCATAGAAGACCAGTCTCTTTCTCGTCCTCGTCCTCATCTCCGTCCCTTTCCTCTTCCCTGTTCCGTCATCTAACCCTCAACCACAATATGCTCCGTCACAATATGGACACGTTGGCCCTTCCTCCAACACTGAAGAACATGTTACGGGACTTGGCCACATGCGAACTGAATCTCCTCCAGTTCCATCTCCTTTAGCTCCCTCTCCTTCCGTTCCACATCATTATTTAGCGGAACAATCGAATAATGACAGAAATACAGGTCGAGAAGATAACCGATTCATCATATGCCCATTTGGTGATTCGTAAGTACGTCATTTTTATTTTAGTATATGTAATATTTAGAGCTTTAGATATGGATATCAACTGAATTGTAGATGTTGCACAATATCCGTATGATTGCAGATTCACGGATGCTCTGTTTGTTGTGAGGGAAATGAATAAAATAGTCAAAAACTTTTGGATGAGACGGTATATTAATTACAAAAGTGTTCCACAAGAAGTGAAAGATTTATGGCGGAATGAGTTCAAGGTAAGTTTTACATATTTTATTTTCTCAACAACTAAGTTCGGTGTAGTATATTGATGGTCAAGAATGATGGAAAGGGATCAGAACAACTCTGTAGTTTTCGGTACCTAAGGGATCGAATATTTTCCTCGAGATGAACTTTACAAAATCTGTTTATAATTATCTGGTGCATGGTAATGGATATGTGACCATCATAATAACTTTCAATTTTTCTTTTTATTGATTGCAGCAGAAGTTCAGGTGGGATGAAGAGGAAGACAATGAAGTGAGAAGAATTTTCCATAAGAAAATCAATGATTTTATACGAAATGTGATGAATAGAGCGAATATCAAGCAAGTAAAGCCATTTTTCATTACAACTGACAATTGGATGGAAATTAACAAAATTTGGGAAACTGAACAGAGTCGGTAAATCAGTGAGTAGAATAAAAAGAATCGATTTTCTAGTTCTAGTGAAGGGTCAGCCACATATGCTGGGGGTTTTATCAACATTGGAGAGCATTGCAAACGATTGGTAAGTCTGTTAAATAAGTTATAAGTTAATTTAATTCAATTACTCATGTTTACATTTTGTAGGCACAGGAATTGGGGACGAAACCGACATTTGCAGCTACATTTGAACACACATTTCAAAAGAAAGATAAGACATGGACTGGCGATCGAGCAAAGGCTATTAAGGTATGTAAGGTTATACTTTGGGTTATATGAAAAATAGAATGAAAATCGTGAATGCTTTCAATATTTATGGTAGATACATATATAAAGTTATTTTATTTTCATCTATATTGTTAATGTAAGAAAAATATGATAAACTTTTAATAAGCAATGTTAGTGGTAGTGATGGTTATGCTGCGTCTGAGCCATCAGTTGACAATATGGCATTATGGATAGAGGCAATGGGTGGGATGAAAAAAGGAAAAATATTTGGGATGGGATCTTTATCAAGGATGTACATGCCGAATCATCCTGGAACTTCATCATCCAATGCGACTGGTCAAAGGAGGTCACGACATGACGAGCAATTGACCCAAGAAGTAAACCATATGAAAAATATACTTGTACAGAAGGACGAATAAATAAATGACTGGCAACAACAAATGAAAATCATTATGCGACACCTTAACCTCAATCGCTATGAGGTTCCTCCTGTACTTCCAGCCAATCCAATAAGTAATGGGCACAATGATGACCAACACAATGATGCTGAGATTGCTGATGATGATGATGATGATGATTTACTCCATCCTTTCTAGTTAAAATTCTCAATATTGGGGATAAGCTTGCTTCATAATATTTGTTTTTCATAAGTTTACTCATATTCATATGTAAGAACATTGATGTTTGTCCTGAAACGTTTTTTTATTAACCCTCTTACTTGTTTTTTTATACCTAGTTCCACATCCATGCATAAACGCTTCTTTTATATTCTGAACTGATTACATATCTTTATTTATGTATCCACATTTCATCAGGTGTAGACAAAAGTGACTGCTTTTGGTGTCCTGCCGAGTACTAAAGTTGCGTCTTCTTGTGTCTGGTTTGTCGAAATTTTATTTTTCAAGCAAAATCTATGGTTGTCCCGCCTCCTAGTTCACGTTTTGAATGTATTGTATGATTGGATATCAAATAGCATCATGTTAGACTTTGCAACTTTGCATATATCATTATTTTTTGCGGACTAACATCTTTCCTTCAGTTATTTGTTTCAATTATATGTCATTGTATCTGGTTTGTTCTTTTTCTGTTTCTGAAGTGGAATCTATGGTTGTCTCGTGTCCTTTGTTTACATTGAATGTATTACATGATGTTCGAAATGATGTTCACAAAATGCATACCTATTGATATGGACAAAAATTTATGGCCGAAATGATGTAAAATTTGCGATGAATATTTATAGACGAATTTTGTGATCATTACAGTTCGTGGCTAATTTGCGACGAATACATTTTGTGACGAATTTTGCGTCGAAATTTACGACGAATTTTCCGACGAAATTTGCGATTAATTTTCCAACGAATAAAGTTCGTGGCTATTTTGCGACGAATTATTTGCGATGAATTTTGTGACGGATAGTGTTTGTGGCTAATTTGCGACGAATTTATTTCCGTCGCAATTTTGCGACGAACTTTGAAATTTTCCGTCGCAAAATTTTGCGATGACCTAGTAGCGACGGATTTTTTCCGTCGCTAAATTTGTCGCAAATTCGATTTGCGACGGATTTTGACAAATTTTTCGTCGCTAATCCGTTATTTTTTTGTAGTGTTACCTCTCAACTACTTCCCATGTTGGAGACTTTTCTCCCAATCTTGAAGCTGAAGCCCAATCAGATTTTAGGTCAAATCTCCATCGACCTTGGGTCAATGATACGAGAGCATCAAGGTCTAATAAGGAGAAGGCATCCAAGATGGATTTTCAAGAATATTGAAGAATAAGGACTCATTCACCTGAGTCAAATGTTTCCTATTTCAAATTGGTGTCACATTTTGAGTAGGTTTCCCAATTTGATTAGGTTTCCTAGATTATTATTTCCTAATTAGATGATTCCTAATTTGATATTTCCTAGTATAAGGTTTCCTATTTTGATATTTCCTAGTATAAGGTTTCCTATTTTAATATTTCCTAGTTTAAGGTTTCCTATATTAACATTTCCTAGTTTGTTGTTCCGTAGTTAGGTGTCCTAATACCTTTATAAATAAGAGGTGTTTCTCAATTATAAGATGCAGATTTGTAAGTTGATAATATATGAGGGTTTCTCTCAAGGAAACACTTGAACGAATGTGCAAGATAAATGGAAAGTTTTCCGGTTGACGCTCTAATAGAGATCTTCTTGTGGCTCTCCGCAAAATCTTTGGTCCGATTCAGGTGTGTATGTAAATCTTGGAATTCCCTTCTCACCAGCCCCTTTTTCATCAAAGCTTATCTTGAGAGATCGATTAAATTGCACAAATTTGATCTTCTTAAGTATGATTTCAACAACTTTTCGAGAGTACAAATGCGATATTCTCCCGCGAATGAACTATCGGATCTCGATAATTCATTTGTCGGAGAAGGCGAAAAATTCAAATTAGTTGGTTCATGTAACGGAATCGTTTGTTTGTCCACTTTTGACCGTAAGAACCCTCACCACTCAAAGATCTTTCTATGGAACCCATCAACGGGTGAAAACAGAGCCCTTCCTCAACCCAGCTTGCATGTGTCGAACTTGGTTGGATTCGGATTCGATCCTTCCAGTGGTCATCCAGATGATTTTAAAGTGGTCAACGTGAATATACATTTTGACGAAAATTCGAACTATACCTCCCAAGTGGAGGTGTATGGTTTTAGAAGAAATTGCTGGAAACAAGTCGGCAACATTTTCCCGCCATCGCTTACCCAACACTTAGGCCATCAAGTTATCTTCGAGAATTTCGTCTGTTGGTGCCCTTATTTTAGCCTCAACCATGAATTCGTCACACCTTTGATCCTATTTGACATAGTTAATGATGTTTTCCAAAAAATAGCACTTCCAGATATACTGCCTCCGGAAGAGAAACATATCAACTTACTGGATGGATGCTTGTCTCTAATAGCACATAACTCATCAACCGAACATTACGAAGTATGGATCATGAAAGAGTTTGGTGTCTACGAATCGTGGACCAAGTTCTATACGACTGGAAGACTGTCTGTGACACGCCTTTTCAGTTATTGGCCAGTGGGGTTGGCAAATTCGGGAGAAGTTTTCTTTGTAAGGAGATTTTGTACCGGTATACACTGCCCGTGTCCCATTGATTGTGTTCTATACAACGTATGGAGTGAAGAGTTTGAGAAATTTGCAGTCAAAGTCGATTCCCGTTGTAGCACTCGATTGGTTCCTTGTATAGAGAGTTTGATTTCTCTCTCGTCCACAAACAATGTTGAGCATTAGTTGGTTGGTAAAATTACAATGGGATTTACTGGAGAGACGTCCATTTGTACTAATATGATTCTCTCTTTTATATACATGTACTTTTCATAATATAGCTCTTAATCGGGTTTCGAATTGATGACTTGATTGCTGTGTTTGTTTAGAGTACAATGAGCATAATCCCGAGTAAAAATGAATTTCTTTCCCTAATCTTTCTGTGTGTTCAATTCATGAAGGTTATCTATCTCTTCATGCATTAGCAGACTGATTGCATTCACGAATTCTCAGTAAACACATCGTGAATCCCAGTCTTGTTCATTTCTTGGTAAGCTGACTCGACAAAGAGCATTCGATAAAATATACAAAGCAGCAAGGCAAAAAGAAATCTTCATAAAGTTCCGAGGCATCATCACATCCAAAGAAGTGGACCACCATTTATATTGAAATCATAAGTAACTTGTGAAGTCTTAAAGAGATTTTGCTGAGCAGCTGAAAAAACTGTGCGGCAACAATGGCAAGCTTGCCAGCAGAAATTTTAATGAAGATCTTCTTAACACTCCCGACGAGATCTTTGATACAATACAAGAGTATGTAAATCATGGATGTTTGTACCTCACAACACATAACTCATCCAAAAATTGTGAAGTATGGATCACGAAAGAGTTCGGTACCATTGAATGATGGACCAAGTTGTACACGATTCGAGTGTATTCCAGAAGCATTACACGCAACTCGCTTCATGGATTTGCAAATTCCGAAGAAATTTTCTTCTGCAGGAGCATTCATGTGAGTTTACACTTGAACATCACGTAAGGAGAGACAAGTTTGAAGTAGTTGAATTCAAAGTTGATTCCCACCTTTGCAGTCAATTTGTTATTTGCATATGATGTTTGACCTCTCGTCATCCATAAATCAGGTTAAGCATTGGGTAGCTTTTTGTTTTTAAGACTAATAATGTGTTGGAGAAATATATGTTATACTATAACAAAAGAGATTATTGTATAGTTAAATATTCGATTCTCTATACTTCCACAATAGGTCCTTGTATGGTATCAAATTCATTAAAGAATAAGTGTATTAGAAGTCTTGAAACTTATTGTAAAAGTGTTAAAAACTATCAAAAATTGTAATTGAATCTTGAGCAATTGATACCTTCATTAGCTATGTCCAATTTGAGTGACGGAAAATGCGAATTTAATGTATTCTAATGACATGTGGCAAGCATTGGGCGCCAAATCATAACGGCCAAATTTTTTTAAAAAAATTGAAAATAGCCCAAAAAAAAGAAAAAAAACCAGCAAAAAAAAATAAAAATGAAAACTAGACGCGAGAGAGCAGAGAGAGAGATGGCAGGCGGGGGATGTGGAAGGGGTGCCCTGCTATCCTCACTTTGCCTGCGAGGGCTGGTGTGTTTTGCTCGGCCACGGGCGTGCGTGACCAGCCTTTGACGTGACGCTCGAGGGCCTCTAGTGGCGCATGCTAGCGCTCTTGTAGCCTGAGCAAGTTGTTTCGTCCTACATATAAAAACAAAAAGAAAAGTGTGTTTGAGGGAAAGTACTTTCTGGAAATCCGCTTTCAGGACTTTTATCCATTTGGTTCATAAAAAATAACAAGTTCACCAAAAACATTTTCTGATTAAGAAAAAAAAATCATGTATAAAATTAAGAAAGTGAATTCCTAATCGAAGAAGGTAAAAACACGTTCCAAAATTGTTCATATTGAATTTGTTCATTTTTAATTATTTTTAATATTAAAAAATCAAATTTTTTTTTTATAATTTTTAATCTTTCCTTCTCTTTTCTTTTTTTTTTCTTTCCTTTTCTTTCCTTTTCTTTTTATTCTTTCTTTTCTCTATTTTTCTTTTCTCTTTTCTTTCTTTTCCTTCCTCCTTCCTTCGCCAGCCATGTACCTCGGCGAATTTTTATTATTATTTATTTACATTTTTTTTATCTTAGTAATGTAAATTTGAGTCATAGAGCTCCCCTGTGGCCATTGTCGGCCAGTCACGGTGGAGGAATGAGAAGAAATAAGAGGAAAGAAAAGAAAAAAAAGAAAATTTAAATATAATTAAAAATTCGATTTTTTTAAATAATAAAAATAAAAATAATTGAAAAAATTCAATTTTTTTTACCTGAGATAAAGTCATGAGATTGAAATCATTTTCCCATGAAATCCAAACATCCAAAAAGGATTTCGATCATATATCACAAAATAAAGGAAAATTAACTGTATTCCTAAAAAATGTTCTCCGGGAAATTATTTTCCTTTATCATTAGGTTTTTCGCGAAACAAATGTACCCAAAGTGTTAATCTCTTTTGCTCCTTTCGAATTTCACCTCCCCAGTCCAATTATGATGCTTTTTCAGAGTTGCTATCGAATGCAAACTTTTAATGCGCTTGGAAACTTTTTAGGTGAATGACTTCTTCACTGCTTTGCATGTTCAATCTGCATGCATTTTTTGAGAATATATCTAACGGGATTCAGAGTACAAGTGTTCTAATGATGCTGAAGATTGGTGGTGTCATCTACCAAGCTTCGGGTAGAAACAGAAGCTGGCTACTCTTGTATTTACTCAAAGATTACCAGTGGAATTTAGTCTGTTGGTGATTGTTAGTCTAGGAGAGTGGACATAGGCTTCATTTAACCGAACCGCTATAAAGATCCACATGCATAATCTCTATCCCTGTGCTTATTCATTTAACCTTTGATAAAAGTACCACACTTGATATTAGCACCTTATTATCACATCTATCAAACCGTTCTTGAATATATCAACTTGATTCTATTTATTTCATGAAAAATTTATTATGTTTCGTTATATAACCTATTCACATCCTATAGGTTATATCGCCAGCCACAACAAATAAAACCTCCAATGGTACAAATCAGAAACTCTCTTTACTTGACTATTACTCAACCAGATATTACTTATGCAGTTAGCTATGTAAGTCAGTTCATGCAAAATCCGACTCAAGGGCACATGGATTTGGTTGATCGATTGCTAAGGTACTTGAAAGCTACACCAGGAAGGGGTATTTTAATGAAGAACAACACGCATACAGATATTGTCGGATATGCAGACGCTGATTGGGCAGGAAGCCCCAATGACAGAAAGTCTACTACGGGCTTTTGCACCTTCGTAGGAGGTAATATTGTTACTTGGAAAAGTAAGAAGCAAAATGTTGTTGCCCGTTTAAGTGCTGAAGCAGAATATCGAGCAATGGCTACTACTACTAGTGAGATAGTTTGGCTGCAGCTTCTCCTCCAGGAATTAGGGTGCAAACCAAGAACGTCACCTACGAAGCTGTTTTGTGATAATCAAGCTGCTGCTCATATCGCCTCAAATCCCATGTTCCATGAAAGAACAAAACACATTGAGGTGGACTGCCATTTTGTACGGGAAAAGGTTCAGGATAACACCATTGAAACTCCCTATGTTCGAAGTGAAGATCAGTTGGCCGATATTTTCACCAAAGCCCTTGCTAAAGGACCATTTCAGGACATGGTGAACAAGTTGACCTCTGATGATATCTTCGGTCCAACTTGAGGGGGAGTGTTGACCAAATCGACAGGATCCTCCTATTTTGGTAGGAGAATTATAGGATATTCTCCTGATTTGATGTTCTTTCCTTGTTCAATTGTTACTTTGTATATTCCCTGTAATTCTGAAAATAATTATGTACCTTTATCAATAAAAAGGCAATCCCTCTCTCAAAAGAAAACATAACAAAAGAGAGGATTCCCGAGGACGTAGGCTTACTTAGCCGAACCTCGTTAAATTGTGTTTGCGTTCTTGTCTCTAATTTATCAAAAAGTGATGGTTAGTTTTTTAAGTTAAAAGACGGTTAGTTTGAGTCTCGATATTTGTTGACACCTAAATTTTGCTAAATCATTTAGGGTTTTAACTGCATAGAAAATTGGGGATTAATTTTTAACCCCTGAACAAAAATATTTTCATTAAAACTACATGGCATGTAGACATTAGGCATTTGCATTAATAGGGACTATTAGGACACAACATTTAAAAAAAAAAAAGATTTTCGGGATCGATTTCATTGGCCCACTCGCGGCCCTAGTTTTTCTTTTTTCTTTTTTGTTTTTTCCTTTTGTTCGCGCGGGCCGGCCCATTTCCTACGGCCCGGCCCGCGCACCTTTCAACTTCCCCCTCCCCAGTCAACACTTCTGGGGTACGGGGGAAGATGAACAGGGACAGAGGCCACAGAGGCCGACCGAAACAGAGACAGAGGCGCGGACGAGTGCAGCGCGATCCCCGGGTCGGCGGATCGGCCGACCACGGTAGGCTGGCGGTGGCAGGGGGCTATGTGCACCTGCTGGCCGGCTCCGCGCGACCGCTGTGGCCCTTAAAGCCGAGGGCGAGACAGAGCGACGGAGGGGAGAGCGAGACAGAGAACGCGAGAGAGAGAGGAGTTCCACAGAGAGTGAGAGAGAGATCCGAGAGAGAGACGAAGAACATCGAGAGAGAGACGGAGACAGAGAGAGAGAGAGAAAGAATGGAAGAGAGAGAGTTTCGGAGAGAGGGTGAGAGGCCGAGAAGGGTCCGTCGCCGGCGACCGCTGCGCCCAAGCAGCAGCCGACGGTCCCCTGTCACGGTAGGTTCCGGTCCAAAGCCTCGCCGGATTTTGCTGCCAATTCGCTCAGATCAAGGCCGACTTCTCGAGGATTTCGGTTCGGGGGCGTGCGAGGCAATCGGACGTACTCCGATCTGCCAAGATTCGCCGCCCCCGAGCTGGATAGGGAGCGCCACAGCCCCCTCCCCCGTTCGGTCTCCTTCCCCTGTTTCTCTCTTGCTTTGCTTCAGCCATTCGTTTTTCTGTACCGGGCTCACTGGCCGGAGCTCGCCGCCGTCCGGCCGGCGCGAGTTCCGGCCCGTGAGGCTTCGTGTTTGTTCCTACTCCTCACTGCATCTTCATGTGCGAATCCCGGTCCGTGTTGAGCCTCGAGCATGCCGGAAATCCCTTGTTTTTGTAACGCACGCCAACTGTTTGATTTTATGCATGAACTAAACTTGTTGTATTTGCCTCTGCTTTGTTGACTTCTGTGCTCGAGCGCCCGACGATCGCGGTGTGCCGTCGGTCGCCATGTCGGTGACCCGAGCGGCGGCCGAGCAAGGGTTCGGTCGCACCGTCGAAAACCCTGACCATAGAGGTCGGGACGTGTCGTCCGGTGGCCGAGCACGGGCTTGGCCGCCGGACCGCGAACCCCAGCCACGAAGGCTATGGCTCGGAGAAGCCGGCGACTAGTCGGGCCGGCGTTCGGACGATAGTCGGCGAGTGGTTGAGTGGCACCGGCGAGTCGCGCCGGTGGGGCGCGCCGGCGAGTTGGCGTTCGGACGCGCTGGCCGCGGGGCAAGGGCGGAGCGGCGGTCGGGAGTCGGGTTAGCTACTCGGGCGAACCGGGTAGGGTTTCCACGAGTCGGGTCGGCGGCCGCGAACCGGGTCGGTTATTCGGGTCGCGAACCGGGTAGGGTTTTAGTTCGGTATGTGGGCCGGTTTTAATTTATTGTTGGGCTTATGGGCTTTCACTTATTCAAAAGATTTTCGGGCTGGGCCTCTTTGTCTTTTTGTAAATTTATTGTTTTTTTCCTGTTCCGGGCTCAACAAATGAGCCCGGTCCGGACGTGGACCCGGGCCGGCGAGCCCGGGTCATTCCCAATCCGGGTTGGGTGTGGAGACCCGGCCCGAGATCGGTTTTTATATTATTTTAATATTACATTATTGTTTTAACAAAAAAAAATTTCAAAAAAAATTTTTAAAAAAAGAAAAAATTTGAAAATATTATTATTATTATTTTAAAAAAAGGTTTTCTCGAAAAAAAAATTTTCGAAAAAAAAAATTTCAATTTTTTTAAAAAAATATTTTCTCAAAAAAAAATTAAAAAAAATTAATTAATTTTTTTTTAAATTTTTTTTCAAAAATCAAAAATTGGAAGTTGGGTTTCAATTTTTTTTCCCTTTTGTGTGATTAGCTTATGCTTGATCGCACCTTGTTTGATTGGCACGCTTTGAATGGCATGTTTAATTTAATTTCGCGTGCAGTCGATTATGCAATGTTAGGTTTAGATGTTAGTTGTTGTTTTCCCGGGTCTAGTTAGGAGTGGAATTTTTGAGAATCCCAATTAGCGCAAGCATGTTAGGTAGCGTTTGAATAGGGTTAGGTATCGAAAGGGCACTAATTGGTCAATTAGTGTAATTAAGTCCCCGTACCCATTGAGTCTTTGGTTCGTAGAAGTGAAGCATTCTCCCGTGCTTTACTTAGGTGTCTAATCAACCTACCAAAAATTGATTAGTGACGACTCCCAATTGAAATTGATTTGCATGTTAACAACTTAAACTTAAGTCGCGAATTGGTATGGGCTTGGGAGAGCTCGAGCTAGGTTTAACTTAGTAATCCATTAGCCTTAACTCGTTAGTCGGCGGGGCCGGTTCGGGGAGGTCGCGACAACTTGGCGACTCCGCTGGGGACTTCTTAGTGGACTTAGGCCGTTTGCCTTGTTCAAATACATCCCTAACGTGATTGCTTGCCATTGATCCCTTGTTTTGCAGGTTTGAGGTTTAGGGAATGAATGTTTAGTTTTTTTGGATGCTCCAAGCATTGTTTGCTTATAAACTGTTGTGCATGCTTTGAATGTTTTAGCACTACACTTTTGCACACACAACCATGCTGCCGGACCCGGGCTGCGATAGGATACTTTAGGATGGTGCTAAGAAAGACACAACCTCGAACGCGAGACTGCGATGTAGAGGTTGCCTTTCTTTTCCCCGAAAAATTCTTTCTTGGTGTCATAAGCGTTTATCCTTGTCCGCGAGACCGCGTGACTATTGGATATCTCTTTCGACTTAGCCGAAGTTAAGAGGACCTGACACCAACGCGAGACTGCGAAGGTCAGATCACCCTCTTAACTTCACCTCGTTAGACTGTTTAGATAGAAAGCAAGCTCCACTTTTCATGCGTGTGCCTTTGTGTTTGCCATGGTTCTCGATAGAGTAAGCCTTTTTCCTACTGTTATGCAATTCATTTATTTCCTTTCGTTGGTCAATGGCAAATTAGGTCAGTCGTTAATCTCAATTTATATGCGATGGGGAGAACCGATGTCCAATTCATTTCCACTCCCAAGAAAGAGCTCATAGCGTGGTGGGACCAGTTGGATCAAGATAGCCGAAGACAGGTCGAGGCGAGGATTGGCCGGCTCCTTCCGTTACTCAAGATCAGCATCCATTCCGGAGTCATGCAAGCAATACCGCACTTCTGGTGCCCTCAAACGTCAACCTTCATATTTGGTGAGTTCGAACTAACTCCGACCTTAGAAGAATATAGCATTGCCATTGGAATGCCTCTTGGAACCGAGCTTGTCAAGCCACCCATAGGTATAGACCCCATGTCCGAGTTGTCGCAATTTTTGAGAGTTAGGGCCGAGGTGGTAAGGAAAGTTGTTAAAGCTAATTGTTGCGCCTGTCCATTCTCGTTTTTGGCCGAGTGTTTTTCAAATCAACCGATGGCCCAAAAGGGTAGAATTTTCATTCTAGCATTTGTCGGACTCATCGTTTTTCCTCATCGTAAGAATGCTATAAACCCTTTGATTGCTTGGGTGGTCAAACACATGTGTGCTGGATTAAACTATGTCAACATGATTTTAGTCGAAACATTTTTGTCCCTTAATCGTTTTAAACAAAACGGAGAAAAAATCATGCGAGCTTCCCCAGAAATTTTGCAAATATGGTTTCTTTCTCACATAAGGGGATTTGGGCACCTTATGCAATTATTCCAAATAGATGAGTTAGGCACCCGATACAGAGGTTTCGGGTCTTAGAAAAGCATTCCCCTGACAAAGAATATTCTCGTTGGATAAACTTCTTAAAAGACCCAGAACCCAAGGCATTTCTATGGCATGCTAAATGGTTCCAGGTCGAGGAAGCCCGCTTCTCTCACAAGTTTGCCAACCCGATCCCTCTGCTTGGTCTTTCCGGCGCCACTTCCTATTACCCGTACAAGGTGGCCCGCCAATACCGAGCCCTTCAAGAGGTGCCGCCACCACTCAAGACGGAGATGTTCCAGGCCCGGTTCACCAGCACGGACTACGACTACTTCGACGAGATCCGGGCCATTGAGATCGCATGGAGTGAATGCAGTCCTGAAAAGATTGTCGTGCCCAAGAAATTGGATGGGGAGGAGGAAATTCACCACTCCTCCACGTTCTACATGCGCAATCACCGAATTCCAACCGCTTTGCGACCGCTGGTCCCGGAAGTGACTGACAAGCCTAACCAGAAAGCGCAAATTGAGCATCTTGAAAAGAGGGTGGAAATGGACAAGACTCGCATCTCGAGGTTAACCCGAGAGAACAAACGGCTCCGTAAGGCCGCAGATTCCCCATCGCATATAAAATGAGTCGCCCCGAGAAGTCTGAAATGACAATTTCACTTAGCCTCAATGTTTAGGAGGTTCTGTTGTTTTTCTAGTTTCGTTGTTTAGGAAATTCTGTCTTTTTTATGTTCCAGAGGTTTCATGTAGTTTCAAAGTCTTCGTAATTTCTCTCTTTCTAATCTCAAGGTCTAGGAATCGTTATGTACCTTCTCCATTTCAATGTCAAGAGACTCTCAATTCTTAATGTCAAGGTTCTTATTTTGTTTTATTTATTTTCTGTAATTTCTAAAAGACTCCAAAATCTCAATGTTTCGAAAATTCTCTCTCGAGGGACCTAAAACGCCTAGACCGGTGCCATAGGCCGACCTCCCATAAGAACTGTATGCTCACATGAGCTCATTTTTCAAGTAATCGCAAGCTGCCAAATTGATCGCATCCGGCTCACGAAGAGAGGAATTGAGAGACCAAGAGGCCGGAGAAAGAGGTTTTCCGGTCTGACAGCCTACCAACATCCCCTTTTCTCCATCAAGGCAAAGCTATGGCTTCAAGGCAATCACCGATTAGAACACGATCGAGGGCCACACAAATGAATATCGAGGAACAGAACACCCGCTTCGCTGCCCTCGATGACAAGATCAATGGTCTTGCAGCCCAGCTCGCTCAATTTGCCAGTGATATGAGGGCCGCATTAGCAACGCCAAATGCTGATCAAGCTTCACCTCAAGCTATTCCCGAGCCCGTAGAGGGACCCTCAAGAAGAAATGTTACTGAAGAGGCATTGGGATCTACGCCTGTAGTGGTCGAATTAGACCTTGTCTCGGAGGCCGTCACTGCTCGGTTGGAGGAAGAACATAACAGAAGGTTCACGAAGATAGAAGAAAAACTCTGTGCATTACGAGGATAAGAAGAGCACATGATCGAGGATCTATCTCGATATGCGCGAATGAGCTTTCCCGAGAAGTTCAAAATCCCCGATTTCACCAAGTACGATGGGACTGGAGACCCGAAGATTCACCTGAAGTACTATTTGAACAGGATGGCGAGGTATGCTCAGAATATCCCGTTGGTGGTTCAGACTTTCCAATAGAGCTTGATAGGGCCTGCGTTGCAATGGTACGTGTTGTCGGAGCCTGAGAAGTTTGAAAAGTGGGAGGATCTAGCTGAGGCATTCGTCCTGCAGTACAAGTATAATACCGAGATAGCCCCCACGCGTGAGGTGCTGACTCGGACTGAAAAGAGAAGAAGTGAGTCCTTCAGAGCCTTCGCTCAAAGATGGCGTACTCTCGCCGCTCAAGTCCGACCCCCACTCAGTGAAAAGGAGCTATTGGATCTCTTTCTCAAAGCCTTGCCTAACGATTTCTATCTAAAGTTAGTGGGTTCTGAATGCTTGACCTTCTCTCAGTTGGTTGATGTCGGAGAGAGGATAGAGGGGGTCATCCACGATGGTAGATTGAACGAGGGGGCTAATCGGAAGGTCCCGAATAAAAGGGAAAAGGATATGGAGATTGCGTATGTGCAAGCGCCGGTTGCAACGAAACCCCATGCCTTTCAAGGCCCTTCTACGTTTCGAGAGAACGCACATCAGAATCATGAATTCAAAAGGAGAGCACAAAGGCAGTTCACTCCCCTACCTAGGCCGCTATCCAAGTTGTTGCCCATGCTGTTGGGAAAGGGGATGATAGCTAAAGAAGTGCCCCGGGATAATCCTCCAAGATTCCTCGGGTTCGACTTGTCAAAGTCCTATGAATTCCATAGAGGTGAAAAGGGGCATGACGTGAACAACTGCTTCATTCTCAAGATCAAGGTGTAGAATCTGCTCGACAAAGGGATCTTATCCTTCAGGGAGCCGACCCCCAATGTTCAGCAAAATCCGTTGCCTGATCATGCTGATAATGTCAATGTGATTATTGAGAAGGGTGACAAGAGTAAGCACACATTTAATGTGGATGTTCATGGGCTCTATGAAGTACTAGTGTCAGCCGGACACTTCGAGGCTGGGGAGGATATTCTGAGGGGAGAAAAGTTGAAACGTATTGCTCGGATGGTTGACATGGGGGTAATATACAGCATGAAGGAAGATGGTGCAACGACCATGACGGCTGTTGTTGAAGGAGAACTGAGGGATACGCCTGCTGAGCGTATAGAAACTAGCGAGCCAACCGACGCGGGTGTGTCGGAGAGTCCAGTCGTGACCGCCGATGAAGGAGAGAGCTCGCGTGATGACCCTGGGTTTCAAGTTAGCAGTGTGCATCGTGAATTCGTAAGACTCGCTCGCGAGAAGGGGGAGGTGGTTGATACACTAGGTTAGCCTAGTGGCAAATTTGATTATCTCGTGAAGTATTCGCCGCCACCCAGCTTCTTCATAGATCCCAAGGACGTTGTTCCTGACGGGTGGGGAGGTATGGACGACCCGCTCGAGCCCAGCGAAGAAATGGTTGGCACGATTACCCCTGTGGTAATTGATTTACCTGCCGAGGAGGATTTATGGATGCCAGGCGAGGAAGATGTCGACCATTTAGTCATCGACCTCATGGCCGGGGAGTTCACTACCTTAGAGGTCGGTGATGGGGTCATGGAGCCAGTCGTGATCGAGCTCCCGCCCGAGGACGAGGATGACTTGATAATAGAGAAAACCCCGAATTACAACCCCAAGGCAGTCCCTTAGACTTACAAGCCGAATGAAATTGACGCCATCACACGTTCGGGCCACTGCTATGCACCCGCTGGGGTAGTCGAGAAGAAAGCCGTCTCGGACGAGGAAGCGAAGCAGTTCCTGGCCATTGTCAAGACGAGCGAATTTAATGTTGTGAACCAATTGAGAAAGATGCCCGCCCAGATCTCCCTCTTAGATCTTTTCAAAACGTCCGAGAAACACAAGAATGCACTACTGAAGGTCCTTAACGAAGTGCATGCTCCAGAAGATATTGATGATAGTCAGCTAGAGGAGTTCGTAGGGTCCATTTTATTGAAGGATCAAATCTCGTTTGCCGACGAAGACTTCCCCGTTGAAGGTCGCAACCATACCAAGGCGCTACTTATCTCAATAAAGTGTCGTGATAGGATGGTGGCAAGAGTATTAATTGACAATAGATCGGCATTAAACATTTGCCCACTTGCTACCCTTCGTCGCTTGGGGGTAAGTGAAGAAAAAATGCTAGTATCCAAATCTACCGTTCGCGCTTTCGACGGTATGAAAAAGTAAGTAATCGGCGAGGATGAGCTAGAACTACTGATTGGTCCAGTCCTTTTCTTGGTCGGCTTCCAAGTCCTCGATATTCCTAGTGCCTTCAACTTTCTACTGGGACGACCGTGGATACATACCGCCGGAGCTATGCCCTCAAGCCTGCACCAAAAGGTTAAACTCATTGTGGACGGGAGGTTAGTAACTATGCATGGGGAGACGGACTTTAAAGTTTTTCAGGACACGGCAATCCCATATGTAGAACCCGATGACAAGACCGAATCGAGTTATCAAACCCTGGAGTTGGTTTCAATGGTACATGTGCCCGTTGGGATCATCATGCGAGACCTAGACGTGGCGAAGCCTTCACTCATGTCGAGCAAGGTATTGATTGAAAGTGGACATGTCCCCGGAACCGGCCTGGGATTACATGGACATGGTATCAAAGAACCCCTCTGGGTCTCCAAGTGGCGCAGGAAGGCAGGCCTGGGTTATCATGGGAGCAATTCTGGCGACCGAGTTAACCATGGAGAACGAGGCTGTGACGAAGGACGAGGTTAACAGGGAGGCCGTGGTGGCCATACTGATTATAGCGGCCAAGCAAGCAACAAAGACCATGGTGATTACGGAGGTTTAGCTAACCAAGGAAGTTGCAGAAGTCGAGGAAGTTTATTTGGGTTAGGGGAAGGTCAAAAGGGCCTACTTCTTCCAGAGTTGAAGGAAATCTTCCCAGGGCCACCCAAGCTGCTACAGGAAGAGGAGGCCATTCTTAGTCTCGTCGATCTATTCGAGGGGGAGTGCATTTGTACCATCGCGGAAAATGAAGAGGCCCAGCCTTCTGTTGCCACCGCCAACCCTTTTGAGTAGGGATGCTGCTTTTCTTTCCCGTTTAGTCTTGTTGGAGTCTGTGTTCAGCCCTTCCATGGGAAGTTCATTTAGGTCTAGGTTTTGTTTCTCCTTGTAATCAAAGTCCTGGACTGCGAGCCGTCGGCCCAGGACCTCGAGTCATGTAAACGGCCCTATCTCATTAATGAAGGCATGATCATGTTTTATTAAGGACGTGTAGAAGTACCCAAACCAGACTGATGATGATGCTTTGAGGCCTGGACTTCCACACGCTTCCTAGTTTCCAAAACCATTTGCGGATAGGGACGTCCAAGGATATGAGGACGGATCCCTCATTTTCAAAAAATATTTCAAAATGATTTCAAAACACATGCACATCATTAGTTGCGATAACATTTGTTAATTCAGTTACTAACCTTCTCCATGGCACCCCAGGCATAACATTTCACATAATCATGATAGGTGCATATGTGAGTTGGATTTGCTGGAAGAAAATCCCTCTGGGTCCGATGATGACAAGGATGACTATGATCAGAGAAGCATCGAGCAGGATTGGATTCGGCATGAGGAATCTAAGCCGTTGACCGTAGAGCCTACAGTTACAATAAATCTGGGTGATTCAGAGAATGCCAAGGAGATCAAGATTGGGGCTGGCCTTTCTGAAATCAAGGCTAGGAGGATGATCGACCTCTTAAAGGAGTTCCAAGATGTGTTCGCATGGTTATATGTGGATATGCCCGGGTTAGACAGGGAAATTGTAGAGCATGCTCTACCGACTGATCCAAATGTCCCGCCAAAGAAACAAAGACTCAGAAGAACAAAGCCCAAATTATCCAAAAAAATCGAAGATGAGGTCATGAAGTTGTTGAAAGTGGGCTTCATAGAGGTGTCGCACTATTCAGATTGGATCGCCAACGTCGTCCCTGTCATGAAGAAAGACGGTCGGGTCAGGGTTTGTATTGACTACCGCGATCTGAATCGAGCAAGCCCAAAGGATGACTTCCCGCTGCCTCACATCGATGTGTTGGTAGACAGCACCACGGGATTCGAGTTGTTTTCTTTTATGGATAGGTTTTCTGGCTACAATCAAATTCGGATGAAAGAAGAAGACAAAAGTAAGACCTCCTTCATTACTCCATGGGGGACCTTTTGCTACAAGGTAATGCCTTTCGGCTTGAAGAACGCCGGGGCAACGTACCAAAGAGCGATGGTCACCCTGTTCCATGATATGATGCATAAGGAAGTGGAGGTCTACGTAGATGACATGATTGCCAAATTCAGACAGGGAGAGGACCACATTGAGGTATTGCGGAAGCTATTCGACCGATTCCGAAAGTTCAAGCTAAGACTTAACCCAGCCAAATATGTGTTCGGGGCAAAGTCTGGGAAACTACTGGGGTTCATGGTCAGCAGCCGAGGAATCGAAATCGACCCGTCGAAGGTTACGGTTATTTGTGAGTTGAAACCCCCCTCAACTGTCAAAGAGGTTCGGAGTTTGCTAGGGAGACTGAACTACGTGGCGAGATTTATTTCTCAATTGTCTGAGACGGCTAGACCCCTTTTCAAGCTCCTAAAGAAGAACGCCAAAGTTAAGTGGGACACCGATTGTCAAGAGGCATTTGAGAAGATCAAACAATATCTTTCTCATTCGCCGGTCCTGGTGCCACCTATCCCTAAAGTGCCATTGATACTCTACTTAACTATTCATGAGGAATCGTTGGGAGCCTTGCTAGCTCAAAAGAGGCCAAGTGATGACAAGGAATGTACGATATACTATCTCAGTAAGAAGTTTACTTCGTCCGAGATAAATTACTCCGGTGTTGAGAAGACGTGTGTGGCTTTGGTGTGGGTACTACACCGCTTGCGTCAATATACGCTCCATCATCGGATTTGGCTTGTAACTGAGAATGACCCCATCAAATACTTGTTGGAAAAGCCTGTGCTAGTCGGGAAGTTAGCAAAATGGTAGGTTCTGGTGTTCGAATTCGACATCCACAGCATGACGCAGAAATCCGTCAAGGGAAGAGTTATAACTGATATGTTGGTAGAGAACTTTGAAGAGCCAAAAGAACATGAACAGTTAGATCCCATAGAGGAACGCATTTTAGAGATAGTGGGCGATAAATGGACAATGTATTTCGACAGTACCGTAAACCTAGCAGGTTTTGGGATTGAGGCAGTTCTTATTTCTCCAACGGGTCAATATCACCCTGTAGCTGCCAAGTTGGTATTCCCCTGTACCAACAATATCTCAGAATACGAGGCTTGCATACTTGGATTGCAATTGGCCATTGACATGAAAGTTACAAAGATGCAAGTCTATGGTGATTCCGCCCTCATCATTCTCCATACGGGTGGCCAATGGCGAACTCGTGACTCCAAGCTGATTTCTTACCACGAATTCCTCGAGAAGCTAACAAAGGAATTTGAGGAGATTTCCTTCGAGTATTTACCACGATCGCAGAATCAGTTCGCCGACGCCCTAGCCACTTTATCGTCGATGCTACAAGTCATGGAAGGGTTAGACATCGAGCCTCTGAAAATCGAAATACTGACGCGTCCGGCATATTGTTTGGCGATCACGAGTGAACCTGGCGAGAAACCGTGGTATCACGACATCATGGAATATCTTCGAAGCGGCGAATATCCTCCTAGGAGTGAGCCAACGGATCAGAAATACATAAGAAAGCTGTCGTCGAAATTCTTCATTAGTGGCAATGCTCTTTACAAGAGATCCTTTGACTCAATTTTGCTAAAGTGCGTTGATGCCAGAGAAGCTAACCAGTTGATGAGGGAAATTCATGAAGGAGAATGCGGTCCACACATGAACGGTCATCTTTTAGCCAGAAAAATCATGAGGCTAGGTTACTTCTGGATGGCTATGGAAGCTGACTGCATTCGGCATGTTCGCTATTGCCATCGGTGCCAAATCTACGCAGACAAAATCAACGTACCGCCAAATGAACTGCATCAAATATCCGAGCCATGGCCCTTCTCAATGTGGGGAATCGATATGATTGGACCAATTAATCCTAAGGCCTCCAATGGACATCGCTTCAATTTAGTAGCCATCGATTACTTCACTAAGTGGATCGAGGTGAACTCATATGCCAATGTCACTGCCAAGAGCGTGGCCAGGTTTATTCGCCGTGACATCATCGCTCGCTATGGAGTCCCGGAAGCGATCATCACCGATAATGGCTCAAATCTGAACAACAAGATTGTAGATGGCTTACTTGACGAGTTCCATGTTCGTCACTTGAACTCCTCACCTTACCGTCCGCAAATGAATGGAGCTGTGGAGGCAGCTAATAAGAACATAAAGAAGATCCTGTTGAAGACTGTTGACAACTATCGAGACTGGCATGAACGGTTGCCTTATGCGTTGATGGCATATCGAACTTCGATCCGCACCTCGACGGGGGCAACTCCCTTCTCGATCGTCTATGGTATGGAAGCGGTCTTACTCGTGGAAGTCGAGATCCCTTCATTAAGGATCCTATCGCAAGCCGGGCTTTCTGAAGAGAAGTGGATTCAATAGAGATGGGATCAGTTGAACATGATCGATGAGAGGAGACTAAAGGCTTTATGCCACGGTCAATGCTACCAGAAGCGAGTCGCAAAATTGTTCAATCGCAAAGTCCGACCTCGACATTTTGAAGCCGGAGATCTCGTGCTAAGAAAAGTGTTACCTCTCACACCAGAATCAGGTGGAAAATTCACCCCAAATTATGATGGCCCGTATGTTGTTAGGAAAGCTCTACCTGGGGGTGCTTTAATTCTTATAGAAATGGATGGACGGGAGTTGCCAAAGCCTGTAAACGCCGATTCGGTGAAAAAGTACTTTCCTTGAATGAAATCCAAGGCCCAAGAGCCATTTTCGACGCAATCCGAATCACTGTAGGATATTTACATCATACATATCATGCATACATGCACACATGTTTAAATTGCAGGTCCTAAACAAACAGCAAGTTGATTTATAAAAGACTGAACTGTCTTGGCAAGCATGCAACAAACCAAATGCAAAGGAGGAAAGTTACCAAGTCACTAAGCCGCAGGTAAGCACCCTCTTTCTTAATGCCAAAAGAAAGTCGAATGGAAATTTGCCCTTAAAAAAACAAAAAAATTTTATTTTACAAAAAGTTTCGAATATCATCCTCATCCGAAGTCGTCTTGAGGCTTGGTGGAATGTTCGTCTTGGATCCGAACTCCCCACGGAGGGCAATCAACTCAGGTGATCCTAGCAAAACAAAAGGGAAACGTTAATCATGCCAAGCGAGAAGCACTTAGAGTAAAGAAAGACGAGCCTTTCCCAGACATGTCCTATAAACACTCTGTGAGCTGAGTACGAAAAATCATGTTTTGAGGACGAGAGATTCATTCGCAAATAGTACATGAATCAAAATGAAGGGAGACATTTCTTTCGTCGATCCTACACACTACAGGTAACCATAGCTAAGCCCCTTCGAGCCGGCACGTGCGAAGAATTTTCACAAGATACCCCTGTCAAGAATCGCCTCACAATTGGGGCAAATTTGGAGATTTTGGTTAGTGGTATTCGGTGAAAAGATGAGAAAGATTTCTTTGCTCTCACTGGTATCAATCTTTTTTGTGGCAACTTCAGGTAAATCCTTGTTGAAGCTCGAAAAATCCCAAAATGAAGAAGAGCATTCGTTTCTCTACCCAAACACGTATACCCTTTGTTCAGCCAAGTTGAGCCTGAATATTCATTTCTAAAGCCCAAGTGGCGATTATCTCCCTATACTGGGACAAAGCATGTGATTTATCAAGACAATAGATACTTGCGAGACAATATGAAAAACGTCTCGAAAGTCCTAAAAGCTAACAAAAGGGGGTCAAATGAAAACTAGGGGGCATGAAAAAGCAGTGCGCCTAGCAAAAGCAAGGCCAATGCCTCTTCAAAAAAAAAGGAAAAGTAGCATCAAGAGAAGAACTCACTCGCGAGGAAAAAAGGTCAAAAGCAAAATGCCTGTATGAAAAGAAAATAATTGCAAATGCAAAAGTCATCAAAGCAAAGAGCGAGGCACTTGTACTGAAATTGTTAGACAATGGACTTTCGAGGCAAACTGGATTTCAAAAAGTCAAGTGTCCCCAAACAAGATCGGGTGATATGGTAATAATGCCATGGTGATCACCACCGGTCGAATCCCTTTTGAAAATTTATGAGCCTTTCAAGCCTTTACCCAAACCAACATTACAACCTTTTCCCGAAGTCTCTTCTGATTGGGATGATTCAAGTGAAAATAGGGACTTTACAAAGAAGCTGCCGCTGGAAGAAGTGGGGGCAAGGTTATCTTATTTCACCTTAAGAATTCTTGACTTGTAAACCTAATGGAGATGCCAACTGACAATTATTCCACTCCTTAACCGATAAAGCTCATCCATTGTTGAAACCATAACCAAACCTGCATCACAGTCCTAAAAAGACCTCTCCGATTGGTCAATGTGTACTTGTTGCGAGTGATTCTCGAATCCTTCGACATTGATAGTGTGAGGTACATTGGAAACCAAAATAGTTCCCACATCAATGTATGGGACCAAACAACCTTCTTGAGAGCATGAGAGAAGCCTTTTTCGACTAAGGAGCTCCTACTTGGCATACTTAATAAGCCCTTTTTACGAGCCAGGATCATTTCGACAAAATCTGTTTTTCGAGGGAGTTTGAGAATCAACGACATTTTCTGAGCCCAACGGCAATTTTGTAATTTTGAATGATGCCAAGTGTTTTCTAAGCAATCGAGACTAATTTGATTTGCTTATGCAGTCAACGCTTGGTCAGTAAAGGTATTCTTTTGATAATGTCCTTCATGGCATCTGAAAGATATCAATCTCTCCTGGTATGCTTTTCCTGCCAGCGCACCTGCTGTAACATATTCTGTTAGATGTGCAGCGGCAATTTTGGGAAACCATTTTGCTTGATATATTTACAGCATCAGAATTGGCCTGGCGAGCTTTTGCAGCGCAGAGCTCTTCTCTTCACTTGTCCGGTGAGCGGTCGTAGCCTGGAGTACCCTATCGACCTGGCGAGCTTTCGCAGCCCAGGGTCTGTCATTTTCTTTGCCCGTGGAGCTTTCGCAGCCCGGAGCGCCCCTTCGACTTGGCGAGCTTTTGAAGCCCGAAGCGCCCCTTCGACTTGGCGAGCTTTCGCAACCCAGAGTCTTTTTCTTCGCCCGGCGAGCTTTCGTAGCCTGGAGCACCCCTTCGACCTGGCGAGCTTTCGCAGCCCAGTGTCTATCTTTTGCCTTGCCCGGCGAGCTTTCGCAGCCCGGAGCACCCCTTCGACCTGGCGAGCTTTCGCAGCCCAGAGTCTTTTTCTTTGCCCGGCGAGCTTTCGCAGCCCGGAGCACCCCTTCGACCTGGCGAGCTTTCGCAGCCTAGAGTCCGTCATTTTCTTTGCCCGGCGAGCTTTTGCAACCTGGAGCGCCCCTTCGACCTGGCTAGCTTTCGCAGCCCAGAGTCCGTCACTTTCTTTTCCTGGTGAGCTTTCGTAGCCCGGAAAACCCCATTGACCTGGCGACCTTTCGCAGCCCAGAGTCTGTCTTTTTCTTTGCACGATGAGCTTTTGCAGCCCGGAGCACCCCTTCGACCTGGCGGGCTTTTGCAGCCCAGAGTCTTTTCCTTTGCACGGTGTGCTTTTGTAGCCCACAACACCTTATCGACCTGGCGAGCTTTCGTAACCCAGAGTTTATTTCTTTATATGGTGAGACTTTATTTAGCAAAAAAAAACCGTTCTTACACGGTATGGTAGATATCGAAAAAAAAAAGAGAAAAAAAAGAGAAAAAATCAATCATCTCTCATGCATCTTCCCATGTCCTCCACGAACAAAATTTAAGTGTCTCTTATTTTTGAAAGGAACCTCTTTGAGCTCTCCTTCAAAGAGGGGCAGCTGTTGACACCTAAATTTTGCTAAATCATTTAGGGTTTTAACTGCATAGAAAATTGATGATTAATTTTTAACCCCTGAACAAAAATATTTTCATTAAAACTACATGGCATGTAGACATTAGGCATTTGCATTAATAGGGACTATAAGGACACAACATTTAAAAAAAAAAGAATTTCGGGATCGATTTCATCGGCCCATTCGCGGCCCTAGTTTTTCTTTTTTCTTTTTTGTTTTTTCCTTTTGTTCGCGCGGGCCGGCCCATTTCCCACGGCTCGGCCCGCGCACCTTTCAACTTCCCCCTCCCCAGTCAACACTTCTGGGGTACGGGGGAAGATGAACAGGGACAGAGGCCATAGAGGCCGACCGGAACAGAGACAGAGGCGCGGATGAGTGCAGTGCGATCCCCGGGTCGGCGGATCGGCCGGCCACGGCAGGCTGGCGGTGGCAGGGGGCCATGCGCGCCTGCTGGCCAGCTCCGCACGACCGCCGGAGCCCTTAAAGCCGAGGGCGAGACAGAGCGACGGAGGGGAGAGCGAGATAGAGAGCGCGAGAGAGAGAGGAGTTCCACAGAGAGTGAGAGAGAGATCCGAGAGAGAGACGAAGAACACCGAGAGAGAGAGACGAAGACGGAGAGAGAGAGAGAGAGAAAGAGTGGAAGAGAGAGAGTTTCGGAGAGAGGGTGAGAGGCCGAGAAGGGTCCGTCGCCGGCAGCCGCCGCGCCCAAGCAGCAGCCGACGGTCCCCTGTCACGGTAGGTTCTGGTCCCAAGCCTCACCGGATTTTGCTGCCGATTCGCTCAGATCGAGGCTGACTTCCCGAGGATTTCGGTTCGGGGGCGTGCGAGGCAATCGGACGTACTCCGATCTGCCAAGATTCGCCGCCCCCGAGCCGGATAGGGAGCGCCACAGCCCCCTCCCCCGTTCGGTCTCCTTCCCCTGTTTCCCTCTTGCTTTGCTTCAGCCATTCGTTTTCTGTACCGGGCTCACTAGCTGGAGCTCGCCGCTGTCTGACCGGCGCGAGTTCCGGCCCGTGAGGCTTCGTGTTTGTTCCTGCTCCTCACTGCATCTTCGTGTGCGAATCCCGGTCCATGTTGAGCCTCGAGCATGCCGAAAATCCCTTGTTTTTGTAACGCACGCCAACTGTTTGATTTTATGCCTGAACTAAACTCGTTGTATTTGCCTCTGCTCTGTTGACTTCTGTGCACGAGCGCCGACGGTCGCGGTGTGCCGCCGGTCGCCATGTCGGTGACCCGAGTGGCGGCCGAGCAAGGGCTCGGTCGCACCGTCGAAAACCCCGACCGCGGAGGTGGGGGCGTGTCGTCCGGTGGCCGAAAATGGGCTCGGCCGCCGGACCGCGAACCCCAGCCACGAAGGCTATGGCTCGGAGAAGCCGATGACTCGTCGGGCCGGCGTTCGGACGGCAATCGGCGAGTGGTTGAGTGGCACCGGCGAGTCGCGCCGGTGGAGCGCGCCGGCGAGTTGGCGTTCGGACGCGCTGGCCGCGGGGCAAGGGCGGAGCGGTGGCTGGGAGTCGGGTCAGCCACTCGGGTGAACCGGGTAGGGTTTCCACAAGTCGGGTCGGTGGCCGCGAACCGGGTCGGCTATTCGGGTCGCGAACCGGGTAGGGTTTTAGTTCGGTATGTGGGCCGGTTTTAATTTATTGTTGGGCTTATGGGCTTTCACTTATTTAAAAGATTTTCGGGCTGGGCCTCTTTGTCTTTTTTTAATTTATATTTTTTTTCCTGTTCTGGGCTCAACAAATGAGCCCGGTCCGGACGTGGACCCGAGCCGGCTCGCCCGGGTCATTCCCGATCCGGGTTGGGTGTGGAGACCCGGCCCGAGATCGGTTTTTATATTATTTTAATATTACATTATTGTTTTAACAAAAAAAATATTTTTTCAAAAAAATTTTAAAAAAAGAAAAAAATTTTAAAAAATTATTATTATTATTATTTTAAAAAAAGTTTTCTCGAAAAAAAAATTTCGAAAAAAAAATTCAATTTTTTTTTAAAAAAATATTGTCTCAAAAAAAATTTAAAAAAATTTTCAAAAATCAAAAATTGGAAGTTGGGTTTCAATTTTTTTTTTCCCTTTTGTGTGATTAGCTTATGCTTGATCGCACCTTGTTTGATTGGCACGCTTTTAATGGCATGTTTAATTTAATTTCGCGTGCTGTCGATTATTCAATGTTAGGTTTAGATGTTAGTTGTTGTTTTCCCAGGTCTAGTTAGGAGTGGAATTTTTGAGAATCCCAATTAGCGCAAGCATGTTAGGTAGCGTTTGAATAGGGTTAGGTACCGAAAAGGCACTAATTGGTCAATTAGTGTAATTAAGTCCTCGTACCCATTGAGTCTCTGGTTTGTAGAAGTGAAGCGTTCTCCCGTGCTTTACTTAGGTGTCTAATCAACCTACCAAAAATTGATTAGTGGCGACTCCCAATTGAAATTGATTTGCATGTTAACAACTTAAACTTAAGTCGCGAATTGGTATAGGCTTGAGAAAGCTCGAGCTAGGTTTAACTTAGTAATCCATTAGCCTTAACCCGTTAGTCAGCAGGGTCGGTTCGGGGAGGTCGCGACAATATTCACGACGAAACGCTTTAGCATTTGCTAATAGCGATACTCACTCTTGGTGCAAGCTTTGCTTGCCCTCTTTTTGATCTGTTCAATCCAATGTCATTTAACACTAATAAACTGAAGATAGAGTCAGCAATCCTTTTTGCATTGCAACCTATCAACATCACATCCATGCCTTCGTTGATCTTATGCTTAACCCCGTGTCGAGACTCCGCTTTATGGATGGAAAGAGAACTTCGAGAGGGTCAATGAATATCGCAATTGTAGGTATATGGTGTGGCGACGATAAGAAGGAAAAAACGCGATTGTCCATGATCAGTTCTAAGTTTTACACGTGTAGAGCGCATATTTTCCAAGTTTCTACATCATCACTTTGATAATTTCATGTGTTAGAGAAATGAAGAGAAAAATTGAACATTGTTATATTTCTTGATATTTATCTTTACACCATGTATTAGTAAAATCAATCACAACCCTGTTGATGACATAATTATTTCTATTTACATCGCATGCACATTCACTTACATTCCTATAAGCACATACGATACTTCCCTAATTAATTGGCAATGATGCTACCGTTCTCCAACTGTCCATAATTCACCAAACAACAAATTACGCAAAAATCCGTTCGTGAATTTGAAACTGTAGAATGTTGAGGAAAACCCCAATAGATTTTGAAGTTGACAAAACTTTCATAAATAACATGAAGTTATTTTCCAGGTTAATATAGTCTGGAAGTTAAGATCTGAAGATTTTCCAGACTCTGAAGATTTTCCAGACGCAGAAATTTTTCAGACGCAGAAATTTTGCAGACGCAGAAGATTTTCCAGACTCTGAAGATTTTCCAGACGCAGAAGATTTTCCAGACTCTGAAGATTTTCCAGACGCAGAAAACTTTCCAGACTCAGACGCTAAAGCTTTTCAGATGATGAATTATGCAGACGCAGAACTTAACAATATAGCTAGTGATATGGCTGGGATTTCACAAGGAAGGTTTTGATTGATTCAATCTAAAACAATTTGATTGTCAATCAAAATATTATCACAACGGACTAATCTCTACTTATGGAAACCAAGATTCTGATTGTATGGGCTACCAGAATTAGTGGGATTCAGGATCTGATGTTCAACGGCTACTTAATTCCTTCTTTACATATCTGTCCAAGGTGAATATTGGAAGATGATCCTCTGAAGACTATCCAACGGCTAGTTTGGAAGTGGAGGAGTATTTAAGGAGATCAATGAGCAGCAGAAGATAATAGATTGAAGAATTATCAAGTCCAAAGCCTGAGATTATTCCAATTCTTTCTCTTCCTTGAGCCCAACTTTAGAATCTTGAGGACTACTTTACAGAAGTGTTTGTGTGAGAAAGTCCTATTTTACACAAGAGTGATATCACTCTAGATCTGTAAAACCTCTTGATTACATAGTGAAATCCAGCCGGTAGGCTGTCAGCGTGGGAGAGTAGACGTAGGCTTATCATAAGCCGAACCACTATAAATTCTATGTGCAGTTTCTCTACTTCTTAATCCTTTACTTTATACACTGCACATTCAAGAGCACCGTCTTTACAGAATATTATTCAGACTCAAACTGAGTTCTATCTATTTCCGCTTAAATTGTTAAATTTGTGTAAGATCACTTATTCACCCCCCTCTAGGTGATCCTTGCTAGCCTCTTCAATTGGTATCAGAGCAGGTTGCTCATCTGTTGAAGTGTTTTACTTCTGAGATTACGATCTATATGGCTAGCTTTGGTGCTCCATGTCTCATTGAAGGTCAAAGTAACAACAGACCTCCCTATTTCGATGGCAAGGATTATAGCATCTGGAAAAACAAGATGAAGGCTTTCATCAAGTCAATAGATCACATGCAATGGGATGTCATCATTAGAGGAGTCAGACCAAAACCCTATGATTCAAAAGAGAAGATGGATGAAAATATGCCAACAGATCTTCCATTATCTCAAACTGAGATATCTAAAAGAGAATCTTTAGATTCCAAAGCAATTTATTCTTTTTATTGTGCTTTAGCATCTGTTGAGTATAAAAAAATTGCTTCCTGTGAATCAGCTAAGGAAATCTGGGATACTCTTTACATCACCTATGAAGGAACAGATCGTGCCAAGGAAACTTAGATTAACATACTGCTTGGCCAATATGAATCCTTTAGAATGAAGCCTGAAGAATCTGTTGCCGATATGTATGACAGATTTACAGAAATTGTAAATGGTCTTGCATATCAAAGACAATCCGTTCCAGATGTGATGAAAGTCAACAAACTTCTGAGAGGATTGAAAAAACAATGGGAGAATATCAAAACTTCCATCAGGGAGACTCAAAGAATCATGCCTCTCTCCATGACTGAGTTGATTGGAACTCTTCAATCATACGAGACAGAAAAACGGATTAAAGAAAATGAATCCAGAGGTAATAAATCAATTGCTTTAAAGACTAACATTGATTCTGATGCAGATTCTGAAAACGAAGATGTCGATGATGAAGAACTAGCTCTCTTCATTAAGAAGTACAAGAGGATGAAGATCAAAGGGAGAAACCTCAAAGGAAAGAGGCCTTTTGAAAAGAAAAAGACTTCTGATGAAGTAGATAAATCAAAGGAAATAATCTGCTTTCACTGTAGAAAGCGAGGACACATCAAACCAAACTGTCTTCTTCTTAAAAAGAAGACCAAATTCGAGAAGGCAAAGAAGGCCTTGAAAGCAGAAACATGGAGCAATACAGAGTGCGAAAACAGTGATGAAGACATCTCAAACTTCTATCTAATAGCCAACTCAGATACAGACTCAGATTCAGAATCAAACGCAAAAATTGAGATTGAGGTAAATCATTCTGAAATGCCTATTGAAGTTTCAAATTATATTGATGAATTATGTTTCGAATTCAAGGCTGCTCTTAAAAGAATCTCTTCTCTGAAAAAGGAGAATTCATCTCTTAGACAACATGAGTCTTCTCAAAAAGAAAAAATTGATTTTCTTCAAATAAAATTTCATCAACTCAAGGAAAATCGAGATTTTCTTTCCAAAGAAAATAATGCTTTGAAAAAGGAAGTTACAGAACTTGTTTCCAAATTTTCAAAAGGCTCAGAAACCTTGAAAAATATTCTCTCTGTGCAAATTCCTTATTTCAACAAATCTGGTCTTGGATTTGTAAAGGAGAATAATAGTTTAATTGATTTTCCAAAGGTCAATGAGAGATTAAAACAAAGACCTCCGCGGCAAGCTTACAAAAATCATTACAAAAAGAACTTTGTTAAACCTGTTGGTCGAAGTGCCTTAAAGTGCTCAAAATGTGGAAATCCACAATATTTTGAGAATGAATGTCTTAAGGTCTGGAGACCTATTCGAAGAGACTTCATTAAAACAGCCTATACTAACCTTCAAGGACCCAAGCAAGTTTGGGTACCAAAGAAAACATGAGTAGTTGTAACTTTTGCAGGTTACCACAAAGAGGAAAAGAAAGTGGTACCTGGACAGTGGATGTTCCAGACACATGATTGGAGATCCTAGCATTTTCGCTGAACTACAAAGTCTGAACGGTGGAAAAGTTTCCTTTGGAGGAAATAATAAAGGAAGAATAGTTGGAAAAGGAACTGTTGAGATTGAAGGACTTACAATCAATGATGTTTCATTGGTAAAAGGTCTCAACTACAATATGATAAACATAAGCCAACTATGTGATTCAGGATTCAGAATCAACTTTCAAGAAGATACATGTTCAGGAACAAGCAAAGATAGTTCTCAATCTTTCACAGGAAGAAGACATGGGAACATTTATCTTCTAGATATCAACACAAACTCCACTCACTGTTTGATCTCAGTCAAAGAAGATGAAGATCTTTGGCACAGAAGACTGGGACATATTAGTATGAAGCAGATCTCAAAAATATCAAACAAGAAACTGGTACAAGGTCTACCAGATTTGAGATACAGAAGAACAGAACTATGCAATGCTTGCACTCTAGGAAAACAAGTAAGAAGTTCTTTTAAGCCTATACATCATGTTTCCACTAATCGTGCCTTGCAGCTTCTTCATATGGATCTTTTTGGACCAACCAAACACAGAGCATTGGTGGTAAGAAATACTGTCTAGTCATTGTTGATGATTTCACCAGGTTTACATGGGTATTTTTTCTTTCTCATAAAAATGAAGCTTTCTCATACTTTTCAAAGTTTGCAAGAAAAATTCAGAATGAAAAGGGTTACACTATTTCAAGCATCAAAACTGATCATGGGGGAGAATTTGATAATCAAAATTTCTCAAACTTTTGCGAGGAAAATGGCTTTCAACACAATTTCTCTACTCCATATACACCAGAACAAAATGGTGTTGTGGAAAGAAAAATCGTTACTTGCAAGAAATGGCAAGAACAATGTTGATTGTGTTAAGGAAAATTCCCAATAGATTTTGAAGTTGACAAAACTGTCCATGAGTGTTTTGTAAGTCTGATAAATACTTTGAAGTATTTTGATTCAGGAAGTTATTTTTTGAAGAAAAGCATATGTCAATCTTGATCTAGTTTGTGTTCAGATTGTGAAAGAACTTCAAGCAAAAGAGATTCAAACTCAGAACGAAAAGTTCAGACTCAAACGCTGAAGATTTTCAGATGCTGAAATTTTCCAGACGCAGAGAATTTGCAGACTTAGATTCTGAAGTTTTTCAGAAGCAGAAAATTTTCCAGACTCAGACGATAAAGTCTTTCAGACAATGAAAATTTTCCAGACGCAGAAAATTTTCCACACTCAGATACTAAAATTTTTCAGACGATAAATTTTGCAGACGCAGAAACAGAACTTAACACAACAGCTAGTGATCTAGCATGGATTTCACACAAGGAAGGTTTTGATTGACTCAATCTAAATCAATTTGATTGTCAATCAAAATATTATCACAACGGACTAATCTCTACTTATGGAAACCAAGATTCTGATTGTATTGGCGATCAGAATCAGCGGGATTCAGAATCTGTCACTCAACGGCTACTCAATTCCTTCTTTACAAATCTGTCCAAGGTGAAGATTGGAAGATGATCCTCTGAAGACTGTCCAACGGCTAGTTTGGAAGTGGAGGAGTATTTAAGGAGATCAACGAGCAGCAGAAGAAGATAGATTCAAGAATCATTAAATCCAAAGTCTGAGCATACTCCGATTTAATCTCTTATCTTTCGTGAGCTTAAACGTGTAATCATTTGAGAGGTGTAGACAGTATTATAAGTGTGTGCTTAGGTGTAAGATAGTGTGATCTATCGGCTTGGTATAAGCATCACCAGCTTCGGGGAGAAGTGCTTAGGTTTAAGCAGCACAACTTGCTGTAACTTCTCATTGATTTGATTAGTGGAATCCAGCAAGTAGGCTGTCAGAGTGGGAGAGTGGACGTAGGCTTACTATAAGCCGAACCACTATAAATTCTGTGTGCAGTTTTTCTATCCTTTAATCTTTACTTTACACACTACACATTCAAGAGCACCGTCCTTATAGAATCTGAATATTATTCAAACTCAAACTGTGTTTTATCATTTCCGCGTGAATTTGTTAAAATTGTTTAAGATCACCTATTCACCCCCTCTAGGTGATCCTTGCTAGCCACTTCAATTGGTATCAGAGCAGGTTGCTCATCTGTTGAAGTGTTTTACTTCTGAGCTTACGATCTATATGGCTAGCTTTGGTGCTCCAAGTCTCATTGAAGGTCAAAGTAACAACAGACCTCCCTATTTCGATGGCAAGGATTATAGCATCTGGAAAAACAAGATGAAGGCTTTCATCAAGTCAATAGATCACATGCAATGGGATGTCATCATTAGAGGAGTCAGACCAAAACCCTCTGATTCAAAAGAGAAGATAGATGAAAATATGCCAACAGATCTTCCATTATCTCAAACTGAGATATCTAAAAGAGAATCTTTAGATTCCAAAGCAATTTATTCTTTTTATTGTGCTTTAGCACCTGTTGAGTATAAAAAAATTGCTTCCTGTGAATCAGCTAAGGAAATTTGGGACACTCTCTACATCACCTATAAAGGAACAGATCGTGCCAAGGAAACTCAGATTAACATACTGCTTGGCCAATATGAATCCTTCAGAATGAAGCCTGAAGAATATGTTGCCGATATGTATGACAGATTTACAGAAATTGTAAATGGTCTTACGTATCAAGGACAACCTGTTCCAGATGTGATGAAAGTCAACAAACTTCTGAGAGGATTGACAAAACAGTGGGAAAACATCAAAACTTCTATCAGAGAAACTCAAAGGATCATGCCTCTCTCCGTGACTGAGTTAATTGGAACTCTTCAATCATATGAGACAGAAAAACGGATTGAAGAAAATGAATCCAGAGGTAATAAATCAATTGCTTTAAAGACTAACATTGATTCTGATGCAGATTCTGAAGATGAAGATGTTGATGATGAAGAACTGGCCGTCTTCATAGAGAAGTATAAGAAGATGAAAATCAAAGGAAGAAATCTTAAAGGGAAGAAGCCTTTAGAGACGAAGAAGCCTCTCGATGAAACAGAAAAGTCAAAGGAAGTAATCTGCTTTCACTGTAGGAAACGTGGACATATCATACCAAATTGTCCACTTCTGAAAAAGAAGACCAAATTTGAGAAAGTAAAGAAAGCCTTAAAGGCCGAAACGTGGAGTGACACAGGGTCTGAATCCAACGATGATGAAATCCTTGAGCGGGGAAATCTATGCTTAATGGCGGACATTCAATCCGAAGAAGATGAGGTAATTTGTTCAGATCCTATTCTCGATGATGATGATCTTTTTGAAGAGTTATACACGGAACATGAGAACGCGTTGAAGAAGATCTCCGAGTTGAAAAAGGAAGTCTCTAAATTGAAGCAACAAAATATTATGAATAAGAAAAGGATCATTGAGCTTGAAAAGGAGAATTCCTCTGTCAAGGAAGAGAATGATATTTTGCAAAAAGAAGTCGATTCCTATAAGGAAGAAATTTCGAAGATTTGCAAAAAATTTGCTCTTGGCTCAAAGACATTAGAGCATGTTCTATCCATTCAAGTCCCCCATTACAACAAATCCGGCCTCAGTTTCGAAAATGAAAGTCAGATCAAGAATGACTTTCCGAAAGTCAAGGAGAGATTAAAGCGCAGGCCTTCAATCCAGTATTATAGAAATCATTTTGGTAAGCAATTTGTCAAACCTATTGGATTTCAATATTATAATTGCTCGAACTCGAGTGATCACTATAAGCAACAATGTCCAACTGATTGGAAGAAATCCAAGACAATCAATTGGAGATTTGATGCTTCTTCTAACCAAAAAGGACCCAAGCATATTTGGGTACCAAAGAAAAAATGAGATTACTTTTCTTGCAGGGAATAAGGAAAGAGAATTTGGTAAGTAAAGGTATATTTTTCAAATTCTAAATTTGCTTTGGATACATACTTTAAATATCTATGAATTCTCTTTGGACTTAACATTTTATCTCCATGCTCTATTTTGACTTGAAATGGCATGTTTTACATCGTTGGTTGTGTTAGAAATGTCAAGTTTATTTTGATGGAATTTTTAAATGAAATTTTATAAAAGAGATTTGATATCTTATTGGAAATGAAATATTTTTTATGGATTCATTATGTGTCCTCCGATATTGTCATGCCT
Source organism: Syzygium aqueum (assembly GCA_031216185.1). Classification (NCBI taxonomy): domain Eukaryota; kingdom Viridiplantae; phylum Streptophyta; class Magnoliopsida; order Myrtales; family Myrtaceae; genus Syzygium; species Syzygium aqueum. Next base: position 3,324,160 of record CM062231.1, read on the forward strand.
TACCAAAAAAAAAAGAATTTTTTTTGCGAGATATTGTTTTATTATGCATATTTCCCATAAATACTCTACTGAGATGAGTTGGGAAAGTATCCTTGGGCTTCTATGAAAGTTTCCTATTTTGCGTCTAACAAAAAGAAAGGATCCAAATAAAAGGATACTAGAAAGGAAATGAGTTTATTGCAGACAATTATACAAAGGAAGCATGAATGCAAACCTACACAAGTCATGATGCAATCAACGAAGGATCTCAAGTGATGAATTCTTTCTAAAGAGGAAAGGTATATTCTGAATATGCATGTTGAGATACAAATTGGTAATATTTGTTTCCATGTGCGTAAGATATTGCATATATTTAATGCTCGAAATAGCTACATTTCCTTTGCGAAATTCGTTAATGTCATATAATCTTTATGCTTATGAGATTCATGCTTAAGGAAAATTCCTACAATCTTGAATCACTTGCTATATACTTAGAAGATTTTTTTTGGCAAGTTTGATCCGCAAATCAGAGCAAGGTATGTACGTGACATTCTCTATATTTTGCAAAGATTATTATTTCTCTTACAAGTATTTGCAGGATGTAAAAGAATCTTTCCTTGTAAAGTTTGGAAAGCTTGATCCCACAATCGGGGAGATTCTACAACATTTCCGAAGGATCGAAAATTTCTCCTTTATGCAATATTCTAATAAATTATTGAAGGCATGTCAAAACACGATGAGCAAACGCTTAATGCGTCGTACGAAAGGATAAGTTGCTTCAGGTTTAAATATTTGATATTATTTTAATTGCTAAAGAAAAGGCATTACGTATTACGTGAGATATTATATCTTTAACTGCAAATTTGTGCAAAAGGTTTGTTGAGTTTATGCAGTTTGAATCCGAGACGAGCTTGATGGAAGAAAACAAATTTCTTTCTCGAATTTCAAAATGCAAACAAATGTGGCGGATGTTGCTGCTACAAAGAAAATAGAGGAACAACAATTTGTTCAAAGTTCACAAGCTGTAATGAAAGTTATTTGCAAAAGCTGTCTTGATGACAGGGGGAGAAAAATCAAAAGTGGAAAAATGCAAGAGAAAGGGGGAGAATCATCTCAAAATGGTATTAAATTGAGGGGGAGCGTAAATCAAGTATGAAAGTCAATTTAATTTCTATCCACTCTTGACTACTATGAAAGAAAAGGTAATGTATGCTAGAACTTGCTAAGTTCTACACAATCCAGGTTAGTATTTCTTACTTTTTGTCATTAACGAATCTCTTATTTATATTATCGTTTTTTTCATGACAAAAAGATTGTGAAATTTATTATGTGCATACGTGTTCATTGATATATATGATATTTGATTCTTCAGAACATGTGCTATATTGAATATATGTTATGTTCGCGAAAGATGATTTTTTTGAAGGTTGTGTCTCATGCCAAATATATTTTGAAGATAGTATGTGAAGATGAGTTAAATTTATATTCTCTACGTGATACCCTTTCCTTTACTATCATTTTTTGTTTATGACAAAAAGGGGGAGAGAATGTAAATATGCATATGTGCTTAGTGGTTAATTCTAGCTACTTAATTGATGCATAATATTAAGTTGTGATTATACTTCCATATATTGTCATAATCATTAAGGAATTTTATGCATATATCTTTTTGTGATGCTGACAAAAAGGGGGAGAAATATGCAGATATGATTTGGTTTGATATGCAGATTATTGGATTCAAAGAAAAGGAGACAGATTGTGATTTAGATTTTTTTTATGGTTCAAATTTTGTCGTACTCCTTGTCTTATTCAAAAACTGAGTATAAAAAAAATCTCATATCAAATTACTCTGATCATATATGATATCTTGAATATCTGCTACATTATATGCTTGATCATATTTTTATCTCAAAATCTATATATCTGCATGGAAGTTTTGTCACCATAAAAAAGGGGGAGATTGTTAAGGAAAATTCCCAATAGATTTTGAAGTTGACAAAACTGTCCATGAGTGTTTTGTAAGTCTGATAAATGCTTTGAAGTATTTTGATTCAGGAAGTTATTTTTTGAAGAAAAGCATATGTCAATCTTGATCTAGTTCGTGTTCAGATTGTGAAAGAACTTCAAGCAAAAGAGATTCAAACTCAGAACGAAAAGTCCAGACTCAAACGCTGAAGATTTTCAGATGCTGAAATTTTCCAGACGCAGAAATTTTCCAGACTCTGATATTTTCCAGACGCAGAGAATTTGCAGACTTAGATTCTGAAGTTTTTCAGAAGCAGAAAATTTTCCAGACTCAGACGATGAAGTCTTTCAGACAATGAAAATTTTCCAGACGCAAAAAATTTTCCAGACTCAGATACTGAAATTTTTCAGACGATAAATTTTGCAGACGCAGAAATAGAACTTAACACAACAGCTAGTGATCTAGCATGGATTTCACACAAGGAAGGTTTTGATTGACTCAATCTAAATCAATTTGATTGTCAATCAAAATATTATCACAACGGACTAATCTCTACTTATGGAAACCAAGATTCTGATTGTATGGGCGATCAGAATCAGCGGGATTTAGAATCTGTCACTCAACGGCTACTCAATTCCTTCTTTACAAATCTGTCTAAGGTGAAGATTGGAAGATGATCCTCTGAAGACTGTCCAACGGCTAGTTTGGAAGTGGAGGAGTATTTAAGGAGATCAACGAGCAGCAGAAGAAGATAGATTCAAGAATCATTAAATCCAAAGTCTGAGCATACTCCGATTTAATCTCTTATCTTTCGTGAGCTTAAACGTGTAATCATTTGAGAGGTGTAGACAGTATTATAAGTGTGTGCTTAGGTGTAAGATAGTGTGATCTATCGGCTTGGTATAAGCATCACCAGCTTCGGGGAGAAGTGCTTAGGTTTAAGCAGCACAACTTGCTGTAACTTCTCATTGATTTGATTAGTGGAATCCAGCAAGTAGGCTGTCAGAGTGGGAGAGTGGACGTAGGCTTACTATAAGCCGAACCACTATAAATTCTGTGTGCAGTTTTTCTATCCTTTAATCTTTACTTTACACACTACACATTCAAGAGCACCGTCCTTATAAAATCTGAATATTATTCAAACTCAAACTGTGTTTTATCATTTCCGCGTGAATTTGTTAAAATTGTTTAAGATCACCTATTCATCCCCCTCTAGGTGATCCTTGCTAGCCACTTCAGATTGAAAGCAAGACTCCTTCATATTTTTGGGCAGAAGCAGTTTTTACAGCCTGTTATATCATTAACAGAGTCTTTCTCAGAACAATTCTTGAGAAAACCCCCTATGAGCTTTTTAAAGGTAGAAAGTCCAACATCTCGTATTTTCGTGTATTTGGTTGTAAGTGCTTTATTCTTAAAAATCCAAATGACCGCTTTGGTAAGTTTGATGAGAAGGCAGATGAAGGTGTCTTCCTTGGATATTCAACTACAAGCAAGGCATACAGAGTCTTCAACAAAAGCTCTCAGTCAATGGAAGAAACAATGAATGTAAAGTTTGTTGAAAATATCCAGACTCAAAAAGATGAATCTGAACCATATCCTATCATCCTAGAATCTGAAATCTCTCCAAAGATCGCTGAGTCTGAAGAAGGAAGCAGAAAAGAAATAATTCAGACTCAAGCCGATATTTCAGAATCTGATGAGTTCCAGAAGGATAAATTCGACAGAAACTGGAAACACAAATCTAGTCATCCAAAGAACCTCATCATTGGTGATATAGAAGAAGGGATCAGAACAAGGTCAAAATACAAAGAGAACATCAACAACCTTGCATTCATCTCAGAAATAGAACCAAAGGAAGTTGATGAAGCTTTATTAGATGAAAGCTGGATAGAAGCCATGCAGGAGGAACTACAACAATTCAAAATTAATGAAGTCTGGGAACTTGTGCCAAGACCCAAAAATCATCCAGTAATCGGAACAAAATGGGTTTTTAGAAACAAACTAGATGACAAAGGGAAAGTCACAAGAAACAAAGCAAGACTGGTTGCAAAAGGTTATTCTCAAGAAGAAGGCATTGACTATGATGAAACCTATGCACCAGTTGCCAGGTTAGAAGCCATTAGGCTATTATTAGCTTATGCTTGTTTCCATGACTTTAAACTTTTTCAGATGGATGTGAAAAGTGCCTTCCTAAATGGCTACATCAAAGAAGAAGTTTATGTGGAACAACCACCTGGTTTTGAAGAACCAAAGAAGCCTGACCAGGTTTACAGACTTAATAAAGCTCTTTATGGTCTGAAACAAGCACCTCGTGCTTGGTACGAGAGATTGAGTAACTTTCTTATGAAAAATGGTTTCACAAAAGATAAAGTTGACACGACTCTTTTCATCAAGAGGAAAGGTAAGGACTTTCTATTAGTTCAAATCTATGTTGATGATATTATATTTGGATCTTCTAATGAGTTATTGTGCAAGGAATTCTCAAAAAATATGCAGAACGAGTTTGAAATGAGCATGATGGGGGAACTGACATTCTTTCTTGGTCTACAAGTGAAACAAACCAAAAATAGAACTTTCATTTGTCAGGAGAAGTATGCCAAGGAAATCGTCAAAAAGTTTGGTCTGCAAAACTGCAAGAAAACAGACACTCCTATGTCTCAATCTTCCAAGCTGGACAAGGATGAAAACGGTAAAAAGGTTGATCATAAGGTTTACAGAAGCATGATAGGATCCTTATTATATCTTACTGCTTTCAGACCTGACATACTGTTTAGTGTTTGTATGTGTGCGAGATTTCAGTCTGACCCAAGAGAATCACATTTTTCTGCAGTAAAGAGAATAATCAAATACATTGGAACATATCCAATGTTAGGTCTTTGGTATTCTAAAGATTCAGACTTTACTCTTACTGGTTTTTTCGATGCTGACTTAGCTGGTTGTAAAGTGGACAGGAAGGGTACTACAGGTACATGTCAACTACTTGGAAATATGTTGGTATCTTGGTACTCAAAGAAGCAAAACACAGTAGCACTTTCAACAGCTGAAGCAAAATATGTTGCATTGGGGAGTTGCTGTGCACAGATTCTTTGGATGAAGCAGCAATCAAGAGATTTTGCAATAGAACATTCAAGTACTGCAATCAAATGTGATAACACAAGTGCTATCAATTTGACCAAGAACCCTATTCTTCATTCCCGTGCAAAGCATATTGAAATTAAGCATCACTTCATTCGAGATCATGTGCATAATGGTGATGTGAATATTCAATTCATTGATTCAAAGAATCAATTAGCTGATATATTCACAAAACCACTAGATAAATCTTTATTTGAACATATTAGAGCCCAACTGTGCATTACTTATCCTTTTTCTTAAAGTGTTCTGAAGACAGGAATTTTTCAGACTTAGAGGTTCTCAGTCTGAATAATTCAGACTTAAGAGACAGGTATGTTATAAACTGTTATGGCAGGAATATCTTGGCGGGAAAATTTTTGGCAAGATATTTTCATATCTGTTAATTCTGGAAAGCAAGCCAGGTAAATATTTTATATTATTTGATTGGTTGCTTATGCTAAATATGCATATATGCACTGTCCTTTTAATTGTTTTTAAAAACTCTTGTCCGTAACTCCTTCCTTTATATACCGTCTCTCTCGCCGTAAAAACCCTATCAGTAGAAACACTCTCATACTTTTTCTCTCTCGACCATCTCTCAGTCCATCTCGAACCTCAAAAGCTAATCTTTCACTTTTCCCTCTCCAAAAATCCAATCTTTCACTTTCAAACCTGTTCATCATGTTGTATAAGATGAAGTCAACTCGGGTTCTCAACCGTGATTCTAAATCTACCGCTTCGCCAGAGTCTATGGAACTGTCAGATACGGAGTACGAACAGCCAAGCCCTACAGTATCGACCCAACAGGAGCAACACCGTTCTACACCAGCTCCCACCGGTAAAACAGATTTTCGGTACAAAGATATAAATCTGGTGTGGAAAGTCTATCAACGTCTCAAACGGAGTAATGCCTCTGATACTCTTCTCTTCGCCTGTTTAAAAGAAAACTGTTTTCGTGATGAGACTCATCTTGTTCAAGAATACACAAAGTCTCATTCTGAACCTACTGAAGAACAAGTTCGTACTACTCCCTCTCGGTCTTCTTCTAGAAAAGGAAAGGAAAAGGTCGGCGATTCGTCTAATCCTCCTGTTGAGGAATCAACACCTATTAGCCCTAAACCTCTCAGTACTTCAAAGTTTGTCATTCCTGATGATGATGCTAAATTCTATGAGAATTTTGTTATGAGAGTTGGTATTGCTTATGGATTATTAAGCACAGGTGGTCTCTTCAGAAGCATAGAACACAATGTATTATACAAGATGCTTCTTGCTCGAGGAGTGATGAACCATAGAAATGTTGATTTTGACTATCTTGATCGGGCTGGATTTCCTGTTTTGCATCTCTTTAATAGGATAGGCATTGCTGAATTCTGTATGCAATCTGCCAAAAACGTATATGCTTAGTTAACTGCCTACTTCTATTCAAATCTCTCCATTCTGTCACCAAACTTGATCCAATTCACAGTTGGTGATAGACGTTATGACCTGAAAGTCGAAGACCTAGCCTTGATCATAGGAGCTAAACATTCTAAATTCACTCCTGTGGATGTTAGCTTTGAAGATGCATGGTTGACAGCTTCTGGAAATCAGAATCTTTCTTCAGGGTCAAAGAAGAATGTCTCCTGTTCTGAGTTAACCAGAACATCAGTGATTCTCCACAAAATCATCATCAACTGTTTAAGGCCCAAAGTTGCTTCAAAAACAGATCTATCAAAATCTGAAGTCAAACTCATTTGGGCAATTCTACAGGGAAAGATTTTCTTTCTTCCTCACCTTATTATTTTCCACATGTACCATACACTTCATAAGGGAAAGGGATTACTTCCATATGGGTCTCTTATCTCTGTGATATTTTTGTACCTGAATATCCCAATTCCTAATGAACTGTGTCAAACTGTGATTCCTAACATGTGTGTTGGAGAGAGAATACTTCACAAAATGAAGAACTTTGATGATGTACGGGAGAACATAGGAAAATCCAGAGGCAATAAGGATCTGCTCTCAGAAGGCAGAAAGGAAGTTGAAAAGGAATCAAAGGTCAAGAAACGAAAGGAACCAGCTAAGAAACAGCCAGTTTCTTCCACTCCAATCAAGGTTTATAGAAAGAAGAAAATGATTCTTCTTCAGGATGAAGAAGATGAAGACCTTGAATCTGGAAGAACAGCTGATCCAGAGATTGCTACAGGGGTTCCGGAACCAGTGTCTGGGGAATCAAATCTGCCTGGTCAGGATGATGTTCAACATGGATCTGATACTATTCCCTCTCAAGTCCATCCTGAAGAACTAGCTACTGCAGAACCTTCTGAAGTAAATGAAGAATTTCAGGGGGAGATTCCACCAGAGACAGGAGGAGTATTTGAACAGGAAAATGTCTAGAATTAGGCTTCAGAAAATCTGTCTATCTTGACCCTTCTGCTGGAAATCAAGGAAAAACAAGCTGCACTGGAGGAAGGTATGAAGAATCTTCACCGGATTGTTGAGGAAAACAATCAAGCTCGCAAACTTCAGGCAGAAAAGGACAAGGCTGAATTGCAGGAGGCGATTGCTCAGTGTTCGTCAAATCTGGAGCAAGCCTTGGGTCAAAGCAACAACAAGATTGATGAAGCCGTTTCGATTCTAGAAAATTTTCAACTCATTCGAACTTCTTCTAAAAAATGACTTATCTGTTGTTCCTTCCTTCTTGAAACTTTCAACAGTCTGTACTCATAATTCTTATTTCTGACATTTTATTTGAATGATTTTTATATATATACTGCTTAGTCTGCATATTATTCTTTTGCTGATGACAAAAAGGGGGAGAAATTATGCATATAGTGTTATACTAACACTCCTCGAATTGCAGGATATGCAGGTGCAGGAATATGAGAAATACATATATCATAAAGTCTTGTCATTATTGTATTTCATGCACTTAAAATATTTATTCAGTCAATATTATTTGAATCTGCATGAAAGTTTTGTCACCATAAAAAAGGGGGAGATTGTTGAGGAAAACCCCAATAGATTTTGAAGTTGACAAAACTTTCATAAATAACATGAAGTTATTTTCCAGACTCTGAAGATTTTCCAAACGCAGAAATTTTCCAGACGCAGAAGATTTTCCAGACTCTGAAGATTTTCTAGACGCAGAAAACTTTCCAGACTCAGACGCTGAAGCTTTTCAGACGATGAATTATGCAGACGCAAAACTTAACAATATAGCTAGTGATCTGGCTGGGATTTCACAAGGAAGATTTTGATTGATTCAATCTAAAACAATTTGATTGTCAATCAAAATATTATCACAATGGACTAATCTCTACTTATGGAAACCAAGATTCTGATTGTATGGACGACCAGAATCAGTGGGATTCAGGATCTGATGTTCAACGGCTACTCAATTCCTTCTTTACATATCTGTCCAAGGTAAATATTGGAAGATGATTCTCTGAAGACTGTCCAACGGCTAGTTTGGAAGTGGAGGAGTATTTAAGGAGATCAATGAGCAGCAGAAGATAATAGATTCAAGAATCATCAAGTCCAAAGCCTGAGATTATTCCAATTCTTTCTCTTCCTTGAGCCCAACTTTAGAATCTTGAGGGTTACTTTACAGAAGTGTTTGTGTGAGAAAGTCCTATTTTACACAAGAGTGATATCATTCTAGATCTGTAAAACCTCTTGATTACATAGTGAAATCCAGCCGGTAGGCTGTTAGCGTGGGAGAGTGGACATAGGCTTATCATAAGCCGAACCACTATAAATTCTATGTGCAGTTTCTCTACTTCTTAATCCTTTACTTTATACACTGCATATTCAAGAGCACCGTCTTTACAGAATATTATTCAGACTCAAACTGAGTTCTATCTATTTCCGCTTAAATTGTTAAATTTGTGTAAGATCACCTATTCACCCCCCTCTAGGTGATCCTTGCTAGCCTCTTCAAGAGCTATAGGAAAGCATGTGGAAATGAAGAGAGAATTTCATCGGACAAATCCAAGTCTCTTTGTTATGGCACAGTACATTTCTCCATCTTATACAATTTGGTCCATGAATCATTGATGCCGAACTCTTTCATAACCCATATTTCTAGTAAGCTAATGTGTTTCGATTCTCAAGCCATTGTATCTGGTAGTGCCATTTTCAGGAAAACATCTTCGACTACATTAAATAGGATCAACAATGCGACGGTTTCGCGATCTACAAGAAAACGAGGGCACCAACAGATGAAACCGTCGACAGCGGCTAAACAAATAATTCCATTGCATGAACCAATTAAACAAACCTTCCTGTGGTCTTGGACAAATGAAGTATTGACATTAGATAGTTCGCTTTCAAAAGAATACTGCGTCTGCACTCTCGAAAGGTTGTTCGTACTGTACTTAACAAGATCGAATTTTCGCAGTTCGGTTCATCTCTCAAGATAAGTTCTGATAAAAGAGATGCTGGTACGAAGAATATTTCAAAATTTATGTACACACCTGAATCGGGCCTTGCGGGGACACTCAATAAGATCTCCATAAGAAGGTCGACCGGCAGGCTCTCCAATAATTTTGTAGACCCGTTTTTCTATTTTCTTTTTTTGGTAGAAATTTTTGTAGACTTCTTCAAGTAGCATATATATATAGACTCCATAATTGTTTCTGATTTCAATGTAGATGACGATGCATTTATATTGGGCGTAACGATGCCTTTTGCCTTATCTAGAAGACATCTTTTTAGGCCCTACCACCCGCCTGGGTGGCGCTGCTGGGAAGGGCACTCTTCCTCTCGCAAAAGGTTGAGTGTTCGAATCCCGGGTGCCGCAGGGTGACTTAACCGATACATGTGAGTGGTGGCTAGCACATGTCGCCCCCAGGATTTACCTCCCGGCTGTCGGCCGTGCGGGGGTTCCCTGGGTTATCAAAAAAAAAATCTTTTTGGGCCCTACCCAAGTGTTATATTTTAATAAAAGGTCTTTGTCACATTACTGCAATCAATTTATGGTTACTGAAGAAAAATAAGATGATGGAATTCGTGTAGTGCTTTATCTTGAGCCCGTCAATGCAACCCGCATACCCTATTATGCCAATTTGAATTTGAATGTTAGCTAAATTATTTTTTGTAAGTCATGTACCGTGCACGTGAATAAAGTTTAATTAGTTATAAATTCTTGTATTAAGCATACTTTTGCCCTCGGTTGGAAAAACAACACCAAAATACAGCAAAGGGCATAAACGTCAAAAGAAAAGAGATTTGAAATAGTTGCAAAAAGGATGAGCGGGATGCAATTAAACATGAAAACGGCAAATTAATTAGGGTTGACAATTTTTTTACGGGACCCTTTACAAGATACTTCATTAAGGACGTTCAAAATCGAGAATAACCGTGTGTAATCATATTTTAGCAAAAAAAAAAACTGGATGTAATCATAAATGCACCAATCCCCGTTTGTATAAGAATAATAAACGCATCTATGATCATTTTCAATTCATTTATGACACGCTTTGACACATTCAATTAAATGTACTAACTTGTTTGTATACAAATAATAAAAGCGTCTCTGTCGAGATGATCATTTTTCAATCGATTTATGATACACTGTGACATGTTTAATTAAACGGATCAACTTTTTATATGTATCAAAATTAATCACGTCGCGCTTTGTATGACCGTGAAGAAATATCGAATGGATGCTTAATCACATTAGATGGAGAGTCCCACTCAACCAAATCAAACGTTTTATTTGACCCTACCATGCTAGGATAGTTACATTGTGTTCCAACAACTTGGAAAAGAAAAAAATAATAACAATAATGGTGTGCTAGTGACGCTGATTTGACACAAAGAAAATAGCTCATCCACCAACTAGAATTCTCGAGTGATTCACGCATTCCACTTGAGCGGATAAGTGATGAGAAAGTTGGTGGCCGCACATGGCGACATCTAGAGTAGGTTGAATATTTTCTTGATCTGTTTTTTTTTTTAATTTGACTAGTCTTTATATTAATATATATAAGTGTTTCCGGCGATTTGAATCATCCAAAAATATCACGTATTTAATTAAGGAGAGATTTCAACTCTTATTAAGCAATATCATACGCTTAAGTCTTGATATTTATGACGAAATGCTTTAAGAAAAGGTAAGCACGCTAGTCAAGCAAGCAACCACCAAGGAGTTAGGCCGTCTAACTTTGAAAACACCCATCAATCTTCGTAAGTTGTTAACATTTTGCTTTGGAAAATATAAAACATCAGCCATTCTACCCAAACGATTTCATACGCCCTTGGTTAAAAATTATAACTCTCTCTCTCAAATAAATAGCGTGCAAAGTAGGTTGCGTTTGGAAACTGCTCGGAGGATGCTACAATTATTCAATTTAGTTCAATGTTCTATGTCATTTCAACTAAAAAAAGGAGGAGACGGAGTGTACAGTGTTCTTTGCATTGTGACCCATTAACACGAAGTCGAAGATCCCGACATCTCACGCCCGTATTTTCCCGGATCTTACACTTAAACGCATGTCGGACTCCGACTCACTTTATGGGAAAAAGATATGAAGAGGAAACAAGGCGGAATTGATGATACGAAAGACAAAAGAAAAGTTCGAGAACACTAGTATACATCACAATAATAGGTATATGGTGACAATAACATGCCCCGTTTATGGCAAATCATATGTTAAACACAAAGAGCGACAGGTAGGATGGCCGGCGATCCTTTCCAGGGATTCCTAGCAGCACTCCTCCAGGACGCAGCAACAGCACAGCGCAGCGAAGCTTGAAAAGAAAGAAAGGAGAGTAATTAGGACAAGTGAATGTATAATTAGCTGAACCTATAGAAATAAAAAAAATGGGGCTACATGGTGTGATTGTAACGTACCAGCCCTTCCAAAAGCCATCGCCTCTAGTCTTGGTCTCAATAGGGACCGCTTTCTGGGAAGGCCGTTGACCGTCCCTGGTGGGATAGCCGGCCGGCGGGGGCGGTGCCGTGTAGGTCGCCGCCGGTGCTGATGCCGGTGGTGGGTAGGCCACTGCACAAATTTTGCATACCGTCATCACAAGTCGTTAGTATATGAATATTCAAGAGTATAATTGAAGCTGAATAGTTCGAAAAACATCGTTTGAACTATAGTGGTGGGGCCAACGGCCATAGCCACCACCTCCGCCAGCCGCCTGAAGACCGCCGGTGACTCCTCTCAAGAAGTCAAACAAGAGTTCTAACCAAGAAGAACCGGTGCTAATTTTATTATTCAAGTTCAACAAATAAAAGGTGGACAGACAGACAAAACAACGAGTCCTCAACTATTGTTGCAATCGTCAATCGACCATCATCTGATGTCGGAGCTCTCGCTTAGCCCTAATCATAAGCATCGCGCGATTCCTCAACTCCTAAGTTCACGTAAATCCTAATTGTTGCAATAAAAAGAGGGGCCAAAGAAACGATTTTGCCGAGATCATATTGGCGAAAATTGCAGAGGATCGACGGAGATCGAGGATGATTATTACCTGGGATTTGGTCTTGGTTGTTGTATTGGCTCATCTTCGATCGGAAACGTTGACTGAGATCTCTTCTAGATCACGGAAAACTCTGTGCTTGGAGAAAAAGAGCTGATGGAGATGATGGAGAGAGGAAGCGAGAGAGATGATAGGGATAGAGAGATTGCAGATTTGGTGTGAGATTTATAGAGAGAAACGATGAGAGGAAGAAGACGAGGAGGGAGCTAAAAGGATGACGATGCTTCCCAAGAAGGGTCACGGCGCGTGGGCTCGATTAGACTAAGCACTGGTCAAGCAATAGAAAAGGAAAATATTTGTTTACTCTTTCTTTGATTAAAGGGGTTGCACTGCCCCAGTAGGGGCTGCCCCAGTAGGCACCATTCGTACATGGGGATAGAGGGGCCGGCCAGAAATGGGGAAGTGGGGAGTTCCAAACAACCCTCCTTAGGAAAAGAGATTTTTATGGGGTTTCCCCATGTGAACCCACTAGCGGCTCGCTGAGGAGGAGTTTCAAAGTCAAGATATACATCTGGCGGACCAAAAAAACAGAGAGAGCGAGAGAGAGAGGTCACACTTCATCCCAACTTGAGTTTGGATGTTGTCACTAGCCGTGTCAACAATTCGGTTCAAGCATCGGCGATACCCAGACCTATCAAAATGGGACCAAATGAAAGAAGACCTGAACTGAAAGAAGACCAAAATAGGTAATACCCGTTCTTCACCTATTACCCGAACTAAAAGAAGATCCGAACTGAAAATACCCAAAATTTTCTATCCGGGTATTTTTTACACCTCTCTTCATTACCCTGGTTTGCTAAATTTTTGTCATTAGTCGTTCACCATGCATGTGAATAAGGTTCACTTCTCATTAGGCTCTATTTGTTTCACAAAAAAAAATTATGCTAAAAAACATTTCCTCATTTTCTGACATTTAGATCACTTAGAAAAATGAGTTGTCAGAAAATCTTTTCATAATCAACGAAAAACCCGTGTTGAAATTCAGATAAATAATATCCTCTTTTAAAAAAAAATAAGAAATCATTTTTCAAAATAACTAGATAACGGTACTTGGACCAGATACCTCAGCACTTAGGCATGGGAACCTTGATGCCCGTGCATAGGTCCATAGTGGCCCAGCCTAGGTCCCTTGAGGCTAGGTCGAGACCCGAACCTATGCCCGATTTCCTCAGTTGTCATGCATGGATACCCAGCTCCTGTACCAAGTCATTAGAACTTGAGCCCGGGTCCATAGAGGCCAGGCAAGAGACCTCAATGCCTAAGCCTAATTCCCAACGGTCATATCCAGGTACTCGGCTCCCGTGCTCAAGTCATTATCGCTTGGGCGCGACTTAATCAAGGCTAGGCCCAATTCCTTAGCAGCCAAGCACGAGTCCACAAAATATGGGCCTAGGCTCCTCAAGGCCAAGCCCACGACCCCGGTGCCCGATTCGTGTCTTAGGTAGCTGTGCCCGAATACCTAGCTCCAGCGCCCAAGCTATTGGGGTTTGGCCTAGGTCCATCAAGGCAAGACCCAAGTGTTGACACCTAAATTTCGGCGCATCATTTAGTGTTAATTTGCATAGAAAATTAGGGATTAAATTTTAACCCCTAAACAAAAATATTTATATTGCATAATATATAGTTTAGGTTCATTTTAATTTAATTGCATTTTGCGTCGGATTGGCGGTGGCGAATGAGCTTAAATTTCATTGAACGAGACTCGGCTCGCTCGGAATGCAAGGGCCGGGAATTTCAAGTCAAACGGGCTCGGTCGTTTTAATTTGGGTTTAATTTGATATGTTGAGTTTAATTAATCAAAAGACCAAATTAATTCAGCCCATTAAACCTAAGCCCAAGTCTAAACCCGTTAGGACATAAAGCCCATCTAAATTGACCTAGATTAGTACTATATAAGCATAACATTAGATCAGAATTTAGGGGGGACACACACAATTTTCAGAAATCTGATTTTTTTAGAGAGTCCAAGTGAGAGAGAGGGAGAAGACCGGTGAACCGTCGCCGCCGCTCGCGCGCGTCCGCCGTCGCATCGCTTGTTGCCGCCACCGCTTGCCGCGCCCCCCACGACGCCGCTGTCCCGACGGAGAACATCTCCGCCGCTTTCGCCGCTTTAAACCGAGAATTGTTGCCGCCGTCGCTGCTTCTTCATCCCAACACCAAGTTACTGATTTGCTGCTCCTCATCCACTTCCTCCCAGAATCGCTCACTCCACAGAGCTTATTTGTGGAAACTCAAAACACAAAAGTTGTAGATCTACGAGTCCTTGATCTGTGGCTTTTCGAATCGGGTCAATCCGACGTGTATTGAGGAAGTTACGCCCATTTTTCCGGAATCGTGCAGTCCTGAAATTTTCTGTTCGGAGTCACTCGCCCACGCACGCATCAAATTCACCGGACAGCCTTGCCGGTGTTGCTGTGCATCGTCGGTGTCGTCGTCGCCGTCCCGCCGTCACCGGTCGTCCCACTCCCGATCCGCAAGCCGATCCCGATCCAATTAGAAATTTGGAAGTATTTTCAAATTAGGTAAGTGGATATATTCTGAATATTCTTTTCAAATATTTAGATTCCTAATTTGGTGTGTTTGAATATTTTGTGATTATCGTGTGGATATTTAGATATCTTAGGATAATGTTCTATATATCCGCAATATTTTCAAATATTCAAATTAGGAAAATTTCCTAATTTAGCAACGTATTTGGACGTCTATCCGACCTTAACCCTAAGGTTCGATACACGACGATACGGGAAATTATCATCCTATCTATAATCACTTAGATACGATGATAAATTTCATTAGCTCCAAATTCGAATGATTGATTATCCGTTAATATCTATAACCCTATAGATATGACCGATAATTTGATTTTTGTGCCTAATCCGAGTTTGAAACGAATTTGGCGGATCGCGTGGATGATTTGAATTGATTGCTATCCTTATTTGTTTAAATTTCTTGCTTTTTTTAAATAAACAAAAAATTCAAAAATATTAGCTAGATTTGAATTAGAATTTTTGCATGTCTAGGATTTTTTAATATATCCCGAAGGATGAGACGAGTATTTAATTTAAATTAGGACTTAAGGTGGCATGTTTCCTAGTTTAAATTAGGTATTATTTCAAATCCTAACGGATTATTCACGTTATTTTATTATTCTGAATTTTACACAAAAATCCCAAAAATAAGTCATTCTATGGTAGATTAAGTCATCATAGGTTGCACGTTATTTTAGGTATTTTTATTATTCCGAATTTCATCAGAAAATACCAAAAATAATCATTGCACGTCATTAGAATTAGGTCACGTCGTCGCGTGTCATATAGTTTGCATGCTAGGTTACATTAATTTGCATGTCGTATTTTTGCACGTCATTGCATATAGGCTAGATTGCATTTAAATAAAGTGAAAATCAAAAAAAGAGAAATTGAGTGACTTTTTTGTTAACTAGAAATCATATTAGGGTGTTTGATGTGATTTTCTAGCTAACAATGCAGATGCTTGCGTTGGTTCGAGGTAAGTTGTTCTCCTAAACTTGTAATTTATTTAACGCTTTCTTGGGTGTTAAATTGGTGGTTTGCGCACCCGCATGAACACCTCACATGTTAGTGACTTAAGTTAAAATGGATCCAAACTGCCTGCCAAAATATTTTTGAAAAGAAAAGGTACCGAAAGGGCGTTAGACTAGATCTAGCGTAATCAAGTCCCCGGACGTAGAATCTCTGGTTCGTAAGAATAAAACATATCTCCCTATGTTTTATTTAGGTTTCTAATCAGCCTACCGTAAATTGATTAGTGGCGACTCCAAGTATAAAGACATTTGCATGTTCACAATTGGACCTAAGTTGCGATTTGGTAGAGTTTGGGAGAACTCGAGCTAGGTTAGTTAATTTAATTAATCTAGTAATCCATTAGCCTAAGATTGAAACGCTCAATTTTTATTTTAGGTCGCGACAGCTTGGCGACTCCGCTGGGGACTTGAGTTAAAACTCTTAGTGGACTTAGGCCAATTTTTCATTTGAAAAATAATTTTTGTTTGGCAGCGAGGATCCCAGGTACATCCCTAACATTTAAGGTGTTAAATGTTCTTGCAGTATGGGAGGTATAAGGAGAGGCGTGATTGTTAACCCTTGTTTTGCAGGAAGGTGTTCGGATGTATGGTTTAATTTATGCACGAAGCGCTATTTGATATAACCTGCTGTGCATGCCTTGCATTTGCACTACACCACACACAACCTGTGATCGGACCTGGGTCACACCCATAGTTCTAAGATGGTATTTAGATGGTTCTTTAACCTTGGCGGTACGACCTCGCTAAAGGTTATACCATTTGGATCCCGAAAATTTTCCAAAAAATGGCTCAAGGATCGTCCTCCTGTACGTGAGGCTACTGCGCGTGGAGGTTCCCCTTGTCGACCGAACCAAGCCGAAGTGATTGGACCCGACTAGTCATGACTACTGTATGCGAGGCTGCGACTAGTCATGATGACTGTACGCGAGGCTGCGACGTGTCGTTCCGTCCATCATTTCATTTTGCAAAGCCATTAGGGTAGATAGCTTAAGGTTTAAACTCACGATCCATGCGCATGTCTATGTGATTGCATTTTTCCTACCCGGTGAAGTAAGTGTTCTAAATCTTTATCTTGCAATTTACTTACTTTTTCGTACATTTGGTCGGTCCATGATAGGTCTAAGTCAATCGTAATTTTTGAAAGTAATGATCATTGAATTTCTTTTCAAAGGAAAGAAAAAGAAAAAAAAAGATAAAGCTTTGAAAAGAGATTACTTTCAATTCTTATTATCATTTTTCTGGGTTTGTCCTAAGTCATTATTTCCTAAGAAATTTGCCATCATTTTCACAAATACATGGAGTAATGAAAAATGTAACGGAAAATGAGAATAAAAAAGGACGATTAGACTGAGTCATGGATCGATCGTTTCGAGGACACATACTTATCATGCTCTATCTTCAAATTAGGTAATTTGCCACGGATCCCCATCATCCTCATAATACTTGATCGGTGACCAAAAGAAGGATGGCCAATCAAGCCGAGATTGCAGCCATGATCGACGAAAAGCTGAAGGAACACATGAATACGATCAACGAGCAGATCACGGCCGCTATGTCCAAAATGATGGGTGATTTCATGGCCAATCAGCAGCAAATCAACGTTGCCTCTCAATCAGAGATTCCACCTCTAACTCGTCAAGGCCTACGCCTTGACAAATCTCCTGCAGTGAATACTAATCCAACCCTTCAACTGGATGATGTCATTCTGACTGACACTAGTACGTCTCTGACGGTCCCGGTCCTGCAGTCACTCCCCAATGATGAGAATGCCAAATTACTGGCTAAGCTCGAACAGAGGCTACGTGAAGTGAAGGGGACACAAAGTGTTCCACCTGTTGATTTGTCTATTTTTACCCGAGTCCAAGTGCCCGATAAATTCAAGATGCCGGCCTTCGAGAAGTATGACGGCACCTCAAACCCAATTCAGCACATCGATATGTACCAGGGGCTCATGAATAGGCATGTTTCCAATGGACCTTTAATGATCCAAACCTTCCAAGCAAGCTTGAAGGATGCTGCAATGAGATGGTATACCAACCACCGGATCAACCGAAAAGACTCGTGGGAAGAGGTGGCAAACCTTTTCATCAAACACTTCAAGTTCAATCTTGACGTCACTATTACAAGGGAAGACCTGGAAAGAGCTGAACAGAAAAAGGGCGAGACTCTAAAGGAGTACGCCACTCGCTGGAGGAACATGGCTGGGCAAATCATGCCGGAACCCGCAGAATGTGACTTGATGAAGTTGTTCGTGTCCACCCTACCGCAGTCGGTTCGTTTACGAATGTTAGTAACGGCCGCCCAATCTTTTGGCCAGCTGATAGCCATGGGTGAGGAGATAGAGACTAGACTCAAGAAGGGATGGTATGGTGAGCCAGTTTCATCGGCCAAGAGATTTACTACTAGAAAGGACAAAGAGCAGGTCCCCGAAGTCAACATGACCTATCTGCAGAAGCCACCGGCTCAAGCCCCGAAACTACAGTTCAGCACCCAGCAGACAACCTCTTATGGATGGCAAGGCCAGCAGGATCCACGCCCGCAGCGCAAACTTCGTCAGTTTACTCCACTTCCTGGGACATTATCTCAGGTACTGGCGGTGCTAAGGAAGAAGAATTTACTAAATTCAGAGCCACAAAGAGCTAACGTTGTTGGCTATGCAAAGTATGATCCGTCGAAGAAATGCGATTACCATAGAGGTGAGGTTGGACATTCGACAGATGATTGCCAAGTACTCAAACATCGAGTGCAAGATCTACTCGACACTGGAGCGTTTGCGCTGCAACCAGCCGGTAAGCCCAATGTGCAGAACAATCCACTCCCTGATCATTCGAACAGTACAAATGTTGTCCTTGGCCCGGGAGTCAAGCAGGTTCAAAGCTTTAGGGTCTCTCTCGAAGATATCTTCGATGCTTTAGTCCGAGCTGGTTATGTTTCGGCTGGTGAAGTATTGTCACTCAGTGAAATAGAAAAGAAAGTGGATGACTTAGTGAAAGAAGGAATGATCGGGACAGTAGATGAATTCGGGGTAGTGGCCACTATATCCCAAGTCATCATTGACTGGAATGAAGAACTCGCAAGGATCACCGATGAACAAGTGAAGTTGGATCCTGACATGCCCGCTCTTGAGGACGCCTCGGACGATAACCTCGGGATCATTATACCCAATACTCCGGAAGTATTGATCCTGGCATTACCTTAGCCCTATGCTTGTGAAAGTGACAAGATGGTTCCATGGTCGTACGACGTTGATCTAAAGCACGAGGTTCATGACCTCTTAGATACTGGGGCATCAACATTTCGTGCTTCGTGGCTCTGCGAAGGCCGAGATGATCTTATCATAGTTCCGGACATCCAGACTACATCCCCGAGTCCTGCAAGAATGATACATGAAGAGAAGGAGGTGATCGACACCCTGGGGCAACCGAGCGGCAAGTTCGACTACTACGTGAAATATTCAGCTCTCCCGAGCTTCTATATTGACCCGCGTGATATCGTCCCCGATGTATGGGGAGGTATGGATGATCTAACACCTCAAGTGACAGAAGATCCTGATGATGCGATGGAGGGAATCGCTACTCTGTTCAATAACATGCTCATTGGAGCTATCGAGGAAGGACCGTTGGAAGGAATGGGCACTGGCCCGCGAGAGTAACACCTTTACTTTTTTCGCACACTCCCCTGCGTGGGAATTTCTATTGCTTTCTAGGACTTGCCCCGTCTCGGGAGCTGCTTTTTGGGATTTTTCATTTCTATGACTTTATTCTCCCAGTTTTCAATCCAATAAGATGTAATTCGTTGATTCCATATCAATAAAATTACAGAAATTTTTATCATTTTGAATCTTGTTGAAGTACCCCAAACCAACCTGATGACGATAACCAACGATTGAAAAATTTGTCATCTACGGTAAGAACTGAGGGTTGGGCTTCTCAAGAATTCTCGTTTCGAGATCTTCGAAAGCAAAATGAAGTTCGAAAAACAATGAACAATTTTCAAAAATTGCAAGTAGTTAAGCCCTGTCTTGTCTATTTGATCCCTGTCTTTTATGTTTCAGTACTAATCTCTAGGCATGCGAAGGGACGAAAATCGTGGATCCTCATATATGTGATATGAACAGAGCAGTCGAAGCAGCCAACAAGAATATCAAGAAAATTTTGGCTAAAACAGCTGAGAACTATCGTGATTGGCATGAGAGATTACCTTTTACACTCATGGCGTATCGGACTTCTATCCAGACATCTACAGGGGCAACTCCGTATTCTCTTGTATACGGTATGGAAGCAGTTCTACCTGTTGAGGTTCAAATTCCCTCATTACGTATTCTTTCACAGGTGCAATTGTCAGAAGCATATTGGATCCAACAGAGGTTGGACCAGTTGAACATGATTGATGAGATAAGGCTTAGAGCTCTATGCCATGGCCAGTGCTATCAACAACGAGTTGCTAAATCTTTCAACAAGAAAGTCAAGCCTCGACATTTCCAGGTAGGCGACCTTGTCCTACGGAAGTTATTGCCGATAGTTCCTCTTGCAGAAGGAAAATTCGTTCCAAATTATGGCGGTCCGTACGTCGTGAAGAAAGTCCTTCCAGGAGGTGCTTTGATTTTGGCCGAGATGGATGGTCGTGTTTTTTCCAGTCTAGTTAATTCTGATTCTGTGAAGAAGTATTACACTTGATTTGTACTCATTCTGACTTCGTTTCAATCAAGTTTTAAATTGAATTTCATGAATCAATTGATGTTACTAAGCTTCGTTTGAGGAGAGCCTTTAATCTGGCAATTTGTTTCTGTCCTAATGAAATAATCATGTTGCATGAGAGATTTCAAGATGATGAAAGGCAAGCCATTTCCATACACATCCTAAATAATAATCCCTAGTGCGAGTTGAGTGAAAATTCCGTGCTGACAAGGTAAAGGATTATCTCACGAAAAGTAGGACGACCAAAATGATGAGAGGCATTCATTTCCTCTATCTAAACACTACAGGTTATCATTTGCTTAACCCCTTTGAACGGAGTTTCATTTCTCACCCCTGTCAGGAACAATCCCATGCTGGGGCAATTTCTTAGAAAGTTCAAAATAGTTAGAATTTTCTTGCTTTCACTTACATCAATCTTCAAGTATATTTATTGCATGCAAATTTTGTGTTAGCTCGAGTGCCTTAGATATAACGAAGAGCATTTCTTTCTATACCCTTACACATTATATCCTTTGTATATCCAATTTGAGCGGCGAATTCATTTCAACCCGACTGGTGATCATTCTTGAGATGAACAAATGAAATCATCTCAAAACAAGTTCAATGTGACTTGGGACAAATGGAAGTTCAAAGGAAAATTCATCAGAAGGGACGCAAAAGGACTCCAATGAATCAAAGTTCTCTCGGAAAAAGAAAAAAAAAATCCCTCTCTCAAAAAAAAATGAGAGAGAAAAATGAGAGAAAGAAAAACTTCAGCAAGAATTGAGTCGATATGCAAGATCATTCTTGAAGGAAAAGACTATTTGAAGGTTCATTTGTGGAGCAATCGTTAGAGATAGATAAATTGGATGATCACCAATCTCCATGTTCATAATACCCTTTGATGAAAATAGGCCATTCATTTCAAGCCTACCCGAACATACGTTACAACCCTTACCGAAGTCTCTTCAGAATAAAGCACTTGAGTTAACGTAGAATTTCAAATGCTTATAAATGTTGCTCGAAGAAGTGCGAGCAAGATTTTTCTATCTCATTTTTGCAGCATTCCTGACTTGTGAATCCGGAGCAGCTGATGATATCAATTCTTTCAATAGCCTCGACTCGAAGAGTCCCTTTTGCTAAGCCATTGAGTAAACCCATGTTTTAGTCCTTATAAAGACCTTTCAGATTGGCTAAATTATACTGATTTTGAGAATATCCGAACCCTTGTCAAGCACGACGAAGAGAGTTTGAGTGATTCTTATACCCACATTAAAGGTCGGGACAAAAGCCTTTCATTGAGAGTGAGTAGAAAGTCATTTCTGATTAAAGGTCTCTCATTTAATGTGATCAAATTGTCAAAAGGACGAAATGGTTGTTTTTATTGATAAAATCCCCAATGAAGTTTTGTGATATGAGCAGATTCATAAATTATGTTTTCTTTGCCTCTGCGCATGTGGTATTTTAACATTTTCTCATGTAAGAATAGGAGCGATGCCATTGGCTCTGTCATAAGAATTCAGGTACGTTTGCTACTTATTCTTCGTCGTTTCTCTTTTCGAAATCTAATTTCTCACATGGTGTTGCCAAGTGGAGTACGCGGCACACCCCATCTTTTGTTCGCCTAGCAGGATAGGCGCCATGATTTCCTATTTTATGTTTGCCAAGTGAAGTACGCGGCAGCATAATTTCTCATTTGGTGTTGCTAAGTGGAGTACGAAGCACACCCCAATTGATGTTGCTGAGTGGAGTACGAAGCACATCCCATTTCATGTTCGCCAAGTGGAGTACGCGGCGGCATGGTGTTGCCAAGTGGAGTACGCGGCACACCCTAATTGATGTTGCTGAGTGGAGTACGAAGCACATCCCATTTCATGTTCGCCAAGTGAAGTACACGGCGGCATGGTGTTGCCAAGTGGAGTACGCGGCACACCCCAATTGATGTTGCTAAGTGGAGTACGAAGCACATCCCATTTCATGTTCGCCAAGTGAAGTACACGGCGGCATGGTGTTGCCAAGTGGAGTACGCGGCACACCCCAATTGATGTTGCTGAGTGGAGTACGAAACACAACCCATTTCATGTTCGCCAAGTGGAGTACGCGGCGGCATGGTGTTGCCAAGTGGAGTACGCGGCACACCCCATTTGATGTTGCTGAGTGGAGTACGAAGCACATCCCATTTCATGTTCGCCAAGTGGAGTACGCGGCACACCCCAATTGATGTTGCTGAGTGGAGTACGAAGCACATCTCATTTCATGTTCGCCAAGTGGAGTACGCGGCGGCATGGTGTTGCCAAGTGGAGTACGCGGCACACCCCAATTGATGTTGCTGAGTGGAGTACGAAGCACATCCCATTTCATGTTCGCCAAGTGGAGTACGCGGCGGCATGGAGTTGCCAAGTGGAGTACGCGGCATACCCCAATTGATGTTGCTGAGTGGAGTACGAAGCACATCCCATTTCATGTTCGCCAAGTGGAGTACGCGGCGGCATGGTTTTTCATGGTGTTGCCAAGTGGAGTACGCGGCACACCCCAATTTGATGTTGCTAAGTGGAGTACGAAGCACATCTTATTTCATGTTCGCCAAGTGGAGTACGCGGCGGCATGGTGTTGCCAAGTGGAGTACGCGACACACCCCAATTGATATTGTTGAGTGGACTACGAAGCACATCCCATTTTATGTTCGCCAAGTGGAGTACGCGGCGACGTAACACCCCAGTCTCATTGTTCGTCTAGCAGGATAGACGGCATAATATCCAGTCCTTTGATCGCCTAGCAGGATAGGCGGTGTAATATCTAGTCCTTTGTTCACCTAGCAGGATAGGTGGCATAACATCCCGTTTCATGTTCGTCTAGCAGGATAGACGGCATAACTTCTCATCTGGTGTTGCCAAGTGGAGTACGCGGCACACCCTATCTCATTTTATGTTCGCCTAGCAGGATAAGCGGCATAGTTTCTCAATTGGTGTCGCTAAGTGGAGTACAAAGCACACCAGTCAATACATCCCATTCTTTCTTCATATCATGCGCTATTTCGCATCTGTAGGAAACTACAGGTAACAGATAGGCAATCCAGTACTTCGAAAACCTTACTTCCAGTTGACCAGAAGTTTGGAGATCGACGGAATTGAAAGCATTATAAAGTATTCCGTCACTCGGATGCTTTTTATGCGATCCGTATGCAAGACTCTTTCACCGCTCCGCATGAAGTGAGAAGCCTTAGCATACGTTCCTTATTGCTTACATCTCATGCATCATTACTAAAAAGAAAAAAAATCATCATCATCATTCATCATTTTGCATAGTTTCAATTTAGGTCACAGTCTTTGAGCGAAACCTCGCGAGCCTCCACTCAAAGAGGGGCAGCTGTTGACACCTAAATTTCGGCGCATCATTTAGTGTTAATTTGCATAGAAAATTAGGGATTAAATTTTAACCCTTAAACAAAAATATTTAAATTGCATAATATATAGTTAAGGTTCATTTTAATTTAATTGCATTTTGCGTCGGATTGGCGGTGGCGAATGAGCTTAAATTTCATTGAACGAGACTCGGCTCGCTCGGAATGCAAGGGCCGGGAATTTCAAGTCAAACGGGCTCGGTCGTTTTAATTTGGGTTTAATTTGATATGTTGAGTTTAATTAATCAAAAGCACAAGTTAATTCAGCCCATTAAACCTAAGCTCAAGTCTAAACCCGTTAGGACATAAAGCCCATCTAAATTGACCTAGATTAGTATTATATAAGCATAACATTAGGTCAGAATTGGGGGGGAAAAAAACACAATTTCAGATCTTATTTTTTTAAGAGTCCAAGTGAGAGAGAGGGAGAAGACCGGTGAACCGTTGCCGCCGCTCGCGCGCGTCCGCCGTCGCATCACTTGCCGCGCCCCCCCCCCCCACGACGCCGCTGTCCCGACGAAGAACATCTCCGCCGCTTTCGCCGCTTTAAACCGAGAATTGTTGCCGCCGTCGCTGCTTCTTCATCCCAACACCAAGCTACTGATTTGCTGCTCCTCGTCCACTTCCTCCCAGAATCGCTCACTCTACAGAGCTTATTTGTGGAAACTCAAAACACGAAAGTTGTAGATCTACGAGTCCTTGATCTGTGGCTTTTGGAATCGGGTCAATCCGACGTGTGTTGAGGAAGTTACGCTCATTTTTCCGGAATCGTGCAGTCCTGAAATTTTCTGTTTGGAGTCACTCGCCCACGCACGCATCAAATTCACCGGACAGCCTTGCCGGTGTTGCTGTGCATCGTCGGTGTCGTCGTCGCCGTCCCGCCGTCACCGGTCGTCCCACTCCCGATCCGCAAGCCGATCCCGATCCAATTCGAAATTTGGAAGTATTTTCAAATTAGGTAAGTGGATATATTCTAAATATTCTTTTCAAATATTTAGATTCCTAATTTGGTGTGTTTGAATATTTTGTGATTATCGTGTGGATATTTAGATATCTTAGGATAATGTTCTATATATCCGCAATATTTTCAAATATTCAAATTAGGAAAATTTCCTAATTTAGCAACGTATTTGGACGTCTATCCGACCTTAACCCTAAGGTTCGATACGCGGCGATACGGAAAATTATCATCCTATCTATAATCACTTAGATACGATGATAAATTTCATTAGCTTTCCAAATTCGAATGATCGATTATCCGTTAATATCTATAACCCTATAGATATGACCGATAATTTGATTTTTGTGCCTAATCTGAGTTTGAAACGAATTTGGCGGATCGCATGGATGATTTGAATTGATTGCTATCCTTATTTGTTTAAATTTCTTGCTTTTTTTAAATAAACAAAAAATTCAAAAATATTAGCTAGATTTGAATTAGAATTTTTGCATGTCTAGGATTTTTTAATATATCCCGAAGGATGAGACGAGTATTTAATTTAAATTAGGACTTAAGGTGGCATGTTTCCTAGTTTAAATTAGGTATTATTTCAAATCCTAACAGATTATTCACGTTATTTTATTATTCCGAATTTTACACAAAAATCCCAAAAATAAGTCATTCTATGGTAGATTAAGTCATCATAGGTTGCACGTTATTTTAGGTATTTTTATTATTCCGAATTTCAATAGAAAATACCAAAAAGAGAAGTCGTTAGTTTGCATGATAATTTAGGCATATTTTTATTCCGAATTTCATCAGAAAATACCAAAAATAATCATTGCACGTCATTAGAATTAGGTCTCGTCGTCGCGTGTCATATAGTTTGCATGCTATGTTACATTAATTTGCATGTCGTATTTTTGCACGTCAGTGCATATAGGCTAGATTGCATTTAAATAAAGTGAAAATCAAAAAAAGAGAAATTGAGTGACTTTTTTGTTAACTAGAAATCATATTAGGGTGTTTGATGTGATTTTCTAGCTAACAATGCAGATGCTTGCGTTGGTTCGAGGTAAGTTGTTCTCCTAAACTTGTAATTTATTTAACGCTTTCTTGGGTGTTAAATTGGTGGTTTGCGCACCCGCATGAACACCTCGCATGTTAGTGACTTAAGTTAAAATGGATCCAAACTACCTGCCAAAATATTTTTGAAAAGAAAAGGTACCGAAAGGGCGTTAGACTAGATCTAGCGTAATCAAGTCCCCGAACGTAGAATCTCTGGTTCGTAGGAATAAAACATATCTCCCTATGTTTTATTTAGGTTTCTAATCAGCCTACCGTAAATTGATTAGTGGCGACTTCAAGTATAAAGACATTTGCATGTTCACAATTGGACCTAAGTTGCGATTTGGTAGAGTTTGGGAGAACTCGAACTAGGTTAGTTAATTTAATTAATCTAGTAATCCATTAGCCTAAGATTGAAATGCTCAATTTTTATTTTAGGTCGCGACACCAAGAAACCCATGTTCCTACGACTAGGACTTCATGGTCGGGCCTGAGTCCTTTGAGGTTGAGGCCTAGTCCCCAATGCTCAAGCTGAGATCCTTGGTACTCAAGTCTGAGACCTTGGCAGACGGGCCAAGGTTCCTCGACGTTAGGCTCAAGACCTCGACACTGGTGCCCAAGTCTGCAGCAATTGTACTCAAGTACTTAGGATCCCAAGGTCGAGCCTCAACTCCCCCCCCCCCACCCCCGCAATGGCTGTGTCCAGGACCCCAATATTGGGGCCCAAGTACCCCAAGGCCAGGCCCAGGACCTAAGCACCCGAGCCTAAGTTCCATAAGAAAGAAAAAATTGTGTACAATCTATAAAATTATTTCTGTTATGAAAATTTAATTGATAAAAATTTATTTATAATTTGATTATGTAGTACGTCTAGCTTTATTTAAAATTGAAGTCTATTTAGATCACATGCACATTCACTTACCTTCCGATAAACACTCACGATACTCTTCTAATTATTTGCAATGATGCTATAATTCTCAGACAATCCATAATTCACCAAATAACATATTATGTATGCTAGAATATCAACCTAAAAAGTAAAATAGATTGGTGGAGGGAGACCCTTTCATAGCAATGATATGAATGCACATGCATATACAGAGAGAATCTTAATCATACAAATAAATCTCTTCAGATAGTACAGGATATTTCTCTCCGAGGTATTCTTTTAGTCCGAAAAAACAATGTTCCAACCACCTAATGCTCAACATTGTTTGTCGATCACAGAGAAGTCGAACTCTCTGTGCAAGTAACCGATCGAGTTTTGTATGAAAGCACGTGAAAATAAAGGTAGAATCTTAATCATTCATGAATATGAAAAACTATATATAAGCTATGGTGTGAAAGCACTTGAAAATGAAGAGCGAATCTTAATCAGACAAATAGAAGTCTCTTTAACATAGTGCAATGTATTTCTGTCCGAGGCATTCTTTTAGTTTAAAAAACAATTTCGCAACCACATCCACCTAGGAGATACAGTTGGGGTGTTCTTTGAAATAAATATACTTTGACTACTTTAACATCATCGAGATGGCAATCAAGTTGGACACATGAAAGGAGGAAGGGCTACATTTTGACACAAATTCGTCGCAAATTTGCCACAAATACAATTCGTCGTAAAATCCGTCACAAACATTCCGTCGCAAAATTCGTCGCAAATTCCGTTGCAAAATTCATCGCAAATTTGCGACGGACTAAATCCGTCGCAAAAATCCGTCGCAAATTTGCGACGGATTAAATTCGTCGCAAAAATCCGTCGCAAAAATCCGTCGGAATTTTGTCGCAAATTTGCGACGAACAAAATTCGTCGCAAAAAATCTGTCGCAATTTCGTTGCAAATTTGCGACGAACAAATTCCGTTGCAAAATTCGTCGCAAAAATCCGTCGCAAATTTCGTCGGCAATTTGCGACGACCTCTATCCGTCGGAAAATTCGTCACGAATTGCATCGGAAAGCACGTCGCGAATTTCATCGCAAATTAGCGACAAACTTTAATAATTGCAAAATTCGGTTTGAAATTTTCGTCGTTATTTTTAGATCATTTCGGCCGTAAATTATTGTCCATATCAATCAAAAGAGACAATGACATATAAGTGAAACATAAAAATGAACAAACCATACATTCTGACAAACCAGCCACAATGACATATAATTAAAACAAATAACAGAAGGAAAGTTTTATAGTCTGACATGATGTTATTTGATATCCAATCTTACAATACATTCAAAACATGAACTAAGAGACGGGACAACCATAGAAGACGCAACAAAAACCATACAGAAGAAGACGCAGCCTTGGTACGATGGCAGGACACCAAAAATAGTCACCTTTGTCAAGACCTGAGGAAATGTCGATACATAAATCAGTCCATAATATAAAAAAAAAGCGTTTATGCATGGATGTGGAACTAACTCGGTGTAAAATAACACAAATACATTTCACAATGAACATAAATGTTCATACATATGAATATGAGTGAAATTATGAAAAACCAAGATTGCTTACCTAAAAACGTCAACTACAAAGCCTCGAGATAATCATCATCACCATCATCATCATCATCAGCATCAGCATTCCCGGCAGCAATGTGTTGGTCATCATTGTGCTCATCACCTATTGGATTGGCTGAAGGTACAGGAAGACCGTAATTGTGATCGATGTTAAGGTGTTGCATAACCATTCTCATTTGTTCTTCCAAGTTATATATTTGTTCATCCTTCTTAACAAGTAAATCATTCAGACGATTCACTTCTTGGGTCAATTGCTCGTCTGGTCGTGACCTCCTTCGACCAGTCCCAGCGGATGATGAACTTACAGGAGTATTCGGCATGAACATCATTGACAATGATCCCAGCCCAAATATTTTCTCTTTTTTCACCCCACCCGTTGCCTCCATCCATAATGCCACATTATCAACTGGTGGCCGGGACTCAGGACAATCATCACTACCACTAGCACTGCTCATTACAAGTTTATCATAGTTGTCCTACATGAACAATGTAGATGAAAATAAAATAACTATATATATAATATATATACCATCAATCAGCAAAGCATTCACGGTCAAACTTGTAGTTTACATATATGCCAAAGCATAACTTTACATACCTTAATAATTTTTGCTCGATCGCCAGTCCATGTCTTATCTTTCTTTTGAAATGTGCGTTCAAATGTAGCTGCAAAGGTCGGTTCCATCCCCAATTCATGTGCCTACAAAATGTACACTTGAGTAATTGAATTAAATTAAGTTATAACGCATGTAACAGACTTACCAGTCGTTTGCGATGCTTCGCAATGTTGATAGAGCCCCCAGCATATGTGGCTGACCCATCACTAGAACTAGAAGATCGATTCTTCTTATTTTGCTCACAGAGTTGCCGACTCTGTTCAGATGCCCAATATCTGTTAATTGCCACCCAATTGTCAGCTGTAAAGAAAGACGGCTTCACTTGCTCGCTCTTCGCTCTATTCATGACATTTCGCATAAAATCACTTATTTTCTTATCAAAAATTCTTCTCACTTCATTGTCTTCCGCTTCCTCCCACTTAAACTTCCACTGTAATGAATAAAAACACAAATTGAAAATTATTATGATGATCACATATCCATAACCATGCACCAGACACATATAGACAGATTTTGTAAAGTTCATGTCGGGGAAAATATCCGGTCCTTTAGGTATCGAAAACTACAGAGTTGTTCTGGTCCCGTTACATCATTCTTGACCATCAATATACTACACCAAACTAAATTGACGAGAAAATAAAATATGTAAAACTTACCTTGAACTCATTCCACCACATTTCTTTCGCTTCTTGTGGAACACTTCTGTAATTAAGATACTCTCCCATCCAAAAGTTTCTTACTATTTTGTTCAATTCTTTGACAACGGACATAGCATCCGTGAATCTGCATTTATACGAATATTATGCAACATGGACAATTCAGTGGACATCAATATCTAAAGCCTTAAATATGACATATACTAAAATAAAAATGAAGCACT
This sequence comes from Syzygium aqueum, assembly GCA_031216185.1. Classification (NCBI taxonomy): domain Eukaryota; kingdom Viridiplantae; phylum Streptophyta; class Magnoliopsida; order Myrtales; family Myrtaceae; genus Syzygium; species Syzygium aqueum. The sequence continues at coordinate 3,354,346 of CM062231.1, forward strand.
TACGAATCTCGAAATGGGCATATGAAGAATCGGTTATCTTCTTGACCGATGTTTCCGTCAATATTCGATTGTTCAGCCGAATAATGGGGTGGAATGGAAGGAGAGGGAGCTAAAGGAGATTGAACTGGAGAACGTTTAGTTCGCATGTGGTCAAGTCCCGTAACATGTTGTTGAGTGTGCGAGGAAGAGCCAACGTGGCCATATTGTGACGGATCATATTGTGGTTGAGGGTTAGATGCCGGGATAGGAGAAGATGAAAGGGACGGGGACGAGGAATAGCCTTGTCTTCTAGGCATGTGACCTCCACGTTTATACTGACAAGTAGGAAGGTTATACGAATATGTAAAAAACTATTGACACGTATTACAAACAGATAATGATGTACATGACGAAGCTTACCATTTTGATGGAATGATTGAAAATTTCTTTCCTTGATATGAGCCAATGTCGAGTGTTTATAACGTGCAATTTCCTACAAACAAATATACTCAAAATTCCATTCATTTTTTATATGAAACATCAATGTATGAGCACGATATGGGTGGCCACCGGTATGAAACATCACTATATGAATAGCATTCATTTTGATTAAATTTTTTTACCACGTACAAAAATGTAAATTCCACTGAAAGTGGGTGGCCATAAATATTCTAAATCATTCTGTAAAGTTTTGTAAGAAATGAATTATTATTATTCTAAGCGACCGGCGACGGCGGGGGGCGGGGCTGGCGGTGGTTGAGCCGGGGGCGAGGGGCAGCTGGCGGGCTGGAGGGCGGGGAGAGGCAGGGGCGACCGGCGACGGCGGGGGCGGGGCTGGCTGGGGCAAGCTCGCGGGGGCGGGGCCGAGGGGCGTCTGGCGGGGGCGGGCTGGCCCCAGACGGCTGGGCGGCGGAGGGCTAGTCGCGGGGCGGCAACGGGCGGGGGCGGGGGCGACCGGCAACGGCGGGGGAGGCGAGCGGGCGAGTGCAGGCTGGGCGGGGGCGGGGGCGACCGGACGACTGGGCGACGGGCGGTAACGGCGCGGGGCGGCAACGGGCGGGGGCGAGGGCGACCAGCGATGGGCGGGGGCGAGGCGAGGCGGGGGCAAGGGCGACTGTCGATGGGCGGGGGCGGCGCCCAAGCGAGGGTAAGCGGGGCGGGGGCGAAGGGGCGGCTGACGGGGGGGCGAGCTGGCGGCGAACGGCTGGGCGACGGGCGGAGGGGTGCAGGACGGCGACGGGCGGCTGGGCGGACGGTTGGGAGGCTGGGCGGCGACGGCGACGGCAACGGCGATGGCGACGGCGACTGCGATGGCGACGGCGACGGCGGGGGGAGGCTGCACAGATCTGCAAAAATAGGGAGGGAGACGCAAATTATTGTAGTACAATTTGCAACGGAAAAGAATGTCCGTCGCAAATTTGCGACGGACCTACCGAGTCCTTCGCAAATTTGCGACCGACAAAGCACCGTTGCAAATTTGCGACGGACAAAAACAAGTCCGTCGCAAAATTGGCGACGGAAATTGAAAGTCTGTCGCAAATTTGCGATGGAAATTGAAAGTCCGTCGCAAATTTGCGACGGAAATTGCAAGTCCGTCGCAAATTTCGGGGGGAAAAATTTCCTCGTAAAGTTTGCGACGGACAAATGGATTGCCGTCGCAAATTTGCGACGGATAATTTTAGTCCGTCGCAAATTTCGAGTGGTTTTGAATTCCACTTCAATTTGCGACGGACACAATATGTCCGTCATAAATTTGCGACGGAAATAGCAAGTCCGTCACAAATTTCGGACAAAAAATTCCCTCTTAAATTCCGCTTCAAATTTGCGACGGATACTCTTCTCCGTCGCAAATATTTCACCGACAAATATTTTCGGACAACAAATTTGCGACGGACAAAGAGTGTCCGGCGACGGCGGGGGTTGGGCCGGGGGCGAGGGGCGGCTGGCGGGCTGGAGGGGGCGGGGAGGGGCGGGGGCGACCGACGACAGCGAGGGGCGGGGCTCACGGGGGCGGGCTCGCGGGGGCGGGGCCGAGGGGCGGCTGGCAGGGGCGGGCTGGCCCCGGACGGCTGGGCGGCGGAGGGCTGGTCGCGGGGCGGCGACGGGCGGGGGCGACCAGCGACGGCGGGGGCAGCGAGCGGGCAAGTGCAGGCGGCTGGTGAGGGGCGGGGGCAGGGGCGACCGGATGACTGGGCAACGGGCGGCGACGGCGCGGGGCGGCGACGGGCGGGGGCGGGGCGGGGGCGAGGGCGACTGGCGATGGGCGGGGGCGAGGGCGACTGGCGATGGGCGGGGGCGAGGGCGATCGGTGAAGGGCAGGGGGCGGCGCCCGGGCGAGGGTAAGCGGGGCGGGGGCGAAGGGGCGGCTGGCGGCGGACGGCTGGGCGACGAGCGGAGGGGCGCGGGGCGGCGACAGGTGGCTGGGCGGACGGCTGGGAGGCTGGGCGGCGACGGCGACGGCGATGGCGACGGCGACGGCGGGGGGAGGCTGCACAGATCTGCAAAAATGGGGAGGGAAACGCAAATTATTGTAGTAAAATTTGCGACGGAAAAGAATGTCCGTCGTCCGTCGCAAATTTGCGACCATCAAAGCACCGTTGCAAATTTGCGACGGACAAAACAAGTCCGTCGCAAAATTTTCGACGGAAATTGAAAGTCCGTCGCAAATTTGCGACGGAAATTGCAAGTCCGTCGCAAATTTCGAGGGGAAAAATTCCCTCGTAAAGTTTGCAACGGACAAATGGATTGCCGTCGCAAATTTGCGACGGATAATTTTAGTCCATCGTAAATTTCGAGTGGTTTTGAATTCCACTTCAATTTGCGACGAACACAATATGTCCGTCACAAATTTGCGACGGAAATAGTAAGTCCGTCGCAAATTTCGGACAAAAAATTCCCTCTTAAATTCCCCTTCAAATTTGCGACGGACACTCTTTTCCGTCGCAAATATTTCACCGACAAATATTTTCAGACGACAAATTTGCGACGGACAAGTGATTCCGTCACAAATTTGCAACAGACGAGTGTGTCCGTCGCAAATTTGCGACGGACGAATTGTGTCCGTCGCAAATTTGCGACGGAAATAGCAAGTCCGTCGCAAATTTCGAACAAAAAATTCCATCTTAAATTCCGCTTCAAATTTGCGACGGAGAAGAGTGTTCGTCGCAAATTTGCGACGGAATAAGTAGGTCCGTCGCAAATTTGCGACGGACACTCTTCTCCGTCGCAAATATTTCACCAACAAATATTTTCGGACGACAAATTTGCGACGGACAAGGAGTGTCCGTCGCAAATTTGCGACGGACGAGTGATTCCGTCGCAAATTTGCGACGGACGAGTGTGTCCGTCGCAAATTTGCGACGGACGAGTGTGTCCGTCGCAAATTTGCTACGAACGAGTGATTCCTTCACAAATTTGCGACGGAACAGTGTGTCCGTTGCAAATTTTCGACGGACAATCTTGTCCGTCGCAAATATTTCACCGACAAATATTTTGCGAGGGACCGAGCAAGTCCGTCGCAAAATTTGCGACGGACATATTTCATCCGTCGCAAATTCATACGAATATTTGGCATGTCATTTTTTTCAGTCTGAAATTTCAGATGATACATTAAAATAAAAAGACTAATCGACAATAACAATAATAAAAAAGCACAATAACAATAATAACAAGAAAAATAATGATAACAGCAAAAATAGCACTTGTAGCATTAATAATTACACATCTGTAGTGTTTTGTGAGAAACATGTTAATCTTCGTCTTCGACTTCGTCTTCGTCGTCGTCCTCGTCTTCGTCGTCGTCCTCATCTTCGTCTCGGTCGTCGTCTTCGTCCTCGTCTTTGTCATCTGTCTGAAAATCAGATTCAGAACGTTCTTGTACATTTACTTCGCAAATTTCAGTTGGATCCACATCTATAATTGCTCCACACGGATCTCGTAAAGTTGGTATGTTATATTCCTCAATTTCAACCGTGTTACACACTTCATCTTGTTGGTAGGCTCTATCCTTCCAATGCTCCTCGATTTTCTTCCGTGTTTTGATTTTACATACAGCCCACCAATCAGCTTTGTCACGTTTCAAACTAGGATATGATGCATAACATACTTGAATTGCTTGTTGTGCCAAGACAAATGGTTCATACTTCATATACCTTTTCTTGTGATTTATTTCAACCAAATTGAACTTCGTATGAACCTTCATTCCTTTGACGGGGTCGAACCACGTGCACTTAAATAACACAATCCGCATCATTAATGGTCCAGGGTACTCTATCTCAATGATTTCATCCAACAAGCCATAAAAATCATCTTGCCAACTGTCATCATTGGATGACCGAACAGACATACCACTATTCATTGTGGATTTTCCCATTGCATATTCTTGAGTATGGAAATTATATCCATTTATGAAATATGCTGGCCAACTTCGAACTCTTAACTGTGGACCCCATGACAGATAATATAGCAATCCTTGCCCTCCAAATTCATCATACTTACTGTGAACCTAAGGTTACACATGCAAAGTTAATAATATATATTTTACTAAATGATGTATATAATTTTAATAACATGGTTTTGATGCATAGGCAGCTTACATATGTCTTGAACCATGCTGCAAATTGTTCATCACACAAACGGTCAAACTCATTTGGTTGTAGTCCAGACATTGAAGTTTGGAAAATCCTAATATTAAAAACCATATCATTATTAGTAAATATTTGACACGCAAAACATATATTTGCAAATTTACACTTACTTGAAGTATGGCTCGACTTCTGGGCAGTTCAGTAAAATATAAGTATGGGCTGCATGCAATTCTTCGCCTGATAAGTACCGAAACTGACATGCGCCGCTTGGTCGATCAAGATAATTGAAAATAGAGAATGCCGTGCAATTGGGATCAATGGGGCCCTCATCATTTCTGTCTGCTCTCCGCCTCTTGCACTGAACGTGCGGCTCAAAATAATATGATGCAAATGTTATCACTTCTTCCATAATATATGCATTACAAATTGAAGCTTCAACACGTGCCTTATTCTTCACTTTTTTCTTCAAATGATATAAGAATCTAGTTGAAATAAAAAGAAACTTATCGGAATATATTACATGATAAACTAATTTGAACTGTATTGTAAAAGAAAACATTACCTTTCAAATGGATACATCCATCGAAATTGGACGGGACCTGCAACTTTGGCCTCATAAGGCAAGTGAACTAAGAGATACTCCATCGAATCAAAAAACGCCGGAGGAAATATCCTTTTTAAGTTGCCAAGAATAATTGGAATATCTCTCTCTAGTTTTTCCATGTGCGATGCTTTTAACACTGTCAAGCAAATATCATGGAGGAAATTGCTTAATTCTATAATGACGCCCCATACAAAGTTCGGTAGAACTTCCTTCAAAGCTATTGGAAGTAGTCTTTCCATCATGATGTGACAATCATGACTCTTCAAACCTGTCAACTTGTATTCATTCAAATCAACACATCTCCCGATGTTTGAAGCATATCCATCAGGAAACCGCACAGATTTCAACCATTGACAAACAACTTGCCTCTGCTCCTTAGCCAATGTATAAACTGCTTTCGATTTTGGTCCTCTGCTGCTTGCATCCACAGCTAGTATTGGCCGATCGCAAATATCTTTCATATCTTTTCTTGCGTTCAAGTTGTCTTTTGTTTTTCCGGCGACATCCATCACAGTATTTATGACATTGTCGAAAACATTCTTTTCTATGTGCATGACGTTAAGATTATGATGAATAAGATGGGCCTTCCAATATGGTAGATCCCAAAATATGCTGTGTTTTGTCCACTTATGTGTACTTCCGTACGCAAAAGTCGTGCCGTGAGGGTTCTCAACAACAGTTGGAAAGTCCTGCACACGTTCTCAAATTTGATCGCCGGTCAACCTCAATGGTGGACGCGTTCTTTCGGTCCTATTCTTGATGAACTCTTTCTTATTCCTTCTGAAAGAATGATTTAGCGGTAAAAATTGTCTGTGACGGTCAAAATAGCTAGGTTTCTTTCCATGTTTTAATCTAAATAACTTTGACCTCTCCAAACATATCGGACATCCTAAGATCCCAGTTGTACTCCATCCAGATAACATTCCGTAAGCTGGAAAGTCATTTATCGTCCAAAAAAGGGCAGCCTTCATTACAAATGTTTGATCGGTAGAAACGTCATACGTAGGGACACCTTCAACCCAAAGCCGTTGTAACTCGTCAATCAATGGTTGCATATAAACATCTATCAACTTTTTCGGATTTTGCGGCCCTGTCACGATCAATGTCAAAAACATATAAGGTGTCTTCATGCACATACCAGGTGGAAGATTGTACGGTGTTAAGATAACTAGCCAGCATAAATAACTTCTTCCTGTTTTCCCAAATGGAGCAAATCTATCGGCACAGAGACCTAACCTGATGTTCCGAGGCTCCATTGCAAACTCAGGGTATGTTCTATCAAAATGTTGTCATGCCTCTGCATCTGAAGGATGACACATTATACTCTCTTCTGTTTCATGATTTGCATGCCAAGTCATGTGTTCAGCAGTGGCTTTAAACGCATAAAGCCTTTGCAATCTGGGGATTAATGGCAGATAAAACATTTGCTTGCATGCTCTACGCTTCTGATTATGACCCGGCCTCCTGTTAATCTTGTACCTAGGTTGACTACAGAATTTGCAAGATTCTGCATTTTCATCATCTGTCTAATATAGCATACAACCCCTACTACTTACATCAATTCTTACAACCGGAAGACCTAAGTTATCCACTAGCTTTTTCATATCATACAATCCACTTGGCATGTTGTTATCATGAGGCAATGATTCTCGCATTATTTCAACAAAAGAGTTGAAGCAATCCGCAGACACATTATGCTCTGCCTTGATATTTAATAGTCGGGCTGTTACCGATAACTTTGTGTGGTCCTCACAACCTGTCCATAGAGGTTCATCTGCTGCTTTCAACACATCCCAGAACTGATTAGATTGAAAAGTTTCATTATACACATTCTCCTCAAAACCCGTTACTCCTATATCTTCCAATTGTGAAGCATGACTAGTACCCAATTGTTCACGTGTAGGAGTAAAACTAGTACTTGCATGATTTGATTCTGTGACAAAATTATAACTAGCTGCATCAATCACCATCCTCTCGTATGGGTTCAATTGCTCATCATAGCCACATTCTTCCCTAACTGAAAATTGGTCACTTCTTCCATATCCTTCATCAGATATAAATGGTTCACCATGGGAAGTCCAATTATAATAGTTCGGAGTAAACCCATATCTAATAAGGTGTTCTCTAACTTGATCACACACACGAAATTTACCATTACCGCACTTTTTACACGGACACCTTAACTTATTTCCATCCATAAACTCATATTTACTACTAGCAAAGTCTAAAAATAGTTCCAACCCATTACGAAACTCATTTGTCAATCCTTGACGTTCAGGTAAGTTCTTATTATACATCCAAGCCCTTTCTCTTTGCATTGTGTCTGTATTAAAATAAAAAATTCTGGTAAAATATTTAAAATATCATATCTATTGTTCGTAATTAAAACTATAAAATTTTGGAAATTATAATTTTTGTTATTCACACAACAATTAATATGAAATTGCAAAAATAGAAAAATTACAATGTAAAGAAGACTTACCCAAATATTTGACTGAAATATTGATAGGACAAAGTGCTCAATTTGATGAGAATTGCAAAATCCACTTGGATTGCGAGACCTTCGATTAGACACAAACCCAAAAAATAATAATCACTTAAGAATTATTTTTTAATAATTTTTAAAGTATGATGGAAACGTAATTCATCCGTCGCAAATTTCCGACGGATACCTCATTCCGTCGCAAAACGGCTTGGCCGTTCGGCTCATTCGAAGGCCGGCGAGGTGTCACCGGTTGCCGGTCGTTAAACCGATGATGCAGATACGAAAAAAACACAAACATAAATATATATTTAAAAAAAAATTAGAATGCAACGACGAATAGTGACGAAGCTAGCAATTTTGCACTTACCGGTACAAAAGCTTCACCGAGATTAATATGTGCGTGCGTAGATTTTGCTGATTTCAGATATACGAAAGAGGGAGAAAAGTAACAGAAAGCGAGAGAAAGCGAGAGAGAGCGAGAGTGATTACAAGTCACGGGTTGATATACTATGAATTTGCGACGGATGTGCGTTTTCGTCGCAAATTTGCGACGGACGTACTTTGCTGTCGCAAATTTGCGATGGACTTTGCGGCTGTATTATTTTCCGTCGCAAATTCCGTCGTAAATTTGCGACGGAAAATACGATACATCGCAAATTCCGTCGCAAATTTGCGACGTAAAAAATTTCGTCGCAAATTTCATGTTTTTTTGTAGTGAAAGCTCTGGCTGGGGGAATAACATCTCCATCAGATGGTCAAACTGGAAAGCTCTTTGTAGAATTGTTCAAGTAGCAAATGTTTTTAAACTCCATAATTGCTTCTCATTTCAATGTAAATGGCGATGATTTTACGTTGGACGTATAAATGCCTTTTGACTTGTCTAGAAGACGTAATCATGCCTGTTGAATTGTTATATCTTATAAATGGTCTTTGTTAATTAAAAAAATTTTTAATTAACAAAAGGATGACCAATGCTAACGGTCTCTTCTTGCATTGCCAAATGGGTAGAGAGAATTACCAAAAAAGTCCTAAACCTAATGCAATTGTGTTAATTCAGTTCCAAACCTTTTTTTTTACCAATTGAATCCTAAATTTTTTGCATTGTGCCAATTCAGTCCATTCTGTCGATTTTGGTTGGAAATCGCTGACAAAATTGACACACTAGTCAAGCAACCAATCACTTAATTGTTATTTTGACCATGTTTTAGTGATGATAGCAACAGTTTGCTTTGGAAAAGTGACATATACATTGTTTCGCACAAACAGTTTATAGGTTAGTTAAGGATTTTATATATATATATATATATATATATATATATATCTCAAATAAATAGAGTATAAAATCTCCAACTGCTAATGGAGGCTATAAGTATTAAGTGCCCTTTTGCCTTTAACTATGTTCATTCTTGGTACAAGCTCTAATTCTCATCCCCGCCTCCAATTTTGTTCGATGTCATTTACACTGAAATGAGAAGAAAATAGAGCTTGTAGCTTTCTGTGTATTGGAACTTGTTAATATGAATACGTACGACTCACGTTCGCATCTATCCGGACCTTAACCTTAATCCATCTCGGACTTGCTTTATGGGGAGAAGGAAAAAGGAAACACAGGTCGAATTTATGACACAAAAGAAGCAACAAAAATCCGAGAACACTAGTATATATCACAACAATAATGGGTATATGGTGGCAATAACAAGTCCCATTTATCGAAAGAAGGACAAAGAAAAAGCTGTAAAAATCGAATGCTAAACACGAAGAGTGACGAATCAAATGGCCGGCCATCCTCTCCGATGGATTCCTAGAAGCAGGCATCCAGGACGCAGCAACAGCAGAGCGCAGCACAGCTGGTGAAGAAAAGAAGAAGAGCAAGTAGGACAAGTGACAATGTAAAAACGAAAGAAGAAAAATTTAACAAAAAGATAAAACAGGACTACATTGTGAGATAATAATTTACCAGCCCTTCCAGAAGCCGTCGCCCCTAGTCTTGGTCTCGATAGGGACGGCCTTCTGCGGAGGCTGTTGGCCATCCCTCGTGGGATAGCCGGGTGGCGGAGACCCCCCGTACGCCATTGCCGTTGCCGTTGCTGGTGGTGGGTACGCCACTGCGCAAAATATTGCATCCCAGCATCATGAGTCATCGATATATGAATTCCCAAGAGTATAATTCAAGCCGAACATTTCGAAAAAATTGTTTGGACTTTGGTGGTGGGGCCGCCACAGCCGCCACCTCCACCAGCCCTCCGGAAGGCCGGCAGTGACTCCGCCCGAGAATTCAAACAAAATTTCTAATCGAAAAGAGCAAGAGATAGATCAATTTCTTTGCTTATTGAATATTTTCAACATAATTCAGGGACTAAATTGAATATGCATCAAAATTTCAGATACCATATTGAACAAATTAAAAATTCAGGAACCAAATTGCATATTATGTTAAAGATCAATCACTAGTAGTGTCATTAACGAGGACAGACGAACAAACGATTCCTAAACTACTATTACAATCGTCGATGAACCACTATCTGATTTCGGATCACTTGCTCGACCCTAATCACAATCGGCATCCGAACTCAGCAAATCCTAAGTCCATATCTGTTTGCAATATACTATCGCATTGAAAAGAGGGGGCAAAAGAAAACGATTTCGCCAAGACTAGATTTGCGAAAACTAGAGAGCGAGAATCGAAATCGACAGGGCGGGAGGATCGAGGATGATTGTTACCTGGGATATGGTTCTGGCTGTTGCATTGGCTCATCTTCGATCGGAAACGTCGACCGAGATCTCGTCTAGCTCACGAAGAAGTATGTGCTTGTAGAGAGAGAGAGAGAGCGAGAGAGATTATGGAGATGACGCAGAGATGGTGCGAGATTGGTAGAAAGAATGGAGGAGGAAGAAGACAAGGAGAAGGACGGAGCAGGTGGTGGTCTTGACGATGCTTCCGATGGCGCGTCACGCCGCGTGACCTCCATTTACACTAAACCAAAAGGGCGAAGCAAAAGCGTTTTCCCGTTCTTCCCCGACTTAGCTGACGAACCGGTTTCTATGTTTACATTTTCTCTTGTCAAAGTATAATATATTATTAAACTTTTAAGTAAATTATGAAAAAAGGAGTTATTATTTTTCTAGATATTCAGATTTTAAAAAGAAAAAAGCAAATGTGTGAATTGCAAGATTTAGATGAAGCAAAAAATATTAAATAGTGAAAGTCATTACAAACAGACTCTTGTAGGATGTAACAATCTATGAGATTGTGTCAAAAGGCACCGGAAAGCAAGCTTTGAAAACATTGAGCAATGGAAACGAACCTTTATTCAATAACCATCGAAAGATCAACCGTCGAATGTTATTAATTCTCATATGGTTGGAACCGTGATCGAGGTCGACGGAATCTAACGCGGTGTAATCCCGGCGATTTTCTCATAATTGTCCTTTCCAATTTTTAAATCAACTTGCATTGGTGTAATCACTATGTCACTTCACATAATGGGTGAGCTCCTCGTTCGATCAAATTTCGTGCGCCGGTGCCAATCGTGGTTATCGAATAATTTAATTCCTTATAACATGTCGGATTATTTATTTTCAGTAATTAATTGAATTATAGAATCATAAATAATTGTAGGGGGTCATTTGGGTAGGCACCATAAAGGAATCTCAAGATGTTGAATACATATCGAAATTCAGTTATTTCGACTAATTTTGGTCGAATATTGCTGACGTGGTGGTCTAATTAGAGCCGACTATCCTACATGACGCTGAATGGGCAATTTTTTAATTTTTTTCAAAAATTTCAGAATTTACTCTCGATTTTTTATTGATTTTTTTTTTTTCTTTTTTTCTTTTTTTTTCCTTTTTTTACTGAGGACCGGCGAGGTTCTGGCCCCTAGGTGAGGACCGCGAAGCCCTCACCTGCAGCAAATGAGGGTCATGGCCCTCGCTATGGCTCGCAAGGGCCTCACAACCCTCACTTAGGTCCTCACCGACCATAGCTAGGGCCGCGAGGCCTGGGTGAGGGCTCAAGATGCCCTCGTTAGCCACAACGAAGGCTCATGAGCCCTCGCTAGATCTAGCGAGGCAAGGGTGTTGCCGCGAGGCCACAATAGGGGTGGGCGAGGGCCATGACCTTCACCCACGGCCCAACCGGGGTCACCGTGGGTAGCCGGGGGTCGCCAGCGGTCGCCGGCCCTTCTCTAGTGGGCGCCTGAGGTTGCTGGCACTCAAGTAGTGGCTAGCAGCCCCACCAACCCTATGTAAAAAGTGGAAAAAAGAAAGTAAAGAAATAAACAATAATAAGAATAAAAAAAAATCATAAATTTTTTTTAAAAATTTATTCATGTTAGCGCCGGCCACGTTGCATAGGACAGCCAGACTAGACCACCATGTCAGCCATTTTCGGCCAAAATTAGCCAAAATAACTAAATTGGTCTTTCGTTAAAAGATTTAGGACTAATTTAGCAAATCGTTCAAAGGTTTATAACTAAATTTGTACAATTGAAAGGTTTAGATCGAATTGTCAAGTTGTCAAAAGATTTAGAACTAAATTGGCATATTTGAAAAGTTTAGGACTGAATCGGCTCTTGTACAATAACTTAATGACTTTTTGGACTATTTTACCCTTTTTTATAAGAATACTAAGCATGTTTCCATGTAAGTCGATCGTTGTAACTCGTTTACAACCCAATAAATTAAATGGGTCAATTTTGTATTCGTATCAAAGTTGGTCACGTCACATTTTATCAAAGAGTTAGGAAACAAAGGATGATTGCCTAATCACATTCTATAGAGAAGCCCCATCAAACAATCAGACATTTTGTTTGACATTACCATGCTAAGATAATTGTATTCAGTGTACTGACTCGGAAAAGAAAAAAAATAATTTTACGAATAGGGAGGCTGATGTTGACCTGAAGAAAGGAGCCCGTTCACCGATCAGAATTATCACGTCGTCCAAGGATTCCGCTTGAATGGATAAATGATGTGGAAGGTGGCGGTCAATGTGACCCGAGGGGACATTTAGAGTAAGTTGAATTTTTTTTTCTTAATCTCGAATTTCATTTTTATTGACTAATGTCCGTGATAGACATAATTTGGAATGATCCTACATTATCGGAAATTTTATTGAGGAGAGCCTTAAACACTAATCAAGCAAATATCCTTCGCATGAGTCTTGATATTTGTGACCAAATATTTCCAGGGGCTAATTTCCTAAAACAACGTTTAATCTCAATTCTGTCTCAAACTTTTTTGTCTAAAAAAAACCTCCAACTTTCAGTCTAATTTCAAATCTGCTTACATGTCCAAAAAACAATACGGGTTTCTTTAGTATTATCAACATCAAGAGACTCTTGTTGTTTCATACGAATGCGAAGGTGTTGATAAAACTGCGAACTCTGATAATGGACCTCTAACTGGCCCTGATGTTGATAGTTTTGAAAAAAAAAAAACAATAGTGGTTTTTGGATGCGTGGACATATTTGGGGCTTGAATGAAAGTTTGAGATTTTTTTTAGACAAAAAAATGTTCCCAATAGAATTAAGGTTTGACCTAAAATTGTGAGAATTTTAGGGAGTTATGCCATTCTTAAGGGAAGATTGGCACGCTAGTCAAGCAGCTAATCACCGAAGAGCTAGGCCATCTAATTTGGAACTCCATGAATTTTGGAAACACCCACGAATTTTACTAAATTGTTATTTTGACCACATTTTGGTGATGATAGCAGCAATGTATTTCGGAAAAATAAAATATACATTGTTTCGCACAAACCGTTTTATACGTTGGTTAAGGATTATAACTCTCTCTCTCTCTCTCAAATAAATAGTGCATAAAATGGCCAACCGCTAGAGGAGGCTACAAGTACCCTTTTGCTTTTAATTAAGTTCATGCTTGGTACAAGCTCTAATTCTCACCCCCGCCCCCAATTTTGTTCAATGTTGGATGTCATTTACACTAAAATGAGACGAAAAACGAGCTCGTAGCTTTCTTTGTATTGCGACTCGTTAATGCAAATACGTTTGTCTCACGTTCGCATCTACCTTGGATCTCAAGCATAAATCCATCACGGACTCATTTTACGGAGGAGAAAGAGAAAAGAAACTCGGATAGACTTGATGACACAAAAAATGTGAAAAAAAATCCGAGAACGCTAGTATATATCACAACAATAATGGGTACATGGTGACAATAACATGTCCCATTTATCGCAAGAATGGCAAAGAAAATGATGTAAAAATCGAATGCTAAACACGAAGGGCGACAAATCAAATGGCCGGCGTTCCTCTCCGGAGAATTCCTAGAAGCAGGCATCCAGTACGCAGCAACAGCAGAGCGCAGCACAGCTGGTAAAGAAGAAAAGAAGAGCAATTAGGACAAGTGAATATGTAAAAACAACAGAAGAAAAAGTTAACAAAAAGACAAAAGTGGGGAGCGAGATAATAACTTACCAGCCCTTCCAGAAGCCGTCGCCCCTAGTCTTGGTCTCGATAGGGACGGCGTTCTGCGGAGGTTGTTGGCCGTCCCTCATGGGATAGCCAGGCGGTGGAGGCGCCACGTACGCCATGGTCGATGCCGGTGGTGGGTACGCCACTGCACAAAATACCGCATACTGTCATCACGAGTCATCGGTATATGAATACCCGAGAGCATAATCCAAGCCGAACAGTTCGAAAAGACTGTTTGAACTCCGGTGGTGGGGCCAGCGGCCACGGCCACCGCCTCCACCGGCCCCCCCGGAAGGGCAGGGAGGATCGAAACAGATCGAGGATGGGTTTGATCATTACCTGGGATTTGGTTCTGGTTGTTGTATTGGCTCATCTTCAATCGGAAACGTTTACTGAGATCCCTTCTAGCTCACGAAGAAGTCTGTGCTTGGAGACAGAAGGAGAGAGATGATGGAGAGAGGAAGCGAGAGAGATGATAGGATAGAGAGAATGCAGAGATGGTGCGAGATTTATAGAAAGAATGGAGGAGGAAGAAGACGCGGAGGAGCATGGAGCAGCGTGGCTTGACTCGACGATGCTTCCGAAGGAGCGTCACGCCGCGTGAGCTCGAATACCCGAAGTAAAGGCTAAGCAAAAGAAGAGGAAAATATTTATTTACTCTATCTTGATTAAAAGAATAATTAGGCTCTATTTCTTTCGTCAAAAATTTTCTGTCGAAAAAACATTTTCATCATTCTTTGGCATTTGGATCAATTAGAAAAATGAATGGTCGGAAAATCTTTTCATAGTCAACAAAAAACATGTGCTTAAATTAAGATACATGATTTTCCTAGCTAGACTTGGACACGGGAATCCCGATGCCAGTGCGTAGGTCCACAGTGATCGAGCCCAAGTCTCTTGTGGCTAGGCAGAGACCCGATACCCATGCCTGAGTCCTGGGCAGCCATGCATGGGTACCCGACTCGCACGACCGAGTCATCAACGCTCAAGCCGGGTCCATAGAAGCAGGATAAGGGACCTCGATGCCTGTGCCCGGTTCCCTGGCGGAAATGCCCAGGTACTTCGCTCCAAGCCCAAGTCACTAGCGCTTGGGTGCGGGTTTATTGAGGCTTGGCCCAGTTCCTCGTTAGCCAAGCCCAAGTCCACAGAGTATGGGCCCAAGCTCCTCGAGGCCAGGGCCAAGACCCGGGTGCCTAGTTTGAGTCCTTGGTAGTTGTGTTCAAGTACTCAGCTCCAATGCCCAAGTCATAGGGGCCCGGGCATGGGTCTACCAAGGTGAGGCCCAAGAAACCCCGGTTCCTACGACTCGGACTTTGGGGGTCGCGCTTGAGTCCCTCGAGGCTGAGGCCCAGTCCCCGATGCTCAAGCTAAGGCCCTTGGTACTTAAGTTTGAGACACTGGCAAACGGGCCAAGGCCCCTCGAGGTTAGGCCCAAGTCTTCGACGATACCCCGGCATTAGGGCCCAAGTACCCCAAGGCAAGGCCCGGTACCTAAGCACCCGATGGGTTCCCCATAAGAAAGAAAAATTTTGTCTACAATCTATAAATTTATTTATGTTATGAAAATTTCATCAGCAAAACTTTATTTAAAAATTGATGATATAGTATGTATAGCTCTTAAGAGCGTGATTATTTCTATTTACATCATATGCACATTCACTTACCTTATGATAAACACCCACGATACTCTTCTAATTATTCGCAATGATGCTATAATTCTCAAACAATCCATAATTCCCCGACTAACATATTACATATGTTAGAATATCCAATCTAAAAGGTTAAACTGATTAGTGGAGGGAGACCCTCTCATTGCTATGTTATGAAAGCACATACATATAAAGAGAATCTTAATCATACAAATAAGTCTCTTCAAATAGTACAAGATATTTCTCTCCGACGTATTCGTTTAGGTTGAAAAAACAATGTTCCAACCAGCTAATGCTCAGCATTGTTTGTGGATGGCAGAGAAGTCAAACTCTCTATGCTAGTAACCGATCGAGTTTTGTATGAAAGCACGTGGAAATAAAGGTAAAATCTTAATCATTCATGAATTTGAAACTATAAATAAAAGCTATGGTGTGTAAGCACCGGAAAAGAAAGAGAGAATCTTTATCAGACAACTAGAAGTCTCTTTAACATGGTACAATGTATTTCTGTCCCAGCATTTATTTTAGTTTAAAAAACAATTTCCCAACCACATCCACTTAGGCGGTACAGTTGGGATTGTCCTTTGAAATAAATATTTACGTTGACTACTTTAAAATCAACGAGATGGCTAATTAAGGGATCGCATCCAAACCCAGCTAAGTTTGACCCGTGAAAGCTGGGTTGAGGAAGGGCTGCGTATTGACTAGTAGATGGGTTTCGTAGAAAGATCCGTGAGTGGTGAAGGTTCTTATCGTCACAAGTGGATAAACAAAAAATCCCATTCCATAAACCAACTAAATTTGTCGCAAACGATGCTCGTCAAAAGAACCTTCCAAGAAATAACGTGCACGCTTGAATCAAAAGCTCTTGCTGGGAAATACCATCTCTATTGAAAAATTATCCAAAAAGTCCTAAATTTATCACATTTTTTTCCAATTCAGTTTTAAACTTTTCAAGTTTATCAGTTGAGTCTTAAACCGTTCACTTCTTGTCAATTAAGTCCCAGCCAATTTTGATCGAAAATCGATGACGTCAACGCCGGCCAGTCACGTGACACTGATGTGGACATTTTTAAATAATATTTTAATATATAATTCTTTGATCTTTCTATGGTTTTTTTTTTCTTTGTTTTTTTGGGGGTTTGGAGTTAGGGCCGATGAGGGTGGGCGGCTGACTCTCGCAGACCATAGGCAATGGTCGATGACCTTCACCAGACATAGGTGAGGGCCAGCCGACCCTTGCTAGCTCTAGATGAGGGTGTCGCAGCCCTTGCCCAAATCCGGCGAGAGCCACTATGCCCTTGGTGGCTCTTGGCCGGCTGCTCTTTGTAGAATTGTTCAAGTAGCAAATGTTTTGAAACTCAATCATTGCTTCTGATTTCAATGTGAAAGGTGATGCTTTTACATTGGACGTAACCATGCCTTTTGACTTATCTACAAGACATCTTCTTGGCCCTGTCGAATTGTTATATCTTATAAAAGATCTTTTGTCAATTATCTTTTTTTTAATTAATAAAAGGGTGGATAAGATAATCAACACTAACAGTCTCCTCTTGCATTGCCAGATGTGTCTCATACTCGATATGGAATGTTCGGCTTCAGATATAACTGCTTCACACCACCCGAGACCCCGAAAATCCGGTATTGACAATCAATTCACGGTTACCAAGGAAAAATAATATAATGGGATGCATATGGTGCTTTATTATGAACTAGTCAAATCAACCAGCATAATGTGTGGAAAGATACATAAACACAAAAAGAAGAGGAAAGATTTCTTATACTCTCTCTTGATTAAAGAGGTACACTTTATGCTAATTTGAATTTGGATGTTAATACTTGTTACAGTGGTTACCTAAATTCTTTTCGTTGGTCACGAACCATGCACGTGAATAAGGGTGTAATTTCTCAGTAAATCTTGGATCGTGTATCCTCTTGCCCTCTCGGTTGAACAAACAATATCAAAATACATCAAAAGGCAGAAAGGTTAAAAGTTGAACAGATTTGAAGTAGTTGCAAAGGGGATGTGTCGCGGCCCTCCCGAAGGTGGACCACCTAAGGGTTGGCTATGTTTGGCGGACAGGATCTAGCTCCAAATAGGATAACTAATGGTGATTTTTGGACGCATTGGTAGATTTGGGATTAGAGTAAAAAGTTGAAAACTTTTTTTAGACAAAAAAAGGTCCGTGCCAGAATTAGATTGGATCTAAAGTTTTGGATTTTTTTCTGTGAATTATGTCATTCTTAAGGAAGATGGACACGCTAGTCTAGCAACCAATCACCGAGGAGTTAGGCCATCTAAAACACCCATGAATTTTACTTAATTGTTGTTTTGACCACGTTTTAGTGATGATAGCAACATTTCCTTTGGAAAAATGAAATTACATTATTTCGCATAAACAGTTTATAGGTTGGTTAAGGATTATAACTCTCTCCCTCTCAAATAAATAGTGCAAAAAATCGCCAACGGCTAGATGAGGCCACAACTACCCTTTTGCTTTTAACTACGTTCATTCTTGGTACATGCTCTAATTCTCACCCCCGCCCCCAATTTTGTTCGATGTTCGATGCCATTTACACTAAAATGAGACAAACATAGAGCTTGTAGCTTTCTTCGTATTGCGACTTGTTAATACAAATACGTACGTCCCACGTTTGCATCTATCTTGGATCTCAAGCTTAAATAATCCATCTCGGACTCTCTTTAAGGAGGAGACAGATAAAGGAATTACGGGTGGTCGAAATGATGACAAGAAAGGTGCAAGAAAAATCCGAGAACACTAGTATATTTCACAACAATGATAGGTACATGGGGACAATAACACGTCCCATTTATCCAAGAATGACAAAGAAAGAGCTGTAAAATCGAATGCTAAACACAAAGAGCGGCAAATCAAACGGCCGGCGATCCTCTCCGGGGGATTCCTAGAAGCAGGCGTCCAGGACGCAGCAACAGCAGAGCGCGGCACAGCTGGCGAAGGAAAGAAGAAGAAGAGCAATTAGGACCAGTGAGTAAGAAAAAAACCAAGGAAGAAAAAGTTAACAAAACGATAAAAGAGGGCCACATTGTCAGATAATAACTTACCAGCCCTTCCAGAAGCCGTCGCCCCTAGTCTTGGTCTCGATAGGGACGGCGTTCTGCGGAGGTTGTTGGCCGTCCCTAGTGGGATAGCCGGGAGGTGGAGGCGCCACGTACGCCGTTGCCGACGCTGGCGGTGGGTACGCCACTGCACAAAATACCGCAATACCGTCATCATGAATCATCGGTACATGAATACCCGAGAGCATAATTCAAGCTGAACAATTCGAAAAGATCGTTTGAACTCCGGCGGCGGGGCAATCGGCCACAGCCGCCGCCTCCACCGGCACCCCCCCCCCCCCCGGGAAGGGCAGGAGGATCGAAACAGATCAAGGGTGGGTTTGATCATTACCTGGGATTTGGTTCTGGTTGTTGTATTGGCTCATCTTCGATCGGAAACGTGGACTGAGATCTCTTCTAGCTCACGAAGAAGTACGTGCTTGTATAGAGAGAGAGAGATGATGGAGATGATAGAGAGAATGCAGAGATGGTGCGAGATTTATAGAGAGAATGGAGGAAGAAGAAGAAGAAGAAGAAGAAGACACGGACGAGGATATGGAGCAGGTGGCCGTTGACGATGGTTCCAAAGATGCGCCACGCCGCGTGTGGTCCATTTACACTAAAGCAAAAGGGCGAAGCAAAAGCGTTTTCCCGTTCTTCCCCAACGTCAGCTGACGAACCGGTTCTTATTTTTACATTTTCTTCTTGTCAAAATTCAATATATTATTAAAATTCAAGTAAATTATGAAATACAGGAGCCATTAATTTTCTAGAGATTCAGATTTCGAAAAGAAAGAAGTAAATGTGTTGAATTGCAAGATTTAGATTAAGCAAAAAAAAAAATCAAGTAGTTAAGGTCATTGCGAACAAACTCTTGTGAAACATTACAATCTATGAGATTTGTGTCAAAGACTCAAAAGGGCATCGGGAAGCGAGCGTTGAAAACACGGAGAAATGGGAACGGACACTTATTCGATAAGCACCAAAAGATCGACCGCCGAATGTTATTAATTCTCGTATGGTCGGAACGGCGATCGATGTCGACAGATCTTAACATGGTGTGATCTGGACAGTTTTCTGGTGAGCATCCCTTCCAATTTTTAATTCGACACATGTAGGGAGGTAACATCTGTGTAACTTTATATAACGGCCCTCCACTCGATCGAATTTCGCGAGCCGACACCAGTTGGGATTATCGAATAAGTTTAATATGCCTTACAACGTGCCGGATTATTTATTTCCGGTACTCAATTGAATTGCCGAACCGTAAATAATCGTGGGGTCATTCGGGTATGCGCACGCGCCGTGAAGGAATTGAATCTCCAAAAAAAGAGGTTGAATGCAGATCGGAATTGAACGGGGAACTTTGACTTTGGGAACCTTCTTTTCGCCAGATGTAAAGCGCTTTTTGGCGGCGTCAGCGCAACGTGGGGGGGACTAAAACAAGGCTGAGAAGAGGAGGCCGTCTGTCCTTGTTTGGTGCCAGCCAGCCTAAGAAGATGAACGCGGTGTCGTCTCAAGGCCGGTCTCTTCATCTTATTTCAATAATTTTTTGCAGAAAATGATGGTGATGGTGATGGTGACGGTGAACGTCGGATTGCGTACGTCTTCCCGTTTTGCCCTTTACTTCTACGCGTTGCTGAATGCCAATATCTCTGGGGGGGTCGGTCGGTTGGTCGGTCCAAATCTATGTCGGTCCGGTCGTCGGAACGCAAGGCTTCTTCTGTAAGCAATCTGTCTTCTCCGTTTATTTATCTATTTATTGCATTGAAGAATCAAGCCCCATAAACAAATAGTTTTTCACCTCGAATGAACGGAAAAAAAAAAAAAAAAAGCTCACAAGTTTGAGATACAGGGATGATGGGTGAACAAACGACAAGTTTGAATGGTGAAAAAGCGCCCCCTCTTCCTAAATCCATTTCGAGATGACCGTGCTGCTTTTTCTTTTCCCGGACAGAAAAAAAACAATGAGGTGCCCGTGGAAAACAAATCTTGCGATACCGCCACGTGGCGCCCCGTCATTGCTAGGCGGCGCGAAATCATCGGGCCTTTTTCTTTTAATATTCAATCTATAGTCATATGGTCAGCTTTGGTTGTCGATGAAAACGAGCGAGGTGAGCCACGTGCGATCTTCAGACCCCAAAACGCGAACGCAATCCGAGTTTTGTACTCCATTGACAAAAACGAAGAAGAGCTCTTGGGATTCAACGACAACAAAGAAATGTCGAGACTCCCATCGAGTAAAAAGCCAAATGTTCTGGACCCGTTTGCCCTTATCCCGTTTAGCTGTCGAGTAATCAACATGTGCATACGAACATCTTTTTTCTTGGTCGATCAATAAGTTATTCAATTTTGCTAAGAAAAGACGGAAGGGGCCAACCAAGTCGGCTTCGGTATGTAATGGATCCCACAGAGCTTGAGGGGAAAACGAGACTCAATTTTCGTAGCAGGGCTTTTCTCAAAGGCATGGATGATGAGCAGGCGTACTTCCTGTGAGAACCGATCTGCCCTCTGCAAAAGCCCTTGTTGGTTCAAGACTATCTGACTCGACTAAGATAGACTTGTGCTCTCTAGAGATTTTGAGTCCTTTTAGGGTTTGAAGGAGAGCCAAGGTTTCGGTTTGTGCGGCTGAGGAAACCGGTACTAATCTCGCGAACCCATCGAGGAGGCTCCGTGAATTACGACAGAGACACAAGATAGCACCTTCCGTCGATACAAGTTCGAACGAGCCATCTATGTCGATTTTCAGAACTCATTTCTTCGGTGGACAACTGAATAAAGTTTAAATCTTCGATTCATTAACCCACCGAGTGCAGATAGCCGGGACATCAACTAAGATCGTTAGCATCTTACCCTGATTCATATAGATAATGAGCATTTGAAGCATCTCAGATATTCTTTCGTAGCTTGGACTTGGACATTAATTGTTAAGGTTTCTTACAAGGTAACATAATGCTCATCCATCCGAAGAGTCCAATATTGTCAAGCACCTAAGATTAGCAACAAAGTACCGACACCTTATATGAAAACAAAACAACTCAATGTACTGACGATAAGAATAATTTGGATTCTTCACATCATTACTAGAATCTCCATATTACAAGTAAACATAAGAATTAGACTTAATCATGAGTGTGGCATCGAATAATTTGAATTCTTCACATCATTACCAAAATCTCCATGTTAAAAGTAAGCATAAGAATTAGACTTAATCATGAGTGTGGCGGCTCACGGCCAACTAGTCCTTGTTAAGCCACAGACATCTTTGGGCGGGCTTGGACAAGAGCTTATGATTGATTGTTGGGTCCAATCCGGCCTGGTTGGGCCCAAGCAATGCCCGCCCAGCCAGCAAACTCATTTTGTTCATTAGTGGGCCCATAATTTTGACTCAATCTAATGATGACTCATTGATCACCTCTAATCAAAGCTGTGTTAAAGCTGTAGGTATTATAGCAAACATTTTACAAATAAGTATTAATAATCCTTTTATATATGCTTTATAATTTTCTATATAAGAAAATAGGGTTCGACCAAGAAAATAGGGAAAATTACCAAAAAGAAGTCCTAAACTTTTTAATTTGATCAATTTAGTCCTAAGCTTTTTTATGAGGCCAATTGAGTTCTTTTAGCTAATTTTGAACGGAAATCACTGACGTGGACACTAGTCATCCTATGTAGCACGACCGATACTGACGTAAACATTTGTAATAATATTTTTATTTTCTTTTTCTTTATGGCCAGCGAGGGTCTCTAGCGACCCTTGTTGGCAACTAGGCCGCTAGCAAGGCCCTCGCCAGATCTAGGCAAGGGCCGCCTTGCCGTGGCCAGCGGGGCCATGAAGGCCTTGGGCGCGAATGCCCTTGTCAAACCTAGGCAAGGTCCTTCGCACCCTGCTAGCAGCAAGCGAGGTGCCCTCACCCAGTCTGGGCAATGGAAAAAATAAAAAGCAAAGAGAAAAAAGAAAAATAATAATAAATTTAATTATTTCAAATATTACAAAAAAAAAGTCCATATGGATATCGGTTGTGCCACATAAGATGACAAGAATTCACATCAGCAATTTCGGATCAAATTTGGCTCGAAAGACTCAATTGGCAAATTGTCAAAAGGTTTAGGACTCAATTGGTTAAATTGAAATATCAAGGACCAAAATTGACAAAAATGCAATAAGTTTAGGACTCTTTTGGCAAATATAGCCAGTGACCTTTTTGTTTGGTAACATCACTTGATTGGGTCAGACTTACTCAAAGATTAAGATTTTGATTGCGCAAACCAAAATGATTAGCACTTTATTGAATATCAGATGCCACTCCTTGTTAATTTCATTCGTGCTGTGATTTGAGGGGATGGTTATTTCTTGACCTATCAATGATCGCCCATCTGGGCTTAGACGAACGATCCTCGAATTGGGCCTCGAAGTTGTGGGTGGTGTTGGCATTTGTGGTCTTCGATGAACAAGTCCATTTTCAATTCGGGTGCCTAGCCTGAAAGTGCAATTGATAAAAAGGTTGTGTGCAGAGGCCGAATCAACAATCAAGAGGAATTGCAAAGTGCATTCCCAAACACAAAAAGGGCAATATTGAACCACGGCGGAGCTCCAGTGGGCGGTCCCGGAATGGCTCCGATGCTTCGCAATGGCCAACGGGTGTGCGCTCAGCCATTAAAACGGGGACCTCCGCCATTTTACAGGTCATCGCCCGTTGGCCACGCCGATGGGCTTCTCCAAAGTTACCGTCCACCGATATTGGTAGCCCAGCCCCAATTCCCATAAGCAAAGGAAGTTTGACATTTTGCATTCATTTGGCCCAAGTAAGCTCTTAACCTTAGTTAGTCATTTTACGCTTCCGTTTGTTTAAGATTTGAGTAGGCTGGTATATTGCATTGGTTAATTATTTTTACAGAATCACAAATTAAACTAATTTTAGACGTGGAAGAGACAAGAAAAATCATGGGAGTTGTGACCTTTGCGGAAACATTTATGACGAAAGAAAAAGGTAGTTTTTGCAATATTTATGACGTCAACCCTGTAATGTTTTTTGGCTCAACCCGAAAATTGCATCGAAAATAATTGCGACATGCATGCATTGATTATTCTTACAATAGTATAAATAACACAATTGAAAGCCTTTTAGCTTTTATGGTAATTCAATTTTAGGGTTTGTTTGTTTCACCAAAGACTTAATTTTTGTATCTAAAAAATATTTTCAAGAAATTCAATTTTAGAGAAAGTAAACCATTTTCTGGTGTTTGTTTGCGCTGAAAACGTGCCGAAAGAATTGGTTTTATGGCACTTGATTACAAGTAAATTCACTAAATGCAGCTTGTATTATTAAAAATGACCTGTAATGACTAACAAACTAAAATCAAACATATTTTTCTTTGGTAAGGTAAAATCAAACATATTTGTTTATTATGTAATCCGTTAAAATAATAAGAATTACAAGTGTAGAAGAACATGAGCATTAATGAAGTATATTTAGGAGATAGCAAAAGGGATTTATAATAAAATAACAGATGAGACTTGTTGGAAAAAAAAAAGAAAAAAACTGATGAGAGATAGGAAATAGATATAAAAGGATCTATTCTTCTCATTTGGACGCACAATAAGAACTAGGGAAAATGATTTCCTCTTGCTAGAACAAGAAGTCGTTTCCCCAATCTAAACTTCTTGTTTTTAATTCTTGGAAAAACGCTTTCGTCGATTGACTAGTTCACCATCATTCAAACTTTAGAAACGCTAAAAACAATTTTGGGGAAATGGCTTTTCATCAAACAAACTCTTAGGGAGTGCACATGCACATCTGTATTTTTATTAAACGTAAATTAGATATATATTAGGGTTAATATCACGAAAAAATCCAAACTAGTACACATATCACAAATTTATCCCAAATTAATTTTTGAGTCACCAAAAACCTCAAACCGGTACACTTAATTTACCCCAAACTGAAAAGGATTTCCACATGAACTTACTAGATCAATTGAGTTATTGTCATGTGTTATTCAGTTCAACAATTTCACGGTAAATCTGACAGAAGTTAATGGAGGGTAAATATGTCACGAGTGTACCGGTTTGGAATGTTTGGTGACTCAAAAATTAGTTTGGAGTAAATTTATCATAAGTATATCGGTTTGGGGTTTTTGGCGACGCAAAAATTAGTTTGGGATAAATTTTTTGCGAACGTATCATGTCGTGATTTTTCATTGTATTACCCCTTTATATTACGAAACAACTAGAAGATGCATAATACATGTTGACCGAAACAATTTTCTCCCAAGTCAAAAATACATGTGGCTGATGCATCACATGACGCAGAATGAACCTCTTGTGACGCAATTAAATAAGTGTTGGCCACTCATATAATAAATACCTCACGTTTGTAGAACGCCGGGGTCTGCGACTCCTAACGCAATGATAGCCGTACTATATGCCCCAATCCCACCACCTAGGGGACTCACTTCGTTTCTAATCTAGGCAAATGGTGATTAAAAGGATAAAAATTTAGATCTCCATCTTATAAGTGATTAACTTATTTCCACACAAATTTCTCTTTGAATAAATATTCAATGGATGAAATGGAAGGAAATTAATTACTTTTTTTTTAATTCCTTGGACAGCCTCGAGTGGAGGACATTTAAGACATCGATTTACCATCTAAAAACTGGAGCATCATGGTCCCTGTGAATATTAAGGATCGGATCCAATTCGACTTGAGAGCTAAACCAAATCGGCCTTGACCTACTGGCTCAAGATCGGCTCAAGAGAGAATCGATTGGGTTCCCGGTTATGAAACTCGAACCCACCTAGGACAGGTTTGTTTCCCAATTCCACTCAGAAACCAATTTAGGAGCTCCTTTGAAAAGAATTACGTTTGCATATACCAAGAATTGAACCAAATCTTTAGCATGAACAAACAATAACATAACTATTTGATTAACATATGCTTTTAGACGTGAGATGATGCAGTTTTATATTTATTAAAAGGAAAGAATTTCTTTTACACAAAATAAAAAAAAGCAAGCCCCTTTTTGAGTAGAACCGTGCACTGATCAGTTCAGTTTCTGATTTCGAAAATTTGGAACCGCGAGTCATAGGTTCGATTTTCGACTTTTATACTAGAAGTTGATTACCCCTAATTGATATCACGATATAAGAGCATCAAAAACCCATTTCCATA
Source organism: Syzygium aqueum (assembly GCA_031216185.1). Taxonomy (NCBI): domain Eukaryota; kingdom Viridiplantae; phylum Streptophyta; class Magnoliopsida; order Myrtales; family Myrtaceae; genus Syzygium; species Syzygium aqueum. The sequence continues at coordinate 3,380,340 of CM062231.1, forward strand.
AGTTGATGAATGCTAAAGGTATGCTAGAGTTACAAAACTTTGTAAAGTTAATTGATAAAGTGACTGGACAAAGTGCTTTACACATCTCGTTTATTTAAATGTTATCACTTGATCGTCTAATTATGTAAAACCCATTATTCATATGGATCCCTAACACTGTTCGTTGGGCTATCGTTCTCCAAGTCTGGCAAAAGAAAGAAGTATCCCATCCCAAGCCGACAGTGCTCTGCTCCCTTATTCATGAACTTGTGGAAAAGCACGTTTGCAACTTTCGAGCTAAGAAGGCACGTTTCGCCCTAAAAAGCGGCACACCCATTCATAACATTGGCTGGCCAAAAGGACGACAAGTTGTAGCTTCCAATAGAAATATCTCCACGTGGAAAATCATCACCCTCCACTCGCGTCGATAAGTGCACTAGTGACCATCGACCTAACATCAAATTCTTCTAAGTACCTTCCAAAGGGACAGTCGCTACAAGGGCAGGCGTGGCTCTTTTCAGACGCCGTGATATTTTGACTTTCGCTTCCTAATATAGCCAACGCACACACGTGGAAAAGCGCGAGGCTTCTTTTTGGTGTGTTCGTGTGTGTCTGAGTTCGTTGCATCTCGACCATCGGATCATGTCGATCCTGTGTGAGATTGGATCATTATTAACGGGTTGGATAGGGTGAGCTCACATGCAACTAGATGACCTTAAAAAAGCTCATGGAGCGCTAGCTCTCATAAGTATCTAGAGAGAACCGACAACTTCAAGTCCTTTAGAATCCCTTTCGAAGTGGGCGATTTCTTGCTTAAATTACAATAATACTGCACAATCTGTCTAAGCCTTTTCCCACGGATTTTTATGGATAAACTCGAGAATCGAGAGATGCTTTACCTAACAACTTGAATCGGACTTTCTTACATTTATTGTTTGATGGCGAATAAGATTCTAATTATTATTAGGATCATATTTCCAACACAATGTGTCATTGTAAGCACAAATTCTATTTATATGCCTACAAGCATTTTCAAGATCTACACGAGGGATGTGCATCCTCTAACCCATGGGTACTCCCCTTCAGTGTTTCCACTAAATCTCAGTCGTTGATTTATGAAAATGAAGTTGTCATCGCCGGCTGAATTGTCTGAGACACAGAGGCCAAGAACACAGGGCGAGGTAGGAAAATCTTTTCGTGGCTATACACGGTCGCCGAAAACGTCTTGCAATCTTACAATCTGTACGTAATAACATGGCATATGTTCTTTGGACATTAAACATGAAGCGGTTTCCCTCTTCCATGGTTATTATATAAACTACGCGTGCAGGTCGCAAGTTGTGAATTGTAAATGTGTAGCGCTATGACGACGTGTGTGCAACTTCTCGTTCTTATAAAACAGTAAAACACCACTTGTACAGAAGAAAAGGCCAAAAGAAAAAACGATACAAAGGTCCCCTTTGAAGATGACCGATGGCGGCCATCTTATTTCCACATGGTCTGCTCTCTCTCTCTCTCTCTCTCTCTCTCTCTCTCTCTCGGGGCCCATGCGCCTTTAATTGAACTATATAGACAACTCTGCTTCAAGACATACATACGTACATACAAACCCCATAAATCTACAGAGAGAGACAGAGAGAGAGAGAGATGAAGCCCTGTGCAAGGAGGCCAAAGGTGATACTAGTCCCCTATCCAGCGCAAGGCCACGTCACTCCCATGCTCAAACTAGCCTCAACCCTCCACTCCCACGGCTTCGATCCGGTGCTTGTCACCCCGGAATTCATCCACCGCCGGATCTCTCCCGCGGTCGACCGGACGACGGCGGCAGGGGGGATCGCTTTCGTGCCAATCCCCGACGGCTCGGGCGCCGGCAACAGCGTGCCCCGTGACTTCTTCTCCGTCGAGAAGGCCATGGAGGACATCATGCCGGCCCACCTCGAGCAGCTCGTGGGCGAGCTCGACGTGGCGGATGACGGAGTGGCGCTGATGGTGGTCGACTTGCTGGCCTCATTCGCGATCGAGGTAGGGAACCGGTGCGGGGTCCCAACCGCGGGGTTCTGGCCCGCCATGCTCACGACCTACAAGCTGGTTGCAGCCATCCCGGAATTGGTCCGAGAAGGTCACATTTCCGGTAGTGGTGAGTCTCGATCGCTCCTCGTTTCAGTCCATCATGCACTCTGCTTTGTTCCAAGTCGTTTTATTTCACTTCTTATGCAATATTTGGTCCTGTATATGATTTCACGAGCCCATCTTTACATAATTGAGTTAGGTTAATGGAGAATAATCCAGATCCTTCATTCTCAAATAACGCCCACTCATATTATTATGAGGCTAATTCCTGAAAAATTGAGGAAAAATCACTGCTAAATATATATTGAGAACTGTATTTTAATATGCTATTCCATCGACTAAAATTATAGTCTTGTTATAGCCACAAAAGACCCAAGAAGAAAATCAAATTAATCCATTTTGTCTAATTTCACATATCTATTTGTACTATATATATCCGGGTCAAAAATAAATTTGTATCACACCCGAATAAGGTAACATGAAAATTCTAAAGTGATCTTATATATAAGTTACATCTCGACCATTTATTTGTTGCCTCATTAAATGGACAGAGTTTAGAGGAATATATATATAACAGAAACGTTGCATTCTACTAAACTTTAAGTTAGCACAATTGACTTTTTCCAAAGAAATAAAAGGCGCACATGCCTACCATCTCAAATGAGCAAGATTGTTTCCAGGGTCAACACCATTTAACACTTGATAAAAATTAATCATGGAATTGTCAGGAAATCGATTTCTCCCGCTTACGCTCCAATCACGTTGCCTACTAGCCTTTTACATACCAATTGGCTGTAAAAGGAAACAGTTATTTTTGGTGCATTTAAAATAATAAATTGCGACAGAGGAATGTCACACGCATTGAGCCCCCTTCATAATATGCCCTCTGTCCCGTCAATTCAACTCACATATAGCTTAACACGAATATATTCTGGTATTTTCGACAGTCCGAGATTATTTATATTATCTCCATGTATCACTAATGTGGTGTTCCGCATCGCTGCACACGTTGCTTGATACAAGAACTTTTTGATGATCGATCGGCATCGGCACATGTTCGATGTCCGATCGAATTCGCCTCTTTTTTCGAAATGATAATTTTTCGAATAAACCTGGTTTTAGAAATCAGCGAGCGACCCTAGAAAGTAACAAAACCGGTCCTTTTGGACCATCTCTTGAAGACCACGACACCATGTGCATGATGATTTTGTAATCCTTCTTGAAGACCTAAACGAAGATGATTTACAAATCCTCGTCTCGAATGTGATTGTGATTGTTTTATGATGTGACATAACTTGAGAATTACCAAAGTCTGCATGTGGCGAGGTGTGACCACGTTGAATGAGTATCTTGTATTTCTGGCGTTGATTCCCACATGCAAATGTGCACAATAATTTGCAGGAATACCCCAGAAAGAAAGCGAAGTACGGCAAAACCCCTCGTTGACCACCCAAGACCTCCCTTGGCTGATCGGGCCGGTCAACGCCCGGAAAGCAAGATTCCGGTTCTGGACTCGGACTCTACACCGATCGGCATCTCTCCGATGGCTCCTGGTCAACTCCTTCCCCGAGGAGGAAGACGCAGCTAAGATCCAGTGCTCCCGAGACTACCCGATGATCGTCCCGATCGGGCCGCTCACCAACCCGTCCCCCTTGACCAAGAACCCTAGCTTCTGGGAAGAAGACACCACCTGCCTGACCTGGTTGAAGTATCAAGAACCGCACTCGGTGATCTATGTCTCGTTCGGAAGTTGGGTCAGTCCCATCGGACGCGACAAAGTCGCCAGCCTCGCCCTCTCGCTTGAGTCGACACAGCGGCCCTTCCTGTGGGTGCTCGGCCCATCCTGGTGCGAGGGCTTGCCACATGGCTTCCTGGAGAGGGTCCACAGCCGGGGCAGGGTCGTGTCGTGGGCCCCGCAGGTGGAAGTCCTGCGGGACCGCGTGGTCGGGTGCTATTTGACGCATTGCGGGTGGAACTCGACAGTGGAGGCGGTGCAGTGTGGGCAGCGGATGCTGTGCTGGCCCGTGGCGGGGGACCAGTTTGTGAACTGCCAATACATCGTCGAGGCGTGGCAGGTCGGGGTGAGGCTGGAAGGGTTTGGGGAGAGGGAGGTCGAGGATGGAGTGAGGCGGGTCATGGAGGACGGCGAGATGGGGGTGAGGTTGGCGAAGCTGAAGGAGAGGATGATGCCGGCAAAGGCGAGTTCGAGAGCGGTGGCGAATATGGAAGGCTTCGTCGAAGATCTCAAGAGAATGACGGAGGATGATTCCCCGTAGTTACATAGTTGGAAACAGTAATTGTTCTTGTTATAGTTGTCTTCTTAGGGTTTTGTGTTGATCATCATTGTGTAAAGGCCATGTGAAAGTCCGGAAATCTTGAGATAGTGTTGGTATGTGAGGGATGTGTATTTCTTAATCCTTTTTTTCCCCTTTTGGTATTTTCTCTTTTGCAGGATTTTCTGAGCAAAATCTGTAGCAACTATATTTGTTCAGCATACAGATTATATACGACTAATAGTCCTACAATGTTTTTTTTACGTGCACGTCAGCACTTTCAACTATACTTATTCTATGAATGTTCATAAATTGAAATGTTCACCTACACCGAAGAAGACACCCTTTAACCTTTTAAGTTATTTACATAAGGCTATAGATTTCATTCGAATCGATTTTTTGTGCTTCGATTTTTGGACAATTTGGTTTTGCCCATCATTTCATTAGAGCAACAATCCACCCGCATTTGATCGAATTTATGCATGGGAGAGGATAGGAATGGAAAAGATTTTTCGACGGTGCAACTATTGTATGTTCATAATCGAGGGTCGTTCTTTGGATCGTCAAAAAGGTTTGTATTATCATTTAGTTGACAGGACTAGAGTAATGAATCACTTATTTAAATAACATTGCTCGCTTAAATTGAAGTAGTCGGATAACTATTTCATGAAATAAAAAATATTGACAGATTATGCAGTACAATGCTTGTTTGGACTACTTGATTATGTGAGTCCCACTGTAAAATCTATTTAAATAGTTTCGATGATTTTATTCCGTGTGACGTTTAACGGGATTAGACTTAGTATTATGAAGCAGCTAGAAGCATAATGAGGGTTGACCACACAATTTCTCGAAGTTAAATATATATGTAGTTGATGCATCACATGACGCAAAACGATAAGCGTTGACCACGTAATATTTCTCTTTTATGTTACAAAGTTCATCATCCAACCATGCATAGAGAAAGACAAAATTGGAAGAACAATAATACTTCACATTTTTATACGAAAGAGGTTGCAATTGCTAATACAATAATGGCCCTATAATACGCCCCAACCCACTGAAATTCTCTTTTATGCTAGAAGTGAATTTTTGTTCTTTTTTTCACTTTTTTTTTCTGTTTGTGATCAGATAGTTTCATTATTGAATTAAGGACGCTCGACTATTGACATCGCTAAATTACAGAGTTTATATGCTCTTTATATATATGATTTTAAGTTGAACATTCTAAAAAAAGATTTATAAAAGAGGATAAAATTTTAGATCTCCATCCATAAGTTAATTGATTAATTTATTTCCACCCGAATCTCGCACAGAATTCTGACCCAAAAATAAATCTCACACAGAATACTTCAATGAATTTTGGAAAGAAACGCATTACTTTATTTATCTTCTCTTGGCCAACGTAATGTTTCCTCAATGAAATATTCACATTTAAGTAAAAAAAAGTGAAACATTTCCCTACTTGCCAAAGATTTGATATTCAAATTTCGTCGTTATTTAATGATATATTTTCTCTAATTGATGTGTATACATAATTTCGACGTATTGGATTCCTTAATGCTCTTCGACAAGAAAAAAAACTACTAAATGCTCGATCTTGTAATTCTTTTCTTGGAAATTCTCATATGGAGGACATTTAAAATGTTGATTCACCGTCTAAAATTTAGAGCATTATGGTTGTGAAATTTTGTGGAACCATTACCAATTATTTTAAAAGTTTAAGTTGATAAATGAGGGCATTGTCTAATATTTAAATATTTTAACACCATCCCCTCACGCGTAAGCTCAACTTTAGCCTATAACTACACTTGGAATTATATAACTTGAGAGTCAAATTAGGAGCAAAGAAACATTTGAAATTAAAACCTACTCTTATGATATCATGTGAAGATTTTTGTGAGACTATTGCCAATGAATGATAAAGGCATGATTTAAAATTTGAATATTCAGACAATGGTCCCTATGAATATCACGACAAGATTGCATCAGAATCCCCCTATGTACCACTCTATAAGCAAAGTAACCCTAAAAGTATAAAGCTTTTATAAAGTTGATTGATAAAATGATGGGACCAAGAGTTTGAATATGTCTTACTTTTTTAAATACTATCACTTCGGGGTCTAATTTATTCAAAACCCATTTTTATGGGTATTTTTGAAAGTATTCATTGAGCTATCCTCCTCCAAGTTCTGTCAAAAGAAGGAACTATCCTTCCCCTAGTCAACAGTGATCTGCTCCAAATTAAATAGACTTTGTGAAAAGCACATTTGCCACTGTCGAGCTAATAAAGTAAGACTCGTTTTTCATGTTATTGGCACATCACAAAATAAACATAGATTGTAGCTCGCAATAAAATATCATAACGTGTGGAAAATCACCTTCCATGCGCATCAATGTGTAAGATCCCATCATCCCACTAGTGCCGTGGTGCTCATCAACCTAACATCGATCCTAGGTATCTTCCAAAGGGCAGGACAGTCGCCAAAAGGGCTGGCATGGCTATTTGAGCGCGAATATACTTTCTAGAAAAGCGAACATGCACTGTTGTCGGATGCGCAGCGCTTTTTGATGCATTAGGTACTTGTGAATTTGGTGCATCTCAACCTTTAAATTATGCCAGGTTTATGCCGAGTTCTACTTAGACCCATAAACATCGGTTGATTGAATGCAGCAGATTCGCGTGCATCCGGATCATCTAATAAGAGTTCGTAAAGCGCTAGTTCTTACGGGTATAGAGAAGGCAACAGATTCACATATGTTAGAATCCCTCTCGAATTGTTTTATTTCTTAATCGAGTTATACTAATTTTATTCAATCTTTCTTGTTCTTTTCCTCCGGATAAATTTGAGGATCAAGGGATACTTGACCTAATAGCTCTAATAAGAGTTCCCTATACAGTTCGACGTCCAATATGATTCTATGTTGATACAACAATCGCACCTTCAACATACAATGTCACTTTGGTGCTGATTCGATCTATATGCCTGAAAGGATTTTTATGATTCCTATGTGAGACATGGATCCTCTAACTTGCACAGTACTCCCTCTCGGGGTATTCAATGAATCTCAATCCTTAATTTAGGGAACATGAGATTATTATTGTTGATGGTTGAATTATGTCGAGACAAAGGAGGTCGAGAGACCCGCACGCGATAGAAAATCTTTTCATCCCTTTACAAGGCAATGTAAATGCATTGTAATTTTATAGTCTGTACCTAGTACAAGATATATGCTCTAGAAATTCAAATTAAGCGGTTCCCTCTTACATTATTGTTATTTAGACTTGAAGAGCTCACATCCGTGCATCTACCACATAACCTTATGAATAGCAAATCTAGCACAATTACGACATATGTGCAATTGTGAGAAAAAGATACTAACAGTGCCATAATTTTCGCACGACGTTTACTTTAACAATACAACTTTTCAATTTATCATTCAAGTGTCATAACTTTCAAAAAAAAATTCACTTGAGTAACGTCGACGATTTCCCTTGCATGAATATTCATGGCATTAATTAAATACAAAATCCTCCGAAGTGGTATGCCAAAGAACCAATATCATTAAAAACGTATAGAACAACGTCATTCGAGTCCTTTCGTTCTCCAACTTGATGGTTTGAGTGTAATTTGGTTCCAATAAAAGACACTGGAACCTATTTTAATTTACAAATAAAAAAATTGAGATCAATGAAAAGTTGCTTTTGAAAAAAGCAAACACAGGAGAAGCCGCTCACAATCATCTTAACAAAGTTGGACTCTTCTCCAAGATGAAGATGAATATTATTGCTATTGTGTGCCCAGAACTTCAATGAGTACTGCTTGGACAATTTGAATTTTGGGATATCAGCGTGCCAATATCGATCATTCGGTCGGCGACATGAGAGGAAAAGGCGTAGAGCTGTAGATAATGACGGCAAAAATCAAGAAGGAATGCATGTTCGGGGCACACCCAGAAAGGAATCAGACCAGTGTATGATTTTAGGATTTCACTTTTCTCAAGGTTTGTTGATGTACAAGTCCAGTTTCAAAGAAGATCGGAGGAGTTTTGTGAAGATTTCTCTTTCACAGGTGTTAGATCTATACTTGTTCAACCTTGTTATTCTAAACGATGATGCTGTTGGAGACATCAAACCTAAGCACACACCGTCAAAAGGCAAAGCCATAACAATATATGAAGATCTTGGTGTGTATTCATTACCGACAACAGATTAGGCGGTCAGCCGCCAATTTTAGTTTGAAAAAGTTACAGATTTGTTCTTTGAGCAGATAACCACTAAGTTTGTTATGATTATTCATCTTGTTATTTAGAGCCTATTTTGTTTTTAAATTGTTTGGGATTTGCCTTGGTTTGCAGTTGGACTGCGATGTATTTCTCTTCTATTTCCACAAAATTGAATGAAATGTTACTTTGAAAAAAAAAACACATACATACATACAAACCCCATAAAATCGAGACGAGAGAGAGAGTGAGCCGTGCAAAAGGAGGCCAAAGGTAATATTAGAGTGAGTTTGGTTCAACTTTGGGAAATGTCTTTGGGAAAATGCAAAAAGCCTTTGCTTTTTTTATAAAAAAAAAAACTCTCAAATAGCGGACTCAGCCACTGGCAGGCCAAAATGGCCACTGGCCAACATCACCTAAGGTCATCCGACCTTAGACGAGGCTGCTTAAGGTCATGTGACCTCAAGCGAGGTGATCAGAGGTCGCCCTACCTCAAGAGGCATTGCTTGGGTCGCTCAACCCCATGCGACGATCGCTTGGGTCGCACAACACAGGTTGATAGTTGCCGGGGTCGCACGACCCAAGCAATGCCTAAGGTCATGCCATCTCAGGTGGCAGTTGCCGAGGCCAAGCTACCTGAGGCGACCGTTGTCTGGTTCTTGTGACCCAAGTCGATGGTTGCCTGGGGCAGCAATCGCCAAGGTTGTGCAACCCCAGGCGACAATCGCCAGGATTGCACGACCCCTCAGGCGGCATTCGCCAGCCTCCGTCTATGCAAATCACAGTGAATAGTGCCAACATTTGCATTTCGAAAATGCTACTTTCCAAAGTATTTTTGAATATGCCTTGAAAAAAAGGCCTTTAGAGGCATTTGGAAATGCAATTTGCATTTCCCTAAAGTCTTCCAAAAAATTTGCTAAACGCCATTTGCATTTGGCCAATGGACTTTGGGGCCTCTTGCAAATGCTGAACCAAACAAAGCCTTAATCCTATATCTAGCGCAAGGTCAGGTCACTCCCATGCTCAAACTAGCCTTAATCCTCCACTCCCACAGCTTCGATCTAGTGGTTGTCACCCCAGGATTCATCCACCGCAGTGGAAGATTTTGTGAGACCATAGTCAATTATATTAAAAGCTTAAGCTGTTAAATGAAGGCATAATTTAATATTTAATCATTCTAATATTTTCCTTTACGCTTAGTCTAGTCTTTTTGTCTAGTATTAAGTGTGGACATATTTAATAGGGGAGGCAAATGGAGTCTTGAAAGATTTGAATTTATGACCTCCAACTCTGATATCTTGTAAGATTTTGTGGGATCACAACCAACTGTTCTAAAAACTTAAGCTGTTAGATGTATACATGATTTAATATTTAATTATTCTAACATGCAGGATCTCTCCTGCGATCGATCAGACGATGGGGGAGGTGATCACATTCGCTCCTATCGAGGACGGCTTGAGCGCCAATGATGGTGCGCCCCACGACTTCTTCTCGGTAGAGAAGGCCATGGAGGACGTCATGCCGGTCCACCTCGAGTGGCTCATGAGCAAGCTCGACGTGACGGACGACAGCATGGCATTGATGGGGATCGACTTGCTGGTCTCATTCGCGATCGAAGTGGAGAACCAGTTTGAGGCCATCCCGGAACTGGTCCGAGAAGGTCACATTTCCGATTGTGGTGAGTTATGACCGCTCATCGTTTCAATCCATGCACTTTGCTTTATTCTGAGTCGTTTTATTTCACTTCTTCCTATGCAATGCCTCTGTCTTGCATATGATTTCTAGAGAATAATCTAGATGCATCTTTCTCAAATAACGCACCCCCTTGTTACGAGGCTAAGTCCTGAATATATAAGGGAAAACCACTCCTAAGTATGTATTGAGAACTTTAATTGGCTAAATTGCTATTGCATCGATTAAAGTAAAAGTTTTGTTTTAGCTACAAAGACTCGAGAAGAAGATCAAATCAATCCAATTTATATATACCACCCATCTATAATATATATTACTAAGTCAAAAATAAAATTTGTCTTACACCAGACTTAAATAACATGAAAATCCTGAAATGATCTTAAAATGAACAGCTGTTGAGTAAAATATTACAATATATACAAAGGAGGACAATTTTATGAAGTTGGTCTTCTCTTCAGTGCGCTAGGTAACAACTGAGAATTTCTTATATAATAAACAAATGTTACAACTCGACACGTTTATTTATTTTAGAATAATTGCATCATGGAATTCATAAGATTAGATCGACCGAATTTGGAGGATTACTCATAAAATATTTGCCAGAGTTGTCGCGGTTCTACTAAACTTTTAGTGAGTACAATTGACTTCTCCATAGGAATAGAAGGCGCACATGCCTTCCACCGCAAATTAGCAAAGGCTGTTTCCAGGTCGACCGTCATTAATACTTGACAAAAATCAATCATGGGCTGGTCAGGAAATCTTTTTGGGTGCATTAAAATAATAATTGCGATGGAGACAAAAACCCCACGATTTATTTACCTTTCAGGTTATTTTTGTATATCATCCTGTCGTGCCATTCTTTTTCTAGACCGCCAAATGCACCTATAATTTAACGTGGATATATTCTTGCAGTTTGGTAGACCTATCAAAATAAATCATAAATTCATTTTTTAACCCATATATATTGATCATAAATGAATTAGTTATTTTCAGTAAATAGATCATGAATTGATATAAATATAGTATGGGTATTAAATTGATCGTAAATGGGTATACAACTTATTCAAACTCAACTCATTTCTCTTGTCATCATTCAATCTCGCGCTCACTCACTCCATACTATCATCTCAGTTTAGGTACGAGTTTTCTTAAATTAAATTAAATATAGAAGTGATTTAATAGTATGTATCGGGTCGGGTATGAGTTGAGTATGAGTTGGGTCAGATATAAATTGGGTCATTATATTTACATTATATAGAAATAAGTCAAAACAGATTAAATGGGTTTATTTGGGTCGGATCATTTTCGACCCAACCCAAATATAACCTAACCCGACCCGTTTGACAAGTCTATAGTTTGGAGAACCCAAGATTATTTATCTTTATCTTGATGTAATTAATAACATGGAGTCCCACATAGCCTCACTCGTTGCTTAATAAAAGGATTTTTAGGCTTCGTTTGTTTCACGAAAAATAAATAATTTGATAAGTATTTCTCTAAAAATGATCGCTTGAAGTATATTTTTGTTCAACATATATATAAATTATATATGACTAGTAGTCCTACAATATTTTTTTACATGAAAATTGCTACTTTCAATTGTACTTATTCTACGAATGTTAAAAAATTTAAATGTTCACCTACATTGAATTAGACACCCTTTAACCTTATAAATTATTTACATAAGGCTATAAATTTCGTACTAATTGACTTTTCGTGCTTCAATTTTTTAATCATCTGATTTTGCCTGTTATTCTTCATTACAGCTAACAATCCATTTGTGTTCGATCGAATTTACACATGGGAGAGCATAGGAATGGCAAAAATTTACCTCATGAATCGATTTTTCGACCGTGCAACTACTGTATGATCATAAGCAAGTCTCGTTTTTTGGATCATGGAAATCATTTAGTTGACAAGAATAGAGTAACGCATCGGTGTTATTCACCTAAACTGAAGTAGTTGGATAACTATTTCATCAAATAAAAAATATTGATACCATCATGCAATATAATGCTTGTTTGGACCATTGATTATTGTTGGGATATAGTTCATACTCTCACCCGACAGGAAGGCATGGGAGCGACGCCAAAGGGCTTTTATAGTTTAAGCATGTATTTTATTGATAGTTTGGGCTTAGGCCCATTAATAGATAATAAGTATATATAAAATCTCTTTCTCTTGTAATTGAGATTTGTAACAGAAAAGTGAGATCTCCTAATTATCGTGGAATCATCTTTTGGATGTATAAGGGCGAACTAGTATAAAACATTGTGCCTCAATTTCTCTTTCTCGCTTTTACTCTTTATTTCTTTGTGTTTGTGTGACTAACCTAACAGTTATGTGAGTCCCGCTACAGGATCTACTTGAGAAAAATAGTCCCGATGATTTTAGTTCATGTGACATTTAACGTGAACTATTTAGTATTATGAAGCAACTTGAAGCTGCATAATAAGGGTTGACCACACAATTTCTCAAAGTTAAATATATGTAGTTGATGCATCACATAACGCAAAATGATAAGTGTTGACCACTCAATATTTCTATTTTATGCTACAAAGTTCATCATCCAACCATGCATAAAGAAAGACAAGATTGGAAGAGCAATAATACTTCGCTTTTGTAGACGCAAGAGCTTGCCATTGCTAACGCAATAATTGCCGTATAATACGCCCCAACCCACTCAAATTCTCTTTAATGCTAGAAGTGATTTTTTTTTCTTATTTCAATTTTTGTCTGTTTGTGAACAAATAGTTTCGTCATTGAATTAAAAATGTTCAAATATCCAACGTCACTAAATTATGGGATTTATATACTCTTCATATATCTATTTTGGGTTGAACATTCTAAGAAATGATTTATAAAAAGAAATAAAAATTTAGATCTCCATCCATAAGCTAATTGATTAATTTATTCCCACCAATCTCACATAGAATACAAATTCAATGAATAAAATGGAAGGAAAATCATCACTTTCTTTATTTTTTCTTGGCCAACGTAATGCTTTCTCAATGAAATATTCACATATAAGCAAAAAAAGTAAAAATGTTTACCTACTTGCCAAAGATTTGACATTTAAAATTTTGGCGTTAGTTAATGATATATATCTAATTGATGTAGATACATAACTTCCATGTGTTGAATTCCTAAATGCTGTACGACAAGAAAAAAAAACCTGTAAATGCTCGATCTTGTAGTTTTTTTTTCTTGGACAACCTCATATGGAGTACATTTCAAATGTTGACTCGCCTCTAAAATTTAGAGCATCATGATTGTGAAATTTTGTGGTACCGCTGTCAACGATTCTAAAAGCTTAAGTTGCTAGCCGAAGGGAAAAGTGTACAAAAAATCCTAAACATATTGCACTTTTGCCAATTCAATCATAAACATTTCAATTATGCCAATTGAGTCCTAAACATTTTCATGTTTTGCCAATTAAGTCTATCCTACCAATCTTAATTGGAAATTACTGGTGTGGACGTCGGTAGTGCTACGTAGGACGGTCTGTGTTAATGTAGATAATTTTTTATTATTTTTTAAAAAAAAATTATGAATTTTTTTCTTTTCTATTTTCTTTTTCTTTCTTTCATTTCTTTTTTATTCTACCAAATCCGGCGAGGGTCATGGCCCTCAGCAAGTGGCCAACGATGGTTATACACTATTTTTAAGTAATTATTTACTCCATAACGATGCTAATGATTTTTGACAAAAATCTTCTGGGATACAACAAAGTCTCAAAGGGGAATACCATATAACAATTCGGGTATTTCTCCAAGAATTCTCAAAGGGAAACAATTAAAAACAATGGTTGTATTTTTTTAGATAGGAAAATTGATAAGTTAAAATTATTGAGACAGAAACGACGAATTGTTTAGAACAAATAACCTTTCCTCTAAAAACGTTGCATTTTGAAAAGATACAACCTTTCAAAGCCTGTAAGACACCTAATAACCATTAGCCAAAAAAATAATAATAACCGCCAGTATTAAAAAATAAAAATAAAAACATTGATTAGTGCCAAAGTAGCGCACCCGCACCCAGGTGTTGTCAGGTCTAGCCCACATAACCCATTGCCTTAAAAAACTTTCACACTTGCATATTGGCCCGCACATTAATACATATGAATGATCCTCTAAACTCGGTCGATTTAATCTTATGAATTTCATGAGGCAATTATAGGAACTTATGTTGGGAATTTATGTTTGTTAGCGCGTCTCTTGTGAGTTTCTCGAGGGACTTAGTTATATTGATCGAATTCTATTGAGTTTTTGTGATACTAGGCTCAATAGAACCACAAGAATATAACTTGAATGAGATTTTCATGAGCGACATGTTAAGACCATTTGCAAAATAGAAAATTAGGAAGAAGTGAGGACTTGGAAGAAAGTAAAGTGCATAAATCGAAGTGATGAGCGATATAGACTCACCACTATCAGAAATGTGACCAGCTTGGACTAATTCTAGGATGGCCGCGACTAGCTTGTAGGTCGTGAGCATGGCCGGCCAGAACCCCACGGTCGGGACCCCGCACCAGTTCCCCACCTCAATCGCAAACGAGGCCAGCAAGTCAACCACCATCAACGCCACGTCAAGCTCTCTGACGAGCCGCTCTAGGTGGACCGCCATGCCGTTCTCCATGGCCTTCTCGATGGAGAAGAAGTTGCGAGGCGCACCGTCGCCTGCACCCGAGTCATCCGGGATCGGGACATACGTGATCACCTCCACCATCTTCCGATCGTCCGTGGGAGAGATGCTCCGGTGGATGAATTCCGGGGTGACAAGCACTGGATCGAAGCCGCGGGAGTGGAGGATCAAGGCTAGTTTGAGCATGGGAGTGACATGGCCTTGCGCGGGATAGGGGACTAATATTGCCTTTGGCCTCCTTGTGCAGGGCTTCATCTCTCTCTTGATCTCTCGATCTCTCGATTTTATGGGGTTTGTATGTATGTATGTCTTGAAATACAGTTGTTTGATATAGTTCGATTAAAGGTGCATCTGCTCTCAGAGAGAGAGAGAGAGAGAGAGAGAGAGAGAGAGAGAGAGAGAGAGAGAGAGAGAGAGAGAGAGAGAGAGAGAGAGAGAGAGAGAGAGGAGTCGGCAAAGCGTGTGGAAACAAGTGTAACTAAAATTGAATGAAATTCAGCCCATGTTGTAATTGTGCTATATTTACAATCCATAAGGCCTCGAGCTACATGCATGCATAGTGTATGTAATAATCATTAAAGAGGAAACCGCTTAATATTTGAGTTCTAAAGAACATACATCATGTATTGGTACAGATTATAAAACTATAATACATCTGCATGACAGTGTACAGGGACGAAAACATTTTCTACCCGCCCCAGTGCTCTCAGCCTCCTCGTCTTGATGTTCAAACTGTTGATAACAACCTCACTGTCATAAATCAATGATTGAGATTTATTGGAAACACCGAGGGGGAGTAGTATGCGGGTTAGAGGATCCTAGTCCCTCGGAATCCTCGTAGGCATACAGATCAAATCGGTGCCAATGTGACATGGTTTGTTAAAGTTGCAATCGTAATGTTGGCACAGAATCACATTCAACATCTAACTATAGACATGAGTGACTCCGATTCAAGTTATTAGGTGAAGTGTTTCTTGAATCTCGAGTTTATGCACAAGAACCCGTATGAAAAGAACGATAAAGATCGAACAAGATTATTATAATTCAACCAAGAAATTATACATTTCGAGAGGGACTCTAAAAGATGCGACGTCATTGCTCCCTCTAGATACTTAGATAAGTTAACATTTCGCAATTTATTCTTAATTGATTCAAGTACATATGAGCCTACTGCATTTGAATCCATTGGTGCCGGTGCGTCTGACGAGACCAACATGACTTAAGGGCTAGGATGCACTAGATGCGCACGCGCACCAAATATGGTCTCACGTTTACGCCGTGTGTATATGTTCGCTCTTCTAGAAAGTAAGAGTCTAATATCGCGGCAATCAACTGCCCTTTTAGCGACCGACCCTTTGGAAGACGCCTAGAATTAATGTTAGGTTGATGGGACCAAGTGGGATCCCCATTCTATTGATGCGCATGGAGGAATGATTTTCCACACGTGATGATATTCTATGCACGGATACACATACTAAAAAAATGGGTTTTCAATTAATTAGATCTTAGGACAGTCCATTGTTTTGCCAGGCTTGGTGAAGGATAGCCGCATCGATATTTTTAGGGTTACATATGAATCATGGGTTTTAAATCATTAGAAATATTAAAACAGTATGTCCCATCACTTTAGTGATTAACCCTTATAAAGTTTTGTACTACTCTACTTACATAATGGTACCAATATGGATTGTAGTACTTCTTGTATCGTGATAGTGATCATGACGCTTTAAATTTTAGAGGGCGAATTCACGTTTTAAATGTCCTCTATACGAGGTTGGGCAAGAAAAAAGTTATGAGATGGAGCATTTAGGATTTTCGTTTTTAATTTTATGTCATGGAGCATTGAGGAATTCAATACATGGATCTTATGTACCCACTCCCACATGGTCTCCTGCTTTAAAGCGGTGCACATTCGCGCCCACCTCTTTCTCTACTCCAACAATGTCACGCCTACCAGTTCATAAAACCAGAGCCAAAAACATAAATTAAAGGATTTTTATTAGAAAAAAAATACCACGTAAACAAGTTTTGAATTTGATAAATTACCTGGCTAAAGAATGGTAAATTGCAGATTCAAAGATAGATGTGGCGGTGACAGGACTCTAGCAGGTGATACTTGAAGCTGTTAAGCTAAAGGGCAGTTCTTGTAGTTCTTGAAGGTTTTTGCAATACCAAACGCTCTAGTCCCAAAGAAAAGAGAGCTTAGAAATGCTTTCTGGCAAGCCTAAAATGCCTAACTTGTCTAAATCAAGCTTGTATAGCCCAAATTACTAAGTAGTCGTTCTAGATTTTTGCAACCTGAAGCTCTCAGCTCTTGGAGTTTTGCCAACATTTCAATGGCGCCAGGCAATTCTGTTATGTGAGTTTCACGAACGTTCAAGATCCTCAAATTCTACAGATTTCCAATGATTTCAAGTAATTCCGCTATTGCTATGCATTTTAAATCCAGCTAGTCAATGATGCCAATTTTCTAATTGACTCAAGAATCTCTCTCAACAAGTGGCATGCCCATAACAACAAGTGCTGCAAAGATACGGGGGAGCCTACAAAGTCTAGAAGTGGAGCAAGTTTACCACACTTCGATAGGTCAAGGAGAGACAAAGATGCTATATGGCCTGTGTATTGGAGAAAATTTCTCTCAACAGAAAAGCAATACCAAAAATCGCTATCAATCAGATCAAGACCAGTCAACCAATTCTTGTACCCTTAGCAAGTGCAACAAGAATTTCCAAAGTTGACAAACTCATTTTATCTTTCTTTACATAGAGGATTTTATCTTTTCATGTACGTAGGTTGTAGCTCAGGAAAGTTATATACATGATTCGTAGCTCGGTTCCCACGCACTTCTTCATGTTTGGTTTTATATAAACGTTTCTTAAGTGGTAGAATTTACGACGCTCTCAATCCCGAGAATTCGTTGGGTTCTTTCAAGCTAATTTCACAGGCCGTGAATTTGATATGCTGAAAGCCTGCAGTTTGTCGAGTTCATAGTTTCATCGCCAATTTAAATTCGCGATTAACTGTTTATGTGTCGAGCATGATCCTAACAAAATCCACACCATTTATCCTGTCATGCCACCATACGATTTACTCTTCTGCTCTTTGGTCATTCCAATGCCGGGATTTGTTCACGGCACCAATGAGGATTCTGTTCTAGTGATGCTCTGTTTCGACTTTCATTACAACATCTATCTTTCCAGTTCTACCATTCTTTGCCTCTGGCTTTAGGAAGGGTAGACCTGGAATTGTTGAATCGTAATGACAAAATGGAAGATTATGATTTGATGAGCTTACATAATCATTCTAATAAAAATAACAAGTGGAGGTAAGTAAATCATGATAATAATAATAATAAGCACCTTGATAAAAAGACGACAAGGACAACAATCACAACCACCCATCTCATACTTCGACACAAAATTGTTGTAACACTCCATATGATGCCTCTTATCATAGTAATTAACCCAAAATTTCAAGATATGACGTTTGTTGTGTCTTTTTCCCGATACTATTAAACGGAAAGGGAAACTTAAAACCATTTCTCCAAAAAGGAAAATTAAGTCACTTTACCATTATATTGATACACTTTAACTTCATGAAATGCCACAGGAATTAAAAATTTAATAGCCTTGCAAGACGGTGAAACCGCATGTAAGCTGAAAGTCAACGAGTCCAGAATGCGGACAATATAAAACAGCCATCCTTCTGCTATTATATACAGATGCCGCCGACATAAATTGAACGCAGTAAATAACAAAAACCTTCAGTTTGGTGCGGTTTATCCATTCACAGCTCGTGACATGAAGGTGTCGCTCGCTTTTCACCCTTGTTCTGTTTCTTCATCCGGCTCGCCTACAGGAGGCTCATCAGCATTTTCTCCCCTAGCATCTTCACCAACACTAAAGTCCTGTTCATCGATGTATGCCTGGGAGCTCACAATCTGACCTGCCAAGTCTTTATGTTTCAAATTACCTGTCAAGAAGAGGGGAAGATGTAAACAGAAGTGAGAGGTTAAGCATGGTTAGCTTTTGCCATTTAGAGAAAACCATATCGCCGACTGAAAGATCAGTAGTGATTCTTCAGAAGCAAAAACTAAAAGGCCATTGCAACTGTACAAAACTCCCCAGTCATAAGTAGCTATTGAAAAGCCCTGAAAACAAAATAATGTGCATAGTGATTTCCACCGTTCAGGAGGCCACCGCGCTGACTAAACTGGAAAACCAGAGCGTGAACATTGAAGAATAAGAAAATTTTATAACCAAGTGAAACTAGGATAATTTTGCTTACCCATCCAAAAAGCGCATCCGCTTGATGAATTGTGGAGAAGAGCCTTGACACGGAATAAAAGTCGCTCTAGAGACCTTTTTGTAGCAGGAATTTTGCCGGTGACAGACATTTGTTTCAAACCCTTACAAGGACACAGAAATATTAGCATTTAACTGCAAATGATTTTGCCTCTGACCAAATTGAAGAAGCAATGCCAACCTTTGCTTCAGAGCAGAGTGTCTGCAATGTTCTTGTGGCCTTCTGGAGCTCTTTAACCTTGATCATAATAAAAAGCACAGTGACTTCAGCTAAAACTTTTTTCCAGTTTGTAACTTGGAAATAGCAGAGTACATTTAAAGCATGTAACCTCACCAGCTGTATCACAAGTTCTTGGTGCTCTTGAAACTGCACCTCCAAAAACTCGAAAACTGTGAAAGCAGTTCAGAGCTTAATAAAAAAAGCACTTATAACAACAATGAAGGCAATTGAAAACCATAATTTACCTTTAAGGAAAGAATCGACAAACTTCCCACCATATTTGACAGCCATAGCATGCATAGTCACCTACCCAATTATCTTTTGTAATCAATTCAATGCAACAGTTAAAAAGCAAGATCTTTCCCCCAAATAAGGGGAAACACGAATTATTCTCTGCAGCCTGCTTACCTTGTCACATGTCCTGCACATAGTAACTAGGGATACAACGACATTCACAGGCTCCAGCAGTTTAATAAGAAGTCCTCTTACGACATCATGTTTGGCATCATTTCCCAGCTTACCTGCATCTGGTTTACTCCTAAGACCAACTTCTTTAACCTGAATCACATTAAAGGACAAAAATAAATGCATATAAAATGGGAATAAATTATAAACTAGTGTTCAAATGTTTGACTTGGAACTCACCAAATCATTGAATCGAGTAAGGTTAACTTCATGCTGCATGAGAAGCACCTTCTGTAAGAATGCTTCCAAAAAGTGCATTGCAAATTACCAGATGTCTAACAGAAATCAGATTTCTTACCAAAACCCGGTACCATACATGAAATGTCGCAGAGCACAAGGATGCGAAGCCATAATGCACATCACTTTCAGCTGTTTTGCACACCAAGGCCTAATAAAGAAGCATTCATAATGAATACGGAGCAAGGCAGCATTTATAAATAAGTTTGTCTAGAAAGTCTATTCATAGCCTGAGCCAAGATTCTCAAAACCTTTTTTTTTTTTTGGTAAGAAACTTTTGTTCTTGATGAAGACTAAATTTAGTTTCTGGAGGCCTTTTTAACAACAAATTGAAGCTTTGGCCAAAAGAAACAACAAATTTAAGTGCTTTAAACAGCCACGAATAAAATGCCTATTTTGATAGCAATCCATCTTCCAACTAAAGAACCATTTCAAATGTGCTGCAGAGTATTTTTACTCACCTGCGGTAACACAGAGAGAGCAAGTTCATTTAGCACACTGGATGTAGAGTCACTGTTCTCCAAGTAAACATGCAAAACCTTCTGTACTTGGTCTCCCTGCTGAGAGGAAAGCTTTATCATACAAGATGCGTGACTATTTCTGAGAAAATCTAGAAGCTAAGTCACACTCCTAACAGAGCAAGGACCATATGCAATTTGTTGACATGTTGCTGTCATCACTAAAATCTAACTTTGAAGTAAAGGGAGATGGCGTAATGGGGATAGTCTCACTTTACTCTTCCAACTTTTCTCAACATTCTCAGCATCCCATCCATGCTTTAGAATCTTCTCGGCACAAGTTCCAAGTCTTCTACGCAGGTTTAGAAGGACTTCCTGATTGAATCCTGACCGTAGAAATTTACAGTTTCCCCCAATCAACTTAATGTTGAACTTCTGGGCTGAGCTCAGAGCTGCTTCAAGCGTAAGAAGAGTTTCTGATGCTGCCATGAAGGAAAAGGAGCAGGCTGCAGGAAGGAGATATTTCTTAGGAATTTGGAGCGACAAAGCATCCAAATACAAAATGAAACAAAACAAAGGATGGGCGACAAACCAATGTCCAAAATGTTCTCCAGAAATGAATAAGCACCACAATATAAGTGTTCTATGCTCCCAGGCAAAGGATGGGGCTGCATGCCCCATATATTACTTTCCAGCATTTCAATTGGCTGAAAAGCACAAAGCAAATCTGAAAGGATTGTTGTGTCCCTTTGAATATCCGGAATATTTAGTATCTGCCATTTCCAGTATATGGAATTAAGACAAGCCATGCATGAATGGATCACAAAAGATGATGAGAGAACAAGCATAAAGACCTACCTCACTAAGACAATGAAGTACTTCCTTTATAACCAAAGTTGTTGCTGAAGTCGCCGTGAGCACACGATCAGGAAGATTTGGATTCCCAGCATTAATGCTCTGATTTTCCCAATGTCCTCTGCAATTGTTATCACCTGCAAAATATTTTCTTAAAATTTTAAGAACATTGTCACAACAAAGATCTCGACCAACTAGAGTGGGCATACATACCTTCTTTAAGGATACTCATTGCACTATCTAAATGCCTCTTCAAAGAGGGAAAGAGCGGTCTGATTTTATTTAATAACTCTTCCAAGGTAACACCAGCAAATCCAGATGCAGCACTCAAGCTATTACATTTAGTATTGAAGTAATCCAGCTTCTTATGAAGATCTCTCAGAAGGTACAGATATAGGGGTAACTGAAAGAAGATGATCAACTTGGGAAAACTAGTAAGGATCTTAACTTGAAAGAAAAGCAGCAAATCTAGGTCGATAAGGTACCTCAGCCATGGGATCGGAGCAACAGGTCTCCTCTTTCTGCAATATAGAAGACATGAATAGCCATTATTAAAACAGCCTATCACAAGTACAACAAAGTAGACTATTGCTTTAATCCTGTAAATATGCGATTCCACATGTCTACTACAAGGATCTTTGCAACAACATTACCACAATGCCACTGAATGTTTATATCTTAAAAATAAACTAGACAGTATCTTTGAAAGTCTTCATCTATCTCATGATAGTCTGTACCAATTTTCCACCACAGCCACAGGATACCAAATTCATAAAAGCACATTGTGAGGACATGATTCCATTTCCAAGAGCAAATCTTTAAAAAAAAAATCATGTGTCAGCAAGTTTGGCTACATTCATAACCTTGACACCCTAATCCAAAGAATGCCTAGCATTTGCTCTTAACCTCAAGAAAAGAATAACCCTGCAACATATAATTTTATAAGTGATCCAGTTTGTGTGTGTGAGAGGAGAGGGGAGTGAGTGAGAGGATCACGTCCATGTAATTCAAAAATCAATTTGGCTGATTTATCACCATCTACCAAATTTCATCCAACTTTACCAAGGCTGATTTTAAGCTGTGTAAACCTGGATCGTTCCCTTCTCCAAAAGGTATAAAGGTTTCACATCTGTTAGGGAGACCCCCATGAGCTCAACAATTGTATAAATATAAAATAATAGAACCGGTCATCCAAATTAAGTGAAATGCATGGACATTTGTCAGCTCAAGCATCAATTTTTTGATGTACCAAGTTAAGGATCTTCTGAAATGTGCATCTCGAGGAACTGGCCACGTATGTGCGTCCAATACGAATGTGTTAGGCTATTAGATGCAGTATACTATTTTCAGAAGTAAGGTCACGTTACACCCCTCACCACCTCAATGTCAATCTTGCTTCCTCCATCGTTTTTGGCATTTGAATTGCAGCAATTGCTCTTCCATTCTGGAACAGTTGAACACTATGCATCTTGAAACTCATGGAGAGCTTAGAAAGAGACTTATTTGCCAGCCCTTTCCACCTTCTTGGTTTACCTCATAGTCATATACTTGACATCCATGCCATTGCTGTCATCTCCACCATGATAATTTTATTGTTAATACTCTTCCTCACGTATTTGTTATGGTTGGTTCTGCTTGCTTAAGCTATCCGTAAAGGAGTAGTTTCCTTCTTGACAACTCATCTCCACCTAAACAAAGGCAAGGATCCTACCCAGGTAATTGGCACTACCACCAAAGGCATTCACTAGCTAAATAGCCAGCAATTTCCATGTGTGCTACATTTAAATGGCCATCAACTTTTCATTGAGTGATACCACTCCATAAAGTGATCCCAACTCATTTTACTAATTCTACATAATCTCTCACTAGCCTTAAAACTTCCTTGGTAAGTACAGTAAAATAATCGTCACCGCATAATTGTCACCGCTGACAGAAATATGATAAGACAGAAAAAATGGCATCTCATGCACATTAGAACATGCAAATTGTATTTGATGAATGACAGAACATAGACAGTTAAAACTTTTCTGGTGACATGTAGAATTATCCATTTGATTACCTACATAAAGGAAAGGAACAATGAGGACAATCTGTCGCAAGATTCCAGATAATACCAAGATTTCATCAACCAGATGAATGACTTAGGATTCATTTAAGTACTTGCAATCCAGTGTCTTAAGCTATTGCAAAGTTTTCAAAAACGTGGGATGCAAAAAGGTGCTAATGACTAAGATATAGTGATAGATGCAACGGTTTAGCTTGCAAACAGAAACATAATGGACAAATTACATTCATCGTACCCTTGAGAATGCCATAATGGAGTAACACTGAAGCAGAAGTGGTCTGAACTTGGATCTCTGCTGTTCCAGAACTTTAGTAGCTGCAGAAATTTCTAGGGTTAACGTCTCATCAGAATCACCAGCATGCTGATCTTCCAATGCAGTTCTCCCGCCATTCACATGTGGACTTGAAGAATCATCATTTTGCACTTCTTGGCTTGTCATTACTCTTGCCTTCTTTAACACATCCACTATAGTGGGCTGATGAAGCTTTCTATCAGTGCATGAACTTGGTTCAGAGTCAGTCATTTTTTTACACTTGTTTGGAAAAGTGAGGTCATGCGCTCTCTTCAGCTCATTCTTCTTTTCCAGATGTCCAACTGGATAAGGTTGGCTTAAATTTGAAGACTTGGGTTGCTCTAAGTGAAGATGGAGCTCCGGCAGGCATAGTGGGTAAGACTCTAAGTGATTGTTTAACAAGCTCTCCAAAAATCTACATCGCCAAAATTTAGGAATGAAACTCACTCCCTCCTAAATTTAAAAATCAAACAATTTTTAGTAACACCACGCTCATCTTTAAATCTAAAAAACACGGAACAACAATTTTACTAACAACATCCATGAAACACCATGTGCTTGTCATATAAAACGTCAGAATAAAGAAGCCGAATTATCCGGTATGAAATAAAATAAAGCTGAAGAAAACAATCTACATCCAAGATAGAATAAATTATCATCCCTGGGTAGACAATACAATTGCCGGAAAGGGAAGGCATGACAACAAAAGTATCAATTAACAAATAGAAAACTTTAGAGACTACCAATCTGCAATAGTCTATCTGTGCTTTATTTAACTACACTCAGCCTCTGGAATTATACCCAATTGCCATTCAAAGTCCATGCATCAAGTGTTATCACACAAGCTTCTCAGGTCTCTTACACTGTGTTTGGATGTTCAAGAGAGGAGGAGAGAGACAAGATTCAAAGGCTACATCTTTGCCGAATGACTCGATGAAAGGACATAAGATGGTTCCATTTATAAAGCATAAGAGACCCAAAAACCTAATTATCTTAATAAAGCCATCTTATATACTCTTTCATCAAGTCTTTCACTAAAGATGTAGCCAGTAAATCTTCTCTCCTCTCTCGAACATCCTAGAATATTCACATATACAACTCTACCAACTTAAAACTTTTACATGATGAAATCATTCAATATCTTTTGAATAATAAAATACAGAATTTAAAAGATTATATGATTTAAACCTAGATTTTCCTAAACATTTAACACGGCTTTAGATTGTTCAATGTTCAAATGGTAAAATCGTAAGATTTTAAGATATAAATCTAGAATGAACAACCATGGCTCTTACCTTCAATCAAAACATAAACATAAAATCACTTGGCACAATGAGTTTGACAACAATGGAGCAGCTGTACAAAGCATGAAAATTTGTGAAAATGGTACATACACTAAGTTCCTCAATCGCTTCAGCAATTTGTTGATTATGTCCTCTTTTGTAGCTTGACTAGTACATTCAAACTTTCCAGCAACTTGTGTAGAGAAAGCATTGAGCTACATGAGACAAAACAATTTTTACAGGCTATGCACCAAAACTTCATGTTAAACTGTAAAGATTGAGGGATGACATTAAACTTTATATACCAGTTCTCTAATCCAGTTAGCCGCATAATAAAGAGAGAGGCACACTATCTGCTTCTGCTTTCCTGTGAGAGACTGCCACACAGCTTTGGAGAAATACTGGCATTAATCAAAAATGCATGTTAGATAAGACAATCTAGCTACATCGACAAGCAACATAAATGAAGCAAAGTAAGTCAACATAGTAACACATTGGAAATGTCACATATTAAAGTTGATATTTAGGGTACTTTCTCTGACATAGTGATGGATCATCAGAAAGAGCCTCCTTCCTCCACATACATATGCAATATCTTAGGGACAAGACTATTCCATTTCCACTCCTCCATGGGTCTAGTAATGGTGGTTTTCTTTTCCTCTCCTCCATAGATCAAGTAAAGAGGATTCACAAAACTAGCATGATCTCTCCTTCCCTAAATCGGCCGGTTAATTTCCTTTGTTCTCTATGGTCTGGTGTTGTTACATGGCAAAGGTCATCAACAGGGGGATCCCCTGCTCAGTGATATCCAAAACACCCTTCTTTGCTAAAATAAAATCCCAAGTAACAGAGAGAGTTTCCAAACCGCCCCACTCTTATGAGGAAAATTGAAGGCATACATAGCTCCTCCATCAATGTTCACTTTTTAACCTCAATAAAGTTTGTACGTCAATGAAACAGAGTTCAGGGTTGCACATTGTAGTTTCACCTTAGAGGAAGGAAGGTGCAAGGGACATCCAAGGAGTGCATCAATCCCTCCAAGAGATCCTTGATTTGTTGATCTTTCAACCTGCAACAGAAACTGTATAAACTTGCGAGAATTCAAAGCTCTTTAAATTGGTTGAAAGAACGTGCACTTACTGTAGAAAGTAAGAGAATGTTGGCAGGGAGAATCTGTAGTAGAGGAGACCTGCGACAACAAGAAATAACAGTGTCAAGAGAAATCACCAAGAGACTTTCATGAAGAGGAAAGTAAGGCATCAAATTGACATAACTGCAATGATGAGGAAGTCAAAGGCAAAATGTTCACACATATCGGAGATATATCACCATCCAAGTTCATCCATAGTTCCCCTACAAAGGGAAGTGAAAGAAGCTGTGAATCTGCAACTATCTTTTCTTCAACACGTTCACAAATTTCTGTTGCAGAGCAAAATTCCCAAAGCGTAGTACTTTATTCACCTTCTAATCCGCCATAGGAATCATTAAGAGGCAACTTCCCATCTTCAAGATCCAAAAGATATGTAGATTCTAATTCTCCAGCATTTTTACCAATCCTACAACAAGAACAGATGGGTAATGCTCCAGTGTATTTTTTAAGCCAAAATAAACAGCTAAATCAACTCAGAACACAAATTTCACCATTCCATTATTGCTGGGTGCAGATTTCTTTGGTTCAACAAGGCAGTCATTTCATCATAAAAGAGGGTCAGTGGCAAGGCCAATTGTTTGCAGGACTTTAAACATGTTTCCAAGAGCTCCAAGGCCTCCTCAACATTGGACTTCTGCAAAACAATCTCATTCAAAGTCACAGATCATAGAATAAGGAGTTAAAGCATGGATCTCTCCAAGTTACACGGCAAGACATGGTAACACATACTTGCTAGTGTTTACCCTATGCTGTATGTGCAAGTTTTACATATGCAGTTGTGTTTCACTTCTTAGTTTTCTTTTTCAGGGTGGGTTACTCCCTATTCTTAAGAAGGTATAATCAAAATTCTTGGCCACTTTTAAGTCTAAACAGCATCGACAAGCGATGGAGAAGTCAAGCAACAGCAGTAGGAGGCACCTGAGATGGATCTGGAGAGAGAATGTTATTTGCATCGCCAATGCATGAAACTATCTTCAAACTTCCAATCAATCCCATCTTCTTGTAATTCATATCTGGATGATTGACCTACCCAATTAGAAGGCCACCAATTAATCAACCAATTGGCACAATTTAGTCAAATCATTACGCCAAAATATACAGAAAGAAAACATCCATAGCCTTCCTTTTACATCAACGAAGCCATGATACCTGCTTTCGAACAACTATCAGAAGTTCATTTACAAAAGACGATCCCAATGAATCTTGACTTGACCTGATTGATAGTGCAAGATTGCTGAAAACCTCGTACACCTACGATGTGAGAAAGTCTCTAAAAGATAAGAGATAATTCAGGGCCTGACTTGAGAACATATCAGAGCAAATGCCAACCTTATACAGGTTTTCAATACTAAATCCTTCCAAATAGTCCAAGATTCCTGAGAAGGACACCGCAAAGCGTATCAAAGAAATCTTTAGTCTTAACTAATCATCATCTATTGATATAGAAGTGTTTAGTAGAACAATAGGTGGCTTTAATACCGTTTATATACGAAGAAAGTCGGATTAATTCCAGAGGATGCTTCGCAACCAGTAAATTCATGGTCTCTAAAGCAGAACCAACCTCGAGACTTACACCACTTCCCACATGAGTAACTAATGCTCCTAGAATCTGCACAGAAACAAGAACAAAATTATGATGGTATGCACAGTAGCATATATTCTTATCATCCAAAGGCAGTTATACATCTGTTAGAGGTTCTTACTTCCTGCCTTGAATATGGATCTGCAACTTCTTCAAACAGACAAGTGTACATGTGAATGCCAAACGTCCTTGCTTTTTGTTCTTTGCAGGACAAAATGTACTCACACAGAGAGAGAAATGACGGAAAGTAGTCCTATCATGTGTCAGCAAAATAATCAAATACAGCTGCCAAAAATTTTAGCTGATACGCAAGTCTTACAAGGAAACACACCTGTACTAGGTTTGCATGGCCATGGACACATTGTTCAATCATTACTAATGGAATGCAATCATCAACAATCTTTCTCATGAAGATCTTTTTTATGGTTTTCTGGACAGACTCGCCATTCATGTACATGACCATGATGAGCCATATGTCAATGACCTTGTGATCTTGCGGTCTCTTAAGGCTGTTGAATTCTTTTAAAATTTCTTGACAGAGAATCTGTGAATACAACTGTCAAGAAATGCTCCGCCGGATAACATGGTGACACTACTAGAAACTATAATAGAGGAAACTTACATTCTTAAATCTTAGACCCAATCTCAATGTGTTGAGGATGGAGGCCTCAATGCCATCCGCAACAGACTTTCCCTTTAGTTTTCTCTGTTGGGTACTATGATGATTGGATGCTCCAATAAATTTCAACTGCTCACGAATGTGTGAGATGATTCTTCGAACATTTGCTGGTGTTGCTGAAAGCAATAAAAACCTAAGTAAAAAGGGCATGTGCTCCCCATCAATTGTTCTAAGGCACGATAATGCGATCGTGACAACCTTCAAATGGAAAAGAATGTCAATTTCCATATTGGTGCAGTCGAGAAGTAAATGCATAAGATTGATTTCAACCGAGGACTACATAATTTTGCATCAAGTACTTCCTATTCATGATGCCAAACCTCACGTGATAATTGTTTCAAGAATTGCTAAGATCCTATTTTTCTTATCCCTTTGGTTTCCTGCCGCAAAAGATGAATATCCATTATACTACTTTTTTCCTCCAAAAAAATAAAAATCAGAAGCAATCGGCCACACACGTTGTTCCAGCAGCTAGAAATAATTATAAGATGGAAATATTTTAGCTCAAGAAAGAAAATATAATCATCAACTGAGCGCTTTGAAACTGCTTGAGTCTAACACTCACAAAACAAATGGGCTCATAAAGTCCAATTTCGTCACTCTCTGCAAAATCTTCTCAACAATCAAGCAGAAGAGAAAGCAAAGACTAAGCCAACACATGTTACCTGATCTTTCAACTGATCATCCAAATGAAGATTGGAAAGAGAGTCGAGCACAGGCACTATAATTGCTGTGTCCTCTTGAAGCATTTGTTCCAGGGAATTAACCACAGTATCATAGTTCTGGTCACCAATCATCTCAGGCAATGATCCAATAATCTCTTTCTTCAAATATAAGGGGCAAATGGACAGGACTTGCATCAACTTATCAACAAATAAATTAGAATCAACAATAAAATCAAGCCATCTCAAGTGGTTGATGATAAGCCTAGCAACATCATCTTTGAGTGACAAAGATGCCCCAGAGGGTTGAGGGTTTGCGTCGAAAAATTCAGGAAGCTTCTCGAGGAGTATGCTTTGAAGATCAACTTGAATCACGGGGACCAGTAGGAGGTTCCGAGCTAGGCTGTTGCTTCTTGTGGCCAAAAGACCGCCGTGATCTGAACCCGTGAGAACCCTGAAAAACAGAGAAAGGGTGAGAGAGATAGAAAGAGATTGTAACTCATTCAACGTACTGATTACTTCTGATGCAACTGAAGACACAATAACTTGATTAGGAAGATGCATTTCATTACAAAGAAGAAGAAGAACCCACACGGCTTATATCTTTAGCGTCGTAGAGTTCCAAGCCTAATTCACCTCCACAGACAACAGACAATGTACAAGCTAGAACAGTAGAGTTTCTCGGATTAGGTTTCCATTCACGTACAAATTCGACAACGAAACGAATGCCTCAGAACCAAAATCGCCCAGAACAGTCGCATTCAATCGCACGGACCGATTCGGAACAGATAATTTCCTCGCACCCATCCGTAACAGAGAATCGCACAAAACATCACGGAAGCTGGGAAAACACGCCCTTACCTGTGGAGATTCTTAGGAGACTGAACATGATCGGAGAAACCGGCGACGAAATCGGAGCGCAGAGCGTCGTTCGGAGGAGAAGAGAGGAGGCGATGGAGGTGAGCGCGGAACCTGTGGACGTCGGAGGGGAGGCAGGGCGGGCCGTCGATGTTCAAGAGCGTGCAGCCCGCATCGGCCAGCACGGACACCATTTTCTCCTCCGGGGACGCGTCCGCCGCCTCGCTCGCGGCCGTCTGCGGCGGCGGCGGCGGCGGAGGCTGCTCGGCGGTGGTTTGGGGGAGCTTGGACTGGGAAAACGGAGGGTTGAAGGAGGAGTGTCTCTTCCGAGAAGGCCCTTGCTGGTGCAGGAGCACCATGGCGGGCGGAGAAGAGGCTCGGCGGCGGAGGGCTTCGGCGTCTCCGTCGCCGGAAATCGCCGAGGTGCTGCAGTTCAGACTCTCTCGCGGGGGGAGAAGGGAGAGAAAAGGCGCCAAATTTTTTCATCGCGAGGCGATGTTAGCTGAAGCAAAAGCAGGTGCCCGAGTCATTGAGTCAGCGACTCGGCCCGTTTACGAGTGAATGGGCCTTGTGACATGGGCCCATGGCCAAGGCCCAAGATTGACCCGCGGCGAGTTCATGGTTTGTTCGATTCAAGCCCGTGATTACCATCCATAATTCTCCTTGTGAGCTGGTAATTTCTTCATTTTACTCAAAGTAATTTTCCCTAGGGGTGAGCATGTTCTGGGGGGCGGTTCCCACCTAGAACCAGGAACTGCCAGCTAAAGATCGTTTCCTAAAAATTGGAACCGAGAGCTAGCCGTTAGTTCCATAGATCCACTTGGGAACCGGACCGCTGGTTTGGTCCGGTTCATGGATAGGTCTACAGAACTAATCCCATTAGCCAAGGACGGAGACAAAAAAACGGAGATGGAGACGAAGATGGAGAGTTGAAGACAATGAGGTGGGCATCAACCAAGAAGAGTGAGAAAGTGAGCATAAGGTTAAAGCAAAAGAAGTTGTATTTCGACTCAATGTGAAGCTGTGAACGTCAAGCAAGTTAAGTTTTATTTAAGGATATAGGATTTTTCTTTTAAATAGATATATTATTATTATATTACATGTCTAGTCCGGTTCGGTCAATATGGGCAGTTCCACACTTGGAATAGAGAACCAAGTTGATACCCATCGGTTTTCAAAAATTGGAACCAAGAGCTGGACCAGTTCCCTTAGAAACCATTGGCTCTAGGGAATCCGGGCAATTCCCGATTTTTTTGCATACCTCTAATTTTCCTATTTATCCATGAAAATAGGGACAAAATCAAATTCTTTGTGTAATTCATTTTCTCAACAAAAAGATAATCCTTAATATCGCTATTTTCCTTTATTATTGAACGAGTTTCTAGAAATTTAATATGATCAATAATTAAAATGCAATAATGTTACTTATTAAAAAAAACACGTCCTATGCATTCTTAGGCTCCATTGGTTTCTTGAAAACGAATCATTTGGATAAAAATGGCTACGTGTGTGGTTTGAAATAATCCATCAATGGAAAAATACTTTTATTATCGACAGCAATTTATGTCCAAATATTGTCATAAATGATAAAAGTATTTTTCATTCGTTCATTTTCGCAAATGATACAAGTGATCTGTTATGGAAAAATA